>FR989969.1:1200000-1898323 GCA_905404175.1 Anthocharis cardamines | reverse complement strand
GGCTCCGCACGCGTGTAATGTACTATTCACAAAAAATATGTTACTCGCTGATAATGTAGCTATCATTGGTGAAAGAATTTTTAAAATCGGCAGAGCAGTTTTTGATTTAAATCGTAATAAACAAACTAATCTTTCCTCTTTATAATATAACTATAACATAAAAAAGGCTACATACAACAACAAATTACGTAAATAACCTACAAAAACTGGCCACAATAATCGTATATTAAAACCATCACAATTCACCAATAAAAAAAAATATTATTATATATAGATTATATTGCAATCATTGAAATATTTTTACATTCTTTTATTATGTTAGATATCGACATACGACCATGAGGTTCACTTGATGGTAGGTGATACCTCAGTCACAGAACATCAGTCAATTATGCGCTGTCAACCTACTGTTTACTTCGAGCATTCGGAAATCCGAAACGCGCAATATGAATTTCGATATTGATCCCACCCGATCAATGCTCGAAGTTACTAGACGTGGGGAAGACTTGTTTACAGAAAATAATAAACATGTGGTCTCGGTGGGATTCGAACCCACGACCCATCGATGCGCACGGCAGGTGTTCTACCGAACGCGCCAACGAGCCCGTCAAAAACATTCGATGCTAATGATTGCAACAGAGAGATTAAGCGAGAGAGATTAAGAGTAAGGAACAATTACTATTCAACTCAAAATATTGACCGACTAACTGAGCGGTAGTTATTATAGCTACACAGAAACCGCTAGTTGGATGATGTTCAGCAATACAGTGCTAACCCACAAAATAACAAAAATGTAAATTTTGATACCAATCGCTTCCATATGAGCTGGAGTGCATATTTCAAAAGAGATATAAGTATATCATTTAAATCGTTTTAATAGCAAAAATCTAGTGAGCGCGAAAAAAAAAAACATAAAAACATAAACATTCTAATATGCTTAGAATATTTAACAAATTATTGTGCATTAGCACTAAATTCTATTACTTTAATTGCTACCAAGAAAAACGATATACATTTAGTGTAATAATAAAAATAATTACAAAAAAATCTATTATTTCTGTTACTTTTTAATAAAACCTAATTAAAACTTCAAACTCAATTTTCTCAAAATGGCAACCATGGGATTTGACAGTGTATTGCTTAACAACGTCCAGTTATAATTGCAGTTAAATTATTGAATTCATTGTATTAATGTGGTCTTATTTGGCGCTGAGGAATGTTAGAGGCATTGCTAGAATAGTCTTAGGTGTGATTTACTGACCAATGAACTCAACGAAACTACATCAGAGGTTTCCTTATTATTTATTCATTTAAAACTATTATTTCTATTTATTCATTTAACATTGTATTACGTTATAGTTTTATCAAATCTAATTTTATCAACAAAAAAAATATAGAAAAAAAAACTGGATAGGGACGCTCTAGTCACCTAGCGTTATAAAAATATACTTTACGACCTACTAAATAAACATAAAAAAATCATCGGTCGAACCGTTTTGGAGGAGTGGGTCCACAAACATCGTGAAACAATATTTTTGTATACAATCATAGAACACACGCAAATTATCAATTGACAGTCCTATCGCAAAGCGACATTCTTTTAATGAAAAATGTTTTAATTTCCTGTTTTTTTTATAGTATAGCTGGGAAAAGACTGCGGATCATGAACACCCGCAACTACAGAGGAGTTCCAGATGCCTTGCCGGCCTTTTAATTTATTCGCATGCATTAAAACTTTTTACATTTAAATGTTGTTAAGAGTTTTTTAGAGGCTTATCAGCTACATTTATTTCACTAATATAAAGCTTGCAGATTAACATAAATTTAAATTTCATACAAAATATACGTGTAGGTATCTGCAAATCGAGACAATCCGATTCTTACCTAGAGTTTACTTAAGAATTGAAACTATTTACATATATGCAAATATTAATAACTAAAAAAGCAAGCCATTCCGACGTCAAAGCGATCTGGATATTCTATAAAAACTGACAGACACAAAAAACAAAAGTGTAGCCAAAGAAATGTCTTACTTACGTTTATAACTCAATTATAAAGCTGCATGACTAGATACAAACTGTATTCAATACAAAGGTTTGACAACGTGAAAAATAATTTAAAATAACATTTTTTAAGACAGCAGAATAAGGTAATCTGCAAAAATATACATATAAAATACGTTGGGCTGTGCCAGGGCCGGATTAAGTCGAGGGCATCTGGGGCTCCTGCCACGGGCCTCCACAAAAGAGGGGCTCCACAATAGATTTCGGAAAAAATTCTTTCGAATTCTGACAAGTAAACACTCGCACACCTTTACCAACTGCACTTTTTACAAACATTGTTAACATGAAAATAATCGCACGACAAGAAACGAGCCTACACTTACCTTAAAGGCCGGCAACGCACCCGCAAGCTCTCTGGTGTTGGATGTCTATGGGCGGCGGTCATCACTTACCATCACCACCTGTGTCATATGGAACATGGTGTAATGGTTGCAGCGCCTTACAAATATTTTGTAAAACAAAAACTTGGCGATTAAAAAGAGAGACAGAGAGTTTATTGCCAGATCTTCTCTTCCGTTCCCTTGATTTGAGAACTGGCGGTAAATGTAAAATTAGAATCATTTAATGTGTATTTTTTATTGACTTTCATAAGTGTCCATTGTGTTACCTAAATGAATAAATGAATTTCGAATTTTGTGTGAGCGACCTGCCCGTTTGGCCCCTATTCTAATTAGAACTGCACAGGGCCAAAATTTTAATAAGGAAAGTATTGATTAAACATACACTTATGTATAAAGCTATCAAATAAGTTTTAAATAGATAAACAGCCTGGATAGAACTGCCCCTTAATCATTGACTAAACGGTTTACAAAAGAGAACTGAAATGGCCTCTAAATATAGGCTTATTTATGCATTCTGTCAGTTTAACAGAATCTTGACGGACCGCTACATACATTAATCACAATCGTGTGTTCCAGTCTGTACTAATGAGAGATTTATTTGTTTTCTTGTTTACTCCGACGAGGGTTTAACAGTTTATTTCTCTTGTTAATCCTTTGTGGGTACAATAGTTGCGATGTTGGGTAAATAGTAGAGTTTAATTATTATTTTGAATAAGTACCTATTCATTTATAGAAATAAAATACTTAAGTAAAATACTTTGGTTTTCCTATTTCTGTTGTAATATCTATCTCTCCCGTGTCCGACTTAAGTATAATTTTAACCAAATAACCTAACTTAATACTAATATATTAACTAATAGTAACACGCCCCGGCTTCGCACGGGTGCAATGTAGATTTACCATACACATAAATAGCCTATGTTACTCGCTGGTAATGTAATCGGTCGAGTAGTTTTTGAGTTAAATTGTAACAAACAAACAAATATTTCCCCGTTATAATATGTATTAGTTAAGTAACTAATAATTCCCTAATTACGACTGAGTAATATTAAAAGTCTAAATTTTGTCCAAAATTCTAGTAACAAAAACAAATCACTATCAATGACACTGAATCATATCAATTCTGTTTCATAGTTTTCTCAAATGCACACACACATCCTCAACCAGTCACTCAACTCTATCCCCACCCCTCACATAAATCTCACACACACTCTATCTATCCCTGTAAACCTTTTCATGGGCGTATCGTTTTAAAAAATTGTCAATTTAAATATTTTTGAAAGGTTTTCTAAATATGTAGGTAAATAAGATCATACAAGACACGATTAATCCGCACCTCATTCGCTTAACAGATTTCACACTTAATAAGTGCCTAGTGAATCTAATGTGCGCAATCAGTACTGAGTAGCCACTTGAGAGACGTGTGCTTCTGACAGTATCATAATGTGGAGTGGCGGATTAGGAGCATCTTGAGTTGAGACGAATAAGTATGACAAACACTATAGACATTTGTGAGTAAAAGTTTATTCAAGTCACTTGACTAACAAATAGTCATCGTTAGTAGTTGAATACATATGTATTCTATCTCACGAAGGCTATGGTTTTAGTGTTACTGATAACTGAGCACTGCCGAGACTACGCACACTAAAACAATTTATTTAATTTATAACTGGACGCTGTTAAGCAATAGAGTGGAGAAACCCACAAAATGATATAATTTTTATACCAATTGCTTCCTTATGAGCTGGAGTACACATTTCAAAAGAGATATATATCATTTTAATCGTTTTAATAGCAAAAATATTGAAAAAACTAGTGGGCACGAAACCTGTGCCTAAATGTTTAGAATATTTAACAATAATGCACTAAATTCTATTACTTTGATTACTACCAAGAAAAACGATATACATTTAATGTAATAATAACAATTACAAAAAAATCTATTATTTCTGATATTTTTTAAAAGAAATTTAGAAAAACTTAATTAAAACTTCAAACTCAATTTTCTCAAAATGGCAACCATGTGGGTTGCCATTTTGCCAACACTGTATTGCATAACCGCGTCCAACTGTGAAATAAATATCCAACGGAAATATATATACACACATTTATTGCTGATATATTTAAAAAAAATCCTTTATTTGCTGCTTCTTACATTATCATTCAACATGTCGCACCTTTAAATTGACCAAACTCAGATTGTTTTCAATAAGTAATATATATAATTTTAAATGCTCCATCTGTTTTCGTTTAATTGTTTGTGTATGTCAATAAAAAAAATTCTGAATATTATGATAGGAAATTGCGATAATTTTAACTGTGAAAATTATTTAAGATAATTAAAAAGTAAGTAAATAAACTTATTCAAGTTATCGTAGTATTCATTGCTGGTGTCGATTTAGTATCACGTATCATGGCCTAGACCGGCTCAATAAAAATTCTTATAAACAGAGACTTTCCTTGAAACAGTCGCGTCATATTTTATATTGATGTTATGTCAACACAACACTGTACAAACACGGTCTCAGAATACATCCTTGTGGAACACCGGGCCACTCTGACGTTAAGTGACTCTTCCACTGCGAGAGGAAAATGAACGATTAATCATTCGATGAAACTGAATCCGTTTTCTATACTAATACGTTTATATCTATACTAATCAATACTATCTATATCTTAATTATTTATTTATTTATCTATACTAATATTATACAGGAAAGATTTGTATTTTTGTATGTTATGAATAAACTCTAAAACTACTGAGCCAATTTTAAAAATCAGCGAATAACATAGGCTGTTTTTTGTACATCTAAATCGCACCCGTGTGAAGCCAGGGCGCATTGCTAGTAATATAATAAAGAGGAGAGATTTCCTTGTTTGTTACGATTTAACTCAAAAACTACTGGACCGATTTTAAAAATACTTTCACCAACAGAAAGCTACATTATCAGCGAGTAACAAAGGTTTGTTTATAATACATCTACATTTCACCCGTGTGAAGCCGGGGCTCGTTGCTACTACTCTACTACGTCATTACTACTAGTATATTATAGAATTTTTTAATTTAAAAACTAGCTCATTTTCAACTATTTTTACTGGCTCAGTCCTTACGTGTTGACTATTTGTTGGTGACAGTGCGTCTGTTTCGTTCCTCTCCCAATGGAAGTATGGCTTAACAGTGAATCGTTCTGGAAGTATCTCACCAAATTCTGAGTAAATACTATTAATAGCAAAGACGTAGAAGAAAAATAATATTTTGCACCTTTAAACAACCCGTTACTTTTCTGTATAATATATATCGTAATATCAAAAGCTGTCTCAAATTACTATGTATTTAGACTGTGTTTATTAAAAAAAATAATGAATTGTATGAAAATTGTACCTCTGCTGTATGATGAGATAGTTTAGTAACAGTTTGTCTTGTCAGGGACTGAAACCGGTTAATTTTTATTTTCCAAAATACGTGTCTGACTGAAATACCATAATATTAGTTTTAAAGAGTCACTAAACTTACCACAGTTTTTTTTTCAGTAAATATGAATAAAAACGAAAGAATATTAACAAAAACCTTTATTATACCGGTATAACTCCCATAGTAAATTAACCGGTATTCAGTCCCTGCTTTAAAGTAGCTATTTTTATTAGAAACTTGCCAAATATTCCTATTTAAGGTTACTTTTACTATGGCGGGTATTACAAAGTGGAAGCAAGTGAATTTATTTCAATGTAAACGATCCGTAAGTAATTGCCAATAGATCACAAATGTCAAGATCGGTCGTAACCGTTAGACGTCATATCTTTCGATCACTGAGCTTATCCTAACTTATGACCTTAAGAATTAATATTAGTACCGAATTGATTTTAAGTAGCTTCCAAATACTTCTTCTTTACGAAGATATACTATTAGAAATTATAACTTGGGTCTCTTCAAAGTGAGAGTAAGTAGACACATTCTAGAGTGTTATGATTTACCACAAAATATGTTCTCGAACCTACCAATTATTCGGTAGTTTTAATCATATCATTATTGAGTAAAATATTATCCTAGTTTTAAAGAGATTTGATCAAACTTATTGCTTTTTTTTAATTTATCGATTTTTGGCCCAAATATACCGATTTCGCTTTCGAGACTAGTGAGGGCCTAGCACGAACGACTATCGAGAAAGTATTTAAATAAAATACTGTATACCGGATTAAAACGCGATTTATTATTTATAAATTTATTAAAAAGAGTGGCGGCGAGTTTCTTGCCAGTTCTTCTCGTCCGCTCCATGCCCTTGATTTGTGAACTGGTAGTAAATGTAAAATTAGAAGCATTTAATATTAGTAATATTAGTAATTTAATATGTATTATTTTTTATTCACGTTCATAGGTGTACATTGTGTTACCTAAATTAATAGATTTTTTTTTAATTTAATTGAATTAAATATGGCAACTTTGTGACATTTCAAATATAAGACAACTGTCATCTTTCAGTCTCCCGCGACCACGGTTGCTGAAAAGCATCCGAAACGTCGGGATAAATAATTTAAACAATATAAATAATAAATCGCGTTTTAATCCGGTATACAGTATTTTATTTAAATGTGTGATACTCGCGTTAATAAAAGACAATATTATCGAGAAAGTATTCGAATCGTCGATCTATCAGTCGTATGACAAATAATTTGAAATTTCAAACTTCATAATAATGTCTTAGACTCATCATAAGATGTTTGATGTTAGGTGTTCATTGTCAGAATATTATAGTTAAATGATTTTATTTACCACCGGAAACAGGGTTTATTAACATGAAATGAATTGGAATACAACATAATAAAATAAATAAGCGTCTACCAATTGTTTAAATATTTTATTAATCACGTCATTGAAAAAATACGCCTAGTTACTGCTAGCTTCCTATTTGACTATGGTTATATACAATAACTAGCAATTGCCCCCGCAAACCCCCTTGTGGGTTGAATTTCGTAAAATCCGTTCTTAGCTGACCTCTACTCGGCGAAAGGAATATTCCTACCATATTTCAAGTCGCTACGCCTTATGGTTCCAGAGATATCGTGATGAGTGACTATATAGGTGGGAATCTCTTTTATATATATAGATTTATAATCTGTGCAATTAGAAAATGGAAAACGTAGGAAAAATTAAGAAGAGCATTTTTTAAATAAGGGTGGAAGGTTAATCTGTTTTATATATTTAATATTTTTCAGTTTATATACACATCATAACATCGTTGTCCGTGGCTCAGTAGTAAGTTAGGCATCGGAGATAGGGTTCGAATCCCGGGGTAACAAGATTTAAAATAAATCGTCAATAAAAGGTTTAAACAATTAACAGATACCATTTTTTTTAAACAGTTTCATAAGTTTTAGTTATAACAACAGATTATAAATTTATACGAAGCTTTGTCTATATTTATAATGGTTTAGGATTATGTACTGATTAGGTTTTCTTCGTGCAAGGGAGATATTATCGAAGAATAGAATAATGCGCAGGCCTCGAGAGCAGAGCAGATTAATGATGTTATGTGACAAATAAAAACTCATTTCAGCCTTATTTTTATCTGTGGTTACTTTGACATTTCATTAGATATTTAGTTATCTGTTCAGAATCAATTCACGGTGGAGGGATATCCCTCAGTCAGAATCACTAGTTACTACGTGGGAAGCACGCCCACTAGTACTGTAGATACATGACTGTGTACCAAGTTACAAGCTTGTACTAATTTTAGGTTATCTTATGAGTTCGAAATTCGAAATTGTACTGAAGTAATTTATGATATCTATGGACAAAATGTAGAGCAGTGTTGTCAGTTTTCAATTTGTTCAAATTTGGAAGCCTGATTAATTTGAAAATGTAATGAAATGAAAGATTTTTATTGGGCTTCCACACAAGATAAACGAACTATTATAGAAAAATAAAAACTTATATAAATATAATACAGCTTAAATATTTATAAATTAGACAACAACGAATGTGTGGCCGCTCAAAGGGCAGTGACTCAGCTTCAGCTGATAAACACAGCGCTGGTTTTCAGCCACCCCCTTGTGACTCTTGGAGCATCTATACTACCTAACTTAATTAACTTATAATAAGAACATGATAATTTTGAAAATAATAATACACAAATTGTACCAAAGCAATACACAACAAAAGTAATCATTTATCTTAAAATAATAATAATAAAATATATGTATTCATTTATTTATTTATTTTTCTTTCTTTTCATCTTTCTCCCAGCACAACTAAGTCTGGCTTTGTGTTTGCAGTAAGTACTTCTTATACTTAATTTTAAAACTGTAAGACGTTGAATTTAGTCATGTAACTTAAATATAATTATTATACAATAGAATACGGTCAATATAAATCAATGAAGTTGGGGTTAACGACATTTATTAATCTCAAAAGAAATTACATTTCGCTTCATGAGAATTACATACATATTATAACTTATAACTAGGCATACAGACTTGATTTCTTTTTGAACAAGGAAGTTTCAACTGTATTTTTCAATATTTGAAATTATTCCAATTGTCTGAAACTAAAATTGGCTTGATTTTATTTGACAGACACGTGAATACGTGAACAGGTGCATACCTACGTACCATAAATAATAGTAAGTTGAATAGTAGATCATATTGATAATTCTGGAGCTTAAATAAAGATCTTTGTTTGTTTTATTTATTAAAAAATAATTCCTCTCGTCCATCGCTTATGTATTATTTTAAGCCTAAATAGTACATCGCGTATGATCTACGTTCGCCGATAGGTGTACGATTGCAATTCCTGGATTTCGAATTAATGTCCACGCAATTATATTAACTCGCTGTTTGAAGTATTATAGGCAATTGACTGCTGGAGAATTAAATTAGGGCTGTCGAAATCAAATTTAAATTATTTAATTATTCAGAGTTTACGTTGCTTAGGTAAATATAAGGCAGTCTTCGCATTCTGCCCCATGACATTCGTAAGACTTAAATATTTTATTTACAAATTGTCTTATTTTATTAGATTACGTAAACTTCTTGTCATGGATTTATTTTAGTACCTACTAATGACTGTTTATAGTCATTGTTTTAAATAATGTATTTTTTATGTGGTAACCCTAACAGGAACTAATAGTAGGTTATATATATAAATAATGGCTAAGCCTTAGAACTAGAGAACTATCGACAGTTATTTACTGCCTCTCTTTCAAGCACTGTTTAGCTGCTGAATTATGAAGTATTTATTACTAAGGAAGGTGAAAATAAGTGCATTCATTATAGCGACGTTATAATATGGCGGATACAGGGGTCTGTGGAATAACATTCTATATTTAAATTAAGATTAAAAAAAATTAGAATTTTTAAACAGTTTAAAAAGTTTTTAGTTATAAGAACAGATTATAAAGAAAAGGCTCTTTTTTTTAGATCTGCGTGCTCCATCGTAGACCACGTTGTCACTTAACATCAGGTGAAACAGTGGTCAAACGCTGATCTAATTCTTAAGTTAAAAAAAAAAAAAAATTGATTAACGAATCTCTGTCTATATTCATAATGGTGTTTAGGAGTAGGTTTTCTTCGTGCAAGGGTGATATTATCGAAGAGGCTATTAGAGTAATTGCGTTTGAAGGGCGTTGTTCCTATTCACAAATTGAGACCAACGCATATAAGAGGGATTAACGCGCGAACTGTCAAACTCACGAAGTTAAAAAAAAAAAACAACATACAGACGAATTGAGAACCTCCTTTTTTGAAGTCGGTTAAAATAGTCATTAAGTTTTCTGACATTATCCAATCTTCTGCGAAATTTTCTTAACTTTTCTATCCGTAAAAACCGTCCACAAAGTATTAGAAAACTTTAGAAAAAGATGAATTTATGGCGTGGCATTAGGGAAATAGGGATTCATTTTTATGTAAATATAGATATGAATCAATCAAACTTGCTAAATTCTTATCACAGCAAAAAATAAATTATCATTTTACACCTACACGTAGGCTTAGAAGTAAAACTTGAAAAACAAGTCATAATTTATAGTTGTATATTACGTATTTGGCAGATTTTATTACATCATAACGCAGTTTGTATGTCATAGAAATAACATTACATTAAGTCGAAACAAATTACGGATATAATTTACTATATCTATTCAAAAATTGTCAAATATTTTTTCCGTCGTGTGATTTTAAAGATAAGTATGTAAAATTTAAATACTTCTGTGAGGTTATTTGGAGATTACTATTAAATACTAAATTGGTTCAAGTAGGGTAAGGACTTATATGATGTGAAAATTTCTCTTTCTCTTAGTACAGCCAGTGTAAGTAATAAATAGGGTAAGACAGTGCGTCAATAGCAGCAGCCGGCAGTAAACAGTCTTACGACGGATTATCTCTCCACAAACACGATAAAATGATGGATGAGACACAACTAGGCCACTTTTAACACTTATGGAGGTTGCTTTAACTCTTCCCGCCTTTAATTTCACCACAGATACAATATAAAAAACGTATTATCTGTCATCTGTCAATTCAAATGTTTTTTTTTATTAAAAAAATGCTATACTTTTTATTGTTTAATTATTTTATATACTTTTTGATATAAAAAAATTGAATTAAGTGATGGATTTTAAAAAAGAAGTTTTACACAATATTACAAATTACAATTTTAAACAATAGTTTGCTAATTATTTTATGGATAAACAGTAATAAATTTGAAACACCGCAACTACACTAACTAGATAAGATAAGATATCCTAGCACATAACTCGATAAATATTAGCAAATTTCAAAATAAACCGCCCACAGGCTGTCAAAATTGTTGCCATTTCACTTTGCCACGCTCTGTGCGTTCGGAAATACGAACACAATGTGTAGAAATTGGCAAAGGGCGACCGTAAAGAAATTTACGAGTTATGCATGAATTCAGAACGAGTTTATTGAAGCCTTGACAGCAATATTTAAAATTATTTATAGTCTCTCAGCAATAAGGGTCAAAGTCGAACGTATCACACTAAAAGGTAGCGCGTGACTTTTCGTTAGAGCTGTCAATTTGACGTGTTTATTAGAACCCGCATAACTGCATTTTTGAAAACTTTTGGGTCACTTTGTATTAAGTTAAGTAGGCGCTATTTAAGTTAAGCATGCTTCAATGTCATCAGGTTAATGTATCTGGATCAGTATTAATAGATAAATAATTGGCTTTAATTATTGCTAACATAGACAATATTTATACATCTACATCTACAAGTAATAGACGAATCGTCTGCCATAAGCCTATATTTTTAAAACAACAAAGTTTTAGCATTTTTTTTTTAAATCTAAGGGATTAAAATTATGGCTTCGAAAAAGCCTCAGTAATTTGCGAAAGTTTATTTAGAAACAAAAAAACATCAAATCGCCAAGAGGTTGCTGCGATCTGCTCACAAACACATGCCATTTGAGTAGCACCAATAATTTAAGAAAAACTAAGTATTTAAATAAAATACTGTATACCGGATTAAAACGCGATTTATTATTTATATTGTTTAAATTATTTATCCCGACGTTTCGGATGCTTTCTGTCTCCCCGCGACCACGGTTGCTGAAAAGCATCCGAAACGTCGGGATAAATAATTTAAACAATATAAATAATAAATCGCGTTTTAATCCGGTATACAGTATTTTATTTAAATGTGTGATACTCGCGTTAATAAAATACAATATTAAAAACTAAGTAATTATTCTTGTGTATCCATATAAGTACTGAAATATCAATTATAGGCCTTGACAAGTTGGCACTTGGTAATAACATACAAACGAAGGCAAATGTCATTTTGCTATCGACTTCATTAATCTTGAATAAATCTATCAAAACACCAGATCATCCAGAGAAATCCAGAGATCAAATAGTAAAACACCGTTATTGTACCTTCATTCACACCTTACGAGTCTATTTAACAATCAATTAAACTGTATTATTAAACTAAAATGAGCCTATTTGCCTTCACATAAGATCAATATTTAGCTGGCAGGATTGACCACCCAACTCGATAAACGGCTGATAGCGTTGTAGACGCATTGATAAAGTTATCTTTACGACCAATTCTTGCGAATTTCTTAGACAACCTGGTTTTTGCATACCGGTCAGACAATGACACAAAATTCGTGTGATTTTGATCGAAAATGTTAAAAGTAGCCTATACAAAAATACCCTATTGATAGGTTTATATTATTTACTAGCAATTGCCCCCGCAACCCCCCTTGTGGGTTGAATTTCGTAAAATCCGTTCTTAGCTGACCTCTACTCGGCGAAAGGAATATTCCTACCATATTTCAAGTCGCTACGCCTTATGGTTCCAGAGATATCGTGATGAGTGACTATATAGGTGGAAATCTCTTTTATATATATAGATTTCATTTATGTCAGATATCGACAGACGAGCATGAAGTTCACTTGATGGAAGGTGAGCCTCAGCCACAGAACCCCATTCTGTGATGCGCTGTCGACCTAATTCTTACTTCGAGCATTCGGAAAGCTAAATATTAAAGCCGCTACACAGTACACAGTGGCGTAACTTGCCTTTTCAGCCCCCAATTAAAAAAAAATTGACGGCATGTTTTTGTTTATTATGAAAACGAACGTGGACTATCGAGCGTTAAAAAGTTGATTACCGACACTAGACATCTGAAAGCTGGGTTGTATAATAAGTGAATTAAAACTGTAACTGCAGTTGTTTTTTATTTCAAGTTGTAGTTACACACAACACTAAGATAATATAGGGCCTGTGACGTTAGAATTTAGGATATTGCACTTTTTCCTTGCGGTTTTTTTTAAACTTTTATGAGGGTTTCGAAGAAATATTTTGAAATAAAAGTATCCTCTGTGGCCCGCCGGAGTACCATTGAATCAGCGGGCCCCATGTGACCGCTGCATTGGCATTGCTACGGCACTGACTGTATTGTTTTACTTTAATAACTTTAATTGTATTGCACCATCTTATTGTGTCTATTCATGCAGCATTTCCTCAGTAATATGTTCGACGGTTGTTTGGTAGAACACCTGACGTGGCTCCGATGAGTCGTGGGTCGAATAGCATGACCATCATGAGATATCTAGCGGACTAGTGAAGACAATATATAAGATATTTCGATATATTATATCTCGACATCGACAACTTTTGACATTAGAAGTCGAGTTGTAAGTGTTAGTGTCATGTTAGACCCGGAAGACATAACAAGATAATCGATTAAAACATGAGAAAACGCTCGATTTTTTTTGGCGTGACTCTCATGCTAGGCCAGCAGGACGATATGTTTATAATTTTCTCTATGCTTGTCTGGTAACTTCGGGCCTAGATAGTATTTGCTTTGTTGAGAAATTAACAAACAAAATATACCCAAAGCGCGAATAAGGAGACGTACACTGCTACTATATCGATAAATAAATTAAAAAAAAAAATCTAGATACAAATTTACAAAAGTAATTCAAATAATAAAAAAAAAGAATGTATTTCAATTTCGAACACTAATATAAATAGAATTCAAAGAGATAGTATATCTTTAGCCATTAACACTTATCTTAAAAGCCTCGAACTAAACTGACAGATACATAGTGCCTAAGTCCTATCTCCTAGTTAACCTTAGACAATGTGGGTCGCAGAGAAATCTATTAAATAGTTCTAAATTCAAATAGCCTTTTAATCAAGAAATTCAGTACGAAATTATAACAGTAAGGGAATATATAACGTCAATTATATTTATTCTAACGGACTTTGGAAGCTGCTTTGAAAACCGAGGTTTATTATGTTTACAATTTCTTAATTCGATTGAAGAACTGATAACAGAATTGCCTGTAATTATATGTAAGTATAGGCTATCCTAGTTTGCTGATCCGGAGTTGTCTGGGATTTAGGTATACAGATATCCTAGTAAGTACAACTTTTTTTTTATTGTCAAAATCAATTAATTGATTCCGATTGCTTCAAAAATAATTAAAAAAATCTAGATTTGAATAATATGCTATTTTCCCACTTCTTTAAGCATAAGCGCGCGTGGCGTGACATGTCAATTGCGGAAGATGGCGGAGTTCCGAACCTAATTTATTTTTAAATAAATTATCTGCATATTTTTCGTCCTGTTTTTTTCAGATATTTTAATAATTATTTTGTTATTCGGGACATAGACAAATCCAACAAAGAAGAGATCATTGAAATCGATGCAGCCGTTCTTGAGTTATAAATGGTATAGCTAACACGACTTTGTTTTATATATGTATATTCTGACGGGCTTTGGTAGCTGCTTCGTTCATGAAGTTTGTTATATTTAATTTTCTTAATACAATTAAAGGATTGATAACATAATTGCCTGTAATAAAAAAATAGAAATGTTTTGATCTGTAGTAACTGGGGCATAGGTATAGTTAGTTAGTCCTAGCACGAACAACTTTTTTTTATTGTCATAATAAAAAAAAATAGCATGCAAATGACAGTCGACACGATACGAAAACAGTCTCGCAAGTTGTTCTAGCTAGGCCGCTCTGAATTTAAAAAACGCTTTGACAAACACCATTAAGCATGAAACTGATAAAAATCATAATATATTTATGACCATTTTAATTTGCTACAGGAAATAAGCTGTTAATGAGTTTTAATCGCCAATTATTCCTGTTTCGACGTTTTTATTATCCAATTACGCTCATGTTTACTATCAAAGGCTTGAAATTCTTTTTTGAATTCAATATACATAATATATAGATGTTACGCGAGGAATATTTTAGCTCCCACTGTATGGGAATTACTTATTTTTTTTTGTTTATTGTAATATTATACTGATTTACTCAAAATCATTTCCTTCTACCTCTTACTAGAAATCGCTTTGAGCTTTTCCGCCTTTACTATTATTTTTTTTTTTATTTTATTCTAAGGTACTTATATATTTTTTTAAATATCCATTAAATTAATTATTCCGGAAGTAGTTATTAGAGAACAATTTTTTGATAAATTCTAAGACACGTTCCAAACGCCAAATACAACTTTACAAACACGTCTATACAAACTCATGCAAACTTCCATACTCTATCCTAGTTGGTGCTTTCAAAATCTCGTGCAAGTACATTTCAATTACTAGTTATATCTATACTAAAGAGGAAAGATTTGTATTTTTGTATGTTATGAATAAACTCAAAAACTACTGGAACGTTTTAAAAAATATTTCACCAATAGAAAGCTACATTAAATTATTAGAGGCTATTTTTTTGTGTATAGTAGGTACATATACATTGCGTTGCTAGTATATCTATACTTAATATTATAAAGAGGAAAGATTTGTATTTTTGTATGTTATGAATAAACTCAAAAACTACTGGATCAGCGAGTAACATAGGCTATTTTTTGTGTATAGTACATGTACATTGCACCCGTGTGAAGCCGGGGCGCGTTGCTAGTGTATAATATATATTTTAAAATCTATTCAGAGATGTGAGCGCCGTGTCCGGTTGCATCACAGTCTAGGCACGTTTGTCCCAATTAATCTCATATTTATACTTTAATTAATTAAAAACTATTTCCAATAATCATTTCGATCGCTATCACAGAGCAATAGAAATGTAGAGAGTTCTGTTGAATATTTTTTTTCAATTTTAGGCTGAAATCGATATGGATTCATGACGTTTTCATATATTGTCGAGATATTGGATGTCTTAATTCAACTTTCGTCATTTCATTATATACCCTTCATAAATTGGCCTGAATGACAATTTTCTTACGGTACTTCTCAATAGTCTAAGAGCTGATACAGGAAAATAAACTGGTTTTTAAATTCAGATACAAAATTATTTATATTGGACGGTCATTATTCTCCTTTTTTATTAGACAACAACAGAAGAAATTAAACACACTTACTTCAGCCACAAATGTGCAATTGAACTATTTTTCACTTGAAGCATACAAACTACTGAAAGCATTGGAAGAACTTTAAAGCTTCACACTTTAAGCTAATGCTGTTAAATAAAATATCAATAATAAACCTATATTAAAATACATCATACGTATTTTATTCCATTATAATCAAAACCAATGTTTTTTTTTCTATTTAAACCAAAACTATTCTCATAAAACTTAGTTTAGATAACGTAAAATTCAAGACCTTAGCTCTTAGGCTAGGATGACAATTAATGCCCGCAATGCACAGTGCCTAATGATGCGGTTTCATGTGCGAACCGGTCCAGGAACATGATTTCTATCATTTAATTTATTTTTTCCATCATCCAGTTACGCGAATCACAATTTAGAGCGTAAGTATTAACTAAGGTATGTCGTTTGAAAGCGGCAAATTTGAAATTTAAATCGAAATTCCGATCTGTCAAATAGCTTTTTTTGGTTTGATGGGCAAAGGCCAAAATCGTAGAGCCATTTCGTCCCGTAGACTGTATTTGAATGGAGTGACAGTCGACATTTTATTTTTAGAAAAATATTATTTAATAAAGAAATTTAAAGAACATTCTAGATACTGGATAAGACAATAATGGTAATTATATCCTCTACACAATATTCCACTATCTCATGGTAAAAATCGCTTTGACCTTTGCCCCCTTACGGTACGATTTTTTTTAAATTTTATCTCTGGAACCATAAGGCGTAGGTAGCGACTTGAAATATGGTAGGAATATTTCTTTCGCCGTGTAGAGGTCAGCTAAGAACGGATTTTACGAAATTCCACCCACAAGGGGGGTTGCGGGGGCAATTGCTAGTATTAAATATTTTTTTAATATTGATCAAATTAATTGCTCTACCAGGAAGTGCAAACAAGATCCCAACATAGATTATTTTGTGACACATTGATTTTATGATAATATCCCTGACCTAAAGACTTTGAAGTAGGATATCGGAAACGATCCATCATTAATCATTTCAGCTGTTTGCAGTTAAATACAACGTTATTTACTGAGTATACACGACTTATTGGCACATTGGTTATTACCTTAGTTTTAATTGGTCGAAGGTTCAACCTCACTTTTGTAAATTCGGGGTCACCAGTTTGGAGGTGATAAGGTCTTATCCTCCATGATAGAGGTACTGAGGTGTTGAAAGCTATACTTTTTTCGAATTTACGCTTTTGTTTTTGGCCCAAGTGACCTTAAAACCTAACCGGACTTTTTGGACCTTGTCCTTGGGACTACACCAAGGGCAACCCGCAGGGGGATACGAACTCGGCTTGGACCGCCGCGCCGTAGCCGTTGGGAGGTATTGGAACAGAAGGACCCGAAGAGGGTGAGAGAGTTTTACGAGGTTTTATATAAACATAAAGGTTATATTTTTTCTTCAGACGATGCGCGTTGTCGCCACTTTAACACTTTAACAAAAATATTAATATTATCAATAGGTATTCTATTGAATTTTATTAGAATAACGATTATTGTAGCCTATACTTTAATTGCCTTGTTATTGGTTATAATAACTTATAATTGTTATGGCATAATGTTTAAGCTGCGCAGGCGCCGCATATCAAATGACAAGACGAACAAAAAATATCATTTACATCCTACATACTGTTTACTAGAAACACGATATTATGTGTTTCCTGTATGTTGTAAAAACTATAATGCAATTCATATTAATAAACTAGAACGAGTATTTACCATAGACTAAGAGAAACCCATAGAGAGCTTTTTGTTATGAACTTAATAATGTTTCCTAGACCATTGTAGTCTTAATTAGGGTTTTATCGCTTATATAAGAATATATTTATTTTATAAAAAATATTGTTCCCGGTGCGGGTATTTCCAAAAAATTTTTACCCCATACTTAGCGGTCCAAATGACAAACTTTTTTCAGATCTTTTTAAATTATTACAAAAAATAATTCAGTAATCTAAGCTAAAATTTTTGAATAAAAAAATATTGAGGCCACATCTCTTATACTTTTTGGAAGCTTATTATATTATGTGTGCTTCCGAAAATGTTAGAATTGCCGTAGTTTGTACGTTGTTAATTACATATAAATATATTTTTATAAATACACTAGTGGACCCCGCAGACGTTGTTCTGCCACAATATCGGCTTCGAAATTATATAATAATTAAAAATTAATTAAAAAAACATTGTCCAGCGGACAAAATTGTGAATCTAAACCATTCCCAGATCCCCTTGAACACACACAAAAAATTTCATCAAAATCGGTCCAGTCGTTTGAGAGAAGTTCAGTGACATACACACTCACAGAAGAATTTTATATATAAAGATATACGTCACACCTAAATCTCCAATAATAAATGCAATCAATCTTAATTACATCAATATGTAATTTGCAAATATTTTAACTTGATAAATTAGTTACACTTGATTGATTTATTAATTGTACTTGTCCTTATACAGTGTATGCACTGAGCAGTCGATAATATCATTAGTTGATAGCCCTGACTTTAAAATAACATTAATAATATTTATTATGTTCAATAATCTACTATATAAAAATAAGTCGGGTTTTCCTTCCTGACGCTATAACTCCAGAACGCACAAACCGATTTCCACGGTTTTGCATTCGTTAGAAAGGTCTCGGGCCCGTGAGGTTTATAGCAAATTCAGGAAAAATTTCAACAGAAAAGCGGGAAAAATATTTAAGAATAGGTAATTATATAATTTCGAAGCCAAAATTGTGGCAGAACAACGTCTGCGGGGTCCACTAGTATATTATATAAAAACATAAAGTAGAACATATTTTATGAAAACTTAAATAGGTCTCACATAAGGCTTCAACTCAGCATTTGCTGGCTATCACCATCGCTGCCCGTCTAGCATGACCAACAATAGATATCTCACGGATGAGTGAAGACAAACTAAGATATAAGATATCTCGATATACGAGTATTATATTTCGATATCGACAATTTTTAAATAAAATACTGTATACCGGATTAAAACGCGATTTATTATTTATATTGTTTGACAGGACTGTCTTCCCGCGACCACGGTTGCTGTAAAGCATCCGAAACGTCGGGATAAATAATTTAAACAATATAAATAATAAATCGCGTTTTAATCCGGTATACAGTATTTTATTTAAATGTGTGATACTCGCGTTAATAAAAGACAATATTATCGACAATTTTGATAGACAAGATATCTCGATCGAAAAATACCTCAACTTTTGACATATGAAGTCAAGTCGAGTAATTGTCATGTTAAACCCGAAAGACAAAGAGATAATCGATTAAAACACGAGAAAACGGTCAACAACATTTTCTGATCTCTGGTCTGATCTTCCGTTGGCACAGCTGGGATAGACAAAATCTATGGGAAGCTACGAAATACATATTTTGATACAAACAATTTGGTTCATTTGGCATTTGAAATATAATTGTTTTCAGGCGTAATTCCGCGGCCGTGAGAATCATTTTAAAGCCGCCATTAAACTATTTAGTGACGAAAACTATTTTTTATGACCGTAATAAAATCTTGTGACACTGAAACATGTGTATTGAAATAGCTTATGTTTAATTTTGGAGATGATAAAAAATTAAAGTTACATTCTTGAAGAAAAATTCAAAATCTAGTCATATTATAAATGCTAGTAAACTTTGATGAATAGCATATTCACGGATTCGAATTCCGAATTCGGGATGACGTTTATGTTTTTCACCTTTACCTACATAATATATACGTATAAGTCTGGATCACTGGGAATGAAATGGATGATAGGTATATCGAAATATTAAGAAACCGTCAATCATAGATTTATTCAGACTATATTGCCCGAATTTACAATGGCTGAGGTATCACTTACTTTAGCATTATCTACAATCTGCGTCAATAATCTTGGAGGCCTCTTACTAAAACAAATAACGAAGTTTCGGTTGACTTGACTGCGGACTACTATGATCGTTCAAGTATAATCGTAAATATAATTGTTCTTTTTTAATAAGTTAAAATACAAAGTTCTTTTTTCTTTCGTTTCGTTCGTTGCGTTCGATTTTGCTAATAGACCTACTGAATCGCACTATCGAGTGCTGAGTATCAGTGGCGGGACCACCATACAAGCCCAAAGCCTGAGTAGGTATAAATCCAAAAACTCGTCATCACCAACTGGGGCCTTACGACCGACCAGTCAATAGTATGACTGCCGGCCTAGCATGCCCGCCACGAGATATGTCGCGGACGAGAGAAGACAAAATAAGATGTAAGATATCTCGATATATTATGTCTCGACATCGACAATTTTGATAGAAAAGATATCTCGATCGACAAATATATCTATTTTTGATATTAAAAGTCGAGTTTGAAATGTTATTGTCATGTTAGACCCGAAGGAAATAAAGCGATAATCGATTAAAACACGAGAAAACGGTCGACAAAATTTTGTCGCGGTTGTCATGCTAGGCCGACTGGTCGAGTATTCTTTCTTTAGGCTGAAGGAAAGCATATCTTCACACCCTACCATCAAGAGAAACACGCTCGCCTATCGACAGCTGACACAAAAACAAAACACACTATTAACTGGATCAACCACAAATATGTTAACTAGATTACATAATTTACGGTTCAACAAAATCAACTCATTTTGTTCACACACCAATTACATTTTTATTACATCAATAAATAGGACACGAATATCCTGATGCCGGCATCGAAGGATCAAATGTTATTCTTTTCAACATGTCTATTTTTAAAAGTGTCCATATAAATTACATTAGGCCGATCTAAGGGTACATTTGATTACGTCGTATCGTGTCGCCTAGGTAATAAAAATATGGATTAATTAGACCAAGAATTTGTATGGAATGTTCATATCAGACGGTAATCCGTTTTCATTATTTCAATAGTTTCAAAAACACAAAACTTTTCATCAAGCACATTTCAAATTAGGAATATCTAATTTGAAAAGTGCTTATAATAAATAACCATTTTGCTAACATTTTAAAATTGTTTTTTTTTTATGTTAGATATGCATGCAAGAGCATGAGGCGTAGCATAGGTAACTAGCACCCGGTGCGGATCCCATATTTGCCGCCCCCTTATTTTTGATTATAAATCATTGGGGCGTGGTGAAAATGGTACTCTTATTGAATAACACTAACCTAAAGAGAAACTGTTATTAAGGTGATATACTGACAAAAAAAATTAAAAAATGAACGTTGAAGGAAATCATTTTTTTACCGTTACCTGTGAAATGCCGCCCCTATCAAAGTGCCGCCCAGGGCGGACCGCACCCTCCGCCCCCCCATTCTGCGCCACTGTCATGAGGTTCACTTGATGGTAGATGATACCTCAGCCACAGAACATCAGTCAATACTCCAGATGTTCATTCAATAATAGCAAACAATTCCAGTGTGAGAAACAATTCGACTTTTGACATAATTGAAGTAGCAAGCGCGTCGTATTGAATAAATTAATCAATATTCAAATTAACTTTATATCAAATAGCTCCATCAATCAATTCTCTCACGGCTGTAATACGATATTGGTTCTTTTAACGGACACTACAGCTTAGAGTTAGTTGTTAACGTCAGCTAAATGAAATGTTTTTGATTTTAGTATGTATTAAAATTTATATCGGACTGCCTATCTGTTCTTTGTTGGAGTCAATGTTGTAAAATACGGAATTATGTTACCTACATTGAGACTGATAATAATAAGACGTTATATTATGGATTTCCATTCGAGAGAAAGGAAATAAACGCTGGACAAATAATACCTTTTTATATTTTTAAAGCTTGTTGGTAATTAATTATATCATTTTCATTTAAAAATGTATTTTTTTTTTTATTTTTTTTTACTTTTCATTCTTCTTTTTTATTTTATTCTAAACAATATTAATTTTACATTTTTTAAATTTGTGTATTGCACGACTGTATATTTTTAGTTTTTAAGCTTTAAAAAAACACTTCAAAAGCACTTGTAAGAGTTTACTCGATAAAGATACGATTAGGATTTGATGTGATTATACATTACGAATGAATTGATTTAATATTAGAATTATAAAATAACAATTCATGAATAGTGTAGAGACAATGAAAAAGTTTAGTGCTGTCTGCTGTGTAAGAAGCACAACAAACATGTGTACCCTATGATAGAGAAAATAAGTAGTGTTAAAGTACAATCTTTAGTATGAAATATATTATAATGTAGTTAGTTTATAGAAATACTCTATTTATTAGCCGTAAATGTTAGGCTAGATTGCATGTACTTTAAGTGCTTACTTGGTAAATAATTAGTTTAAAAAAATGTAAAAAACATACATTTTTTGATATCCTAGCAAGTCAGTAAGTCTTGTCAACTGAATAACGTAGGTGGAGTATAAATATTGAAATCTGACATAAGGTTTATTTATGTCACCGCAATCAAATCAATTTGATAGCCGTGTCTGATGTGCGGTGGATTTATAAGAAAACTCCATGTATCCTTCATATTGCATATAAAAAGACCAAATCGAATTTTGACATGGACAAGACGATGTATTTTGTTTGTTATATCTTCTTCTATATATGTATCTATATTAGCGTGTCACGGTGTTTGTAGTCGCTCACCTCCAAAACGACTCGACCGATTTTTATGAATTTTTTAATGTGTATTTGGTAGGTATGAGATTAGGTCGTAAAGTTTATTTCATACCGCTTGATGATTAGGATCCTATCCAGAAATTCTGTTCAATTTTTTGACAAAAAATTAATTTGGTCTCATTTTTTTATTAGTATAGCCGTGCAAAGCCGGTCGGTCGGTCGGTCAGTCAGCTAGTAGCACAAAAAATTAAAATATCTGAATGCTCGAAGTAAAAAGTAGGTCGACAGCGCATCATTGACTGATGTTCTGTGGCTGAGGTATCATGCTCGTCTGTCGATATCTACCATAAAAAAATATATATAAACATTATGTATACGATGATGATGCGCTGTTGACCTATTTTATTTCTACTTCCATCATTCGCACTGAAACCGAAACGCGTAACGCACTTCTATTTTGCTATTACCCGGTCAGAATTTCAATATTCCTCCCACCCATTTAATATCCGAAATGACCAGATAATACATTTACAGAATATATTAACGTCACAGGTGATCCTAGTGGGATCCGAATTCGCGACCCGTTTGTATTTGATACTTTATTAGGACTTCGTAAAACAATTTGGCGGTACATCATTTTGGTAGCGACTCGACTGACCAGTTTGCGAGAGTCGATGCACCTGTGCTAATAGGGGGAAAAGATTAACTTTACAGATGTGACATTTAGTATAATAATATGAATGCTGATTCCACACCCAATACCCTCTGCATACATACAGAACCCGTTACAAATTACGTTTGAAGGATGAAAGAAGGAAGCGCATATGCGGGCTAAACAAGAACAATTTACGTTGAAGAAACCTATAATTACTATTAAAAGAATTGATGATTCTCTGAGTAAAAACCTTTTGGCCAACAACGCAACTGCAAATCGTTCTTCTCATTCAATCTTATTTATGTTACATCACTACTTGATCACTTGATCGCTTCAGCCACAAACATCAATCGCATTGTCAGTGATGCGTTGTTGACCTATTTTTTTTACTTTGAGCAACTGGAAAACCATAGACTAAAACTCGCAATATGCACTTAACGATTTTCCATATATGAAGAACCCGGTCGGAATAACCAGATGTAGGAAAACCATGCTTACAAAAAAATATAAACAAGTCATCGCAGCGGGATTCGAACCCGTGACCAGAATTATGCTGTATTTATATTTTTTTTCAAAAAATCTGACAATATTTGCGAATATTTGCATCTACAAAGTTGCGAAAGAAATACGTTCACAATTTGGAATAATGCCCAAAAATGCCGATTAATCTCTTGCTAAATGCTTGTATGCAACAATATACAGACGAAGTCTCGTTATTATTGACGTTTATCTCGTATTACCGAACATTAGTTAAACAATTGCCGTGTTCTTTGAAACCTTATTGTTTTGGCTACATTTGTTTTTATGGAATATGTGTGAACGGGCAACCAAGTCACCTGGCTGCGAGTGATCACAAACACCTGCAACATCAGATGTTTCACAAATGCGTTGCCGGCATTTGCAATATCCTATTCAGACAGCTGTCACTTTTCAGTCTGTCCGCATTTGCTGTAAAGCACTCGAAAGGTCGACCTCGTAGGATATATTATTTAAATGATTTTTAGAGTTTAGAGTTATATTGGATGTTGGAAAAGAAAATTACCGTCATTTTACAATATTCATAAGAACTTACCTCATGTTAAGTATTTATAATATTTGAAAGTGTGTTAATTATAATTCTGCTTATACGCAAAAAGATAACAATATTTAGACAAATACATATCTGAATAACTTATGCATATTTTAATATTCTTTGACAATCGATGCGGTACCAAAACGATTTCAATATTAAAATTCGTAACGAGTTCCTTTAAGTAATTTAATCGTTAACAAATCTTTAATTCAATATAATTACCGACCGCCCCATAAATAAGAGCGATTGTGATTTCGAAGAACCTTCCTTTTAAGATAGTAAAATTAAAGAAAGTACAAGCGATCTGTCAAAAGATGGAATATAATCTTTAATTATATAAATATGGGTAAACGAGATTAATAAATCGAAATAAAGATAAAAGCTTACCTTATAGGTACATATAAAAGATAAATTTAGCTTACCTTATATAAAAGGCAAAAAAATTGTTTAACACTATTTCATAGAAATTTAAAATTTTAACTTTAAATTGTTTTTATATTTAATATTTTTTCTCAATTCATGTTTCGTATTTTCGTATAAAATTTATTAAATTTATTTAGCGGTATAACTTTCTTTACATTCAAATGCAAAGGTGTCTAATACCAATCATGGTAGATTACCTAGTTCTAATAAAAAGGGTTATTTTTTTTATTTTATTTAGTAGATTAAGATGTTTCTTGTTTTATATTTAACTTTTATTCGTTGACCGTAAGCATTTCAAAAGAGCATGGAGTAGACCCATTTCCGTCTGTTTGACAGATAATTTTTCTTTACGAATTCTCTAATACAGTACATTTTGATGTTGATGTCCTTTGTGCCTTGCCCGACTGAAATAATTTTTTTTAACCTTGTTTCCCAGGTATGCAAACCGGGAATCCTCCGGTTCAAAACGCAACGCGCACCACTGAGTCATTGAATTTAATAAATTACAAAAAGAAATCTTAGCAAACAAATTCCACTAATGATTACAAATGTAAAACCATCAAACTAATGGCTTTAAAATAGAGTCGTCCGTGTTCTAATTAAAACGCTAGCAAAAACATGAATGACTCGGTGACAGGTGGTGACCTACGGCATTTTGCTGAACGATCTAAGTACGCCTCTTTCCCAATGGGGTAGACGTAAATATATATGTTGTATGTACCTAAGTGCATAAATCGTATCCAAAGACTTGATCATAGATTAAATAATGGCTCTGACAGGGGCGAACTTGTGTTTGTAGGGCTGGGCTAGTACTACTTGGGGACCTATAAACAAACAAACAAACTTTCCTCTTTATAATATTAGTTTATACTAAATTGTTTACGCGGTTTTTACCTTATTGAATGCTGTAGTCTTCTATAATTGAGGGATCACAAAGACTTGCTTACTGTATTGTTAAGATTAGATAATATATGTATATGTTTATGTGTATCCTTTGTTGAAGACTCTATTAAATAAAATATAAATAAAATGATACAGTGGTAAAACTAATTTGAAGCCTCGACTAAAATGCGTTTCAAAGTAACTAAAATCGTCAATTTCCACTTTCATTTTTAACACACAACACGCTTTCCAACTAAACTAAAACTGTACCAAAAAAAAGCCTAACAAATTGGTTCGTTCATTAAAAGATACCCGATAAGTATCGCCATTAACCGAAAAATGTTTTTAATAACTTATTTAAAACGCCGTAACACAAATCAAAGGCGAAATTTCATCACACACCAACCAGGTGTAAATGGTTGTATTAAAGTGTTTCTATCATCAATCTTGAATTTTTTTTTATTTTTGATTGCTTGAATATGTATATTATGTAATATTATATGGTTTAAAACGTTATGTATATTATACAGTAGTGTACGGAACATTCAGTGAGTCGGCCAGACCTCTCACACAGAGGGACGAATATCGATATTCCGACCGGTAACGAACCACTGTTCATAGATGGAAAAACCGTGAAGTGCATATTGCGCGTTTTGGTTTCAGTCTATGGATTTCCGAATGCTCGAGGTAAAAATTAGGTCGACAGCGCATCATTGACTGATGTTATGTGGTTGAGGTATACCTCATGCTCGTCTGTCGATATCTAATAAGAAAACCTCGTTATATCAGTTACACCCCTCAATCATTCTCCACACAATCAGTTCACCATTTTTCTATCCTTACCTATCCACTTCCATTTTAACACCTTTTTTGACACATTATTTTCATCCCTCCTCGTAACATGTACACTCCAAGCCAAACGATGACATTTAAATGTTTCATTCACTGGCGTCACAGCTTTGATTTCACAACTGTTCAGTAAGTAAACTGTTAAATATTGATGCGAAATTTATTGTTTTCAACGATATCAATGGCCGGATCAAAAATTTTTTTGGAAAATGAAATTTACATAATTTTAAACTAAACGACATAATAACGTGTTTTAGTAATCTATATTGAATATCAAGTGGAATGTAATTATTCTCAAACGTATTAAAGCTTATAGCGTCCCAGCAAAAATTAGCTTCAAATTAGTTTTTAAGTACCTACGCAAAATGTAGGTTCTTTTTTATTTATGTGTAGAAACATTGTGTACATTCTTAATATTGTTTTAATTGTGAAACAAAAGAAAGAAAATGTTATACTTGTAGAGACATGGATTTAGCTGAGTAGACGTATCGAGTCAGTGACGGATTATGTAGTTAGTCAATAAGATCGCCCGGTACTGTGTACACGTTTAAATCTTCTTCTTCTCTTCTCTATATATATAAAAGAGATTTCCACCTATATAGTCACTCATAACGATATCTCTGGAACCATAAGGCGTAGCGACTTGAAATATGGTAGGAATATTCCTTTCGCCGAGTAGAGGTCAGCTAAGAACGGATTTTACGAAATTCAACCCACAAGGGGGGTTGCGGGGGCAATTGCTAGTCAGTAATAAAGTCATTCAGTGTTTTAACATCTTTTAATTAATAATTCACCATACACATCAGTTGACTCAATATACTTTTACGTTTTAATTTTGAATAAAAGCTATACAATTTCTACTGTATTCGTAGAGTTCCTATAAAATGAAATACTAACAATAGTCTAAAGGTTTTCGACAAAGAAAATTGAGTATTTTATCTAATTAAATATTCTATATAATAAATTGAAATTCAAAAATCATTTATTCATTTAGGTAACACAATGTACACTTATGAACGTCAATAAAAAATACATATTCAATGCTTCTAGTTTTACATTTACTGCCAGTTCTCAAATATTATAAAGAGGTAAAGTTTGAGGTTGTAGGGGGTAATCTCTGGATCTACTAAGCTAATTTTAAAAATTATTTCACCAATAGAAAGCTACATTATCAGCGAGTAACATAGTAATGCTTGGCACCAGTGCGAAGCCGGGGCGAGTTGCTAGTTAATTTTGTACTGCAAAATTAGCTGGTCAATTGTACTTCCAAATATATTTTTTTAATTTCTTTAACAGACTTCCTCGTAGTAATTTCCTTTGATTACATATAAAGTGGTATAAACTTCCTTCAATACCAACTGAGACTTGGGCAAAATTAATATTGAAGCCCAAAACTGGTCTTAACGAATTATAAACCTTAATTCTATGTAATAAGGTTGCTTATCCTTTAAATAGCGGAACTAATGATTATTTTAGTTTGCAAGACTCGAATATGAGTTGCTCTGATTATATCAATTATTGCTTTGTGTGGAAAGAGATTTAGCGGTAACTTTTTGCCACTTAGTCACGAATCATTCGCTCTGACGTATATTCTGAGATTTTATGGCGGTTACATGTTCGTTTGTAATTTAGGTTTCGATGTTAAGAGCAGAATGAATTGCCTATCGATTTAATATTGAAAGAAATAGAGATAGCCTCTTATCTTGTCTCTTAGCTTCACAAGTTGCGACAAACAGGTCGTCGTGATCGTAGAACAACGACGGTTCTGATTTTTTACGGTTTCAGTTTTATTGCATAAATGATAAAACTATCTGACTAATTATCAAATTCCATTTTTTTAATTGTTCTGTTAATAAAGGGGTTTAGACAGTTCTAAATTATACAATATACGTAAGCGCTTCACACGGGTGCAATGTAGATGTACTATACACAAAACATAGCCTATGTTACTCGCTGATAATGTAGCTTTATATTGGTGAAAGAATCTCTTTCTCTCTAACTTTCCTCTTTAAAATATTAGTATATATAGAAGTTTCATGTTATGACTAATTCAATAGAACTAAAATCGTATAAAAATCACGAATCTAAAAAATAAAATAGATCTAAATTAAATAAAATACTGTATACCGGATTAAAACGCGATTTATTATTTATATTGTTTAAATTATTTATCCCGACGTTTCGGATGCTTTTCAGCAACCGTGGTCGCGGGAGACTGGAATTAATTAGAATTTAATTAGATCTAAATTAAATTAATAAAATAAATCGAATTAATTGTGATTTTTCCATTCATTCAACAATAAAACAAACAGTAGACATTTAGTTTAGGACAATAAATATTTTGCCAGTTATGGCCGGCGGGATATAAAAGTCGTGTTTTAAAATATATAAATTATTCCTACAAGATCGCAACTGCTATGTCCCACTGCACTTGGCAATGCATCCTCATTTCGTGATAACTTTTGTAAGGTTTATCTTGAAAACGGATTTTATATAGACTGACGATTTAGTAGACTTGACACCTTGCTAACAATAATAAAACCGCCAGCGAGTCAATTGTTATATTGTATAACAGAAATAAACAAATAATCATTTTATTTCGTTTCTATTATATGCCTGTCTATGGTTTCACACAGTACAAATAGATCGCTGACGCATGCCAGACCACACAACTGGTAGCATTTGTAAAGATCATAAACACTAGAAAACTTGGCATACGTTTCATTTGTCAGGCCGTTCACTGTTAAGAAACAAACGTGCAATTCAAAAAATTTATGACACACGACTTGTGGATACTATGCCACAGAATATTGAGAACAGTAATGATTATTATTATAAACGCAGCATGGAAAGGCTAAACAGCTGTCAAATATGATGTACGATAGAAATGTAAATTAAATTTACCCAGACATAGGGCAAGAGCTTTCAGTCTATTATAAAACGAAATTTCAAACAGCGTTCCGATGGGTAGCGGGGACGACACGTTTATAATTTTCTGTAAGCATATCTTTCCCACGTGGATATTAAATGTGTAGAAGAAGTTAATAGATGGAAAAACGTGAGGTGCACATTGCGCGTTTCGGTCTCAGTCTATGGATTTCCGAATGCTCGGGGTAAAAAGTAGTCGAGGGTCATTGTTCTGTGGCTAAGGTGTCACCTACTATTAAGTGCTCGTCTGTCGATATCTAACATAAGAAATAAAGATACTATAAAACCTTTAAACGCGTAATTTGATGTAGCTAACGAAACTTTCTAGCCAAGGGTTATTACTTATTAGTTTATTAAATGAAAAGAAACGTCAACGAGATGAATTCATGGTCACTTGTCTAAACAGTGAACTTGAATGTTAAAATCACATGATAATATCAAAGAGGTGTGATGTTTTAATTTACATCGACTTTTCACATAGTTATACATTCGAGATAAACATTATAATATATCTTATCCTATAAAATTGACTGAATATGTATGATACACAATAATAGTGCCTGAAAACGAATATTTTGGTAGATGACATTTTTTTTTATATTAGTGGAAGCAAACGGGCAGGCGGCTCACCTGATGGTAAGTGACTACCGACGCCCATGGACATCCGCAACACCAGGGGTCTTGAGGATGCGTTGCCGGCCTTTAATAATATAAATGTAAGTGCAAGAGGGTGCGTTTTTGACTGCACCTACTGTTTCTAATATATTCTGTGTTTATGCTCTATTTCATAGCAAGCTATTATAGTTATATTATTAGTCTAGACTCTAGACTTTGGAATTAGACTGAACATTACAAAAGTTTCAATATATCACAACCTCACAAACTATGGAATCTAGGAAATCACTTTTTGTGGGTGTCTATTGGCTATGATAATAGAAAAACGAGTATATTGTTCGGGTCACCGTCGTGTTTCATGCCTCAATAAAATGTGCCAAATTGTTGGAGTTGCCAGATTTAATATTTTATTTCCCCAATATTTTTAATTTTTTTTTTTTTTTAATTATTTAATAATTATTATTTAAGACTAATAATACTGCAAGGTGACATTCGCATCCAAAACATCTATAACACCTTCAATATTAAACATTTATCTTTTATCATTTATTGTAATTTACTTCAACTCAATCATTGAATCACCGTAAACATAGCTAAAAATTAGCAGTTTCATCTGACTTAATATGTATGTATTAAAATTTCAAGGAGAAATTGAAATATTATCGACATATTGTTTAAAGATTTTTTTCAGGCGTTCCAGATAATGCTTTCTATAAACATACTATCAGTCTATATTTTACATATAAGTGTAGCTGTAGATATCAGAATTAAATTATATGATTAAAGATACTAGATCAAAAATAAAAAGTGATCCAAAGTGGAATAAACTTATTAATTATTTTGCTAGCTATACATTTTGGGTAGATACCAAATATTCATATAATATTATCAGTAGATACCTAATTCGTTTGTTACATTCTAATTGCTAAACTGCTGAACCATATTTAATGGAAAATAACATAACTATTCAAACACAACATAGATTTAAAGTTCTATGTAAAAAATGTGTACATAAATTTCCTTTCTTGCACTACTTTTAAAATATTCTATTTCAGAAAGCTACTATCAGTAAAATAGCGAGACATAGTCTTTTAGAAAGATAGATTTACGACCATTTGTGTAACCTCACCTTAAGATCGAATCAGAAACAAAAACACAAACACGCGAACAAAAATAACCTCTTTATTGTTCTTCCCACTTCAGATTTGAGATATACAAAAATAGTTTTGTATCTGTGACAGTAAAGAATTTATGGGTTTACTCTATTATAGAATTTTATTTGATTTAATATTTTCAAATTAAATGGCGAAAAAAACGTTTTAATTACTTCAGCCACAGTACATCAGTCAATGATACACTATTGACCTACTTTTTATTAAATATACTAAAACCCAAACCCGCAACGTATGTACGTACAAATAGTACTTAATTGCGCCCGTGTGCAATTTAGATGTACTATACAAAAAACTTGTGCAGAATAACTCAAAAATTTCATCATAATCGGATAAAGGCCATAGCTGGGTAAGAAGGGGTGAGCGGCCCCCGCGCGTATTCGTTCCAAATTTTGGTCAAAAGTTGCACCTGATGGGTTACAAGCTCACCCCAAATTTCAACCCTGTAGCTGCTCTAGGTACAAAGATAAACATACAAATAGTACTTTTGGAGAAGATTTTTTTTCTCAGGATCTACTGAACCGATTTTTATAAAACAAAATGTATTTTTTAAATATATTGAAGACAATTTATAGAAAAAAATTGAGAACTCAAAATCATGAATGGAACTACCAGTTTTTTTTTTAAAGTTTAGTTTTAGGCTATGGCTTTTTTAGGAGTGCAGAGAGGACAAATGTACCTACTTACACTGATTTTATTCCTGCTGTGTTATAACGTGTTTACTGATAACATAATTTTCGCGAACTCCTCAAATATTAATTTATTATATTATTGTCAAATTTGTTAAAAGTACGAAAGGCATACTTAATTGAAACGTGACTTTCATCCGATGAGATATACCTTAATGATTCTCTGATATTTCTCTATTGTATGTAAAAGATGGTTTGTCTCCTAAATACTTTTCTATGTATATATCTATATCTATACGTATACTTAATATTATAAAGAGGAAAAAAAAATATTTTCCCAATTTTTGTATGTTATGCATAAACTCAAAAACTACTGGACCGATTTGATTTTTGAATTCTTTCACCAATAGAAAGCCAGGTTATAATACATCTAGATTGCAGTCGGTGTGAAGCCGGGGCGCGTTGTAGTAAATAAAAAAGTGATATTGTTAGCCATTATTTATCATAATACAAAATACCAGAACTCCGTAGCAAAGTATGGCGTTAGTATCACACTTTTTTAAATTTATTTCAGACATTTTTTAGTCTGTCCGTGACCAACTTTATACATATATCAATAATATACTATTTTCTATACATATACATAAAAACATAGTATAATACAATTTAAGATGTATTCGCAAAACTTATCTTCGGCCATTAACATACTTACTAAGTAGGCGTAGAATTATTACAGAGCAATTAATTTTCGCATCAATTACATACTGACTGGTTATAAACTCCAAAGCAATAATTATAATCTCAAAATTAAGATTAATAGTAATAATTAAGATTAATTTCAAGGTTTAAACAAAAAGAAATCGTACCGAACATAATTTTAGAAACGGAATAAAAAACGCAATACTTAAGCATCGAGTGACAAATGGCGTCGAGCACAGGAGTTCAATATTGCATCCGATTAGAAACCGGATTCTGAGGACACCTTAATTTTATGCTAAATATCGGTCCGACAATAATAATAAACGTTTTGATCGTTAGGAATTTATCAAATGGCCGCGTGCTGATGGTATTTCCCATATTAAAATGGGGCTAAAATTTCAAAAACACTTTCTTTATACTCTCATACGTTACAAGAATTTATATTGTAAAATTGTTATATCCAAACTATCGTTGACTGACTCGTCGGCGTATTGCGTAGTGTGTTCGCTTGCGTTCCTATGGGTCGCGGGTTCGAATCCCACTCGGAAGACATGTTTACTGGACATAATTTTCTGTACATGTTACAGCTGATCACTTTAAACGGGTGAATGGAATATCGAAATTTCGACCGGGTATCGAACCACCGTTGAGATGGAAAAACTCGGGGGCGGTACAAGCCTAAAATTCCGGCTTACCAACTTTATCGCAATAGGTGTTATATATGACTCATATAATTACGTAAAGGGCGTAATAACAATATTTTTCTTTTTATGGTTGCAGTATTAGGTCAAGCCGGGCTTTTGGGCTTGTAGGGTGGCCATTGGAAAAACTGTGTATTGCGAGTGACGGTATCAACCTATGAATTTTCGAATGCTCGAAGAAAAAAATAGGTCGACTACCCATCATTCTCTGACGTTCCGTATAACCATCCATCTATACCATCAAGTGGACCTTACGCTCGTATATTTATACCTAACATAACATAAAAAACTAACTGATGTAATCGCCGAAGCCAGGAGACACAACTAGTTAGATCATAAACCTTTCTTTGCGCGTATTAAACACAATATGGAACAAACAGACCACCAGAGATTAGCTCGGGGCAACACAGATGATAATTGAGTCATTATTATATTTTGACAGCTACAGAGCCAACACTGTAATTATATCTAAGATTGAATTTCAAATCGTATACAGTTATAATTGACCGATTCGACTATGAAAACTTTTGTTACTCTCGAATTCTCATTTAATTTCTTTTTTACGTAGGTACCTACTTCTTAAACTGTCAGATTTTATTTTATATTTTGCTATGTTAAACTAGCTTCCCACGGTCCGTGATATCGCGGACGGACGCAGACCAGCTCGCACGACGCACCGTGGGAAAGGTCTCGTCCGTGGTAGCACAGGGAGTCTGTGGCGGTGCGCCGGTATCCGTCGCGAGTAGACATGGGTAACTCAGCGAAATTCCCTGCGCCAACTCAGCAACTCAGGCGCAGTGTAGTGTGTCGGCTCCTTGAGTCAACTCAAAATTGCGCCAAGACGCAGTAAAAATGGGACGCGCAAAGCGAGCAGTGAAACCTCCGAAACGCACGCAACCCCACGCTCATAGTTCACTCAGTGAGTGGGTACTGCGCCGTGCGCCAACACATTATGAATGTGTGAGCTGACTCACCCTGCGCACTGAAGCGTGCCGGCGCAATTGCGCGGCGCAGCGCAGTGTTACCCATGTCTAGTCGCGAGGCGGTAACTTCAAAGGTGCGGTGAAAAAATCTGAGTGCAATTGCAAACCGTTCTTGAACATGAATATATTTTCGCTTTTGGTATCATTCCTTGATATAACTGTACCAATGTTATTCAGAAGGTATTCGAAATCACTTGAAATCTCTTTCACTTTGCATTTTGAAATGAAGATATCTAAAGATCTACACAGACTGACACGCACCATTGAAAGAGCTCTGTCTGTGTGCGTTGCCGTCCGTGGTCGTCGGCTGTGCGTGATCATCCGTAGAATTGTGGACCGTGGGAAGCCAGCTTTAGAAGATTGGGCAACTCTTTATAATATGACTTTATGTTACCGATCCGATACCGAACCAACCGATCTACATTGCACCCGTGCAAAAGCCGGGGCTGATGGCTAGTATAATATATATGAATATATCGTTTGGTAATAACAAAAATTTTTTGCTAGCAAGTCTGTAACATATTTTCTTCCTACTTCGTTTAAAAATGAGCGTTTTCTTGGCTCAATGATATACCGATTGCATTATCACTGGAGGTATAAAGTTCTAATACCAGGAAAACTGTAGCGACATCTACAATCAGAACAAAGATGTCAACAATCCTGAATCGCGCTATCAAAGTTTTTCCAAACGCTAAGTATACATAGTACATATATGTATGTATACAACATCCTAACATAAACCATTAGTGTCCCAGACATGATCTTCACCATCCGTCCATCCATCTTCCACACAACGTTTGTTTTCGATTTAGCAAGGCAACGAAGACCACTTTCTTGCCTAAATAGAAATGTAGAGAAGCAGAAATGTAGTTGCCCCACATTGCCCACACTCAATATTTGACTTCCATTTAATAGTCACAGGTGCAGAGAACTTTTCAATTATTTTTATTAATTCCAAATACAGACAAATAAACTCTACCCTTTTATTATATTAGTACTTATGTTGTCATTGTCTTAAACCTAGAAATTATGCTAAATTCTTTTAAAAAGAACAAAACACAGTACTCTATTATTTTACATCCGTTTTACGTTTGTACGTTTGTATTGGCCCCGATAAAGCTGAATTATTATCAAATAGTTATCAAGATAAAATATATATACGTGTTATAAAATATGAATTCTCAAATAATTCGTGTCACAGAGCTAAGCCGTCTAGACTTATTTAAATGACGCAACAAAAATGTCTATCGACCGTCTGCGCGCTATAAAATAAAAAACGAATTAGCTTAGCTTAAAAAATAAATAATAATAACATTCCAACGGACTTGCCGCTAGAGTTGTCATTTGATTGCTCCTATATTATATTCATAACCAAACTAATAATAATATAGTTATATAGTTTGAGAGTTATTGTTATTTAAATAATGTTATTTAATTAATAAATTATTTATCCCGACGTTTCGGATGCTTTTCAGCAACCGTGGTCGCGGGGTCTGTCTCCCCGTTGTCGTCTGTGTCCCCATCTAACTAGTCTCTTGGCTTCGCGTAATAACTCGCGTTAATAAAAGACAAAGTTATTGTTATGAGGAGCTATAGCGTAGCTTAGGGCAAAGCGGTGGAGTGCACCAGGGCCCTGAAGCTGACAGGCCCCTGGGCCTTAGAAAGAGAGGGAGGCAGCTCTTGAAGCAAGAAAAGAATTATAACAATGGAAGCGCCAAGCGTCCTTGATTAGTATTACCCACAAAATTTACAAATTGTCACAAAATGTATTATTTGCAAATAATAAATTTTGTGACAGGGTGAGGTTGCGATTTTTTCCTCTCTGCACCTGGGCACCTAGCTACGCTACTGATGAGGAGACATTACAAACATATTGTATCTACTAAAAATTTAATATGAAAGTGAATTTTGGGTGAGAGGGAGGCCAAAATACATGGATTTACTGTGTGAAGAATGATACGTGTTTGAGAGATGTGACTTATGATATAATATTGTCTTTTATTAACGCGAGTATCACACATTTAAATAAAATACTGTATACCGGATTAAAACGCGATTTATTATTTATATTGTTTAAATTATTTATCCCGACGTTTCGGATACTTTTCAGCAACCGTGGTCGCGGGGAGATAATAAATCGCGTTTTAATCCGGTATACAGTATTTTATTTAGACTTATGATATGGTGAGTGAAAGGAGATAATGGAAAAAGAGCATACTGCGCCGACGGCGCATCATTTACTTATGTACTGTAGCTGGAGTTTTACCTCTAAACAAAAACAACATAAAAAAGGAAACTTCATAAAATAAAATAAAAAATCAAACATTTCACCGTTTATTTTATGGACTATATTTTGTCATTTATCTATCAATAGCTAAATTTATTATTTGATGTGTCCAATATACAATTTATTCTTGCATAAATTAAAGATATGTCATGTTAATTTTTATTTTAATCGCCTCTGTTTTGCAAGTATTACTACCGAATAGTTTTTATCAATAGACTTGATCTATATAAAGTGCCTTAATTTTAATTCAACTAGTTTTTCTAGTATTTAGTAGATCTTAAGAGGCAAAAAAGTCTATGCACCACGTTTTTATTGGTTTTACTAATTTATATTATAAATGCCCGTTTAACGAATTGATTAATGGATCATAATGATTTAAACATCAATACAATGTAGTGTGTCTTTGTATTTTATACAAAAAAAAAAAAATTAGAAATTCTTGAAAGAATGAAAAGTAGGCGATAAATAGTCAGTTCAGACAAGTCATTTTAAGTATATAATTCGGTTCCTGAAAGTCTTGGAAAATCCTTAAATCATAAATTAATATTCCGCAAACTTTTGGTCCATCGGGCCAGATAATTATATTATTTACAACTTATACATCCAAAAAAAAACATCACTAAATATATGTACTTACTGTAAACGCTGTTGCCGTCTGTGGTACCGTTGACGGTGCCATCCGGCAGAAGCTGAAGATAGCGATTCTTGAGGAACATCTGTATTGTACGCGAGGTGCCCGTAATGTGGCTGAGGTTCGCCGAGCGTTGCGCACGCGGCTCGGGCGCAGGGGCCGCCGCGCAGGAAGCTAGCGCCAGCGCCGCCAGAAGCAAGCGCAGCGGGCGCGAACGCGGACGCATGGCGCGCCGCGCCCATTGCAGCCGCCCGTTCGCCGTCACTGCTCAAACTGTGCGCATAACACGCACCCACAACGTCACACACAATCCAACCCTACGTTCTGTCTGTCATTGCCTTAATTCGTGACGTGTAGCCGCGCCTTAAATTTGACATTTGTGACAGTGACAGTTCGATTTTTTTCAGGTGTCAGTTCGTTTTGTGAATCGATGCCTAGAGCTCATGTAATACATAATGCACTAATATTGCACCACGGGTGTAACTTACACCGCAATGTGAGGTTTTGCGGGCGTAGTATCACAATCTGAAACAAATAATTGTTGTTATTAATACAATTGCGGCTACAAATCGGCTTAGTTTTGTAATGGATATAACTAGCTACTGCTAGGATTAGATACAAAGTGATATATCTGCCATTAGGTATTAAATCGTAATTGCATTGCAGATTCAATTCAATTGTACTTATAGGATTTCTATATCTGCTTCTCCCTTCATTTTTGCATATTAATATCGGACCACCTTCGTAGCTTAGTGGTAAGCGCGATGCGATTAGCAGCTGAGATCCTGGTTTCGAATCCTAGGGAAACAAGATTAAAAAAAAAGGTTTCGGTCGGACAGGGCAAAGAAGGCTGATCGCTTGCCTGTAATAAGAAATGATCAGTGAAACAGACACAGAAATGGGCCAGCCTTATACCTCATTGAAGGAGATTTGAGTTAGCAAAAAAAGTGTCAAAGAGTAATATCAAAATTCTGAACGAGTAACGAACCACCATTAACGGGTTAAACGAGAACTGCAGATTTCACGTTTCGCTTTCACTATGGATTTTGGAATACTAGAAGTAGGTATACGACACCGACAGTATATTACTGATTAATTGTCTGTGGCTGGGTTACCTTCCACCTAGTAAACCTCATGCTCTTCTAACACAAAATGAGTCGTATAGAATCAAAGGCGGCTATCTGTCTTATGGCTGATTGATTAGCAATTTAAAAAAGAAAACGTTTTTCTCCTTTCTTTTTGTATTAGGTATCACCCATTGTATCTTTAAGGTATCTATTAATATTAACAATTAAAGATAAAACCAAATATATAAAAAAACATAAACGACTAGAATTTATTTAATGTTTTTAATTGTTATCTCTTAGGTTAAGTTTTATTGTACAAATTGTCATTTTTGGCTGATGCCCCAACATTGGTGAGGTTCTGAAAAACAAGCGCTATGCCAATAGTATTAAGCGCTATGACATAGCACAAGCTGAGTAACCTCACCATTTAGGTAGATAGCAAACAATTTTTTTTTTATGTTTTTATATTATTGATTTTGTTGTATTTTTTTTTCTTATTGTTTGTTTGTACCTAATAAATTTATTCTTATTCTTATTTTTTTTTTGTAGATTGCCGGACCAAAAATGTCAGATTTGGCCTTGATTCTATACGACTCAAATAATCCCATCATTGACAAAAAAAAAACAAAAATAATGTCAACGACTGTTAGCGCAAATCCACTAAAATATCAAATAATTTCATTGAATAACAAACATAACTAAACGTTAATCGCTTCACAGGCCATGTGTGAATGATATGAATTAAAACCGTTTTAATTGAATTTTAACTGTATTTTATAGCACATTAAGTCTATTATCGGTTGTGGTATATATTGCAATCTCATATGGAATTAAGTAGGACTAGGAAGCGTAAAGATATTGACGGACGAAAAGCTTGAATCAATGTCTAATTTTGCTCATCGCTAAGTAAGGAGTTCATATCTATATATATAAAAGAGATTCCCACCTATATAGATATTCATCACGATATCTCTGGAACCATAAGGCTTAGCAACTTGAAATATGGTAGGAATATTCCTTTCGCCGAGTAGAGGTCAGCTAAGAAAGGATTTTACGAAATTCAACCCACAAGGGGGGTTGCGGGGGCAATTGCTAGTAAACAATAATTGTATATATGCAGTTATTTGCGGAAGAAACTAACTAGTATAAATATTTTCATCTCACGAAGTCCGTTTAGCTATGGATGTTGTTAGGCGTGCATGTATACATTGTGAGTGTGTGTCTCGGGTGCGCACTAAACATTGCGCGCACTAAAATAAAGTATATGTGTATTGTGTACGCCTGACAACATTCATAGCCAAACGGACATCGTGAGATAGAATATCTATAATTGTTAAAACAGCGAAGAAGACGTAGGATATAATTCTTAGTGCAGCAATGGCTTCTTTTATATTATACTTCAGCGATAATAGTAAGTTGCTGTGTTGAATATCCTACGGATTTCAGTTTAATACAGGAACAGGTAACAAATAATTATAGCCTATTTGGTATAAAAATACTCATGATAATTAGTAAAGAAATCGGATAAAAAAGCGTTGTTTGGTGGCTTTGTCGATGTACACTGACTAAACGTTTGAAACGGTATTAACATTTTTATTTAATTTAACTAATATTATGAATGTGAAAAGTTTGTTAGGAATCATAGATGTTTGTTACTGTTTCGCGCAAAAACTACTCAACGGATTTTGATGGAACTTTACAGTAATATTGTTTATACATCAGAATAACATAGAGGCTATAATTTATAACGACACTGAGTTAAGTGGCCATATTATAACAATGAGTGTCAACTAAATCGAATAAAAATCCTGCTATCTGTGGGCTACTATAATTCGCCAAGCAAAGTGGGGACGAGTCAGCTATTTTTTAATTTAAATCACAATACATATTTTAATTAGGGTGCGAGCAACGCCGTACGAGATATCTAGTGAAAAATAATTTATAATATTGTTATACAGAAAAAATAATAGACAATATATTGCATTTTTTATACATTAATTAAGAGTGAACGAAATCATAACCATTGTTAATGACTCGCCCGACAGCCGCTAACAAGCCTCAATCTCGTTCTCATCAATCTGTCATTCGATCCTGAATGAATTAGCGAGGAATGATTGAACGGATCGTAATTGACGTCTCAAACCACACGTTTTAATGATCATTTTTTGCGTGTTTGTTATTTTTTAGATTAAAATTTCTAGGCAATATATAGATGACCTTAGCATTGTTGAAGTTCTGTAATCTATTGAGAAAAGATAATATTTGTCAAAAAGCATGGACCAGATTGTATTCGATGGCACAATAGTTACATCTATTTCCTCTGGATCTGAAAGAAATACCATTTCCTACGTCTAGCCATTATTTTTGTTACATTTAGGTGTTTTTTCGAAATAATAGTGGAAGAAAAGACGGAATCGTTGGCAAGTTTGGTAGTTAGAACACCAACCTTGCGCTTTCGCTTCGGTCTCAATCTATGGATGAAATGGTATCTATGGATCGAATGCTCGAATTAAAGGTCGACAGCGCATCACTGACTGATGTTCTGTGGCTGCGGTATCACCTACCTTCAAGTGAACCTCATTCCCGTCTGTCGATATACTATATTTAAAACGGATTTAACAGCGTTTATAAGTTGCATATGTAACATTTAACTGTTGACGCTAGAAAAGTTTTAGTAAAGGATTGCACAGAATAACTTCTATACAGGTACATATCAATATAATGAAGTCAATGGCGACAGATCACACATGTATGTATGATTTTTACTCACGAGTATTACATTCAGTGGCGGGCCCAAAAGTCCGTCTTGCGCTGTTAATGTAACCATAAAAAGAAACATAATAATGCCCTTAACGTAATTATATAAGTTATAAAAAAAACACGTATTACGGTAAAGTCGGCAAGACGGGCTTTTGGGCTTGTATGATGGTCCCGCCACTGAATATAATATGTGAGTAAAAATCATACATACCTACATGTGTGGTCGGCAAAACAAAGTGTTCTTCGCACTCAATAAATAAACCGTAATCAATGAATAAAATAAATACTATTGACCTTGCTTAATTAAAAAGATAGTAAGTTATTGAATTTCACTTAACTCTGAGATAATGGAACAATCCGTTTTTAATAACATTTCAAATGGATTATTAAGCTGTTTTTATTTTTTTATTTTATTTTTATTAATGAATTTCTTAAGAGTCGATGCAAACTAAGGTGGTAAATCACGCCTATGAAAAGCATATTTACCCTCAAGGGTAACCTATAATATTGGGCTCTTCAGGTCAACCTGAAGAGCCCAATATTATAGGTTTCTGGAAAGACAGACAAAGGTAGGGAATTCCAATCCTTGGCTATTCGCACTATAAACGTTTTACGTTTTTAACAAAATTGTTAAAACTTCAGACATTATTCGAAAAATAACAGTTTCAAAATGTTTGAGTAATGACGATTGAAGGATTTTCCACTGTTCTTTTTTTAAAATTTAAGTATACTTTAGAAAAACATAAATTGTAAAGTATAAACATCGACATTCCTATTTAATCTGACGTGTACAATATTTATAGACGGCACGTGCTTTTATAATAGTAGAGAATTGGCTTTAGTTACAAATTATTAGTTTATATATTAATTCTTTTTTTAATTTAAACTTCATATAGAACTTCAATAATAATATAAAATATATTATATTCTTTTAAATAAAATACTTTATAATGGACTAAAACGTGATTTATTATTTTAACGTTTTAATCCGTTATAAAGTATTTTATTTAAATATACTCGCGTTAATAAAAGACAATATTATTCTATTCCTTTCAATTTTCATAAGCTGCTAAGTTTTTAAGTTATTGTTTTTATTATTTTTTATATAATTAACTACTTTACTATCCTACAACTTTAGTCACCGTTTTCCTTTTGTTAGTTTTCTATAATTCTAAGAGCCTAGAAGAGATCGCTGAATAGTATTAATTCTGTTATTGTATATCTTTTGCATTTTTATTATGCACTAAAGTTGTAAATAAATATATATCATTTTATTTAATTAACAGTTAAACCCTCCATTTCTATTTATTTCCAAACAATCGTAATATGAGTAATGTTACGCTAGTATAACATCAGAAATAGATAAAACAATAGCATATCTAAAAATAAAATTTCGTCATTCCAATCTTGAAAGTGACATTTAAAATATGACCGCGATATTAAAAGTGAAATTAACTTGCCAGTTCCATAAATTCGATCATATTTTATAATCTGTCACGTTTTAATTATTATTATTGTCTATGGCTGTAATATATTTTGGATGCGAGTCGATTTACCAATGTCTATGTATAGAAGTGTGGGTGCTTCCTAATTTTGTTATTGTATAATATACTTAATAATATTTTTATTTAAATATGCCCATAGAATAACAAATAAATTTTAATAATAGGTATAATGTACATATATTATATCCACAGAACTGAGAACTTTACATGAACTGACTACTGAGGTACAACTATCGAAAAAGTCGTTGGCTCGTTCGGAAGAACACCTGCCGTACGCATCGAAGGGTCGTGGGTTCGAAACCTACCGGGATGTTGTTTATAGTTTTCTGTGAGCATGTTTTCCTTACGTCTGGTAACTTCAGTCATTGATGGGGTGGGTGGAATATCGAAATTCCGACCGGGTAACGAACCACCGTTCATAGATGGAAAAACCGTGAACTAAAAACACTGATATTAATGATATCATATTTTTTGGATTCGTATATGTCCTGATAACTAATAAAATATAGGAAGTTTTCAGGAAAAATATATAAAAAAAAAGTAATAACGTCACGCACGCTTTATAGCTTTTTTGTAATAATCGATATTTACTGCAAACTTTATAGATTGGAAGTGGGAAAATAGCATATTTAAAACTATAAATATTTTACAACGAAGCCAACGTTTAGGCAGGACGACGTATGTCGGGTCCGCTAGTATAATATAAAAAAAAACAAATAAAAAAAACTTGATACCGTTTTAATCTAAGCAATAAACATATTTTTAGACAATATTATGTCAAAGACGTGTAACACTCGTATACACTCGCTATGCTATGCTTACGCAAGCACGTCATATCTTATCAAGTGTAAACTCACACCTCAATAACAAGTTCGCATTCGCTTGAGATCAATGAAGATATAGCCTAAGAGCTATTTATCTTGAATTGTTTCCCACCGTGTTCACAGCTTTTATTTGTCACTTTGGAATATTTATTGTTTTTTCAGGTGTTGGGTTTGGAGGAAATGAAAAAAATTACTTTTCGATCTGATAGAATACAGTAAATTGATGACAACAGTGGGTAAAAATACGAAATCTACTAAACACGTTAATTTTTCCACACAGTTCACACCAATACAAGGAAGGCAAATCAGCTTCTTAACCACTAACTGCACCAATTTGCTGATATTATAGGCAAAAAAATAGTTTATTTCAATATTTTAATATAATAGACTATATACATGTATAATATAATACGTAAGTATATGTAATGTATATCTTCTACTCTTCATAAGCCCCGGAAGTATAACATTGAGTAAATTTAAATAAAATACTGTATACCGGATTAATACGCGATTTATTATTTACTAGCAAAACGCCCCGGCTTCGCACGGGTGCAATTTAGATGAAAATAAGTTACACGCTGATAATGTAGCTTTCTAATGGTGAAAGAATTTTTAAAATCGGTCAAGTATTTTTTGTATTAAATCGTAACAAAACCGCAAAAATTGAAGAAAATGACAAAGTATATACAATACTACCCCTCGCAGCATTGCTCGCTGCGCTGCGCTGCTTGAAGCCGCACCGGCCGCGGCGCGACGGCCGCGGCGCGACGGCCGCGGCGTGTATTTTTGTTTGTATTGATATTTTTAATTTCGTAATATCTTTTGAATGGAATGTCCGATTTCAATAATTCAAAAAGTAGTCAATAGGTATTGAAACAGTCTTGGATATGAAATAATTTATTTGGATAAGAATTAATATATAAGTATGGATAACATGGTCTGATTTTGAACGGCATTTCTTTCAATTTTTTAAATGTTAAAAAGTAGTTATAGTAACATAACTACAATAGCTAGATATATGATCTCGCGAAGTTTTTTGTTGATATTGATATGTTCTATAATATTGTAGAACATTTTTTTGTTCTATCGTTAATACTTTCCGCAGCGCATGCGATGAAAGACATATTTTGGCTAATTTTTTTACATCTTGAGTTGGTTTTAGTAGGAATTTCTAAGGATCTCTATTTTTTTCTAGTAATAAATATAGCCTATGTTACTCAGCGATAATGTAGCTTTCTATTGGTGAAAGAATTTTTGAAATCGGTCCAGTAGTTTCGGAGCCTATTCAATTCATACAAACAAACAAAAAATCAAACCTTTCCTCTTTATAATATTAGTATAGATATAGATATTGTTTAAATTATTTATCCCGACGTTTCGGATGCTTTACAGCAACCGTGGTCGCGGGGAGACAGGATAAAAGACAATATTATTGAGTAAATTTCCAAAATACTGTTAGATAAAACAACACATTTTTAACATGCGCCAACTATAATAATTATATTATGTATTATAAACGTTGCACCATCTCTTGGACTATACGGAAATGTCAGTGCACTTGAAGTGTAAACGCATTCGATACATTAAACGTAACTTGACGTAATTCCGCAACATTGGCGGGAATTGACTTTGACAGATGCTCATCTTGCAGGGTTTTGGCAGGAACATGCGCTAACAAGAAAATGCAGTGAATTGAGCATTCACTTTTTAGTTTTCAACTATAATTAGATATATGGACACAATTCGTTTGTTATTTATTATCGTTGGTAATAAAAAGTAACTAAGATGCTGTTTATTGACACTAAAATGTACGGCAGGAGTGATGAGACATATTGCAATTATAATATTTGTAAAATTATGTGAATAATACAAATTACCCAATAAGGTAATTACTAATTATATGCATTTAATCTGATTAGAGTAGCGTAAGAGAGTGATACTAATTTCCGGTGAAACGATTGTCAATTGTTTTGGAAAACTCAATAATAACCTATCTGTAACGCACAATCTATTTAAACTTTTTCAATAAGTTTAATACCAGATTAGATAAATATATAGGTATCTATACTTCTATACTAATATTATAAAGAGGAAAGATTTGTATTTTGTATGTTATGAATAAACTCAAAAACTACTGGACCGATTTTAAAAATTCTTTCACCAATAGAAAGCTACATTATCAGCGAGAAACATGCTATTTTTTGTATATAGTACATCTACATTGCACCCGTGTTAAGCCGGAGCGCGTTGCTAGTGTATTATAAATTCATGTGTATAGTAGTACCATATTCACAATGCTATTATGAATACACACAGGTTTGTTCGCTAGTGCAAAGTGAGAAATGTGCAGACATCCATTTAATATCGACTCTTAAAAAACAATAGAACGAGGCGTTACGGGAAGTGACTTCAAAGCATCGTCTAAAACCGTGACTGTCGAAGCTGCCAAATTTTCGCCGAAAAAAACTGTCATCTCAAAATATTCTAGCTTCCTAATTGCCGAGGCTAAATCTGTTTATCATACGTCAGAGGTTATTCACCTTTCTTATCGTCCCTTTCCAGACTTTTTATTAGATTTTCCATTGTTTTATTTATTTTTCCGAACTGTCTTTTTATTTTTTTATGGAAGAGGGGGCAGTGAGCTGAAGGGTTTACCAGACAGTGATCTGAAGTGGAACTCATGGACATTTGCAAATTCTGAAGGTTTGAAGGTGCGCAGCCTTTGAGGTTGGCTCTATTGTTCAGAAGTTGAGTCAGTTCAGAAATAGCGCTGGTGACAACTAATTCCACAGAACGTAACTAATAATTCGTAATAGTATATACATATATTAGTAACAGTAAATCCACAAAGAAGTCCAACGTTGTTTTTAGATAATAAAACTAAGCCAATGCCCGAAGAGCCTGACCAGCTGTTGAAAATAAATTTATTTTCATAAAATAATAGAAGATGTATGTATATAATACATATGTTATGGTCTAAGATAATTATAATACAAAAAAGAAAAAAGTTAATAAAGACTATATAAAGTTTAGAATTACATGCAGAAAATAAATATTAATAATAACAGTTTAGAATTAGTATATTTGACACATTTTTGTTTCAAACAAAACTATATATATAACAAAAATATCTAGACATACAAGAAGTCAATTAAGGCCGACCGCGATACGGTTGTTTAAATACTACAAGCGCTGAAAATATCTAGAATACACTCATATTGCTATTTTGTTACATTTGCCGAAATGAATTCACTTACTTCCTATTTGTATCTGACGGGTTATAACTATCGAAAAAGTATCTGTATCATCGAACTGTCATTTGTATGAAAGTTCATTTGTTGGCCCTCTGAGGGCCTAGCATGAACTACTATCGACAAAGTATTCGAATCGTCAAACTGTCAGTTGTATGAGTACATTTAAAAAATCAGACAACTGTCATATTTCTGTCTGCCCGTGACCACGGTTGCTGAAAAGCGTCCGAAACGTCGGGATAAATAATTTAAACAATATAAATAATACATTAATTTTTGCGTTTTAATCCGGTATACAGTATTTTATTTACAGTAGTACTTTAAAATCAAAATAAAGACAACCGTGTCACGTCAATCAGAAACGCCTTCCGAGCGCTCCTTCTCAACATAGTTGAAAACAAAGTTACTTCCCGCCTTATGTACGCTTAGATCTCTTAAATTACGCAACGGATTTTAATGCGGTTTTCATCAATAAATAGAGGGATGTAAGAGGAGGGTTTATACGTATAGTAAATTTGTTGAAATATCGCGATAATTGTTCAAAATGTCGGAAGAAATCAAGCCGACTGAGAACTTTCATCGAAAATGCTTTTTCTCTTCGGTTGTCTTTTTCTTTTGGTGTAAAGCCGGGGCGGGTCGCTGTAAAGTTGATATATAAAGTGCTAATATAAAAAGATATGATCATGTATAAGATCTATATATCAAAAACATTTTGGCAAACCCCTACGGCGAAATGTCGATTGGCAATATTAAAAATTTATTACAAATTATACATGTATTAAAAAAATTAATTAAAACGAATTGAAATGTTGAAAGTTCATGTTTTTAGAATTAACATATATACTGTATATTTTACGATTTCGTTTGGCATTTATGCACACTAAAAATATTTTTTTATAAAGTTTATATTACCAGGGTTTGCGTGTTTCACGTGTATATATAAAAATATATATATTTCGATATAAATATCCTTAGTATTCAATCTATCTCCATACCAAATTTTATCAAAATTGGTTCAGCCGTTTGGCCATCAACACGAATCAAGCAGACAAAGTTACGTTTCCATTTTTAAGTTTAACTAAACAATGACAAATACATTCTAGTAATAAATAACTAAACATAGAGTTAATAGATTAATCATAATAAACCTAAACACATATTGCAAGTAATAGTTGAAGAATATGCAAGTCTCACCTTTTGTAGTACAATGCTATCTCAAGCACGTATGATTAAGAATAGATTAACATATGTACATACTAGGTTTTGTTTAGTTTAAGTACTGCTTTTTAAATGGTTTAATATCACACTGTAACTATTTTCTTCATCACTGCCCACGAATATAGTTTCGTGCATAGCGAAACTTTTTAGTAGGTAATTTACGAGTGGAGCTTAGCGGGACTGGAGTAGGGATGTAACGGAAGTTGTTTTACCGGAACCGAATTCGGAATCGGAGTTTTTAAATTTGGTTTATCGGAACCGGAATCGGAACCGAAACCGGAATCGGAGGCAGACATAAAAGAGAGATGTGTAATTAAAAAAAAATTACAAACATTATTTTTTTCAGTTTCATTAATATCAGTTCAAAAAAGTAAACACCTTCCTGGGTGTGATATATAAAAATAAACTAATTTTCTTAAATTTTACACAGAAGTTAATTAAATCAAATAGCGCTGATCGCGGCCACCCGCGCCGATGTGCTTCGACCTCCGATTATAGCCTCCGATTCAAATTTATCGGAACCGAAATCGGAATCGGAAGTGCAAAATCAATCGGAAGTTCCGACTTTTCGGAACCGAAATCCAAGCTCCGTAACATCCCTGGACTGGAGCATAGAGGGACTAACCGGTCAATGCAAGTAGTAATTGAAGCATATGTAAGTCTCACTTTCCGTAGTACAATGCTACACACTAATTCATAGCAACTCTGGGTGGCATTGTACTTATTAAACAAAATTGGCTAAAACTTCTATACTTTAAAAAATCGACGTCTTTGATTTGGATGTTACGTATCATCACTACATAGTATAAAACAAAGTCGCTTTCTCTGTCCCTATGTATGCTTAAATCTTTAAAACTACGCAACGGATTTTGATGCGGTTTTTTTAATAGATAGAGTGATTAAAGAGGAAGGTTTATATGTATAATAATAAAAGTTTTTCTGTAGTGTATTTAGTATCAGCATTGCACCCGTGCGAGGCCGGGGCGGGTCGCTAGTAATATAATAATTTGAGGGGTCGTAGGCGCGTTCGGTAGAACACCTGCCGTGCGCATCGATGGGTCGTGGGCTCGAATCTCACCGGGTCGACATGTTTATAATTTTCTATAAGCATGTCTTTCCTACATCTGGTAAACATCAGGCATTAAATGGGTGGGAGGAAAATCGAAATTCCGAATTAACGAATAACGAACCACCGTTCATAGATGGAAAAACCGTGAAGTGCAATTTATATTTAAAATTTAATTTTCTCACACTATTTTACACAGAGATTACACGTAATTTGTTTTATACAAAGCCGACAATTAAATGATAAAATTATATCGTAATTACATAAAATATAGAACATCTTAACAAGTGATTGGTGTCATTAAAAAAAAAGTAATTACAAAAGAAAAGAGAACTAATTGAACGTTCACTACTGACATACATCTGAGACCGGTTCTTTGCTAACTTTCTCACAAATTTGAATTTCCACTTATGCCTAAGTTAATAACCAACGAAAAATATTTAATTTTTATGATTTACTAGTAATACGCCCCGCATGGGTGCAATGTAGATGCACTATACAAAAAAATAACCTAAGTTACTCGCTGATACTGTTTCTATTGGTGAAAGAATTTTTAAAATCGGTCGTGTAGTTTTCGATTTATATCGTAATAAACAAACAATTTTTTCCTTCGTATAATATTAGTAGGTACAGATATACATAGATTTCGTTGCTTTTGTTTTGAAAAAAAAAACAAATCTTCAAACGCCCATTCTTCAGGTACAATCAAAATTTCTATTTTCAATAAAAAATTATAGTTTGAGAACTCAAATGTAAAGTAGTTTCTGCCAAGTTAACATTAGTTTTCAACCTTGTAAATTGTACTAAAAAAATGAATCCGAAATAAATGAATATTATACATACTTTTTTTTTTCATATAAAATAATTAGTTAATTATTATTATTATAACACTATGTGGGAACAATTTACTTTTTAGAACCTTCAAACACCTTCAAGCGACATATGAAAAATATGCATAGAGCTAAGTAGGAGTATTCATAAAAACCTTATTATTCAATTTACTACATCCGTAAACAGTGCGTAAATATTGAATGGATAATAAAGTTTTGCAATGTGTGAATACATAGGAGCGTGCTCAAATGTTTGCTGGCACTTAACTCACACGAGAACTATGAATAAGTTAAACTTATGTTAATTTATCACAAAACTGACAGTCGCCTAGTAACGCATTCATTGTATTCATCTCTTTCTAAAATTAAGTAATCAATAGAGACAAACATACTTAAGCACAACTTAATATCACTTTGACAACTATCAGTTCTAATAAAACTTTTATTATTGCTGGTGCCATGACTCTTTTAAGACAAAGATAGCACAGTTTTATATGTACAGTGTATGTTTTGTATGTACAGACGAATTAATCTCTATCCTATTAATATTTTTGTGAATTTGTGAGGATGTTTGTTACTCTTTCACTCAAAAACTACTGAACGGATTTTGATGAAATTTTACAGTAATATTGTTTAATGTTTATACTTCCAAATAACTAATAACGATATTGAATTAATTGGCCAAATAATAACGATGAGTGTCATGTAAGTCGGAAAAAATCCTGCTATCTGAAAGCTATTTCGACCAGCGAAGTGGGCTCGAGACAGCTGGTAGAAATAATGTATTTTGTTTTTATTTAATCACTTAGCACTTACCAAGTAAGCACTAAAAGCTCATGCAATCTAGGTGAGTGTGATAGGCTAGATTGCATGCAAACAGTTTACTTATATCCTAAACTAACTAGAAAATATCTTCTAACTAAGATCCTATAACACTTCTTATTCTCTCCATCATACTTGTGTTGTCTTCCTTGCAAAGTACTAAAATTTTTCACTATCACTATACACTTACTCTAAGGCTTTTTTCCTTTAATCCTTCGCATTAGGTCTGTGTGGTCAAGGAGTCAAGTCAAAATAATATGATAATGATATCCCGTTCATGTAATCTCAATGAGTGCTGAGCTAACAAATTCACGAATAGATAATAGCTAGTAATAATGTAATTACCTTCTATTCTATTTCCGGGCCAAGGCTAATCTGATCTCAATAATTGCTAATTAAATAGTTCTAGGACGAATTCTAACAGAGGCTGACAATCATTTGATAAATGGGACTTTTGATTATAAGAAACTAAACTCAGATTTAAGAGATACCAATTTCTGATACTATTGACTTCTAAAGTATGATTTATATTAAATAAATAAATATTATATTATATACGAATATTTATTAAATAAATTATATTTAATGAAAATATTATTACAAATCACCGATTAAAGTTGTCATAGAATGCCGTACTAAGATCTAGTATTTTGCAGGATGATAGATACATACATATATTTTCACCACGCCTCTTTCCCATTGTCCTATTCCAAAACCATTGTAGTTATGTTATAATATTGGAAACTCCATAATTTATTCGACCGTGAAATTCGTCCAACGCGCAACCACACGCGAATTGAAGGATTATTAAATGCTTTAGAATGATCTTTTATGTTACTTGATTTTACTTTCCAACGTCAAAAACATTTAAAAAAATACCTTCTCTTATTATTAATCAAAAACTTCCTAGTTTCAATCAAGCAATTTTTTTAAATAATAGATATCGACAGACGAGCGGGCTTGACAGAATGATGCACATCCGAAAAGTTTAATATTTCACTAGCTACGCGCCTCGGCTTCACACGGGAGCAATGTATATTGTATATGTACTATACACAAAATATAGTCTATGTAACTCGTTAATAATGTAGCTTTCTATTGGTGAAAGAATTTTCAAAATCGGTCCCATATTTTTTGAGTTTATTCATAACATACAAAAATACAAATCTTTCCTCTTTATAATATTACTAGCAATGCCCCCCGGCTTCAAACGGGTTCAATGTAGATGTATTATAGCCTATGTTACTCGCTGATAATGTTGCTTTCTATTGGTGAGAGAATTTTAAAAATCGGTTCAGTAGTTTTTGAGTTTATTCATAACATACAAAAATACAAAAATTCAAAATTACAAATCTTTCCTCTATATAATATTATATTAGTAATTATTAATAAGTATAGATTAGTATAGATATGTAGTATATAGTATAGAAGTATAGATATAGATTTGGGGGTAAATCAATTAAATTAAGGAAAAATAACATAATATGCAAAATTGGTAATATTCTAGTATCGATAAAATTATTCACATCACTAAACCCTCAAGCAGTCGTCTAATGTATGTCATTTAAACTGATTTACTCAATGAACTATTTGCTAGAAGTGGGGCTTTTATAGCTAATACGTATCGTCTATTATAATTATCTTGACGGGCTCGTTGGCGCGTTCGTTAGAACCGTGCGATGGCCGTGCGCATCGATGGGTCGTGGGTTCGAATCCCACCGGGACGACATGTTTACAATTTTCTGTAAGCATGTCTTCCCCACGCCTGGTAAATTCTGGCATTGATCGGGTGGGAGGAATATCGAAATTCCGACCGGGTTGGCTGAATTTCTGTGGCTGAAGTATCACTTACCATCCAGTGAACCTCATGCTCGAATGTCGATATATAACATTAAAAAAAATATACGCAATGAAACTTACACAATTTACTCAGGGATATATCATATGTTAAGTTCTTACGTTTAGAAAAATAAATATTATAAGACTACTTCCATTTATTCTCTCTACTACGTTTTCATGTCAAAATTAAAACAATGACCTTAATCATTTATGACGATAACAATACAAATAATAAAGATAAAACGACAAAATTATTAAACATAATCCTTATCATCAACATTTTCAAACGTTTGTAACAAATTTGGGCTAATTTTCACCAGGTGGTATTAAAACCGGTAACATAAAAAGCTGCATAATGTTTATTTTTAACGTTAAGTAATCGGAATAAGATCACTCGATTTCGATCGTCTTTGTTTATGTGCTTTTAGGCATTCTTGGAATAACTAAGACAAGTTTTACTGTATTTAACATGAGATTATTTGCATTATCCTTATGCATTTTCCTCCTTAGAAGTAGGCAGTTTTCATATTCAGATACTAGAATTAGTTGTAAATGAAACCCACATGGTTGCCATTTTGACAAAATTGAGTTTGAAGTTTAAATTAGGTTTAATTAAATTTATTTTAAAAAATAACACAAATAATAGATTTTTTTGAAATTATTATTATTACACTAAATGTATATCGTATTTCTTGGTAGCAATCAAAGAAATAGAATTTAGTTTATTATTGTTAAATATTCTAAGCATGTTAGGATTTCCGCCCGCTGTCTTTTTCAATATTTTTGCTATTAAAACGATTTAAATGATACAATACTCTTTTGAAATATGTACTCCAACTAATAAGGAAGCGATTTGTATAAAAATTTACATTTTCGTCATTTTGTGGATTGACACTGTACTGTTAACAGCGTCCAAATATCATTAATATACAACAATACTAAAAAATAATCAGGGTATTGAACCTCAAAAAATCGGGACTCATTACACAACATTCCTCTGTCAATAGACAACAAAACCACAGATTAAATTACGACCTGTCAAAAAATTCCCGCCAATTACTTGACAGCTCAGCATTGGCGGTTTTTTATCAACCTTAATTGCTACAAGTGCTTTAACATCAAACTTCATTTTCTTAAATTAGTGTTCTGAAGTTGCCGCTAGATAACGACTGTAAATGGTTAGTATTTGTCTTTATTTAGTCACTACCGGGGTCTGAAAGGCCTGATTAATATGAATATTTACTAACCAACCAATTTAAGTCATGTAAAAGTTATTTGTCATTTTCCTTTGAAGTTGATCGCACTCTAGGGTAATAAAAGACGATCACAGAATATGGCTCATCATCTGTTTGAATTATGAAAAGATTACTACTCGAAATTACCACAGTACCTATTAATTGTTCTTAAGGGGTAATGCCACTGTAATGGTCCAAAAAGAAAGGTTTTTTCACGAATTTTTTGCTTCCGAAATTGAAGTAATTGAAAATAAAACTTTTAAGGGTGTTATCGGGCATACATTGAACTTTATTATCCAATTTTTTTACAGCGAAAAAAAAAACAAAATGGCGGTTCCACAGCCATCTTCCCGGGGCATGTTTTGCTTGCAGGGCTCCGCGGCACGCAGCACCACTGCTGCACTTTTGAATCTAGAAAAACAAAAAAAAAAACCGTTAATCTATAGGGTTATAGCTAGAGAATGTCGATCGGATTTTAAAAAGTATTAATTTTTGTGGATTTGGCGTGCGTTTGAAAAAAAAAATGATTTTTTACGAAAAAAACGGTTACTTTTTTGTTAATAAAAAAACAATAAATAAAGTTATTGTAAATCCCGATCGACATTCTCAAGATAATGTTAATGTTCACATCTGGTAAAAATTTCAAGTAAAAAAAATGAAAATTGTTCGAGTGATGCTGCGTGCCATTTTGAAAAACCGTGTTTCGAGAAAAACGCGTTTAAAGTTTTACGACTACTTTTTTATAGGAAAAAATTAAAAAAAGGAGGTAAAAAAAATGTGTACCGTTAGTCTGCAATTCCAGCACCATACATTTGTCCTTCGATGGCCAAATTTTTGTCTTCTTCGTCTTTCTTGGTCGATTTTTGGAGCGCGCGCGCACTTTTTGCCGCGTCGCTCAGAGATGCCTCGGCGTGCTTGATGCGTTTGGCGTCGGCTTCGGTGCAGAAATTATATAATTGGGCACCAATTTCCACCTCCAACATCTTGAATATTTGCAAGACGTTGGTAAGGCCGCCATTGAATGTGCAAACAGCGATATCCGTCGCGATATCCAGTACAGTTTTTCCGCTTGAGGATGATTTGGGGGCCAAACTCCAAACTACTACGCGGAAACTACGAACTACGGAAAACACGCAAAAATCGTCACTTATGAAGAATAAATCGCTCTTTACTGTGCGCTTGCTGCAGCTAAACTAACGAAATTTTTCTTCATAATGCTCAAAAGGCTCGAAAGGACACGTGGAACAACAATACAGGCGGTTGGGAGCAATAGAGGGGGCCTATTCTGCCGTCCCTTTTCACCGTTATGTTTGCCGCAGGTAGTCGTTTCGGAGCAAGTTTTGACGCGCTTGGCGGCGACCTCTATTTCCTACGGAAAAAAAATTGTTCTCGCACGGGACCTTTTTTTTCTTATTCTAAAGGGTTTAAACTATTTTTTAAGCCAATAAAAAAAGAATCGATTTTTCAAAAAATTTACAGTGGCATTACCCCTTAATGTTGGAAAGTTAACCATAGAGTCTTACCGCGGAATACTGAAACGATGATAAAAATTCGAGGGCTTCTTAAAATGTTTCTGTCTTTCATTTTACCTTCGCAATGAAAGGGTAAGAGATACTTTTAAGTGCACCTCAATGTTGATTAGCATTCGAGAATTCGGCCGTTAGACGTTTTCCAACCAGGAAGAGAATTTCTATTTCAGCACCTATAACCTCTCATTCAAGCATTTCTGTTTGATTAAGTCAGTGTTGTTGAAAAACTCAAAGAGAAAAGGAAAACCATGTTATCTTTCACATTTAAGACTGTGCAGTCAGAATTACTATGAACAAACAGATTTTAGTATATTATCTCAAAGTTATTTAATTTGAGCAACAATCAATGAAACCGCATTAACTGTCAATCACTTTAAACAATATCTACACAACAAAAAGCAATGAATGTTCTTCGAAAACTCTTAAATATATTTATAGCTCATAAATACGTAGTGGCAAATGAAAATGGGCAGAATGCACTAAATCATCTTCACAATTCGATCGATTCGATTATAACATTTGAGGCCCCGAAACTATATCAAATAGAGATCCTTAAACCTCGAGGCCCGGAATCATCAATAGTCTATAGCCTATACTAATATTATAAAGAGGAAAGATTTGTATTTTTGTATGTTATGAATACACTCAATAACTACTGGACCGATTTTAAAATTCTATCACCAATAGAAAGCTACATTATCAGCGAGAAACAGGCTATTTTTTGTGTATAGTACCTATATTTACATTGCACCCGTGTGAAGCCGGGGCACGTTGCTAGTATTAAATATCACAGTCTCGAAAGTATAATTAATGTTTTTTATTGTATAAGTACAACAAGTGACCCGCCTAAGCTTTGCACACTAGTATTTTACATGTGTTTTTATAAAAGATCAAAACGGCTTCAAAAATATGGATTCAATTTAGAACGCGAAAGCCAAGCCGGGCTTTTGGGCTTGTGTGGTGGTCCTGCCTCTGGTCTTAAGGGCTTTATTTCAAATAATATTCGGTCTCGTAACCTTTAAATCCGACCCCGACAAGTTTCAACTAAAATAAATTGTATATTTTACTCTCGGCAGACCGTAAACTATTATTCCTTTCATTGTAGTACTCATTTAAGACAAGCTTTTCAATATTTAACTTATTCAATTTAAATAAGTACGGGCTTATTTAGACAAAGTTGTCGAATATCTATACTTCTATACTAATATTACAAAGAGGAAAGATTTGTATTTTTGTATGTTATGAATAAACTCAAAAACTACTGGACCGATTTTGAAAATTCTTCCACATGTTTTGTGTATAGTACATCTACATTGCACCCGTGTGAAGCCGGGGCGCGTTGCTAGTAAATGATATATTGATGTGAGTAGTGATAATTCATAATTGCTTTTAATAACTAACAATTTTTGTTTTCAATACCTATATTGAACACAAAAATTGTTTGTCATTCCATTTTCAAAAATAACTTCGAAATTATTAACGTGAAACACGTAAATACAATTTAAAAACCTTTTACTAAAAATAAAATAATATTGGTATTCTAGTTGTTTTGACAGTTTTAATAACATACCTTTTTTAACAGAGTTTATCTACGTATAAAATATGGCGTATAAAACATAAAATATGGCGAGGGGGCCGATGGCTGGCCATGCGTCATGCTCGTGAACGGGTGCTACTTGTGGTGACAGGTCGAACTTGAATTCGTGTATGCGGTGATATTAGTTATTTCGACTATGTATTTGCGTGTTGTTCCCACGAGAATGTAAGTGCGTGCTCCTATTTCACCATGCCTACTGCTGATGGAGGACAAATCTTTGTTTTTTTTCTTGTTTATATTTTTTTATTATTATAGTTAATTACATAAAGATGTCATGTGGAACATGGTGTAATGGTTGCAGCGCCTTACAAATATTTTGTAAAACAAAAATTTTGCGATAAAAAAGAGTGACGAAGAGTTTCTTGCCAGTTCTTCTCTTCCGTTCTACACCCTTGATTTGAGAACTGGCGGTAAATGTAAAATTAGAAGCATTTAATATGTATCTTTTACTGACGTTCATAAGTGTACATTATGTTACTTAAATGAATAAATGATTTTGAATTTGAATATATAATGTTTTTTCCTTTTACTGATTAACAACCTATTGCATATAAATTAAATCTAGGTATAGACACATATCGTAGCAGCATTAGTATATTATGAAAATAGTATTTGATTCGAGATTATTTATAAGTGAATTTCCAAATCCCTCTAGTGGGGCATGGGGCAGACACATTTTTGTGTCTGTTTCACTGATATATTAATTTGCCTATTATTAATATATTATATTAATTAATATTAGCTTAAAATGGACAATTCTAATTTAATCCATGATTAGTTTTGTTTAGTCATAAACCGCATTCAAGGTAATTACGAACGTGTTAACACATACTAGTTCACATATGAATATATTAAATAGTGTTTATAGAGACCGCTAATATATGCGCGTAGTAATTTCACTGATTGTGAATTGGTCATGTTTGGAATTCTTGGAACATATTACATTTTAGTTTAGGGTTGTCGAGTTCATGACAATAATTACGAAATAATTTTCCTTGTTTTGTTCGTTCACTGCACTTTTTTTTTGGACACATATAAACAGACAGTATCACTGGACTCACCTTAGCCACAAGTCGTCAATCAATGATGTGCTGTCGGCAATTTTTTTAGTTTTAATTTTTTTTCCAATTTGTGAATTTTGTTATTCGACATTTTAGGTGAATTTTGTTATTCGAAATTTTGTTACACTAAGACTGAGTAAGACAAAAATCATGCAGTATCTAAACTGTAAAAAAAATATAATAAATCTATCTAAACTGTAATCTGGGGGCACGGTAGTGCCCCCGCCAAGTCGAGCAAAAAGTGGCACGGCCGTACTATCCTTTTCTCGAAGTAGTTCGGGCCATTTTCGACCCCCTATAACTTCGTTGTGGATAAAACTAGAATCTTGAATTTTCAGTCACTAAGCAGACATTGTATAAACTCGGTATATTTCAAATATCATTCTGTTTGAACCAGTAGTTTAAGAATTATAACTAGTCAAAGTTTGATAATTTGTCACTCACTCACTGACTGACCGATCATCAAAACTCTAAGGCACTTCTAGCAGACATAGAAACTTGAAATTTAGAATACAATTAGTGTTTAGTCTATAAATCAAGGAAAAACTACAATATTTTGAAATTTCGGTCCAGTTTTCTAGATATACAATTTTTTTTTGTATTTCTGTATGTAATGAATAACTTAAAAACTACTGGACCGATTTTAAAAATGCTTTTACCGTTAGAAAGCTACATTATCACTGAGTAACATAGGGTATTTATTACTAGAAAAAATAGAGATCCTTAGAAATCCCTACTAAAAACAACCCAAGGTGTAAAAAAATTAGCCATAAAATGTCTTTCACCGCATGTGCTGCGGAAAGTATTGATGATAGAACAAAAAAACGTTCTACAATATTATAGAACATATCAAAATCTACAAAAAACTTCACGAGACCATATGTCCAACTATTGTAGTTATGTCACTATAACTACTTTTTTACATTAAAAAGTTGATAAAAATGCCGATCAAAATCAGACTATGTTATCCATAGCTTTGTATTAATTCTTATCCAAATAAACTAAGAAAAGGACTATCTACAAAAAGAAATGAGATGCCATCAAAAACATAAATTGTAAAAAAAGCCAAGTCTTGCAACTCAGTTCTTCTATCGTAAAAAGTTGTGAGATCCATATAATACCAAGTCGGTCAATTTATTCAGTCTCTACTGAAGGATCCTTCTGTCTTAAGTAATTACATGATAAGCTAACCTAACAATATCTTATAGTGATCGTATCAATGCCAATATTAAAAATCTTTGATGTTTAAAATAAATAGATTGACTTGGCAATCGCACTAAACAATCTAATTTAATATAATATGTATTACTTGTGAGATACATTATGTTTTTAATAAAATAAAAAAGATACATTGTGATTTCATGCGATAGCCGAGCCAATCTATTTATTTTAAACATCAAAGATTTTTAATATTGGCATTGATACGATCACTATAAGATATTGTTAGGTTAGCTTATCATGTAATTACTTAAGACAGAAGGATCCTTCAGTAGAGACTGAATAAATTGACCGACTTGGTATTATATGGATCTCACAACTTTTTACGATAGAAGAACTGAGTTGCAAGACTTGGCTTTTTTTACAATTTATGTTTTTGATGGCATAAATCTATACTAATATTATAAAGAGGAAAGATTTGTATTTTAAAATTTTTGTATTTTTGTATGTTATGAATAAACTCAAAGACTACTGGACCGATTCTGAAAATTCTTTAACAATATAAAGCTACATAGCGAGTAACATAGCTTATGGTTTGTGTATAGTACATCCCGTGTGAAGCCGGGGCGAGTTACTAGTATAACATAAATGAATTGTTAAACTCAATAGTTCATTTTGGAATACAAACGTTACATAATTTTGGCTTTATAAGGGTAACTGATTTTTTTGCTGGCTAGGTAGATCCAACATTCCCGATTAGCTTTAAAAAAATGTTGTTTCAAAAATACAAGTCAAAGTTACGGATTTATGACCCTACGCATTTGTTCAAATCGTCAAAATTGACTTGCTGATCACAACATAGGGCTGGTCAAAATCTTAATTATCAATTTACGTATTATAATGTAGGTCAGCGATGTGATTTGTGACGGCGATAAGAACTATCATATACGCTGGCGCACATTAGGCCACCGGTAGCGACTACTAGACGCAGCCACTAATCAGATATACACATCTTTCATTTCCTTTAGTTATTATATCAGAAGAGAAATATCATCTATATCTATACTAATATTATAAAGAGGAAAGATTTGTATTTTTGGATTTAATAAACTCAAAAACTACTGGACCGATTTTAAAAATTCTTCCACCAATAGAAAGCAACATTATCAGCGAGTAACATAGGCTATATGTGTATAGTACATCTACATTGCACCCGTGTGAAGCCGGGACGCGTTGCTAGTCAGAAATAAGAACATTTTCTACATAGAAATGCGAATTCATTACAAATGTGCATATAGCAAGACTGAATTGAGCGGGAAAAAGTCGGTGAGGCTTGTGGCTTTGTGCACACTAGAACGCTCAGCGTGTACCTAGGTCATATAAAATGTTTGAAACATCGTGTCCGCAGCTTGTGGCCTAATGTGCGCAAGCGCTAAATGTCTATACAGAAGGGAATAATATACTCAATAAATATACGTCTGTGACCGTTATTAATACGAACATGAGATTTGACCGGTTCTCAGCAGTCTATGTCGAATATCACAGTGTTATATGCTGAAGCTCAGCTTTTTTATAATGGGGGAAAACGTGCTCGTCGCACCTGCTGGTGGCCCATATGGTGATAACTATCACCGCTGCCCGATATATATGCGTTGTCAATATCTATTATGAAGGCTTCGCATCTAATACTGATTTAAATAAAATACTGTATACCGGATTAAAACGCGATTTATTATTTATATTGTTTCCGCGACCACGGTTGCTGAAAAGCATCCGAAACGTCGGGATAAATAATTTAAACAATATAAATAATAAATCGCGTTTTAATCCGGTATACAGTATTTTATTTAAATGTGTGATACTCGCGTTAATAAAAGACAATATTATCTAATACTGACCCAGAAATATTCTTAGAAAAAATTACGGTAACACCTGTTGCTAAATATACATAGATGTGTTATGATTTCTTTACGAAGTAAGCGTTGACGCGTTTGTTAGTACATCTCCTTGCTTTCCGATGAGTCGCGGATTCGAATCCCGTCGGTATGACATGGAATTTCTTTAAACGTGTTTTTGCTGCGTTACTTCAGATATTAAACGGGTGGGGGGTAATATCGAAACTCCGACCGTAACGAACGATGATTTATAGATGAAAAACCGGGAAGTGCAAAAGAAGCAGTCAACTTCACGAAACCTTAAAGAATCATCAATAAAGTCGATTATAGGCGATCAAATCACGAGTGTGAAGTTGGCCCCCTAATGTGAAGATAAAAAAATGAGATCTAGTTGCCCCCCACATAGTTCTGGAGTTCCTTATATTTTTTTGGAAATAGTTCTGTTGTTTACATAGCTCAAAAATGGTTTTAATATAAAGAACTCTAGAACTATGTGGGGGGCAACTAGAACTCATCTTATTTTTTTTATCTTCACATTGGGGGGCCAACTTCACACGCATGATCAAATCGGGTCAGATTTTAAAAAGTATAAACGTTCAGAACCAGTTAACTTTAATAAAGTTTCAAAATATTTGAATTTGGAGAGAACCTTGTCGTCGATTCAAGTCAATTTCTTGTATAGCACTGTGTAACCTAAACCCGCATTTTACGCACGCTTTTCCGTGATCTAAATATGCCATTTTCACATCTAAAAAGCGTGCGTAAAATGCGGGTTTATGTCATACATACTCTAAAATAGTATACAATACACGTATCGTAATGTACTATTGCTAAATAATCACAAAAGGATGCTTATTTTGACAGCATTGGCTTTTTTAATAATATATCTAAGTAGTATTAATTTCTAGGAACTATTAATTTCACCAGACTCTTCCGTTTTTTTTGTCAGATATCGACAGACGAGCATGAAGTTCACTTGATGGTAGGTGATACCTCAGCCACAGAACATCAGTCAGTGATGCGCTGTCGACTTAATTTATACTTCGAGCATTCGGAAATCCATAGTCTGAAACCGAAACGCACAATATGCACTTCACGGTATTTCCATCAATTTATTCTTATTATTATTTTATCTATTGTAAACAGCATGATAATACGACATGATAACGATTCAATAAACTATGTGATTTTAACTCTAGTTAATGAAAATTCAATCTCCGATTGCACACAAAAGCTAACCGTACTACAAGATAACAGGCATCTTATCGACTCCATAATTACTTTTATCAAAGCTATAGAGCCCTTTTCCGTAATGTCTTCTATATTCGGTTGCCTATTATGAAATTCTCCAATATCTGACCCCTTGCTGTTTAACTTATTGGCATTTGATATCTTTACAATAATCAATTTTAAGAGGTAATTGCGTAATGTCGACTCATTTTTCAATTGGTTGTACGAAATTAAAGGAAATTAGTTGGTAATACTTTTGTTGTATATACATACGATTTGTTCTGTTATAAGGGCATAGCACAGAATTAACAAATAAATGTAAATTTAAAATAAATTAATAAAGCATCTGTAACGTCGGGATTAATAATATAAATGACTAGTAATACGCCCCGGCTTCGCACGGGTGCAGTGTAGATGCTATACACAAAAAATAATGTAGCTTTCTATTGGTAAAAGCATTTTTAAAATCGATCGAGTAGTTTTTGAGTTAAATCGTAACAAACAAACAAATAAATAAATCTTTCCAATTTATAATATGAGTATAGATAAATCGCGTTTTAACCAGGTTTAGTTAAGTCATTCAAATCGTCAGCCCAGTGACGTAGCATGGGGGTGGCGGAGGGTGCGGTCCGCCCCGGGCGGCACTTTGGCGGGGGCGACATTTCACAGATAACGGTACTAAAATGACTTCCTTCAACGTTCTTTTTTTTATTTATTTTGTAACTACATCACCGTAATAACAAAGTTTATCTTTAGGTTAGTGTTATTCAATAAGAGCCCCAATTTTTAATAATCAATAGCAAATATAAGGGGGCGGCAAATATGGGATTCGCACCGGGTGCTAGTTACCTATGCCACTGCGTCAGCCCATCTCTCAATACCCGCTTCCTAAATAAAATACACGATTTCTCAATCATTACGAATCTACGAGTATTGAACTATATTACGTCACATCTACTTGGCAATAGTTCGTCACTGAACTATTTCAGTCGCTGTAAACACCAGAATATCCACATCAATGCTATCACGCGCTAAGTATTTCTCGCTATTGACGGCCCAGCCTATTATCCTATTGTTACCTATTTGAATGAGATACTAATATAGACTGATGTATGCGTGAGCAAATTCATAGAAATCCCTTTTGTATATTTTTTGTTAGATATTGACAGACGAGCGTGAAGCTTACTTGGTGGTAGGTGACATAGCCATAAGCCAATTATGCGCTGTCGACCCATTTTTTACTTCAAGTATTGGGAAAGCCTAGGTATAGTCCTATCTCTCGCAGTATACCTTATGTTTTGGTCAGCTAATCTCTTCTAATAATATTCTTTACTACAGAATAAAGGCTCGAAATATTTTTTCTTCAACTAAATTTATAGTCTGTGTTATTGGCGTGAAATTATATTTTTACACACACAAAATAAATTACTGTATTCTTGTCAGTGTACAATAAAAAATAAAATAAATTTTACCGGATTAAGGCGCGATCTATTGTTTATTTAAATTATTTATCCCGACGTTTTCAGCAAACAACGGGATAAAATACTGTATACCGGATTAAAACGCGATTTATTATTTATATTGTTTAAATTATTTGTCCCGACGTTTCGGATGCTTTTCAGCAACTGTGGTCGCGGGGAGACAGGTTCTAATAATTCTCGTTTTATCCACTAAAAATACTTTAAATGAGTGATACTCGCGTTAATATAAGACAATATAAATTTAAATACAATAAGTAATTGTCTATGGTTACATATAAGAATGACTCCCAATATTCTAAAAGATAAGTAAATTCGATGTTTAAAAATACATAATGTCTGGCAGTTCTTATAATGAGTACATTTTCCTTCATTCACGCAACTCTAGGTCAACATTTTCTAGTTTTTTTTTCTATTTGGCAACACTGCGTACACGTGGACACTTGAACGGCACAGATAATGAATAGTTTTCTATATTTTTTATCTATAATAAACTCTATTATGGATACAACAATTAATTATATGAACAGGAACATCTTAGTTTAAAAACACGTTTGCAGTTTGATACCTTGTTTGATTCATATATTTTTTTCATCTTTATAGCTCTTATAAAGTGGTAATTACATGTACTTTATCGTTGTACCTTGTACCTTATATCTTACTCATAGAGATCCGATGAGAGTTATGAATTCATCTGGACGATATAAACTAACAATCTATACTAATGTTATGAAGAGGATAGATTTTTGTATGTCATGAATAAACTAAAAAACTAGTGGACCGATTTTAAAAATTCTTTCGCCAATAGAAAGCTACATTATCAGCGAATAAGACAGTGTGTATAGTAAATCTACACTGCACCCGTGTGAAGCCGGGGCGCGTTGCTAGTAACATAACAAACTTGCTGACACGTGTCCATTTCGCTGAGCGATAGCTCTCGATTTTTTCTGACTTACTTGACACTCATCGTTATAATTTGGTCAATTAGCTCACTATCATTAAAAATTATAGCCTATATATTATTCTGATGTATAAACATTGGTAGGATATAATAAGAAAATGACAGCGACTCACAAGACATTAGTGTAGCAAGTTTGTGAAACTTCAATTCTGACAGCTGTCACCTTTCAGTCTGTCCGTGACCACGTTTATTGTTAAGCATTCGAAACGTCGGAATAAATAATATAATGAAATTTTATCGCGTTTTAATCCGGTTATCGTGTTTTTTTTAAATTCTGTAGAAAGCAATAAAAAGTAACACAACACTTCACTTTTTAAAATATTAAAACGCTCAGAAAGTAAAAATGTTTTCAAATATTTTCTAGCGAGTAAATTAAGCACACATTTTACACATAAAATTTTCGAGATTAGTTATACAGCATCTTATCATATTATGCATTTTTCTGTTTTCACTCAATTAAACGATCAAATAATAGTCACTCAGAAATCCATTTCGATCATTCTTTACCCTTTAGTTTTAACTTCAGAAAGGTGACATTTTAGAATATAAAAAACATCGAATTTGCAATAATTACGTGTAACAATGTAGGTAATCTTAAAACATTATTATCAATTGACCTGATATCAAATAGCTACTGACGGCATAGTTACTTATCTTTTGCTATAATTTCAGTAATATTCCATAATCATTTCATATTTCAAAACTATAAAGAAGGTATGAACAATATCATTTTGAGCAACAGTTTATTTTAGCCATGGTCCATATACCAGGGATGTTACGAAGCTTCGACTGCGGTTCCGAAAGGTCGGAACTTCTGATTGATTTTGCACCTCCGATTACGATTTCAGTTCCGATAAAGAATCGGATGAATAACTTTTGTAATTTTATTTTATTACACATCTTTATTTTGCCTCTGCCTTCGTTTCCGGTTCCGACAAACCAATATTTTAAAAATTCCGATTTAGGTTCCGAAAAAACTGCCTCCGTAACATCCCTAATATGGATTATGACTATGTACTCACTCGTCTCAGCTACTCAGAGCCCAAATGTACAGACAACAATTACAATCGAAGAAAAGATAGGATATAGCGTAGCCGTAGGTTTATTAGTCCTGTATTTCCAACAAGACTTCGCCGAATCTCCCAGAACGTTTGCTTATCAGCGTCTTATTTGTATTGTACGTAAACTTAAGTCGATTGCGTTTAGAATGGCTAGCACACGTGCTCACACATTCTAAAATGGAAAGTTTTTGTGTGAAGGTTACATTATTTATGCCTACGCGAATTAAGCCTAGTTTAAAGGTGCTGTTTTTTTTCAATAACATGCATAATATGTGAGGCAGGATAGCTTTTTACTTTTGCATTCGGAAATCCATAGACAGACCGAAAGGTTGCAAGGTGCACTTCACGGATTTTGAATAAGAATAAGAAAACATTTATTCAAACACACAAAAATATATTACAATTTAAAATAAAATGGACTTATAGACTATAATCATAAAAAAAAAGAAAACAATTTAAAAGGAAATCTATAAGTACATGTACAGTGTGAAATATGTTTGAAAAGGTGACAGGCTCAGTACTAATTCTTAGCCAGCTAGGGCTAAGACACTGGTATTCTGCCTGTCACCTAAGGCAGAGTAGGTCCAACAAGAAATTAAATAATTAATAAAGTAAAAAAAAATTTGCATCTATGAACGGTGGTTATCCGATCGGAATTTGGGAACGGACGTGGGGATGACATGCTAACCGAAAGTTATAAACATGTTGTCCCTGCCGGATTCGAAACCGCGACACATCGGAGCGCAAGGTAGGTTTCGTAGGTAGAAGCACAATTCTACCAAACGCGCTAATGAGTCCTTCAAATATAATCTAATATATATAAAATTTCCATGTCACAATGTTAGTTACCGTACTCCTCCGAAACGGATTTACCGATTTTTACCAAATTTTATATGCGTATTCATTAGGTCTGAGAATCGGCTATTATCTATTTTTCATACCCCTAAGTGATAAGGGTTGTTCACCCTTAATTTTTTTTCTTTAATTTTTGGACGAAATTGTTTGTTTTTACTTTTTTTTAATGTGGCATTAAAAAATACATACAACCCTAAATTTTTTATCACCAACCCCGGCTTTTTAGAAATTATTTACATGGCAAATCAACGTTTGCCGGGTCAGCTAGTATATTTATAAAAGCTTGGCTTTTCTCTCGAAATCAAATCGGAATCTACGAATTATCTAGGATATTTTCTGTTTAAAACATTATTAGCTACACCTGTTTCGATTGCATATTATCGATTGCTAAAATCCAAGTAAAGCAACCTGACCACATTCTAAACACCCTTGAAACCTATCTCGCTGCAAAGTCAAATGCGCTATTCTATTTAGCTGCACTGCAGGGCGCGGCGATATTACGAGCGGGTTGTTACACTACATAACAGTCGCCATTATCGATAGCTAGCCGCATAGTTAACCATAGTGATGTTAGAGACTTACAAATATTTTGTAAAACAAAAATTTGGCGATTAAAAAGAGTGACGAAGAGTTTCTTGCCAGTTCTTCTCTTCCGTTCTACGCCCTTGATTTGAGAACTGGCGGTAAATGTAAAATTAGAAGCACTTAATTTGTAATTTTTACTGACGTTCATAAGTGTACATTGTGTTACCTAAATGAATAAATGATTTTGATTTTTTTGAATTTTTATTAAAAATCCAGGTTTTCTTGAACTTACTATACGATTTTTCTATTTATAATATATATAGCTATATGTTATGAAATAATGTGTGCACTAAGTTCAAGTAACAAGTTCAGAGTTTAACAAGTTTTATTAATCTCAAAGGCAGTGAATTGATCGCTCTAATAGGTTTTTGTAGCTTTGAAGTGTTCAAACGAATTGAAGTGCACAGTGGAAAAGTCGAATAATCCGAATTTTCGGAGTAAGAATGAAATACCTCGCATCATAGATTGTGTTGGCGATGTAATGTGGCCGATATCTAACTCTGACCGTGAAAGGTAATTGATAGTTAGATAGATAAGTTAATCTATGGGACATCAATCAATGCTGTGCTGTCGACCTATTTAATTCCATTTATGAACCGTAATTCGAAGGATCTAGGCAACATATCGATCTATTTTCATTGCTGAAAACTGTCAAAGAACTAACTTGTTTGAAATATGTAACCGTGTTCTATCCATGTATCCAAAAAACACGTCGCTCATCTATACAACTGTCAATTTAGAATACATAAAATCATTTTACACAAGATGTTTTTTTAAAATTTTGAAAATTCTTAACATCGATGAGATATTACTAACTCTATATCTAACTATTAGTGGTTTATAATTATTGATATCCTTGCCCTTAAAATGCACCTATTATGTCTTTTCATTAGTTTTTTTTTATTGTTACTATAAATGAGCGATATAAGGGCACAAGGCTATGACAATAAAACGTTAGGCCAAAACATAGTTTTAAAATATTTTTCATGTGATTGTATTTGTTTTAATGAAAAATAAAGATTTCCATCTAAACCTAAGACATTACGATTTTTCTGTCGCCGCTTATTCATCAGCGTTCCCTATGACCCTGAAGAAAGGGTTTCAGTTTAGAAAATCTCGACGGGTCCTAAGAACAAATTCGTATCTGCAAATAAATGATTTCACAGATACGATGTTGTTCTTGGGACCCGTTGAACTGCCCGCTCGCACTCGCAACATACATCAGCCGTCTGTAGCCAGATTTGATTTTAGGTCGTCGCCGGCTTACATAACAATTGGATAATGACTTACGCACTGCGACCGCACGCTGATTTAGACACACTGCACATTGGCATAGAATTAACGTGGGAATGAGTAAAGATCTTCTTGCAGATTATAAGATCAAACTGCAAACCGAGAAGAAACCGGAAAGGAAGTCAATGTACTTGTTAAACTTGGAATATAATTTTTTTTTTGTTAGATATCGACAGACGTTCAGGTGTTGGTAGGTGACACCTCAGCCACAGAAGAGTCAATTATGCGCTGTCCACCTACATTTTCTTCGAGCCTTGGGAAATCTATAGACTGAAACCGAAACTTCACGATTTTTCCATCTATGAACAGTGGTTCGGTACCCGGTCGGAATTTCGATAAGCCCGTCATTTTATATCTAGGTATACCATTTTCAGCGTATTTATTTCTTAATGTTGCGAGATTATAGAGTAAATAGTATCTTAGCTCATTTTATATGGTAACTGTAATAAACAAAACTAATCATGCATACGTAGTGACAATGTCCCGAAAAGAAGAAGAGGTTAAGCGCCAAATATTTACATTTATAATATAATAAGTAATGTAAATTAATACAAAATTTGTATGACAAAGGTGGCTGATAAATCTAATGGGAGTGAGTCTTTAGTTCATAGGATACGCAGAATGCGTGTTTCAATTTCTCAATATTCGATGTAAGTCGTCAGCGCGTAGTAATAGGTATCACCTTATAACGTGAGATAATTGATGCTTGACCATCGACATTTTATATATAAAAACCTTATTAGATTTAACCTTATAAAAAATTGCCTTAAAGACTAATTTTTTATTATCCTAATGAATTGTCACATATACGCAAGTTTTATCATTTAATAACATTGATAACTAATTTTTAATGCTAATGATTTGGCAATTGTGTTTTAAATATTAGATTTGTTATCTCATGAGGCCGATCAAAATTTACATGAATATGTATACATAGATATCCAGTATAATAAACTAGATATATATTCGTATTTTTAAGAAGTTCAAAAATTTATAAGATTGAACAGAACTATAGAAATTGTATTGACTTCCAATTGTATGTATGACTAAGACGTTTTACTGATCATTTATTCTTCGTAGGCTACTCAGTACTCATTTATGACTGCCGTGTCCGGTTAATTTTTTTTTATCTATGTGTTTCATTCGGGATTATAACCAGGGACCATACCATTGGGACATAGAGGCGGTAACAGCTGATGAAATAAGAATTGTACATACATTTCATAAACATATTCAGTACTAGCGATCCAACCCGGCTTCGCACGGGTGCAATTGATATTGTAATATAGCTTTATATAGGGGAGAGAATTTTTAAAATCGGTTGAGTATTTTTTGAGTTAAATCGTAACAAACAAACAAATCTTTCCTCTTTATAATATTAGTATAGACTTATATTTTAAAATGTAGGATTTGCCGGAATGCAGAGTACCTAACTATTTTCCTAAACTAACAATAATCAAATTACGTCTTAGTTGAACTCCGAGTGATAAGCGGTAATGCGTTTTGATAGCACTATCAGTATGAACAACGCATAAATACTCGAAATGTCCTCACTGCTACTTTTTAGACAGTGTTAATTTATTGGTTGATCGTTAAGATTACACAGCCTAATAAATAATCACCATAATACATATAGATGAAACCAGTCTAACGATAGAATACTAATGTTATCTATATTGTGCTAATAATAAGAGATTCTCATTGTAAATAGTCGTTCGGACGTTCTTCAAAAGCGCTAGGTATTCGAAACCTATGAGAGTGTATGAAAGCATTGATGAAGGTGAAAGAAGCAAAAGTGGTATGCAAGGATCGGAGCATATGGAATTTCGTGATCTCTGCCTACCCCAGTTGGAAAGAGACGTGAAATATACATATCGTCAGCAGAAAGGCAAAACTAAAGTGCCAAAATGTGGGAAATGAACTGTGATATTTCAAAAAAGACAGCCTTTCAGTCTGCCCCATGACCACGGTTGCTGAAAAGCATCCGAAACGTCGGGATAAATAATTTAAATAATAAATTGCGTTTTAATCCGTTATAAAAGAATTTTATTTATAAGAATCGAAAATGATTTCATAAAATACGAAATTAGTTGTTCTCTCCTTTCGCTCCGAAATTCCAGCTCAACCAATCCCAGGCTTCTCTCCCAAATGGTTTCTGACATCGGATATTTCCATTAGAATGCCCCTCAACATAAATCGCTTTCCAGTTAAATATTATGATAGTTATAGCGGATAAGAGTAATAAAAATATTTGCGGATTAATTCGCTAAATGTGCGTTTTATTAGTTGAACGTACTGTATTATTTGGACTATTAACTCCTTGCGGATGTCATATGACGGCTCATAGTCTACAACTATAGTTAGGTAATAGTGGCCATAGTTCTAGGCAAAACCACTATTAAAACTGTCGCGTGAATTTTGATACATTTTTATAATATTTCACAAATCACTTTTTGAAAGGATCCTTTTTTTAAAATACAGCAAAATATTTTTGAATACATTTAATTACACGGTAATAACACGGAAATTACACTTATGTTTTTCGTAAATATGTTAAAAATCAGATCTCTTTTTTAATCATATCAAATTAACTGTAACCTATTTTCACATCCGTCAATAGGTACAATTATATAATATTAATAGGGATAATTGTTATTTAGATAGATAGATATCAACTTTATTTGCCACCTTAAACCCTTAAAAGAAACAAAACTAACAAAAAAAAATACAATTAGATTATCAATTATGTAAACTATAATAAAATTTTCATAAACGTCAGTTACACTACAGATTGAGTAGCCTTTTATTTCGATGAGTCTTTAGTTTGAATCCCATCGGAAGACACATTTTTGAAATATTTAGTAAACATGCCTAAGTCTTTCGGCATTCAACGGATAGGAGGAATATTGAAATACTATCGGGATCACAAAGCACTTACTACAGATAAAAAGCCATGAAGTACAGATGTAGGGAGAGGTAAGAACGTTTATTCATTGTTACAAAAAAAAAACATTTCCGAACGCTTGAAAAAATAGTTTGCCAGCACATTATTGAATAAATGTCGTATTGTCGTAGGCTAAAAAACAAACCAATTTCTAATATCCCTATTTTTCAAATGAATTTCGATGGCTTATGAGTTACTAACATATTGATGATTGATGGGGATCCATGGATATCACTTCAAATTAAAAAAATATAAAAAGTATAAAACTTAAATAAAAAAGTCGAACGGATAAAACGCGGAAGTTTTTTTTGGATTTCATTAAAATGTTTAATTATACGTTTTTCGTTGCCCATCAATTCATATCAATTTGTTACGTGAAATGAAAAAAATATTTTTATTTCACAGCTAGCAACACCGAATCGAACATTTTTCAAATGTACCGGAAGTACGCTTATATGAAAAAAATCTAAATTCTTTCCCGCATATCTCCGTTGTCAATAACGCCCGAAATTAATAATGTAACTCCCATCTTAGATTAAAACCAATCTCGGATGAATGCGTATCGCTCGATCGATCTCTAATCCACATGCCAATAATATAACTATGCAATCTAAAATTTTTTTGACGCCGGATCGCTAGCGATCTTGGCCCTCTTTACCGTTCCGTTCTTAGCATAATGTTTTATTATGCAATACTTTTGACTCAATGTTTTATAAAAACAAACGAGTCTCAACATTATAAAATAATATATAAAATATTTTCCAACTAAAAACGAGTGATTTTAGGTCTAAAAACATGTAAAAATTACATTTGCAATCATATTATATTAGTTACTTTACAATATTATATCAAGTACATAAATTAGCAAAAATGGAACGTGCATTGGGTCTGTGGTAACCGACCGCGACGTGCGTTAGTTTGAATGATGGAGGGTAGAGATACGGAGGAATCTCTCATATGGGGCTTTACTTTCAAAAGTGTCCATGATAAGCTGTTAGATTATAGTTCCAAAACCAACTAAAAATAAGAAGGCGCTGATGACCACTGATGGTTCGATGTGAATTTGGCGATTATTAATGAAGTGAAGTATGCCAAACGGAAACAGTAAAGTACAGAAGGAGTTGTACTGAATAGAGTAGTTTATAAAAATAAAGTAAATGAGTATGCGATTGAAAACGTCATTATTCAAAAGAATTATGAAATTTTAAAAAATATTGTTATATATTTAATCAATGTAAGAAATTACTTTACTTTACAACTAAATTTTTGAAAGTCGTTACGGACCAGTATCCGTTAACTGAGCAAGAAACTCCAAATTACTATCGTCACTGTCACTAAATAATAATGCCATGGCCATTTCTTCTTTCTACAAACTTGTAATCCAAGCACCAAACTAAGGAATTTCTCAGATTGCAATCTACGATTGTTTACACGGATTGAAGCAAACGTCAAAATAGACGGATTGGTTATTGACATGCACAAACTGTCATTTTCGAACAGAGGTCAATCTTTAATCTGTAATCCGCACTCCCAAAGATGGATTGCTATTTAAGATACCAAACTCAATCCGAAGATAGTTTATTGGCATGCTTAATTCATAAAACGGATTGTAATACCAATCTTAGATGGAAAAATTTGGATTAGGATTGATTATTAATTTCGGGCGTTAAACAATAGTGTCGCGGAACGCTGCATTCAATTCATCCTACCGTCCGTAATCTGTTGTGGACTGCAGTGTATTTATAGTGCGGTCGTAAATAGCGCGTCCCACTAATCCGTGCGATAACATACTGATTCAAACTTACAAGTGCCTTAGGATGGCTTCAGTGTTGCCACGCGACATCTTGATAATTGCAATACTTTTTCTGAAAAACCGATATAATTTTATATTATAAATAAAATATACAGGTTAAAGGCCGGCAACGCACCTGCAAGTCCTCTGGTGTTGCAGATGTCCATGGGCGCCGGTAATCACTTACCATCAGGTAAACCGACTGCCCGTTTGCACCCTAGTCCATAAAAAAATACAGAAATTGGTATTATAAATATTTTTATAATTTCACAATAATTTTTAAGTATCGATCAAGTGTATTTTTGTATTCACCTAAAATATTTTTTTTTATAGCATAAGGGGCAAATGAGCCTGCGGCTCATCTGACAGAAAATGACAACATGCAACACCAGAGGACTTGCATATTTTATATAAGTAGTATATAGTGATATTTAATCTGTGCTTTAATTTCCTAAAAAAGTTTTTTTTTAATTTATACCGAATAATGTGTTTCTGAGTGACGCGGACGTAGCGTATTTTAATTATCTTTTTAAAACATTTTTATTAATTAAAAATAAGCAAGTTTTTATTTTTTATTTGAAGAGGATATACCAATTAATGTTCTTTAGATTATTGAAGTAATATTCGTACTCTTACATATTATTTTTAGGTGTTATGATTTTCGATTTTTAATTTTACAGTCGTAATAACGAAGACAAGCTCATTTCATTCATAAACTTTCGCATTATTGGCGAATGTTATCTGAGAAATTACTATGTACAGCAAAGATTGCAACATAGTTGTATTTTAAATTCATTTTTCATTTTATATCTGCTATCTGTTTACACACTATGCATATTATTTTGATATATTTGGTATTTATGTTATCAATTGACTTAATTTTAACCTGTTACTAATACATTGACATCACACATGCGGTTTTCAAATATCACGTTACATTGTTTTTCATATTTGACCGTGTTGACCCAGTCATGAATAACTAGTTTAAATCCATGTGTGTGAGTTCGCGAGTCCCCTAGTGGGGCATGGGGTAGACCCATTTCTACGTGTCTGTTTCACTGATCATTATTCTTTACAGGAAAGTAGGTGATCAGCCTGATCGAAATATTTTTTAAATTTTGTTTCCCCTAGAACCCAGGACCTTTGGTGATGAATGCATCGCGCTAACCACTGAGCCACGGAGTCGGTTATAACCATGCTAGTCTTAACAAATATATATAATGATACAAAATAAATCCTTGATAGTTCCATCTCCATAAAAGGTATAACATATTTTCCAGACATTGAATTATTATCAGTATGATTAAAATACTGCGAAGAGCCATGGAAAATGTCGACAAACGAATTGATCAAACTTTTTAAAAAAATATATTGATTACATTATAATTATTTTTTTATGAAGAGCGAAGAGCGAGCGAGCGAAGAGCACTACATTTCAAAATGGAGGGAATAGCATACAAGCCTAAAAACCCGGCTTGCCCTATTAATGCATCCATAAAAGTTATATATAAGTCATATATTTATAACCTATATAATTACGTTAAAGCGGCTTTTGAGCTTGAGTGGTGGTCACGCCACTAACATCTCCAGCGTTAAATTCTGCTGAAAAACAGCCCAGTGCAGGTAATCCTGGGTTACTAACCCAAAAAATATCTAGTGGGATAGGAGTATAGTGCTGTAAGTAGAAAATGCCCAAAAACAGGTAAGAATCGAAGCTAGTATTATTATACCACAGTCGCGTGTTCATAATGTCGCCTTATAACAGTCATCATACCCAAGATATACAAAAAATATGGGTCTCACTAAATTACGTAAAGGTATTAAATGTCAACGCCACGAGTTACATTTTGAAGGGCAACTTGTCGAAATGAGCAAAATAATGCGAAAAAACCGGAATCTTTGCTCTGATTACCAAGTTCAACGTTTCGTCGATTTGCACTTAACTGTTACTATACTTAATATTTAAATGCAATTATATGAAAAAATATCTGTATTTTTTTGCACCAGATTTTTTTAAACGGACTTGAGAATAAGAATTATTTCTTAAGTAATTAAAATGTATATTGAGAATAGTAAGATACAATATTTTATAAGTTTTTTTTTATAGAAATCCTTGGGCTTAAAAAAGTATGCTTAGTTATTTTTAAATTTTTAAGTAGGCCGAAAGCGCATCATTGATCCAAGTGAACCTCATGCTCGTCTGTCGATATATAACTAAAAACTCCTTTCATTAACTTTTTTCCATCTCGTATTTTTTATTTTTTATTTTTTCACCAAGCATTTAAAGTCCGACAAACGTCAAAATATGCTTGCTTTTTATTTCACCGAAGCCCACCTCAGCGATCTGCACTTCTTATTTCTTGCCAGATTCAATAAAAATAATACATTGATTTTTTACGTGGTAATACCGAACTAGTTTGACATACGAAATCCGACAGCTAATACAAATATACTACTAAACAATTATAGTAGACAAAGCAAATATCACAGCAAAAACGAGTATTTAGTATTAATAGAAACGGGTATAAGAGCACGTGCATGATCATAGATTTTTTAGGTAAGTCAATGACCTCAGTTCTAGCTAGGCTCAGATTAAGGCTTAAATCTGAAACGTGTGGACGAATGTGGCCCCATTAGAGGCCCCGTTAACTTGAGGCCCCATCAAGGCATCAACTATGTAATATTAACGTAATGTATAAAGCACACAATTCCAATGAAGTAAATATATATATAATATAATACTATATATCTGTCCTAAAGTTATTTAGTTAATAAAATACAATTAATATATTGTTAAAATTCAAATGAAAATGCAACACATTTTGAAGTAAGTTTTTTTTATTGATTCTCTTGTGCCACAAAAAAAAGACAATTTTCTAAAATAAATTTGACTCTTATTTATAAGTTACGTAACAACCATGATAAATATAGAGAAAAACAAAATTTAACCTTTCAACAAATAAAATCCTTTTCATTATATGGAGTATGTATTCGGGGCCTCAGATAAAAATCTTTAGGGCCTCACCTATGCCTTACAAAGTCCATTTTATAGTAGTTAAGTTTGCTTTATCATCGTGCATCGTAATAAAAGTATAAAAGCCTCAATGACTACTATAATTGCTCATCGTATGAAGAATAGCGGATTTTTTTACGTTTCCGTGAAACTTTATGATCGCATTCAACCTGTTTATTACGGAATCTCCCATTTGTACTATTTTAAGTGAAGTTTTTTAAGTTTTTTAATCAGAACATATGGGATTCCGTGATCTCTGCTTACCCCAGTGGGAATGAGGCGTGATATAATATACTAGGAAACGGCTATGATACTGATAATGTAGCTTTCTATGGTTGAAATAATTTTTAAAATCAGTCCAGTAGTTGCTGGCGAATATTGCCATACACCCGTTCCTAATTTTCAGCATACAGTTTAGTGAATTTAAATAAAACACTGTATACCGGATTAAAAGGCGATTTATTATTTATATTGTTTAAATTATTTATACCGACGTTTCGGATGCTTTTCAGCAACCGTGGTCACGGTCAGTTCACGTGACCATACACGTATACAGTACAAGAATAGTTGCAGCTAAACCATTCCAAATTTTCCGTACATACATACATCACGCCTCTTTCCCATTGCGGTAGGTAGAGATCATGAATTTGTACCTATATGCTCTGATCCTTACATACAACTTTCACTTCTTCCACTTTCATCAATGCTTTGACCTGGGGGGTGAGCACGAACAAGTATCGAAAGAGTATTCGTATCGACTAACTGTCATTTGTATGAAATTTTTCATACAACTGACAGTTTGACGATTCGAATACTTTGTCGATAGTCGTTCGTGCTAGGCCCCCTGGCCCTTTTGAAAAACGTCCCCGATCTGATCGAGGTACGTTCGTCTAGGTCGACCACTCCCGACTCTACCACTCACACCAGTTTCATAAATATTTTTCGTTTCCCAACTTTCATCCATCCTTTCCGTGCCCAAACCAACTCAAACCAAATTTTCCATCCACACGAAAAAAGGGCATACAGTCAAGTAGCAATATTAAAAGCTACTTCGTCCGTTCTACTTTGGATCACGTGTCAATTAGTAAACATTAAATTACACAGTCGGCCCTTTAACTTTGTTTATTGCTGTCATTCACGTAACTTTCCAATGAAAATCACTTATCCGACTTATCTTGATGCATTCAACATCTATGTCTTTTAAACGTTTATTCAAATTTCGCTTAACACCTCATTAACATAATTCTTTCTACACATTATGTTTTAAATAAGTCTTCCGTGGAACTTTTGTGGTAGTATTAAAAATCCCACTAAGTGTGTGTGAAGATTATTTGATAAATCCTAAATATCCTCTTTTTTATTGTATTTTTGTACTATTACTCTAGTTTACTTGCTTTTTCAATATTGTTTAGTAACATATAGAATATAAAGCATTTTATGGGGTCAAATGTAAAGGAAAAGAGCAGTGATTCCAGGGGAGAATACTTCCAAATGTATTATCATGAGAAATATTAAACTAATACGTGTAACGGGCTGATCTCTTGATATTACTGTTGAGGAAGGTGTGCCCTTCTTCCGACCTAAAAGGAGGATTCTCGATGAGGCCGTCCGTAAGGTCCCAGTGGTTAATGTGGAGGTGTTGTATACATACTCAGCGCTCGGAAACACTCTGATAGCGCGATTCAGAATTTTAGACATCTTCGTAATAATTATTATAGCCGCAGATTGTGGATGTCGCTAAAGTATTTTAAAAAAATAAGAATGCAAGCGACTTATTTACAGACTAGTAACACGCCCCGGCTTCGCACGGACTTTAGCCTACGTACTCGCTGATAATGTATACATAGCATATGTATAAATCGGTCCAGTAGTTTTTGTGTTAAATCGTACCAAACAAACAAATCTTTCCTCTTTATAATACTAGTATAGATAAATCGTGATAAGATTTCGTTATTGTAAAGCGATTAGAATTAGAAAGAAATTAACCTAAGTTCATCAGACTTCGTTATTCATTACCGATTAACGGACCTATGGCATACTTCAACACTTTTTAACATAAAATGCAGGTTTTCTTACGAGTTTTTAATCAGTACATATTCATAATTTACTCAAGGGCGTGTCTGATGATTTTTAAATAAGATAAAACGAACTCGAAACTATAGGAAGGTTTTCTTGACATACTTTAAAAACTGATTTGTTTATCATTTTTGTTACTTTTAGTTTGTAGATTTTTTTTAAATTTTTTATGTTATATATCGACAGATGAGCATGAGGTTCACTTGATGGTAGATGATACCTCAACCACAGGTCATCAGTCAATGATGCGTTGTCGAGTGTCGACCTTCTGGTTTACTTCGAGCATTCGAAAATCCATAGACTGAAACCGAAACGTGCAATGTGCACATCACGGTTTTTCCATCTATTAATGGCGGTTCGTTATGCCGTGGTCCCGGCTGAATTCGAACCCACGAACCATCGATGCGCGCGGCAGGTTTTCTACCGAACGCGCCAACGAGCCCGTCAAAAAATATTTGATCATACAGACAAGTCTTTCTTTGTAATGTCTGTTCTTGGCTCTTATCTTTCTTCTTTTGGATTTTTTTAAATTTTTTGTAAGTTAAAAATATACAAAAAAATAAACTTATTAATTGAAAAATTATATTTTAAACATTAAAAAATACCATTCCTGCCCTAAAATATTGCTAAATTATGATCATAATTAAAAAAAAAATACTAAGTGACACTTTTCGAAAAGTTACATCAATACTAATATTATAAACAGGAAGGCTTGTTTGTTACGATTTAACTCAAAAACTACTGTACTGATTTTAAAAAAATATTTCACCAATGGAAAGCTACACTATCAGCGAGCAGCATAGGCGCTATAACTTTTTTTGTGTACAGTACATCTACATTGCACCCGTGCGAAGCCGTGTTACTAGTTTAAAATAAGAAAAATATAAAAGGTAATCTGAAAGTTTTTCATTAAACATACTGTCTTAAGCGCCACGGTATACGCACCGAGACAAGCAAACAACTCCAAATATTAGCATTGAGATATTAAAAAAGATGTAATCTTACAACAATTTCAGTAACCCGTACACTTCCGCTGTATTTTCGGTGCAGATAACATAAACGGGTTAGAGATAAGCAATATATCATGCCGCTATCGTGCATTGTATGCTCTCCACGCTTATCTATAGAAAATCAGTGCCAGATAGATACGACGCTTTACGACAGATAGGAATTGATATCGACTGAAATAACATCGGGACATTGCAGTTTTAATGAATTTGCGAATACTTTTTTAACCTAGTTACAAAATCGCAGTCAAAATATGTTTACATAACGAATATATCTACATATTTTTGAAGCTAGGTATATCATGAATAATATATATTTCTATGGGGTCACTGAAAGCCAGTGTTGTTATTGGATAGCACAACAAAAATTGAGTTGAATCCTTTTACAAGATTTTCTACTGCCACTCATAACGAAACAAATTTGTTTCTTTTTTATTATAGTATACTATATTCATTATTGTATTTTTTAAATTATAGGTTTTTTTTTTATGTGGTGTGGGTCTTTAAACAAAATATTAATTTATTCATTAATATATTATGTCATTTTAACTGTTGACTATTAAATAAGGTAAGCAACAAACTAATGAGGTATCATGATGATGAGGTTGAAAGTAGAGTTTGTTTCATGAAAATATTTGGAACTACAAACTCGAATGTAAAGATATTTCACTAAAATAATGATGTTTTTTAAATATAATTTTATATCCGACAATAATAATTATTAATTTGCCATTAATAATGCCATTACTTTAATCAACCGTTTTAATTATTAGATAAATACCATCAATTATTTATCTTCTTTTTCTTATTTTATTTTGAAGTTTTTAGTTAGTAATTTTTAATATTTGTAAATTAAGTCGGCACAAAATGCATTCAGCGTGCACTGACTAAACTACATCGCTATATTATACAAATATCTATATTCACAATAGTCATCGTTGTAAAGCTTTAAATTGGACGTAATGGAATACGAAAATTTTTAAAAATAATTTAAGATTTTTTGTAATTTTTTTATCAGTCTGGTTACAATTAATTACAGAATAAAAAAAAAATATATTCGAATAATTTGAATACGTGATAATTAATTGGATATTTTGCATAATCTATGATCAAAACGTGTCGTATTCGCAGCCACAAATCTCTCAACACAACGTAAAGTGTTTAAAATATGACTACGCCTAGGGAATAGTATCCGTCTCAGGCAATCTCGACTATCATTAAAATATTTGTACGACGGTCACAGTCGCTGATATTTTTAGTTTTCACGCGAGGTCATTGTTTTATGAGATTTTAAGAACCACGTTTTTTCGTCATCGACAGACGAGCGTCATACACTTGGTGGTAAGTTCACGCTTAGGACATCAATCAATGATACTCTAGCTATGTATTTTGCACCGGAAATACATTTTTTTTTTAGAATAAGACAAACTGTGTGATGGCTCACGTGATGACTTGATCATCTCCGCCTATATACATCTGTAACACCGCTTTCAGATATATTGCGGACCGGAAAATACGGAAATAATAGACTCGTTTAATATTGCCTTTTATTAAAGCATATTCCCACGTCTGGTAACTTCGAGCATTGATCGGGTGGGAGGAATATCTAAATTCCGACCGGGTAACGAACCACCGTTCATATATGGAAAAACCGTGAAGTGCATAATACTGCGCGTTTCGGTTTCAGTAAATGAATTTAAAAAAAAAACAGAAGTTAAGCGGTAGTTTTAACCACCAAAACTAATGAATAGCGTCTCGTTAATATTTATTGATATTGAATGAAGACGACACGTGTACGTTGTTTAGTATTATAGTTAACTCTACGTAACCACACTTGTTGCAATGACATTTCTCTACGTGATCGATCAGCTAAGAAAGGTTTCAACGTCTAGACGGACTTATTTACTTATCTTTATCCGATATTACTTTCATTGTTATAATTTCATTTAAGTCAAGGGCTTTCTAAGCTTTATTGGAGATAATAAACAAAAGGTCAGATATCTCAATATAATTAAATTTTACAAATACAACAATGAGCGCCATCTAGTGTTAAAAAATATATTTAACACTAGGCGAGCATGAGTTTCCCTTGATGGTAGGTGATACCTCAGCCACAGGACATTAGTCCATAATGCGCTGTCGACCTACTTTTAACTTTGAGCATTCGGTAATATTTAGATCTATGAACGGCGATTCGTTACCCGGTCGGAATTCCTATATATTCGAAATTATTCCCAACCGTTTAATGCACAAGGTGACCAGACGTTGTGAAGAAATACCAATAGAAAATTAAAAATATATCGTCAGCAACATTTTCAATTCCGCTACCGATCGAAAGGTAGGTGTTCTACCAAACGCCACAGAACTCATTCAAAAAAATTTTAATAAAGGACTCAGAATGAAGTAACTTCAAACTAGGGATGTAACGGAAGTGGTTTTATCGGAACCGAATTCGGAATCGGAGTTTTTAAATTTGGTTTGTCGGAACCGAAATCGGAACCGGAACCAGAATCGGAGGCACAAGCAAAAGAGAGATGTGTAATAAAATAAATCAGTTTCATTTATATCAGTTCAAAAAATGAAACACCTTCCTAGTTGTTGAAAATAAAAATAAACGAATTGACTTAAATTTTGTACCGTAGTAAATTAAATCAAATGGCGCTGATCGCGGCCGCCGCTGCCGCTGTGCTTCGACCTCCGATTATAACCTCAGATTGAAATTTATCGGAACCGAAATCGGAATCGGAGGTGCAAAATCCATCGAAAGTTCCGACCTTTAGGAACCGGAATCGAAGCTCCGTAACATCCCTACTTCAAACAGGTCACATTCATAATGGATACAAATTGCGTTCCGTTCTTTTGAATGGTAAGTCATTAAACGCCAACAAAATAGTGTGAATGAATGGACTTCTTAGTTTTGTTTTAAGCGCGTACGTGACCTTTCAAACATTTTTTACCCATACTTTTATTATTTAAATAGCTTTAAAAATACTTTTAATATTCGTTATCATCCCAAGTCTATGTCTATGTATATTGTATTATCGATAAATATTTCTTCAGCTATACTATAAAAACGAAAATGATAGATATCAAAATATCCAAGAAATGAAAAAAACAAACGAGTAATGCCCAAATCCCAAGTCTATGTCTATTATATTATCGATATTTTTTTTTTGGACAAGTAAATGTTTACGAAAACTAATGCAGGTAAATAACAAACGTTACATTTTAAAATTTTAAAAATAATGTATTATGAGAGCTAAAACCACCTTACAAATATTTCAAAACGGTATGTTATAACTAGTCATAGTGCATTATTTCAAGATCTGTTATCAGTGCGTCAAGAAATGAACGCGAAAAATATCTGATAACACGCATTTTCTTTTATTTGCACGTAGTCATACAACTGAAGTCGTTGAACTTGCTCATGGCCAAAAAAAGTTTAAAACAAATAATTAATTAAAGTATCATACGACTTTAAGGCTGATACAGCAATTTGTACGCGAGAAGGACCTTGATCACTTAGTTAATTCGATTTTTCGCATTTATTACAAAAAAAAACAAAAACATAGAAAAATGTTTCTTTGAAAAAATAAACATGCGTTTAAATATATAGAGAACATATGTAACACTAGAGCACTTGCAGGTGCGTTGCCGGCCTTTAAGAAATGAGTATAATCTCAAGAATAAGTCATCATCTCGATGAATGGAAGTCGAGCACGGTAAGGCTCACGCGCAACTTCAATCCACGCACTACCAAACTATGGAATGAATTACCGCCTTCAGTGTTTCCATCTGACTAAGACCTCGTTGGTAGCCTATAACTTTTTGAGTCACGGAATTTTGATTTATAATAATTGTTGAAGATTTTTGGGCAAATCTAAAAAGGCGAGTATATTGCAATAATTCTCATCACAAAAATGTACAGAGTTTGATTCGAAAAATAAGATTGGAGTTGAATAAAATACCGACATGTGTTTTCGATAGCGATGGACAAAGTACCACAGCCTACCACAGAACTGCCGTAAAGCATTTCGCATGGGAGTAAACTATTTTTTAAATTAAGCATTGATATATACATTATTATAAAAACATAATTATTTTAAAGAATAATACTGCTTTTTTATTTAAAACAATATTGAACTTAGTCCAAATTTTACTCCGCATACGTTAATAGGTGTTAAAAATAAATATATATATTTGGGTGTCTCAGAATCATACATTTTGACCTCCTCTAAGATCTCACGCTTTCAACGCAAGGATATAAAAACACCAGATTAAAACTGTACTAACTTAATACTTTTTATTAGCATACAAGTTAACTGCACGCCCATGGCCCAAAACCACCTTAAAATGGGGCACAGTTCTTTACAGAAATACAGAAATTCATTCTACATAGTTATACTGTTTTAAAAAATAGTGCATTTAAAACGAAATTACAATTTTTTTAATAGCTTACATAATTAATTGTATCATATAAAATTACCAAATTGTTGGATTGACCCATATTCATCATATATCCACTGTAAAACTATTCATGAATAAGACATCCTATTTTTCAATAACTGAATGTGAATTGTATATTCAAACTTCAACTCGCAACAGCAAAGTAAATATTTCACAAGAAGTGAAAAAAGAATGAAATTAATATCTCACGAAGTCAGAAAACTGTAGTTTCTATATCAACAATAGACATGTTCATTTCTAGGTGACAATGTGATTAGCCTTTCGAAGCCTATAAACATATTTTTAAATCTCACCTACTTTACCCCTTTAACACGTTGGCGTTACGTAACAAACTAATTATGGTGTAGGTATATTTTTTTATAAATCATTGGCTTTTAGCACTAATGATTACAACTAACGTAAATAAAAATATGTAACGCTATCTAACTAACGCTATCTATTTCTTAAACGATAAACGGTTTTTCATTTAAGCGTATGATACTACGGTCAGAAAAAAATAATAATTAAATTTTTAGTGCTGTCTGACATAAATCTCATTAGAATTTATCCAAGTTATGTTTAAAAAAAATTGGCCAAGTGTAACTCGCGCATCGAGGGTTCCGTTCAAACTTTTAGTTTAAGTAACGATAATCCCAATAAAAAAAAGTACTTCGCGGTTTTCAGATTTTTTTCTATGTATAACTTGTGATACATGAAATTGATTCTTGCCAAATTTCATGATTATACATAGTTCAACGAGATATAGGGTACCAATTTTGATTCGAGTGAGAAAATATGCGGCATAAACGAAGCATAAAAGACCGTATCTTTTGATTCGACATAGAAGTTTGATTTTTTCGCTTCTCCAAGAGATTGCAGACCTGATTTTGACAACGTTACATCCACGCGTTCCTGAGAAAAGAAAGGTCTTGACAGAGAGACGGACACCGAAGCGATGTTATAAGGGTTCCGTTTTTGGTCCGGAGTACGGAACCCTAAAAACCAATTAACCAGCTGTGCCATCTCGATTTTTGGCAATCAAAAACGGTATTTCAGTAAAAAGAATCCCATACTCAAATACCTTAATTATTTTGTATGACAGAGAAGAAAAACAGAAAACCGTTTTAATATGTAATCTGTGTCATTAATAAGGTATGTTAAAGAAGCTATAAATTTGAATTATACTTTAAAACAATTCGTTAAAATAACTTTAAATTGGAAATGTAACTTGGGACAGTCAGCAAAAGAACTGACTAATTATTTTCAACTCGTTTTTTTTTACAAGTTTTTTTCTGATCTGATTATTTTTTTCACGCATAACTTATTTAGTTATTCGATTTTGATAATTCTTTTTTTGAGTTTATGTTTAATGTTAAAAAAGCTTTATTTTTTCAGTTTTTTCGGCGGTTTCATTGTTTTATTAAAAAGTTTTTTTGGATCTATGACCGGTGTTATTGGAATTTCGATATTCCTCCCCGGTTAATGCCCGAAGTGACTAGATTATATCCTCAAGGATTTGCAGTCGCTGAAGAAATTTTTCCGGTGTGATTACGAGTTTTCCACCTACGCAAGCTACGCCACTGTAGGCAATATATTGAACGTACCTACAGTACCAATATATGATATACAACACGATACTGATAGTTTTTAATTAGGTAACTAAACGGTTTAGTCATTAAGTCGCGTTATAACTGATTAACAGTTCACGAACAAAGTCCTAACACAGTTCATGTACTTGAATGAACGACAAACGACGCGTTATCGTGTCCTGTGACAACGAAAGTAAAATGAACCCAAATACAGACAATGGCTTATTAACAAGTGTTTAATGGTTCTTTAAGAAAGTTTTATAATGTCGTTGTTGATAATGAAATGATGCTTTAATCTTTTGCCCGCGACTCTTTTCGCATAATTTTCACGCCGCTTCAGAAACTTCGAATACGAATGTCCATACCCAATATGACCCCTTGTTATGATAAGTATCAAGGACGAGTTAAGTCCACTTGATGTTACCAGCTAGAGCACATCAATCAGTGATACGCAGTCGACCTATTTTCGACTTCAGAAGTCCAGTGACTAAACAGAAACGCGTAATTTGCACTATACGGGTTTTCTGTCTATAAACGATGGTTCATTACCAGTTTAATCTATACTTCTTTACTAATATTATAAAGAGGAAAGTTTTGAATTTTTGTATGTTATGAATAAACTCAAAAACTACAGGACCGATTTTAAAAATTATTTCATCAATAGAAAGCTCAATTATCAGCGAGTAACATAGGCTATTTTTGTGTATAGTACATCTACATTACACCCGTGTGAAGCCGGGGCGCGTTGCTAGTTAAATATAAAATAGGTATTTTAATATTAACAGACGGGAGGTCGGGGACGAGTCAGTCTCAGCGGGATTTGAACCCGCTACCCATGGGATCGCAAAGCAAGTACCAATTCTTGAGGGTTATAGGATTAGATTTATCAAATATTATGCTTAGGTTAATATTATTTATCCATGTCAAGACATTAGACATACCATATTAACTTACCTTTCAATTCGTTAGGTTTTTCTCATAAGGTGCACTGAATATAATAGAATACATTTATTCATCAGAATTGTGACATCAATATATGACTGAATAAATTTATAATCTAAATAATTTGAATATAAAAATTTGTCATAAGTAATTTCTTAGGTCTTTTACATATTCAAAACTATAGACAAATCGATTGACAATTAATTATTAGGTTACAGAATTGTTGTATTTGACTTTAGATACCAAGGAAAGTGAAAGTATTATTAGACTTAACGGAATAGGCCGTATTTTATCACTAATACATGCCACGTAAAACGGTGATAGATATTACAATGTATTAAATATCCGACTTAGCCATACAAAAAAAACATGGTACCTATCATTAAGTATTTAGTATAGTACTACATCATTTGAATTGCTAAACATTAACCTATTTTCATTTATTCTCCACACTGTCTATAACTTATACAGCTGACGATAGTTTAAAATATACTATACAACCGTGAATAATTTTACTATATTTGTATAATATCATTGTTCTAGTTAACTATTCAAATCAACTTGAACTTCACGGGCATATGGTGATTTGCGATCATATTTTGGAAAATATCCAAAAGTTTGTAAGACTATGTAATCTCAAAAAAAATAGTTATCGACCGCTATCTCATCGTCAATGTAGATAAATAGAAAAATAAATACACTTATGTCATGCGAATCGCATAGGCCAACGTCTAATTTTAACTGATAAATTAGAACATAGCGAAATAGACTGTATTATATGTACGTAAAACCTAAAATAGCATCATTGACATTAACATTAGTTACTGACCGGCAATTAATTAGGAATAATGGGCCAAAACTTACGTGGTTCGTTGAGGTCGCTGCCACTAGATTAGATGCACTTTCGAAATACCGTACACACTAGGTATTTTTCAAAACCGCGTTCACCAACACCGTGTCACTTTTCCACCGTTTCTATCTGGATCGTATCACTTGTGGTTATTGTAATTCTAACTCAAAACTCAACACTGGTATTGCTGTAAAACATCACATCGGGAAGGTAATAGATATTAGTAGCATTTCCCTGAGAGCTGGAAAATAATGCACTGTTTGGACCACTGACACTGATAGCACAAAATATCACAGAGAAAAGCCACAGACCGTAATCCTAACACTTGAGATTAAGGCCTATAAGAAAATTACAGAAAATTAAAAGAATCTACAAGGCAATAACGCTCAAAGGCCATCAAATATTTACTCAAATAATTAGGGTTTCAAATGACGTGGGATTTACGCATGACACTACCACAGCTACGATAACTACGCGAAAAGAAATTCTGTTAAATAATTAATTATCTGATTACTGTCGTCAAGCGAATTGCAAACTTTTTTCGGCAAAACTTTTTGCTTGGAGCGTTTCGTAAGCGGCCACCGTGTACAACGTTGGTCCAAATCAGCTATAGCGTGCCATTCGCCGCGTGGAAACAGCATAATAGTGTTCACTCATAAAATTTTCACCGCACAAAACATTTCCACCTGGCCTGCATTGTTATGCAACTGCAGAAAATCTGAGGCCGAAAGGATTTTCGATGGCGCGAACTTCGGAAAAGCGGCCGGAAAATTCTAACCTAAAAGTTTGGAGCTCAAAACTTTTGATATACGCCGATGATCTTTGCTCTGTGATATTTTGTGATCGTTTGCACTAGTTAGGTTACCGAAGCGGTTTATCGTGAGCGTTTTCGGTTGCGCGCTATCGCGGGCCGTAGCGGCATTACGTGACCGACCCGAGCGAACTCTCGTGCGACACTGAGCTACTGAAGGCAGTCGGCTCGACTAGCTCCCAATCCCAATACAGTCTTTGACTCTTCAAAAGCTCACGTACTCCACACGTTTGACGCCGACTACCGAATAGTTGCAACTTCCGGAAACTTGCATTTTCTTTTACTACGAATCTACTTTTTCTTTTATTGCGTAACTGCATATTTTTGTTGGTGGATTTTAACATTCTTTAACTCGATTGCATTCACATTTTAGTCGACATAAGTTGCACAATTATAATGAGATTCAATAAATGAAAAAGTGATTATATTTTTTCATCGCTTTATAAGAAAATATTACGTAAGTAGTATATTGAGAGAAATAAAATCGAGAAGTTTTGACTATTCTTATTTAAGTAACTTTTTAAACACGCAAGATATTTTGAAATATATATAATATCTAAGTTTTTAAAAAAATATGAAATGTAATATAAAATATAAAACCTATAATTAAATATTGAACTCTTTTATATAAATAAAATAAAAAGACTTATTTCCTTAACATATAAATAGTACCTAAATCTTAATCTAATTTTATTACGCAAATAAGAAAAAAAACTAATTTAATTTATCTTTAATTATTTAGTGAATATTTTTTTATATTGTTATCAATGACCTCTTAGTACAGTGAAGGCCTCCTCCATGTCTCTCCAACGTTCTCTATCCATAGCTTCATTCTTCCAAATTCCAATCTTTCGCTTTCCGGTTATTCTGCTGGACCCTTTCATACTAAAACCTTTCTTATCCATCTTCCATCGCATATGCGTATAATATGACCACTCCATTTCCATTTAAGCTTTTTTCAAAGCATCAATTTTGTTTCAGTCTGCTTTTCTTATTTTATCTTTTATTTTTAAGTTTAAGATGCTTCGTTCTATACCTCGCATCCTCGTAATAAAAAAAATAGAATAAATCTCTCTTGAAACAACAATAATATGTCAATGCTTACTTCTTTAGTATTAAAATCAAAACTCCCTCTAAAAAAAAAATTTTTTTTTTCGACTCTTGTATTCTACCATGCCTCAGCTATGGCTGTCAGAAATGGATATTTAAAGATCACACAAACAAAAAAATACGAAGATGTCAGCGACCTCTTTCATATAACGAAAATGAATAATTAATAGTTTTCACACTATTATTACCTACTAACTTTGAATTTTATATTTTACAAGAATTTATAATATAATGACAAATGTAAAATTTACTATTTATAATAATAATATCTAAATATATAATAAAGTTGTATAGAATATAACAACTGATAGAATTCCTATAATTTATAAAAATCAAGAAATATATCTATAAAATATAATACATTGTTTAAATTGTTTGTGTAAAAATTTAAACAGTGAAAGTTAGTAAAATGAACATTCGTTCCTTTTGACACGTATCTAGGACATCCCATAGAAAACATAGTTAGTAAATAAAAATATATGAACTAAGCCATAGTTTTTTTTTTATTTCTCTCAATTTTATCACACACTCCACTCAATTCTTTCATCTATTGAAATCAAGTAGTTGAGTAAGAAGTATTTATCGTAAGGTAAAGAACATTATTACTTATCATCGGTCAAACACAAAGTATTTTTTTTTATTGAAATATAAACAATGTATTGAAATCTTAACAAAAAATCTATACTAACTCAAGAGAAAAGGAGGAAGGATTTTTGTATGTTATGATGAATAAACTCAAAAACTACTGGACCGATTTTAAAAATTCTTTCACCAATAAAAAGCTGCAATATCAGCGATTAACATATATTTTGTGTATAGTACATCTACATTGCACCCGTGTGAAGCCGGGGCGCGTTGCTAGTATAAAATAAAATTAAAGCGTAAACTGAAGAGACATACAATCAAATTAGAAGAGTTCATTATTTTATTTTTAAAGTCTAAGCTATATATTATACATATATTGTTATGTCATATTATATCGACAGACGAGCATGAAATTCACTTGATGGTAGGTGATACCCCAGCTACAGAACATCAGTCAGTGATGCGCTGTCGACTATTTTTTTACTTTAAGCATTCGGAAATTCGTAGAGTGAAACTGAAACGCGCAATGTACGCTCTAGGTTTTTTCATCTATGAACGGTGGTTTATAACCCTGTCGGAATTTCGATATTCCTCCCATCCTTTCAATGCCTGAAATTACTAGACGTAGGGAAGACATACAGAAAATTATAAACGTATCGTCCTGGCGGGATTCGAATCCGTGACCAATCAGAACGCAAAGTAGGTGGTCTAACGCACCAACGAACACGACAAAATTAATGTTATTAAATTAAAATAATTTTTAACACTGTGTTTAAACTTAGCTGACTGACTGGTCGCGGATTCGATATCCGCCGGGATACATGTTTATTATTTACTACGTCTTCTGGCGGGAGGGTGGATAATTGAAATTTCTTCCTTGTAACGAACCTTTATAGATCAAGCCGTGAAGTAGAGACTACAGATTGTCAAAATGATCACTCATAGGTAAAACATAAAAGAAAATGAAAAAAGGTTAAATCTGGCGGGATTCGAACCTACAACCACGCAATGTGTTAACGGGTCCATTTCATCTTCATACATCACATCACATAGCTACCTATAAAATACCAAAACTAGCGTATAGTATCATAGGCTCTGATCGCTCGCTTCCCTGGGGCAAAATCTATGACAATGGCCATCTCATTTATGACAATTTTAGAAACAAGGGCTATCGTTTGCCGTACCAACTCACAGGGATTTTTGATGGGCTCGTTGGCGCGTTCGGTAGAACACCTGCCGTTCGCATCGATGGGTCGTGGGTTCGAATCCCACCCGGGACAACATGTTTATAGTTTTCTGTAAACATGTTTTCTCCACGTCTGGTAACTTCGGGTATTGATCGTGTGGGAGGAATATCGAAATTCCGACCGGTAACGAACCACCGTTCATAGATGATAAAACCGTGAAGTGCACATTGCGCGTTTCGGTTTCAGTCTATGGATTTCCGAATGCTCGAAGTAAAAAGTAGGTAGACAGCGCATCATTGACTGATGTTCTGTGGCTGAGGTATCACCTACCATCAAGTGAACCTCATGCTCGTCTGTCGATATCTGACATAAAGGGATCTGCTAATTGACGTTCAATACAGCACTCCATCGACAACATTCCTGTCCATATATATCAATGCGCACTTCAGTCAAATATCTGGTGATTAAGTTGCCATATCTGTGGTCTTATTTCGGGAAGCGGCGCACGTGGGAGCTTTTTTGATAACTGAATTCGGGTGTGATGGGTAACTGGTTTCTATGGAATACTGCTATAGCTTTTTTTGGACTTACCAGTAAATGTGACCTATACATATAAAAAGAGAGACGTATTGACTCGAACCCAAACTTATTTTTTCCATAAAATAAGATAATAATAAGACATATTTAAAGAGTAATGAGATGAAGTAGAAATTCGCAGTTTGACTTAGGAATACCCAATACACTGTATAAGTCATCTGAGGGATGAGCACGAACAAGTATCGAAAGAGTATTCGTATCGTCGAACTGTCATTTGTATGAAATTTCAAATGATTTTTCATACAACTGACAGTTTGACGATCTTTGTCGATAGTCGTTCGTGCTAGGCTCTCTGATCTAGCTCAAAAACGGCTACTGTCGTAAGATCGTCGAATAGTCGCTAGTCTGTCGGCGTTTTACAGTTTGCACTTCGGTGAGTGCGAACCATCGGATGGCCAGACGCAGAGTGGGATTTCATATAAGGTATGGTTGATGTACCTTATATTCGTACAAAACGGTACACTTCGGAATGAAATTCTCTACCTGGGTCTGTCTTCCCCGATTCCTACAATATTGATGTCTTCAATGCCTGAGTGAATAGAGTTTTTCGAAGTAAGCATGCTCGCATTTAATCCGCATCGGCGCTTACCATCAGGCAGGATAGTGGTCAAATGCTTACTTATTCTTTATAAAAAAATGTTTCATCTGTACCTATTGGCCTGTATGTCTCTTGAGATGTGAGGATTATACGAGTAAGTATGACTTTTTTTTACGAATATTACGAAATTTCGAGAAGTACTTCCTTCCACCTATTTAATGTAATAATAATAATAATAATATAGCCATTAATCCCAAAAGATAACAATACAGAACAAACTACATTACATGCTTTAAAATATTAAAATGGAAAAAAAACTTTACATGATAAAATATAAAATCAGGTAAATGATTTGACAAAATTATTATGGATTTAAATAGAACTTGTATATATAGACACATCATTACATTCAGAACAATTCATTTCACAAATCTTCACTTCAATCTCACAATCAAATCATGTAATTTATCACTAATAATTCAATTAGTTGTTATAAGTTCAAAATCATTACATTATATCTATATAATTTCTTATATTTAGACTAATTATTCCTATAAATAGACAGATTTCTTTATTTAAAAGTTCAATGTATTAAATTTACAATTCCGTGCATGCAAAATAAAATAAAATTCAAATTAATGTTTACTCTTTGGGCACCCATTTTTGGGTGAAGGCCTCCTCCATCCAATGCCATAAGATACGAACTTTGGCATGTCTTGTCCATGTGACTATATCGTAGGCTTGTTTTCGTATTCTTGGATTTTCGTTCCCTCTTTGACCTCCGAGATACCTATAACGTCCCATTTAATATTATTCAGGGAGTATTCGAGTTCATTAAGTCTTCCTTCACCAAGGAGGAAGACTTAATGAACTCGAAATTTAGGATTTCTTGTTATTTATTACTTGAGAGTTTTCGTTTTCATTTCTTTTATTATTTGCTTTGTGGATGGAGGGTATTGGTCTTACACTCCCACGGGGACTAGCCGTATTGGGAGAGTATTAATGTAGGAAATGTTAAAACGTACAAAATAAATATGTCAGACAAGGTTTCAAAATTACTTACCCCAAGACAACGCACTGCACTCAAAAACATTTGGTGTTGCCAATTTCCTTAGGTGGCAGTAATCGCTTATCCATTTCCCCTTCTTTAAAATAATTTAAAAAATCTGAGACAAGGCAGATCCTCTATAAAAGCAATCCCCTCCAGCAATGGCCTTCGGACCATTTGTTATCTTATACCATGTCACAATGTTAGTTATCCTACTCCTCCGAAACGGCTTTACCGATTTTTACCAAATTTTATATGCGTAATTAGTAGGTCTGAGAATCGGCTACTATCTATTCATACCCCTAAGTGATAAGGGTTGTTCACCCTTCAATTTTTTTTTTATATTTTTGTACGAATTTTTTTGTTTTTATTTTTTTATAATGTGGCATTAAAAAATACATACAACCCTATATTTTCACTCTTCTATTATCAACCCCTGCTTTTTTTGTCAAAAAATCTAGACCCGTGCGAAGCCGGGGCGGGTCATTTTGGGCTCAGTAGTGCTTCGGCACGTGGGATGGCCGGCCTTTGAAGGTTTGGGCCGTGCCTTTGCTCTAAGACTGTAAAACGACCCGAGAGGAGAGTGGCTCCGTGACTTCCTTCTGCGTGAGGTACTGCTCAGGCTCTGGTGCTTCGGCACGAGGGTTAGCTGGTCTTCAAACACAGCGAGTTGTGGGTCCCGCGCACTCCGCCCATGTTGATGCACAAGTGGGACGAGTAGGGGGCCGTTAGGCCTGACTATCCCGTGACTATTCCGTGGGCCCCGTTATTGCGGCTTGAGGGGTGAGGGGTTTTAGTGCGTAGTTCCCAGTGACCCAGCCGCCTGGAGCAAATGGCTCATATCAGGCAGACTGGTAGGGTGATTCCCATCCTCCCTGTGGCCTTGCACTTCCCCGACGCAGCGGGTCCGAATAAAATGTAGACAGAGTAGCCAGGTTACGATATGAGTAGAGTGCAGAACGCAGTGCAGTATTAAGGGTATGCAACACGGGAGGCAGGAAACTCCAGATCTCGGCGCAAATATGTACAGTATAACCCCGATATTTTTATATTAGTAGTTTTATCCTGAGCCGAAACATCCTGATCCTGATCCTTATTTATTAAACGCTTCCGTGGTTCAGTAATAAAGTAAGATGAGTCAAACTCGCCGACCAGATCTTCATATGATATGAATAGATATTATAATTATAATATATATCTCTTACGATGGACGGCTTAGCTGTAATAAATATCGAAATGTTATCTCGCCACTAGGGTGTTTTTTTAAGTTTTTTGGCAGCATGCTCTGCGATCCCAGAAACCTCATATCGGCGGACCTGAGGGACAAGAGAGGTTGGTATTACTCGCCAGGCTTTCTGACTACCAGAGAGTATCACCGGGTGAGCTCGAGTCCCACACTCCCCTCGCATAACATCTCGCGGGTGGAGGGGGGTACAAAGTGCGCAAATGCATGCCCCTCTTACTTAAAAAATACTGAAATAGACGAATCTTCAAAACAGCCGAATCCATTTTTATAAGACTGTCCGTAGTCAGTAGATATTAGAGTATACTTTATAGAACTACTATTTTACCCACAAAACTGTCTAAAATACTTTTTTAAGTCTAAAATAAAGAGAAGATGTCGTCGTTGCGACGATGTTTCGACGAAAGTGTGTTTATATGGATCGATTTTAATTTAATACTTTTAAGGGGCTTTTCTAGCATGTAATACAAATTATTGAATGTACAAACCTTGTAAAATTGGCCATAACTTTCATATTTAAAAATATGTTAGGCCGGCATAACAAATAGTTTCGTCCTTTAAATAGGTCATGGAGCCTTACGAGGATTCACTTTCTCAAAAGTTAAATGTACTAATTGCAAAGCTATTTAAAAGTACAAACATCAACTTGACGTATCTCAGGGCATCAAGGCTGTATAATTCCACAAAGAACGTAGGTATTTGTATTAGGTATACCTACGCTCTGGAGGTATTGCTTCTTATCGTTGAACCCCATATTTTTATTCCTTTAAAATTTATTATTTATACTGTTTAACGTAATTATTATCAATATTACAATTTACAAGTGTAAAAAAAACCTCTATCATTATAGGTACGTATAAGTATTTTAATATTGTCTTTTATTAACGCGAGTATCACACATTTAAATAAAATACTGTATACCGGATTAAAACGCGATTTATTATTTAAATTATTTATCCCGACGTTTCGGATGCTTTTCAGCAACCGTGGTCGCGGGAGACTGAAAGATGACAGTTGTCTTATATTTGAAATGTCACAAAGTTGCCATATTTAATTCAATTAAATTAAAAAAAAAATATAATCTATTAATTTAGGTAACACAATGTACACCTATGAACGTGAATAAAAAATAATACATATTAAATTACTAATATTACTAATATTAAATGCTTCTAATTTTACATTTACTACCAGTTCACAAATCAAGGGCGTAGAGCGGACGAGAAGAACTGGCAAGAAACTCGCCGCCACTCTTTTTAATCGCCAAGTTTTTGTTTTACAATCTTTACATTATCCCGACGTTTCGGATGCTTTTCAGCATAAATAATTTAAATAATAAATCGCGTTTTAATCCGGTATACAGTATTTTATTTAAATATAAGTATTTTTTTTAAGTGTAAAGTGTAATTATGTAGTTATCGATAAAGAACATCTGGAATTAAAATAAGTATGTATGTAGGTATGCTTTAAAAATATAAGACGAACCACAATACGATTTATCGTTTCAAGAATAAATAGTACCTACGAGATTATATTGCCACCTAGTTTTCGTAACAGTAAAAGCGTTTATGCCTAATCCTTACAAGTAATAATAGATGGCGTGAATTAGATAATAAATAAGTTTTAATTTTTTCACATACATCTATGCAGAAAAGAAAGAAAACTAGTAGATTCAAACACATAATGTTATAATGAAATAAAAAAGATTCGCGTATTATATTAAAATTTCATCAAAAAAATACAGAAATAATAACGATTATTTAAACTTTTTTTTTAATTTTTAGTTTTTTACTCTGTGGTTGCAAGCAATGCTCTTTGCCGGTTGCCCTTTCACCTTCAGTGTTGCCAACTCAGTGGATTTTCCACTAGATCTGGTGGTTTAGACCTCCCTTTTAGCGGGCAAATTTCGGTTTTAGTGGCTAGTGGATTTTCTAGTGGTTTAGATTTTTCCATTTAGTGGTAAGGTGCAATATCAACCACTAGTATGATTTACAAAAATACTCTAATTAAGTCTAAATTAAACATTTCTACATCATTTTCATTGTCATTATCACCCCAGATGTTGATGATGAGCCTACACAGCCTACTGTCCTTCTTCCTCAGTAGTACCTCTATTTAAAATTTTCACTTTTCATTTATTTTAACGTTTTACTTTCCACGAAACAAAACAAAAATAACAACGACGAAACTCCAAAGGAAGAAACACCAGTTCTTCTCGGTTAGTTACGCTAAGATAATATTAAAGCGAGACAGATATATAATACCATAATGATAAAGGGACATGAAACAATAAACGTTAAATATCCAAACGAATTCAACTCGCTACTTTTATTTCTCTATGGTTTTAGGCGTCCGAAAAATTATCAATAATATTAATGCGCAATTCATTCTGGTTGCTAACTAATACCTAGGTTTGTGCCCAGTGCCCCCCCCCCCCCCCCACCAAACTACGTGGAGGGGGGGGGGGTGCGATCCGCCCCGGGCTGCACTTTGGCTGGGCGGCATTTCACAGATAAAGGTAAAAAAATTACATCCTTCAACGTTTTTTCGTTATTTTTTTGTTGTTGTTAGCACTTCACCGTAATGACAGAGTTTCTCTTTAGGTTCGTGTTACCATACCCAAAATTTTATATAATCAAAAATAAGGGGGTGGCTAGATATTTTTTAGCGCATAGTTATGAGAAAACAAGCGCTAGAGACTCTGGAATTGCACTAGGTCTAGCGACAAATCCACTAAAACGGCAACACTGGCTCTGGATTAGTGGTTTTCTGGTGGATCAGGATGCCACATTTGGTGGATTCGTAAAAATAAAGTTGGCAACACTGTTCACCTTTGGTTGCAACTTTGCAAGCGGCAGGATAATGCAATTTAAAAATATTATACTAAAATCAAAGTTAAATTTTTATATATCTTTTGATTTATTCTGTGACTAAGATAGAACTTAAACATTAATTTTCCCTATTGCCAATTAATTGTAAGTATATGCCGGCTCAAAAACCTAAGTAGTTTCATTTTGTAGACTTGGTTATGTTCAAGTTGCCAACACTAGTTTCTATTGTAACGCGCTGTTCTAAATCTTTGCGTTATTTTAGTGTCTCTTCACAGTTTTTGAAACAATTAGAAATCATGAAGGTTAGTATTTTAAAATTTCGTAAAGCTTTTTTTTACAATGGTACGCGTACATTATCCATGTTATAACCAAACTTACCAAACATTGTAACTTCATAACTAAGATTTCATTGTTGCAATCATAATGTGTGTTAAACGTGTTGTTTCCGAGAATGAAAAGTGGATACTGGATATTAAGTTATTCTTTAAGAAATCGTTTAATGGTTTGTCCTTTTTTTTTAAAAACATGGATTATGTTGAAACAAATTTGAAGTTGGACGACCTGATTGTAGGTGATCACCAGCGCCCTAGACGACAATTTGTTAATTATTGCAGATGTCTGTGGCACAAGACACCTGCAATAATTAACAAGTTAACTGCTTTTGCCTCATGTGTGATACAGTCTAATACAAAATCATACATCTTATCATCATATGTGAATAACTAAATGTTTTAAATATTCATTAATTATGATAATATTTTTTTATTAAATTATATTTTAAATATATAACTACCTCTGATAAAGAGACCACTGGACTAAATATTATTTTTATAGATTGGTACTCATGATGGAGTTTTCCACTGCGATGAAGTCCTTGCTTGCTCCTTGCTCAAACTCCTACCTGAATACAAAGAGGCAGAGATCATTCGTACAAGAGATACAGAGAAACTGAAGACTTGTGATATGGTTATTGATGTTGGAGCAGAGTTTGATCATGAAAAGAGAAGATATGACCATCATCAGAGAGAATTTAAGGAGACTTTAAGCACTATCAGGCCTGAATTGGGTGACAAGTATAAAATTAAGTAAGTAACTAGGAACATAAAGTTTGGTTTTAATAAGTATAATTTGGTAGGGTTACAGGGATATTGATAGGACTATAATGTGTAATATAAATAAAATAATATACATTTTAAAAACAAGGTTTGTTTATATGATTATCTCTACAACTTTATAATACTTTAAGAATTTAAAAATAAAATTATTTTTAAGCAAAAATGAAAAACCAACTTCAAAACAAATTTTTTAATAATATGTACAAAGTTTTTAGTTGGGTTGAACCCAGGTATCTAGTGCCAAAGACAATGATCATTCTATTGAGCCTTGTAATAGTCAATTTTATTATATTATAGTAGATATAAAGTGCCTTGTCATGTCAATACCTAAAATTAATTACAGATTGAGTTCAGCTGGACTAATTTTTACATTCTACGGTGAAAAAGTTATCCAATCACTTGCACCAAAAGAGTGTCCTCTTGCACCAGACGACCTTAAGATTATTTTCAAGAAAGTATACGAACACTTCATAGAAGAAATGGATGCAATAGATAACGGAATTCCAATGACAGATGAAGAACCAAGATATAAGATTCATACACACTTGAGCGCAAGAGTTGGGAAATTAAACCCAGACTGGAATGCATCCCAAACAGTTAATATAGACCCAATTTTTAAAAAAGCCATGGCAATTGTTACTGAAGAATTTCTTAATACAGTTAATTATTTTATCTCAGTATGGCTACCTGCAAGAGATTATGTCAAAACTGCTTTGGAATCCAGACTCGAAGTGCATAAATCGGGTAAAATATTAGAGTTTAAAGAACGGTTTCCGTGGAAAGAACATTTGTTTGATTTGGAAGAAGAAATGGGTTTAAGTGGAGAAGCTTGTTATGTTATATTTAATGATAAGCCAAAATCATGGAGAGTCCAGGCCATACCAGTGTGCCCAAGCAGTTTTGTTACAAGGTAAGATAATGAGTTTCCACTTATTCAGGTATACTCAAATTGACTGTTTCAATGATTCTTTTTTTATTTTATCAGAGAATTTGTGATAAAATTATTCTGTTCTATTGTGAACCCATTCAAAACTTTTTTGTTTTCTGGACAATACCAGGCAATGTTAGATGGATAACTCTTGCTACCCAACAAACATAATATACCGTGGAAGAATTTCATACAATCGGTTATACATTGGGCTTAAAACCACAAATTTTACATATGACTTCTTGGTCCAAACTTTTGTTTTTAATTTTGACAACTTTTAACAGAAAACCCTTGCTTGAAAAATGGTGGGGAGTGCGGGATGAACAGCTGTCCGAAGTCGCTGGCATTGACGGTTGTATATTCTGTCATAGTAATGGGTTTATCGGAGGAAACACTACAAGAGATGGTGCCCTAGCAATGGCTGAGGCTAGTTTGAAGTCTTAAATTCTATCCAAATTGGTTAACAGATTTATTGGGCATAATAGAAAATGAACCTACACTTTATAAACTAGATCATCTTATACTAAATGTACAATATTGAAGGAAAATAATATTTATTGTAAGTTTTGTTTTACATTTTGCTAACCTAAAGTTTTTGTATGGAATAATGATAATCAAATTATAGTTCAGGTGATAGATTTTTTTTTTAATTATGGAATTATGCATAATATAGGTTTTATTAAACAAAGTACAATTCTCTTATTTTTTTATTGTTTTATGGATTCCTTGAAGAAGCAAATAATGAATGGATTTTTTTAATATTTTTAATTTTATAAATAGTACTCATAGTCAATATACAACAAATAAAATATTATTACGAAGATGTTTATTTAAGGTAAATAATGATTCTATATCAAGTTTAGATGTGATAATACTAACTATCGTATCCCAAGCATTAACATTAATTTCTAAATTTTCTAGTGAGTCTATCAAATCGACTTTTTTAAGTATTTCCCATGCTTACTGTAGTTCAGTGTTTTTCAATCTGTGGGTTTTCAGCCTTAATCGGGGGGTCGCCGACTGAAAAAAAAAAGGCAAGGCTCTAACACTACAATAAAAACACAATTTTAGTGAGAAGAGTGGGCTTGTTTATTTTTCAAAAGTTTATCAAATCGTGGTGCTATTTTTGAAACGTTAATAATCAAATCATTTTCTAATTGCAGTCTATTTCTCTTTTTAGTTTTAATGTCTAGCATTGCAGAAAATATCAGTTCACACAAGTATGAAGCGAATGGCACTAACAATTTAAGAGCCAGCTCTGAATATTCGTGTTTTCTTTTCATCCAAAATACTTCGACACTTTGCGAGTAAAATTCCATTTTAAGCATGCCATCAGCAGCTAAATCTAGAAGAGATTCATGTTTGTGGTGACATCAGCCGGATCTATTGACTTGTCCAAAAAAGGGTTTAAAATCCATCTACGTCCATTGTCAACTTCAGAGTGCAAGTCTGGAAAGTATATCAAAAGTTTCTCTTGTAAATTATGCAATCTCTGTATCATGCAAGGAATGTGAGCCCTTAGGGCCTTACTACAAGACTTAGGTCTGATGCGTTATCTTCAACAATCTTCTGAACACATGGAAAAGACTCAAATATATTGTTTTGCAGTTAAACGAAGTTTTCGTGAAATGCTTTGACTTTATCTTTAGCTGTTAAAATATTTTCTTCTCAACTTCTGTTTGGCATTATCGATTTTAATTTCGCATCGAGTCCGCTATTTCTGTCAGTCATATCTTAAGCGCCATCGCTACAAATAGCGATACATTTTTTCCAATCCGCAGTCGCAAGTTCTTTGCAAAATAAGATTTCTTCTATGATACTCTCGTCTGCTTGAAAGTGCACAAATACTAAAAACTGAGCATAACTTGAAACATCTGTAGATTCGTCAAACTGCAAAGCTTTTCTTGGCTTGGCTGTTCTTTAAATTTTCGACTACTTGTTTTTGAATGTCATTGGCCATATCGTTTATTCTGCGTGAAATAGTATTAACAGAAAGTGGTATGTTTTTCAACTTTTTTGCCTCCTGCTTACTCACTATATTTTAATTTGTTTTTAAAACTGTTTATAATATAATAAAATCATTAATAATAAAATTGAATTAACACTTATAACTGTGTTTATTATCGTGTAGCTCGGATATAGAAAATATAATATAATAATTTACCCGTTACATCCGTTCCGGAGATTTATCTGTTCTCAAATATCTCGCGCGTGTCTTGAAAATACGCGCCCTCCCCCGTCTCACCGCTCACATACCGCAGGCGGAGACTAGCACTTCCGCGCGGGCTATAGTACATATTCGCCTTCCTTTGGTAATGGTAGAATTTGACTTTTCAGTAAATTCTCTGTTAAAATAGTTTCTTCAATTTCCTCCCAGCTTCCTTCATTGTCTGTTTCATCATTTAATATCATATCATCATAATCTTCTTCGTCACTTTGCAGCACTTGACGGATGGTTTTTTTTACCTTTAATTTTAAATGCTTTCTTCCATTTAGCTGCTTTCTGATCTACAATTGTATTTTTTTCTGGTGTGTCTGTGACTATGAGACTTTTTCCTAGTTTTCTTGGCTTCCTTTTTCCAGTTCTTGCAGGTGCTTTAATAGGATTCCGAAATTGATCGGGTGTAATAAAAGACTTTGAAATTGGTGGATATAGTAACTTTCACTTATTGTAGGTTGAACAACAGTAGATCGACTTGACGAACCAGCAAAAGGATTTTCGTTTATCGAAATATCAGATGAATCAGGTTATTTTTTTGGGAGTAATATTATTACCAATATTTACTGGGGACGGAAGACATGCTGTAAATTCAATTTGGATCAAATTCTATAACAAAGATGGACTCGTAATAACTCTAAATTGTGTCCTTGATCAACGTTTATGGATTCTATGCTGCAATTATTTTCAGGTTGTGTATTTTCTGTTCTGTCCGTAACACTGCTTAGCGCGAAAGATTTGCAAAAGCTTGACCAGGATTGCGCAACATCCAGGAACTCATGGCGGAGTAATAATAGGTTTTGAATGGTCCTTCCTGAATGGCTTTGTGAAAACGCTCCTCAATTAGAATAGAACCGTCTTGAGCTTATCGCTTAAGCACATTAAGGGTCATAACAACACTTTGTGGAGACTAGGAAAACACTATTTGGACGTAGTTATACAAAAATGTTCCAATCCACAACTAGTTGAAACCAATATAAATACATTTTTGTGTTTTGACTCGGCATTTTTTTGTTTGAACTAGGATAATTCAATACTATAGGTTTTATTCAAGTATTACTGTGCTATCATAATAGTATTATTTCGAAATTGCTTTTTGAAATATAGGTATTTTGGAAAAATCGTTTTGGAACGTTTTTGAAAAAATATTTTTTGTATGAAGTAGCACTCAGTATATTTTGTAAAAACGTTCCACATTTTTTAATTTTAAATAAATACGACTTGTTACGAAATAAGAAGGATTTATTGTGAAAAACAAAACTTAAGACTAACAAGAAATCTAAATCATCAACTTTTGCAATGAACGAAGCTTTAGCAATATATTTTTAAAAATATTTTTGTTTCATTTCAAAAACGTTTCATTTTTAAAAAACTTAGTTAAAAAAAGCTGATGATTCATCAATTATCTCGAAGTCAGGCTCCCCGCCAAACCCACCAAAATCATCGATAAACTCATACGAACTTTTTAATTTTTTATAAAACTGGACGCAGTCCTCGGGTATAAACATGTACATTGATTCTAAATCGGCCAACTTAGCTGGTGCGATCGGTTTTCCGTTAGGCCACAAAAGAATTAAATCATCTTTCTTTATTTCTCTGTTCTTTTTGTCAATAAGCAACTCCTTAAACTCTTCCTCAAACGAAGTTCTCATAAATATTGAGTATAATTGATTCGATACATATCAAACGTGCGTTAGTCACAGCTAATCAAAAATCGAGGAAATGGCATTATTGCTGTCTAAAATATCTTGTGATCTAAAGTAGAGTATAATATGTACTGCCAAAACGTTCAGAATTATATCCATGGGCAAGACTATGAAAATCAAAGATAAATCACCATCAGGTATTTTAATAAATCGATTTTTATTTTGGACTTAAGCAGATTTGACACTGACAACAGGGATTTAAGCTCTTTTGAAACCAACTGATATGGGACTTAAGTGATTATGAAATACCACAATGTGACTTAGGCTGGTTTGATGTAACTGTAACTAAAAAGGGACGTACTCGGGTAAATAAACCCCAGTGATAAAAAAACAACATTACAATCAAGATAAAATATATATTTTATAATTTCTTATACATATCCCAAAAATTGTCAAAATATTGTTTGCCAAACTGGTTTGTAACATAAAAGTAAATTATTAACTTATCAAAATGTTAAAATTTTCTTTTACATAAAAAAGATAGATATTATGAAGTGATATTCCTAGCGACCATCACCCTTTTACGAAATAGAATAAATTTGCACCTATGTATGTAGGTTAAGTATAAAACTCAATCAACTTGGGGAAGTCACTGTAAAAAATATTATTCGGTAGTTAAGTAGTACCTATACTTTACTCGTATTAAGTCATAAAAAGCACGTAGTAATCATATCCCGTTCATTACACAAAATCAAAGATTTCATTTGGTAGGTATTCAGCATCATCATTTACTGCATTATCATTGTCTTGTTGTGGCAAGTTTACATTTTGAGACAAGACATTTTTGTAGTACTCTAAGTCAGGAAAATCTCTCCAAGCGTCACCAAAATGCTTTTCATGAAGTTTTTTAACGGCTGTTAATTTTTCGCTTTTAACATTAAAAGATGCTTCTATTTTATCTGGTTGAATTCTAGATATGGGTCGTCCACATTTCTGTATGAAATTTCACCTCGAACGACGATTTTCTGGCGTTCTATTTTTTCTATAATAATCTGCTTCGTTTTACTTATCTGGAAATGTAAGGTTTGAGTGCTTTTTAGCACGTCTCTACACGCAGTCTTCCAATCGAAAATAGGTACTTCAGTTACTAAAAGTCGAGTGGTAGCATTAGACGCCATGATATCAATATAGGTCTGAATATCAATCAATATTGCATATAGTTTCTAGCCGTCTTATATATTTTTCGGTGAAAGCAAATACCCGATCTGGTGGAATAAAGCTATGCCCAGTGACAGGAAAGACAATCTCTACTTGTTCTATGCTAGATTGTGTATCATATAACCATTTAGCAACCATTCCAAGAAGTATAGAATTCTTATTTTGGCCACCGCAACCTTCAGCCACAAGCCTTATCCGCTTTTTGCCATCAAGATTTATTTGATTCAGGCAATGGAATAAACAGGATGATATTTCATTAGCGCCTTTGGATGCGATGTCTTCTGTCCACACATAAGAATAGACATTGTTTTTGGTGAGTTTAGCGTGAGAGTTTCGCTCAACAATCGTGAAGTTATATTGGATCCAAATATATTCTCCTTTTAATTTTGCCTCTACAATAATGGCTTTCTAACGGCTGAAATTTCATCACAAATTTCTGTACAGCTTCTCTCTTCGAACGGAAATGAAAGTATTTTCGGTCTCCACGTTTTTCTGATGGGATTTCTCCTGTGGCTATGAATCGATTAGAAACCCCCTTCACACGGCCCTGCTTGATTTTTAATATGCCACAAGACAGGAACATTTTGTTTAGTTTTATGTTTACTACCTAAATGGCTCAAAATCACCAAGGTGGGAAATTCTGAATTCTGTTTTATGATGCTATAGAGTAGAAGCTAAAATATTGATAATTACTCTAAATCATAACTAAACTTGTGTTTAAACTATATTTACCTTGGCAGAGCATAGAATTAAGTACTTTTCTTGAAATTTCAATTTTTAAGTGTGCTATCACTAAAATTAATCATTCGGGGAACGTTATTCGGAGGTTTATAACTAAATAAAAAAAATACTTATATATTTCATTTTAACCCTTAGCGATATCGGAGATATGTAGCCAATAGTACGAAATTAAAAAACTTTGACAAAATTTGGAATTAAAATGTTTTTAAGGACAATGTCTCTGTAAATTAAGCTATATGACTATTTCAAGTTCTTAAATTAACTAAATAAGTGAATATCGCTCACTTGCATATAAACAAATCTGCGGTAGCTATAGGGATTCCGCCTGTTTCTAATATTATCAGGCTTTATTCCTAAATAACTTATGTTATAATGGCATTTCTTTGATTTTAGTGGTGTTCCCCGAAATGATGAGGGCGTTCATCAAATGATGCGTGTGTTCTCCAAATGACGATATGCAGACAATTAGGGTTAAATTCACAGTTAAATTGAATAATAAGCCAAATTATAGGAAATAATTGTTATTTATTTATTTGCTATAAGGTTTATTCTTAACAAAAACTTAATTTTTACTAAATTAAATCACTTTTTTAGTCTTTTAATTACTGACACACAGCCAAGTAAAACTCTTAACAATCATATTAAACTTTGGGTATTGCTGGAGATGATCAAACCATCTAAACAAATAAATATAGTTCTTTAGTAAAATCCTATTTAAACTTTTAAACAAAAACAATCTTTCTTAATCATTATTAATTTAGGTAGCAATACCTTCTTATAAAAAAAAACAATTGACTTAAAAAACGAAATAATTAGAATTTTTCGAAAACATCGATATCAGTGTCAAAGTAATAGTACTCTCAATTGTTTTCTTTCTTCAGTAATGGCATTGAAAGAATAGAAATTATTTGCTCAAATTCAACGTGAGATACATCTTGTGGCTCTAATTTAAATTTTTTGGCATTATTACGTACCGAACTCAAAAAAGTTACTAAAATTTCTCCGTAATCGATATCCACACCTGTCTGACAGGTGGCAACATATCTGTAATTGACATTTTTTTGTGTAGGTACTTTAATTAATAAAAATGTTCCAGGGGATATTAAATTAGGATGTATGTTTTCCTTGTCTTGACTGTAAGATGTACTGGCTTTGACTTCAACAGTAAGTTTTCGCGCAGTACGTTGACGATCAGAAATCGTCATTAAATCGTCCTCATCAGATGATGAAGAGTCATAAATGGTTTTATAAATGCTCTGTTTCTTTAATTTCAGTACATCTTGTACATCCTCTATGCCCATAAACTCGTTCGGTTCAGGAGATTCCCTTATATGTATATCCGTATTTATGGGTTTAACTATTGGATATAAACTACCAGATAACACTGACATTTTCAGCTCCTTTTCAAGACGTTCATATCGGTATAATTTAATTGTAATTTCTGGGCATTTTTGCCATATAATATTTGTAATATTCATGATACCCGGTATGGCATCTAAAGTTTTCGGAACCAAGTTTTTTGCGTTAGAGATGTCATCATCAGGAATTTCTTTTACAAAGATAGTGGACTTAGTGAATAAATTAACAAAGTCCGAGGCTGTTTTAATATCTTGACCCATTAAGACATGTGTGTCAGCAGTCCTTTTAAGAGTCCCACCTACGCCATCCATAGGTCCTTTGCCATGCCCAGGTTCACTGTACGTCCATGTAGCTTTTGTTATCTGTTTGAATTCATTTACTAATGTTTGTATCCAAAGATGTATATTTGTGCGGTTACGGTATTGGGATGTTGGACCATCGGAATATATATGAAGAGTGTGAATATTTTCTTTTGCCAGTATTATTTGCAGAATAGGTTTCATATGAATCCATACTGCATGGGCTTGATGATCCAAATTTTCACTCACGGTAGCAAATGATTTGGACTGCAAACTATTGTCAACGTTACGCATATAATATACACCTGTATGTATAGATAACTGATTTTTTGCAAAATGAGTTGACTGGATTTCGTTAGCGTATTTAGTTGTGTAATTTTCTGAAAAATCTATTTGTATCATTACTTCTTCTTCAGTTAAATTTTCTTTCAGTTCTTTTTTCAGTTTGTTGTAAATATAAATACCATACAGATGTTTTTTCATAACTGGAATATCTTCAATAAAAGCCAATTTTAATTCTTTTACTGTACTTGAAATATCAACCTTTTTTGTTATCTTGAAAGTCTTCTTCTCGCATTTCACAGACATCATCTCTTTGGAAGAACTCTTTGACTTTTTCGCGAACCTTTTTATTCAAAACAACCTCACGAATTTGGCGTCAGATTTGAGGATAGAACTGGTTTTCTCTTTTGACAAAATCTCTTAGCCATATGAAGCAATTTGTATTGCCTTACAAAAGTCCCGCTAACACATTTTTGAAAAACTTTATCTTGTAATTGGGCAGTCAATACTTCTTTAAATAAAAGATTCTTGCGCACTTCAGGAGGTACGTCAACGTTTTCTAATAATGCGTTAACTTTGCTGTCGGGAGTTGTAGGGTTCTGAGACTCCATTTCTTTTCTTTTTACTTGTCTTCTTAATCTTTTCTTTAAAGTGTAATATTTACGTTTAATTTTAGCAATGGTTTTCTCTTGTTGTTTTATTTTACGATATGCTTTGGCTCTATCCTTCCGCACAATTTGTCTTCCTACTGTTTTTCTCACTGAAGCTGATGCAGCTAAATCATCATCTGAATGTGGCGGTGTATTGTGTAATATGCCAGATAATGCCTTCTTCTTTTCTCTGTATTTTTTTGAAGCTTCTTTCCACATTTTTCTTTGCTTTCGCTTTTCTCGTTCAGTCATCTCAGCTATGTTCTTCACTTTCTTTTCTTGTTTTTTTTTTATGATAGTATTCTCTGCCCTTAGCCCTTTTAATCTCCTTCTCTTCCTCTGTCATCTTATCTAAAAATTTTCTTTTCCTGGCATTAGCTTTTTCTCTTTGGCGCAAGTAAGCTGTACTGTTTTTCTTTATTTGCTTTTTCGAACGGTTTTTATTTTTTTCAGCTTTGTGAGACTCCATATTGCTGTAAAAATAAAATAAGTATACTTATTGATAACTTTATAAGCACGACATATACAAAATTGACAGTTAGTAATAGAAAGTACCACTAAGTAACTAAATAGTCATTTGGGGAACAACAACATCATTTAGAGAACGGTCCATCAAATCGGAGAACGTTCCCCAAATGACCGTTCACCAAATGATATTTTCAAATAACCGCGCCTTTTTTAAACGGCAGCCATATTTGATAGCAATTCTCGCTTCCTTAATGTAAAATATTTGAGGTTAACATTTGTTATACAACACTATAAAAGCTATAATTGCAACATTTTGATTGAATAACGCGTTCCCCATTTGACGACCTATTGATGTACGCTCTGTAAATAATGAATTGAAAGACACTTACCACTTATTTTAATTTCTTTTGGCGAACTACTTTCTTCACAGCCACTTTGTTTACAACTCTCTCTACAGCTGTTCCATAGACTAAAGATGTTTTTTTTTCGCGCAATCAAAGCTGCGTTCACTAAAATGATGCTTACATTGGCGGACATTATATTTTGACTTACATTTTTAAAATTCGTTTTTCTCCTTTAGTAATGCTTGCAATAATTTAATATTAGATACATTTGAAGGTGAATGGGTATTAATAACCGTTAAAAATGTTTTATTTTATGACTATTTCTGGTGTTAGCTTGTAAGAATTGCTACTTAGGACGCGTTCTCCAAATGATTTTTTGTACTTATTTGTCCATATAAAATGTAATAGATAAGACTTTTTAATTATTTTGTGTGATGTGTGGTTAAAGTAAACACAGTTAAGTGTTTACTAATGCTAAAATGTAATAATAAAAACAGATTTGAGGCATTTATTTGCTGCCGAAGTGGATTTACCACCTTGGTGATTTTGAGCCAAATACTGCTTTGAAAAAGTGCGCTCGTTTCGAGTTATTTCTCAGGCGTTTCCTTTTCACAGGGTTCAAAACTAAATGTTGCAAAATATAATTATCTTGACTAATTTTGTTGGGATGACTGTAAAACCTTTTGTGAAAGTAAAAGATGTCATTTGAAGTTAACGTTTCACATTTGAATACACTCTTTTTGTTGTGCTGACACTTCGGTTTTACTGGCAAGGTTTTCGCAGAGTAACTGAAAGTAGAAATTAAAAGCTAAGTTCAGAATCTAATTTTGTCAATAACATTATAATTTATAAACAAAATAATTTTATTTTATTCGTTTGGTATTTGACACATTAACAAAATGAAATAATTTGGAAATTATGAAATAATGTTGCTAACTACTACAAATGTACAAAAAAAACATTACTTTTTGGGTAAATATCTAATTAGGATTAATATATAGAATAGAAGAAAAATAACTTTCTATTTTATAAACATACAACAGTAAACCTAGGGTTGGTAATATGAATTTAGAGTTCGGCCCTGTTTTAGAATAGTTTTAATCACCACGTGACTATAATACAACTCAAGACAAAGAGAAATTAAGTAAATTTACAAACCCTTCTGTCTTTTATTCTGTTTTTCATTATGCTTCAACTTTGAACTTCTTTTTAGCTAATTCTGGTTCCACAACACTTATATTTTCTTCCATAATTTAATAAAAATCAAAGCACACGAATTCACACGATACGAACCTCCACCAGATTAGGAAAACAATGGCGACCATGACACTGCTCAGGGCTTTCTGTTATTGGTCGAATCGGACTTTGGCGAGTTTGAACAAAACTGACATTGTGACTTAAGCAATATTATATATCGACGGTTAAAAGGAAATAGGGTATAAGCGACAAAACATGAAATGTTCAGGAGAGCCGTTCAAAGTTTTAAATTTTAGAAAAACTGACGTATTTTTGTCATTTATTAAGATATTGTGAAAAGTGAAACAGTTATAAAATCAGATAGAAATGGAACAGTTACTGGTATTCTTAGTTTTAGTGATTTGACGTTATTTAATATTTTATATTACGACGTTATTTATTATTTAATATTCACACATTTAAATATTTTATTGAAATGTGTGATACTCGCGTTAATAAAAGACAATTTTATGATTTGACGTTATTTAAAGTAGTTTTTGTCGCTTATAACCACAGCTTTTAATTTTTGAATGAGGAAATATGGCATAAGATACAAATGACAAAATCAAATATTAAAGGATAAGAAGCACATGCGACATTCCAATTTATCATTTCGCAAGGTAAAAGAGTATAAGCGACTAGACCGTTCAATCAATATTATAGGAAAAGAAGGATAAGGTACTTTTCATAGTGGTTGTATAAAAGATAATAGGGCACAAGAAACAGTCTGCATTCAAAACAATACCAGGATATAAGACATTAGTAACACACAATGTCGCTACGAAGCAAAGAAATATGGGTGAAAAGCCACCCCAAAAATAATGAAGTAGCGCAACCAACACAATCCTTCATCAGGGAAATATCTAAAACAGATATTACACGACACCGTAATTGGGTCTCTAACTTCTAAAGTAGGGTGAAATTGCTTGGGAGTAAATTTTCACAGAAACATACTAAGGATCTATCTTACTAAGAAGCCTATTACAGTATTCCCTGCTATAATTTTACACTAAATGGTAGATTTAATAGATATAGCTCGTCATTTCATATTTACTAACGAGCAGATAGTGTGATGTTTTTTGAAATAAAATAGGAGTTTTTGTTAATACTTTTTAATCAAGAAAAATCAAAATTAACCCCCTTAATCATAAAAACACGAATCGCTTAATAAACCTATTTTAGCTAAAACACTGTTTTGTCTCTTTCTTTCATAACGCTGTCAACATTTGACAGAAAGTCTTAACATTTAAAAAAGTAAAACATTATACAAAAATAAAGACAGCTTCGCAACTTAAAATTAAAAGGCACCGTTAAACAAAACATGGTATCTTTGTCAAACGACAACGTTTCAAGAAACATAGGAACAAAGGACTATAAAAAAATATTGTTTTCACTTTCAACTAAGAACGCTTACTATCTACTATTCATTTCAAAATTTATATTTCCGTACCACTCTTTTCAGCTTAAGAAATTATTAACTTGATATTAGACTTTCTTATTATGAAATGTTTATGCTGTATAGAAGTTTTATACCTACTTAGTATATCACATTGAATAGGTCAGTCTTAGGTCAATTATCATTGGTAATATTTTTTTTCTTTATAGCTATCGAGATCAACATTAAAAATCACAACTTTTCTTAATCAGTCTTCTTAATTTGAAAGTATTATCTTTATATTCTGAGAAAGCCCCCCAAAATTAAACATTTATAAAACCCCCGACTTAGGTTATCAGTCATTTTGCAGCGGTTGCCATCTTGGATTTAATTTTTTTATAGTGTATTGTGTTCTGCTACTCAAGCCCTTTTATTAGATATACATAATATTGAGGTAGTTGTAAAAAAATCTGTAATCCATAATAACACTCTCCAATAATTCACCTTTTATGCAAAAAAAATCTAAATTGAAATCGGTTGATCTTTTCGGGAGCAACGATGCCACAGAAAGACACATACACAGTGTCTGTCTGTGTATGTGTCTTTCTGTGGCATCGTTGTATCGTGTACAGACAGAGACAGACAGACAGACATACAAAAGACAGACAACAGACAGACAGATACCCTGTCGTTTTTGCGTCGGGGGTTAAAACAACATCATCACTTTAATACTATTGATCTCCCTCATCTTCGATATCAGTTTCGGCCAAACAGTCTTTTGTCTTTGTACTGAATGTTAGATTTATGTTCTCTGCCTGAAACTGTTGAGGTATAACTTTGTCCGTACAAAGCTTCATCAAATCTTTATGTTTAAGCTCTGAAATTGGCAGGACCTTGGGATAGCAGTCCGGCAAATCAAGCAACTTCGTTTTTGATGCGATTTCTATACGAAACACGGGTGCCTCCGGGTCCATCGAGTATTTGACCGTTGCTGATGTGCGGTTCTTTTTAAAAGTAGCGACTCGTATTTTACTAATCTTGCCGACAAGATTACCCACGAAGTATTTGTCAGCGAGAAGGTCCCATCTCTTGAAGTCTGTGTGATTTAATTTCTCAACATCAAAAGGCTTTGGATTTTTTCTTGCCGTCTGAAAAACTGTATACCATTGCGATGGAGCCCAGATAGTAGTATTTTTAACTTGGTTTCCAATTGTTGCGTGTGCAGAATCGACTGTCATATATGTGTGCCCCGTGAGTAAAAAAATTATTTGAACTGATTCAATGTTTTTGCAACGTTGAACAGTTTCGTTGAGCATTGTCAGAATAATTTTGTTACGATTCTGACCAGGACAGCAGTCACAATAAAGAAGAAGTCGTTTTATGTTCCCACGTTCATCAAGGTCAGTTATGTATTTCCTCAAAATGGTAGCCATTTCGTTAGCACCACGGTTACCTTGGCTCTCGTCCCAATAGTAGCAGAAGACATTTCGTGTGCCGTTTTCGTATATCACTGCGTTATAAACGCTAAGCTTTCTTGAATAAAATAACAACATACTGTCACCGTATGGTGTGTTCAGAACTTTCTGTAGGTCAAAACTTGTACAAATTGATGATGGATCTGTTTTATGAATACTTTTGTGAATCTTGTAGCGGTTGTATGTATGCTCTTTTTCAGCAAGGTGTTCTTCGTGAGCTAGTCTCTCTTCAGATGTAGGGCCAGATAGATTTTCAAAGCGAGAGCATTTGAGGCATTTATCTTTTTTGGGAACGTGGAATGCTATATTAAAATTTTCTTTGAAAATTTTCCGGAAAACACATTCTGAAACAAAATTTAGTCCTTGGAAACTACGGTGTTCTTTATACTGTCTATACAAATTGGTTAAATTTGTGTACTCAGCTGGAAGGTATACTCGGGTACTGTCCTTCCTACAGTAATGTGACGGCACCGCGGGTAATGATTTAATGTAATTTTCGACAGCTACTAAATCATCATTACTGGTTTTATTAGGCGATACACTTTTACCTCTTTTCGATTCCTTGGCACTACCGAATTGATCAGTATTTGAAACCGTGTTATAAATATATTTGTGTGTGACGTCAAGTGTTTGGCACAAGAATTGCAGACAGACTGGTCTATGAGTTTCACCATCTGTTATATTGTATATGTACGTTGTGTTGCGTTTTTCTGAGTCCTTGCTTCTTTTTCTCTTAACACTAGTTTTTTGAGTGAGACTTACGATCCAATCCTTTCTTCTCTGCTCTGTTAGGCTCCAAAAATGTTTGAAAATGCTGAGTCTCCTTTCTTCCGTAATATCGCCGCAATTACGCCCACATTTTTTACCAGTGCAAGGGTTTGGTTGAACTTTTTTTCCTTCAGAAACTTTTCCATTTGTTTTTATGTAACTCTGTCCACTTAGGCGCTTTTGAGAAATGTCTCTTCTCTTATTCACCTTTTTTTTCTTTTCTTTCCTATCACCTACTGTCTCTTCTTCGGGGTCAACTGATAATGTCTTCTTTTTTTTGCTTACTTCCGGTTCCCACTCATCAGAGCTTCCAACATCGCCGAAGGCATTTAACAAAGCAATCTCATCATCGGACATGTAATCTAAATAAGCCGATTTCTTTTCGCGATGGGCTGTTCTCAATGTATAGGCTTGTGAATTTGTGGTATCATCGGTTGATATGCTTGGACGAACGTCAACAGATTGCTTCGATTTTCGACTATTTTTCTTTCTTTTTGCCGATTTTACTAAAGGTGAATTATTATTACTTTGAGACAATTCCGGTGGAGGAGGCAGACTTACTTCTGTGACTGTTGGCGTAGAATTTTCAATGATGGCAGATGTAGGGTCCATCCTATTTTCCTTTGCAGAACTAGGACGGACATTTGACTCATCTTCTGGGGCAGAAGGGGTGACGGGAGTGCTTACAGGATCAGACGCAGAGCAGTCATCGGTGGCAGATGTAGGGTTCATCTCATTTCCCTTTGCAAAACTAGAACGGACATTTGACTCATCTTCTGAGGCAGAAGGGGTGACGGGAGTTGCTACAGGATCAGACGCAAAGCAGATTTCTATTGCAGCATCCAGTGCACAACATTTAAAATGTTCCGACATAGCATCTTGAGCAGAACTGGTGGGGATGTCCGTCGCAGTTTCCGGTAATAAGTTGATCAATAAAGCAGACTCAGGCTTAGGGCTATTGAAGTGGTATGTATGTGCATTTGGTTCAGGTCTGGCATGTACGGATGTCGCAGCATCGGCATTTGAGCTGGAGAACAGGTCTGATAAAGTACCTACTGACGATTTTGTGAGGATATCAGTTGAATGTTGCGTAATGTTGACTGGCGCAGTATCCGCTTCATAGCTTCTGATGTCTGACGTCACGTCTAGTACAGAGCTGCTTAAAAGCTCAACACCTGGACCAGACAACGGCGTGTGCTGCTGCGGAAGAATAAAAATTGTCTGAATTAATTAATTAATAATAGGTAACGCAAGTCCTCATTTTCTTACTGTAGTGAGTACTATACAATCCAACCAACCCATCCAACCCAACCAACCAAGCTACTTTTACGTTTGTAATATGTAATAATATCAGTAGAATATTATAGATGTACTAGACACCTACCTGTTTGGTACAGTCACGTGCAATGATATGTATACAATCTCATTCCATTTTATACCTTATCACAATGTCATAAGATCACAGTGGTTTACATTTCATTGCTCATGACTGTACATACTGTTACTAGGTTCACAAGGACGCTATAAAAAAAAGGAAATAGTCTTATAAATGCTAGAATAACTACGAAACATTAGACAGCTATAAAAAATATTTATCTATGATATCTACAATGTTTCTGCATAAAATGACTACTTATTTACCTTTTTCAAAGTAGAGTCAAATTTTCGGTTAACTGGTTTAGGTTTTTGTAAACCTGTTGACTTCAAGGCCATTTCTAAAATGTCCCTTTTTCGGCCTTTCCTTTCCATTGTTTAACCTAAAATAATACCATTGAATGAAAAACAGGTAACATAGATAACAATGCATTAATAATAAATAATCACAAATAATACAAAGAGATAGCTTACCAATCCTGTGGGTCCCGATATTATTAAAAATAGGAGCGCACGAGTCGCGCGTGTTCACGCTGTCACAGCGCGCGGCTGAGTGTTGCGGGGGGACAAGCGACGCGTTTAAAACTGGTTTTTGTGGTATCCAATGGCATTAAGCCCCGACTCGTTATTAAATCCTTATTTGGTATTGCGGTATAAGCGACGTATATGTATGATTGTAGAACGTGGAAATATGTTATAATCTACACCATGATATCTAATTTAATTTAAGTAATATGGATTTAGCGACAATCGTATTTATATTAGTAAACGGAAGTAAGGTATAACCACCAGTGTCATATTAAAATTAATTTAGGTAATAGGGCATAACCGACTTGGCTGTCATTAAGAACTGAATGGAAATAGGGGATAACCGCCAGAGTATTATAAGTACGCATTTTGTATATAGGGCACAAGCGCCATAGCTCTGTTAAATTACGAAATGGAAGTAAGCTTTAAGCAACATTCGTACTTTTCAATTGAAATGCTTAAAAGGCATAAACAACCAAAAGCTTGGCACCCTTGTGAAGTAAAAAAGCATTACCGACAACAAACCCAAAATAAATCATTTTTGTAGGGGTAACCTTTATAGCAAAAATGTCCAAAATTTTCGTCGGTTAGCAAAAATAACACTATAAATTGTTCTTTTTTTGCTTGGGCATAAACGCCAAAAAAGTCATCGTAGAGCCATGGGAGTAAGCGCATTCGAAAGAGCAGAAAATTTTAAGTCCAATGGCATAATAACTCATTTTTGACAAAAATGTCGCTTATGCCCTATTTCCTTTTAACCGTCGATATATATTTTTTTAATATTTCGGAAACTACTGTATTTAAACAAAAACTCTGGCATTTTCAAAGGGGATACTTACAGGTATAAAAAAAAAATTAAAAATTGCCAAAATTAGAAAAATTTTAATTTTTAAAAATCGTAAAAATTTAAGTTCGCTATTAAATTTTGGACTCATTTTTTTTTATATTATACCTCTGACAAATCTAAAGATATCCTAAAATTTTCAGAAGGGTGTTTTTTGATTTTTCAAAAATATGATTTTTTGAATTTTGGCAAAAAAATTTTTTTTTTTAATTTCTAGTCCTTTGGCAGAACTTTGTTTTATGATATAAGGAAACTCTCCACCAAAATTCATCCAAATCGGAAGGGGTCGATTCCAACTGCTTGACGATTTGACACGGAATGACCCATAATTAATTCGGTAATGATTGTATTTTACGAGATTAGTTTCTTAGAATTATTGACTACTAACAAATGACGCGAAACTTGAGTATAGTTTCTTATTTACCAACAATACTTTGCCACTTGGATTTTTTGACTTCTGGTTACAAGTACGCATGATAAAATTTTTTACTGATCCAAGCAACAAAATTCATAATTTTGAAGTAAAGAAAACACTGCATAACTTTCATTTTTAACTTAACCATTTTATGTGAAGCCAATTCATCTTGTCCCCATCTTCGATTTTATTTTTGTTTGTCATTATTTTGTTGCAGTAGGATTTGAAATCTAAAAATTCGGAGTGACTCAGTTCCATGACTTTATAGTAGGGTCGGGTAACCTTTGCTGTTCAAGCTGGCGTGTACCACCCTTTAGGCGTAAATATGTCTATTTGACGTCCTCTCATCTCGATACTAGTGGACGCTATCGCACTCCATTTCCGAGTGACCAGACTCCATGAATTTTTGATTTATTACTTCTACCGGCAAATCTCTTACCGCACGTAGAAACATGGAAGATATTATTGAATTTCGGTTTTGACCGGCGGTGGTATTCGAGTAGAAGGTTATTTCTTTCACCTCAGGCTTCAATTCAGATAGTAGTCTCCACAATCAAGTAGAAATCTCTGAAGCTCCTTTGCCGCCTTCGCCTCATGCCACATGTAATTAGTAGCAAGATATGTTCCTAGTTCATAGTAGATTGTAAAATTGTAGGTTTTTAACTTCTTCTTATAGTATAACTGACCGATTTGCAAACTAGGAGTCACTAGAACTTTTTCCAAATCCATCGTTAAGCATGTGAAACTAGCTAACTTTTTTAGCTCTTACTTTATCTTGCTCCTTATGATCTCTAGCTTCGCTTTCGCTTTAAATGAAGGTTGTGTTCGTTTTGAATGAGTTCTTTTTCATCAGGTGACATATTTTTAACCTGTGTGCAATAATCGCACTGGTCTTTTTTCGGTTTATGGAATCCGTAGTTGAATTCATTTGTGAATATTTGCTTATAATAGCTAGCTTTTTCTGGTACAAGTTGCTTTTCTTTACAGAATTCCATATAATCCAAATACAGTCTATTTTCACTTAGTTCAGGCCTAAAGGTATTTTCTTTTTGTGCTACTTCTGCAGTAGTGGGACGATACAACTGGGATTGATTTGATAATCAAATCAAATCAAATCAAAAAAAAATTATTTCAAATAGGCCTTTGCAGGCTCTTATGAAACGTCTAGTTTCTCTGATGATGTTTTTCACATCTTCAGATTTTTTATTGGGCGCTTCTTTGTGGCCTCGTTTGTCAGCTTTTATTGTACCTGCAGGTGTTATTTTTGCAAGAGCAGTTTTTTGCGGAGTATTGGACTGATCTGAATCTGCAACAAAAATGTGTGGTCACTAAACAATGAAGTACATACAAATTTTAGTGCTGTTTAAAAATATACTTTCAAATTCAATATCTAAGTATTCTGGATCAGCTCTTTCTACTCTAATGAGTAGTGTAATCCCTGGCCCTGCATATTTTGAAGATCAGTGTGGTGAGTCTCAACCTCATTCTCTTCAGGGTCTGAAAAATAAAAATATTTTTTTATCATCACTGCCCTCGGAAAAAAAGTTAGAAGCAATATTTAGTTCACTTTGAAAACGCACTTTCAAATCCAGTGTCTTTTGGTGGCTGCGCCTCCTGCCCATCAGAGTAGTACGGTACAATCTCGTTTTGTCCAGGGCCTATAAAAAATTAAAAGAGCTGTTATAAAGGAAAGATAATTAAATTTTAATTTTATAAGTAGACATTAATCTTGGCTAAAAATAATTCAACGTACTTCCAATATCATAGATTCCCTGCACATTTTGGAGGTCAGTATAGTGAGTCACAACCTCATTCTCTTCAGGGCCTGTAAAATAAAAACAAAAAGCTACTATCATCATCGACCTCAGAGGAAAAAAAAACACAGATAATATGGCTGAAATTAAGAAATTAATAGTAGCAACAAATTAGGTACAAGTAGGAGAACGAAGTAGGTAGAATTTACTTATTTTTGAAAACTCACTTTCTAATCCAATGTCTTTTCGCGGCTGCACATTCTGCACATCAGAGAAGTGTGGTGCAATCTCGTTTTGTCCAGGGCCTGTAAAAATTTAAAAGAGCTATTATAAAGCAGGTAGGTAGGTTTAATCTGTTATTGTGTCTTAAGGTATATTTTGTTTGGATGTCTTTACGAGTGGTATAGTATTGAGGGTATTTACGGACAAATTTACAAATTACAAATATGTATAGGCAGGTAAGGGATAATATTTTGTGTTCTTGGAAATGTGGTTTACAACTGTCGGTTTGTTCTATGTTGGTTATTATTCGAATTAGTTTTTTTTGTAGAGTAAATATAGTTGGTGAATCTGTGCTATTTCCCCAGAGGATAATGCCATAGGAAAGCCATGCATGGGCATACGCATGCATGGCTTTCCTATAGGTGTAGGTGACGAGTGCGGTTCTTAAATTAGTGGTCTTTTTGACTTCACGTAGGGCATATGAGAATTTTGATAGCTTTGCTCTTATTTTTTGTATGTGGGATTTCCAATTGATGTGTGTGTCTATGGCTACTCCAAGGAGGGTGAATTCATTTACTTGCTGTAATTTAGTGTTTCTGAAGCTATAATCAAGTTTTAAGGGGGCTTTTTGATGGGGATGAAAAGTGATTATTTTTTGTTTTATTAAAGTTTATTTCTAAGTTGTGGTTATTCATCCAACTGATAGTTGAAGAGAGAAGGGAGTCAAGTTTTTCGTGTATGTTTCTATCGTTTTGGCATGAAGTGAGTAGAGAGATGTCATCCATGGCTCGTTTACAGTTTTAGGAAGGTCGTTAATATAAATTAAAAACAGCAGACATCCTATTACACTCTCCTATTACACAAAAAAAAATTACATACCTAAATTACACGTGATTTCGTTGTATTTGGCTTTTAATAACGCCATCCATCTCCTTTCTTATAGATTTGGCTAAACATGTTTTAAAATTTCCACAACATAAATATATGAAAATGCCAATAACTAATATGATAATTGCAATAGACATAAAATAATGATTTCTTAAGTGATATTCTACATTTGAAAAGTAACTGATTGACTCCATTCTTTGCGATAACAATGTTTTCATTTTTACTGTAATTTCAATTATTGCAGAGCTTTAGGGGTGTGCCAAGGAGTCTCAGAAAAATGTAAAAAAAGTCTTGACCAGCCCACAGTTTGGAAAACTCGTGTCCGTCACAGCCGACATTAGTAACGAAACAACAAATAACTAGCGGAATTGTATGTCCGCTGTAGCAGACATTGCCAAATTACAGAAAAATAAACAAATTTTGTATTATGTTTATTTTATTAAGAAACATACAGAATTGACAACTGTTTTTTTGGTGGACAAGTGGTTTTTTTTTCGTATGGTGTGAGCATTAAAAAAACATTTTCTTTGGGTTTTGCCTATGGTGAAACATAGTCTCGTGCATTTGATGCAATAAACGACGAAATATCTACAAAGACTTGCCCCATGGTTGAAGGGAAATGGCCCACATTGTCATATTTGACAGGACTCTATGGGCGAGCTATGTGAGGTTGACTCACTTTTGCTGTCTCGGTCTTATATTTTTTCGCAGATCTGTTTGCCTTCAACAATATTTCACAAATATTGTCTCTGAATGCTTTTAAAGGCATTTTAGCTTTTGCGTTACCTGAATGCTTACGACGTAACAGTAACAGTATAGATACGGGCGATTTCGTTTTTATTCACAAACGGTCATGTAACCGATGTACAGTTTTCATATCGATATCGAAAACCGTTTTCAGATATCGATATAAATTAGTATGGTTTATGATATGGGAAATCTAAAAACGAACTCAAAATTGTCTTTCACTCCACCTATCAATCGGCTGACCTACTATTTAGAATTTCGTTATTTTGTTACTATCAATAAATTTGACACAATTTGTAATTATTTAATCAAAAACAATTTTATTTAAATCAATTATCCAAAAAAATGATCACTATCATTGGTGACCAAAGTCGCATTTTCAGATGATACTATTAGATTTTTATAAAAGCCATGGTAATGGCTTGATATTAAACAGATTTATTAAATTTACATATGAAGAGTCCATGCAAAAAAAGATGAAGGTCACCAAAAGATACTTTTAACAAAACCCATTATTAATTTAGACAGACTTATTACTTCTCAGTCCATGGGTCAATTGTTACGATTTAAACACAGAAATATGCATCAATATATAAAGAATACTAATTAATAAAACACAAAATAATTATTTATCATATTTATTTTAAAATAATATATTTTTGTAAATCAGGATTTTTTAAAAGTAAACAAAGTTGAGGGTCACAAATACAAGGATGAATGTCAGAATATACTATAAGTCTTCATCATCATCTACCAGAAGTCCTTTTGGTAGGCCAGAGTAAAAAACCCTTGCTGTCTCTGAGCAAAATTTGCTAAGATCTTGTAAGTCTTTATATTTAGCTTCTGATATTGGAATTAATTTTTCATACAAGCTAGTTGGATGAATAAATTTAGTTTCGGTGCATTTCGGGGCCTTGTATTTTTTGTTGGTCACAACTGAGGAAAGCCATGGTCCATTATAGCTGTCTCTGTGCTAAATCAAATGTGGATAACTATCGTGGACTCTCAGCTCTCGTCTACTGGCAAATGGGCATTTTGGTTTAAACATAGGCTTAAAGTGGAGCGTCCAATTTCTGAATTTATGTATAAAGAAAGCGGTACAGGCAGTATTCCAAAGTAATCTGGTTTAAAATTTTCAATGTCTTTTATTGGTACTCTTTGACGCTTCTTGAATTAGTCCTTGTCGCAAATTCGGTTTCTATTAATTTATCTGCCGATCTATATCTAAAATAAATTGAATGAGCATGACCATAAGAAAATATTACTTCTTTCACTTTCCTCCAATAAATTGTATTGCCATTTACATCCATAAACCAGTTTTTACCCTTAATTAACTCTTTAAAATCTTTGAAGTCTTCTTGTGCCTTTGTTTTACTTCGTACTTATGTCTGGTGACTTTCGCATTCTCTATCAAGTAGAGCATGGTTTAGGTTTATTTGTCTTAGGTGTAGAAAATACAGCTGACATCAGGCCTTGTCTTCGTATTTTCATTACGGAAGATCGGGATGGTTTTTATTTTCAAATTAGTGATGTTATGGTCCTTGAAGGTTTTGATTTTGCAATATTAAATTATTATAAATGCCAATTTTAGTATAAAGTCGTCTATATTCCGGGATGTGTTTGATCAGTTTAACGAGTGAGAAACAAAACAGCTTGTTTAAATAAAATACTGTATACCGGATTAAAACGCGATTTATTATTTATATTGTTTAAATTATTTATCCCGACGTTTCTTTACAGCAACCGTGGTCGCGGGAGACAGAAAGATGACAGTTGTCTGATATTTGAAAGTTGCCATATTTAATTCAATTAAATTCAAAAATAATCTATTAATTTAGGTAACAAATTTACATCTATGAACGTCAATAAAAAATAATACATATTAAATGCTTCTAATTTTACATTTACTACCAGTTCACAAATCAAGGGCGTAGAGCGGACGAGAAGAACTGGCAAGAAACTCGCCACCACTCTTTTTAATCGCCAAGTTTTTATTTTACAAATGTTTTGTTTTACAACCATTACATAATAACGCCATCTATTCCTACGGAGTTGATATTTACTGTAATTTTCTATATTATGACAATATTGACTAACGGTGTCCTCTTGTTTTTTAGTATGTTTGATTTGGGGTTTCAGATTTTTAATTACTGGATCCCAGGTGTTGGAAAGTCTCAAACCATCTTCTCTATTGAAGTTAGGATGTTTTTTAATTTCAATAGCCTCACGTACTAGTCTGGGAAAGAATCTACTTTCTTTTGCAAGGATTTTCGGTTGGTCGAAACGTATATAGTGGTTAGGTTTATCCAGAGTGTGTTCACATACTGCTGATTTAGAGTGACGTCTGTGTTTGATATCCGCAATGTGTTCCTTAAGTCGGTTTGAAATGCTACGTTTAGTTTGCCCAATGTAGGATAAACCACAGTCACAATCCAGTTTATATACACCTGAATCTTGCAAAGGAATATTACTTTTTATTGGTCTCAAGAACTGTTGAATCTTCTTGTGTGGCTTGAAAACTGTATTAATAGAAGCTCGTTTTAAGATTCTTCCAATCCTGTCTGTAACACCCTTCACATAAGGCAGGTAGGCTGGTTGACGTTGTACTGTTTGTGGTTTATTCCTGTTTCTGTGATGCTGTGGAGGCACCCGCAGCTTGTTGTCACGGAGTACTCGGTTAACATGCTGCAGTTCCCCGTTGAGGTGGGCAGCATCACAGAGGCGGTGGGCTCTCTGAAACAAACATACACCGACAGAAGAGAGTTGGCAAGGGTGGTGGTGGGAATCACCATTGAGGTACCTATCAGTATGGGTTATTTTTCTAAACACAGTATGGCCAAGTGTACCATCCCCTCCCCGAACTACTTAAATGTCTAGAAAGGCCAGTGAGTTATTATTCTCCTTCTCCATAGTGAATTTAATGTTACTGTGTATGGAGTTAAGGTGGTCTAGAAATACAGATATGTGTTCCGTGGGCAGAATAGTAAAGGTATCGTCTACATATCGCTTGTAAAGCCTCGGTTTAACCGGGCTTGTGGCTAGGGCTCTTTCTTCGAAGTCCTCCATAAAAATGTCAGCGACAGTAGGGGAGACTGGAGAGCCCATAGCCACCCCATCAACCTGTATATAGAATTCACTATTCCACATTAGGTAGCCAGATGTTAAACAATGTTTTAAAATATCTGCATATTCTGGTGACATGTTGTGTTCTGATAACCTTTTCTTAACAATATTTAGACAGTCCGATACGGGAATATTTGTAAAAAGAGACTCAATGTCAAAGCTTACCATGGTTTCATTGTTGGAGAGTTTGAGATCTTTAATAGTTTCAACAAAATGGTATGAGTCTTTAACATGAGCACTACTGTTCCCTCTGAGGGGAGAAAGTACTTTAGCTATGTGTTGAGCCAGTTTATGTGTAGGTGTGTCAATCTGGCTCACTATAGGTCTTAAGGGTGTGTTTATTTTGTGAATTTTTGGTAACCCATACATTTTTGGAGGCTTTGCACATGCAGGTGTGAGGAATTTACTGTCAAGATTAAGTGTCTTTTTGTGTTTATTGATCAATTCAGATGTCTTTTTTATTACCTTGTTTGTTGGGTCTTTTTCAACTTTCTTGTAGGTGGAAACATCTGCAAGGATCTGGGACATTTTGTGTTCATAATCTGACGTATCCATCACGACCGTCGCGTTTCCCTTGTCCGCTCGGAGAACTATGATATCTTCATTGGCTCGTAGTTGTTTTAGAGCCATTGATTCCGCACGAGAGATGTTAGGTTTTGGCGGCTTGCTAGTTCGTAATATGCACGAAATATCTTGCCGGATTGCCTCCGCATCGTCTTTAGGAATCGTGTTCTTGTAGATACATTCCTCAACTTAGCTGACTATTTCTTCACAGAGTATTTTTCGCGGCGCAGGAGCAAAATTAAGGCCTTTATTTAGTACATCAATGGTTGATTTATCCAATGTTTGTTTTGACAGATTGACAACTGTTTTTGGACATTGACTGTCAACGTCATTGGTGTTCGGAAACTTGTATGATGTTTTGTTATATTTGTCGGTTAATTTTTCAAACTTTTTTATTTGTTTTTCTTTATAGATGTTAAATTTGTTATGAGCACGACTATTTAATATATTTATGCACTGTTGCCAATCTGTTTCCGATAAGATTTCCCGTAAATTATTTCTTTCATTTTGGATATAAAAACTTTGCCGTTGTATTTCCGATCTGTGGTTGGCAATTAGTTTTAATAGCAACTTGTGACTTGCATTTTTGAGAATACCGGCGCTCCCAGCTATGTCCTTTTTCGGCGCGATTTGTACACAAACTGGGATGATGTTATTGTCTCGACATTTCTTGAGGAAGTTCAACGATGTCAGGAGACGTGCCGCCTTTGTCTTCTTGTATTCTAATTCGTTAATCAATATTGTCATAATATAGAAAATTACAGTAAATATCAACTCCGTAGGAATAGATGGCGTTAATATGTAATGGTTGTAAAACAAAAAAATTGTAAAATTAAAACTTGGCGATTAAAAAGAGTGGCGGCGAGTTTCTTGCCAGTTCTTCTCGTCCGCTCTACGCCCTTGATTTGTGAACTGGTAGTAAATGTAAAATTAGAAGCATTTAATATGTATTATTTTTTATTGACGTTCATAGATGTACATTGTGCTACCTAAATTAATAGATTATTTTTGAATTTAATTGAATTAAATATGGCAACTTTGTGACATTTCAAATATCAGACAACTGTCATCTTTCTGCGACCACGGTTGCTGTAAAGCATCCGAAACGTCGGGATAAATAATTTAAACAATATAAATAATAAATCGCGTTTTAATCCGGTATACAGTATTTTATTTAAATGTGTGATACTCGCGTTAATAAAAGACAATATTAAAATAGCTTGTCTTCATCGTCATCTTTTGGTTCCGAAACATTTTTCTGTGCTATACTTGGCTCTTATATGCTTGTAAAAGTTTCGTCAGTAGATCTTTTTTTTTTTCTTGGAGCAGAGTTTTTTTTATAGATGGTTATGAGTGAACTAATACACTATTCATCGGATATTATTTCTTCATGAAGCATTTCAATAATTGAATAAATTCACCCACTCTCTTCTTTTTTTAGGTTTTGTCAGATCCATCTTCTGACAAAAACAGCCTTTCTATTCTTCATACTACTCACTGCTTTTCTGACTTCGTCCATGTTTATCTCTCACATCATCTTTATTAATAAGCACACCTGGCAGGGCACTTTTTCAATAATTTTCCCCGTTCATCAGCTTTTCAAAATTTTTTTTGCAACAGAAGAACTTTTCAGGTCATTTGACAGATTTTGGACTGCTTCATTGTCGTTTCGGGCCTCTTAAATCTTAAGTGATTTAAGTTTTTTAATTCTATTCCGTAGGCTGCAAATTTTACTCAAGTTTCTTTGTTTATTATCTATATATATAAAAGAGATTCCCACCTATATAGTCACTCATCACGATATCTCTGGAACCATTAGAGCTAAAGACTTGAAATTTGGTAGGAATATTCTTTTCACCGAGTAGAGGTCAGCTAAGAACGGATTTTACGAAATTCAACCCACAAGGGGGGTTGCGGGGGCAATTGCTAGTTATATAATAATATAAAACGATCATTGATCTTTGAGCGGATCACAGAATTTTTTTTTTTTTTTTTTTTTTTATCTAAAACTACTGTAATCTAGCCAACAGAGGCTAATAAACAGTTCTATTTTAACTTAATCTTCTAGGGTTATTTTCTTAATTTAAAGTTCACCCACTGGTGTCCTTAAAAACATTGTCTTATTACACTAACACTAATAATTGTCACTGTGTTCACTTGCACTTTCCACTTTGTTCTCACTTTGCATAATAATGTGTATGCTAGGTTACACTAACTCAAAAGGTTTCGTCCTTCTGAGTCTTCTCACTAGTCCAGTGGTATCGAGGAGCTGGGCAGCCTCGACATTCACATGATAAAGAAGTCGCTGATGGTGAGCTTTGGCGTGCTTTTGAATTTCTCTGTCGACGCTTTCTATCTTAAGGTCCTTGTGAATGTCGACGTTGCGAACGTACCAGGGAGCATTTACAATATCTCTTAGTACTTTATTTTGAAAAGATTGTATCATTTTGATATTGGTTGAACTGGTGCAGCCCCAGAGCTGGATGCCATAAGTCCATATTGGTTTCAGGACTTGTCTGTATACAGTTAATTTATTTTCTACTGAGAGAGTCGAGCTCTTTCCAATTAGCCAGTTAAGATTTTTATATCTTATCCTGAGCTCATCTCGCTTCTTTTTAACGTGAGCTTTCCAGCGAAGCTTCGCGTCTAAGGTGATGCCAAGGTATTTTGCCGTGTTAGCATACGGTACAATAACGTTATTTATATAAATAGGATAGTACTTTTCATGTTTGTTGGTGAAATTGATATGAACCGATTTACTTTCGTTCAATCGTATTCTCCATTTTTGTGTCCAATCATAAATTTTGTTGGTAGCTATTTGAATAGTTTTTGTTGCTTCCTCGTGGTTATTTTCGACAGCCAGTATTGCCGTATCATCAGCAAAGGTAGCAATGGTGTTTTTTTGTAGCACTGGGATATCACGAGTGTATAATAGGTAAAGGACCGGACCTAATACACTTCCTTGCGGGACTCCAGCTTTGATTTCTTTTAGTTCAGAGTAAGCATTTTCTTGTCGTATCCTGAACATTCTATCTGATATATATGATTCAAGAATATCTGTATATTGTTTAGGTAGCATGGTTTTTAATTTGTATATTAAGCCTTCATGCCAGACTTTATCAAAGGCCTGTGCTACATCCAGAAATAATGCAGAGCAAACCTTCTTTTCCTCTAAAGCTTTTTCAATAATACTTGTTATTCTATGCACTTGATCTATCGTTGAGTGTTGAGTTCTAAAACCAAATTGATGATCAGGTATAAGCTTTTTCTGCTCTATAACTAATTTTAATCTCTTAAGAAGAAGTTTTTCAAATAGTTTAGATATTACCGGAAGTAGTGATATCGGTCTGTATGATGTTGCATCGTGAGGTGGTTTGCCTGGCTTCGGTATCATTATCACTTCTGCTACTTTCCATAACGCTGGTACATATTTTAATCGAATTGCAGCATTATATAGGTATGTCAGCATGACAATTCCTTTTCGAGGCATCTGTTTCAGGACTTCTCCAGTAATAAGGTCAAAACCTGGCGATTTTCTTGCGTTAATATTGTTCTTTATTTCGAGTAACACCTCCTTTGGTGTCACCATTTTAATTTCTTCAGAGTCTTGTTCCACTTCATTCCATGTTTGATCAGATGTTTGAGAGGCATTCGGTTGGAATATTGCTTTTAAGTAGTCAGCAAAATATTCCGCTTTCTGTTCATTGCTTCTTGCCCATTCTCCGTGCGGAATTTGTATGGGTGGGATGGCATTTATAGGTTTTTTTGCTGTTTTAACAGTTTTCCATAAAGAGTAGTTACTATCCTTTTTACTGGTAAGCATATTTAAATGAGCTTTCAAACTACGTTCTTTTAGCAAAAGGATTTCATTTCTGATAGTTTTAGTCATTCTATTCAGATTTGTTTTATCTTGTGGTGATATTGTTTGCTGCCATTTGCGTCTTTGTTTTCTCTTAGCTACTATAAGATCTCTGATTTCCTTAGGATAATTATTTCCTTTAAGGCGCGTTTTTATTTCAGGTGTGTTGTTCCACGCAGCTTGTTGGACATCTGTGTTGAACTTCTCAACTTCACGGTCTAATTCCTGAGCACTACGTAGTGATACTTTCAAATTTATTTTGTGTGTTAGATCTTCCCTGAATTTGACCCAGTCTGTTTTGTTATTTACAAGTTTTGGTATAGTTTCTGTTTTAATTATACTATCATTTAAGGTTAGTAAAATCGCTGAGTGGTCAGAGCTCATGTCTAGTCTCTCTTCGATATGCAAAAAGTTATGTGTGATGTTTTTGTATATAAAAAAGTCTATGAGGTCTGGTACCTTTTTTGGATCCGTGGGCCAATAGGTTGGTTTGCCGGTTGATATTACGTCACAGCGTAATTCTCTTACTGCTTCTAATAGTTGTCTACCCTTAGTGGTTGTTAATCTGGAGCCCCAATAAGTATTCTTTGCATTAAAGTCTCCCCCTATGATGAAGCGTACACCAAGCTGTCTTAAAAATTCAGGTTCATCATGTTTGGCATACATTTTGAATTTTTGACAAGTTTACTACGAACTGGCACATTAATGAGCGATGAGGTTTAGGAATTATTAAATAATTATGTTAAGGTGAAACGACACCAAAGTGGCGGAAAAAAAAAACAGGTTTGTATGAGTATACATTAAGTATATTAAACAGGGATGTCACGTTCATCAGTGTCAGTTTCCCAATCGTTTTCTGATGATGAGGATGTGCACGAGTCTGTCACATTTATTATAAAACTGTCTACAGTTTTATCTATACTGTCGTCCAGTCTATTTAATTTTTGTTCCTCTTTTATTACGTGTTCAACACAGTTCTTCCATTTTAACTGATTTATATTATTAAGTCCTTCTTCAAGCAACCTTTTCACATCAACCATTTTAAAAGTCGTATTATTTCTTGCCACATGGCCTTTTACATCAGCCCAGACTAGCTCAATCGGATTGAGCTCGCAGTGGTAGGGTGGTAAGCGTAAAACTTCAATCCCAGAACTGTTTAGCCATTTCGTCGGTCAGAATTTGCCAGAAATGATAGAAAATTTTTATTATAAACTATGTGCATAACTTTAACCGCGTATAACTCTTAAAAGAATGTTTTAATCGAAAAAATCCAAGAGACCTTTTTTGTAGAGCGCAAAATTTTGTATAAGAATACTTATTTATCAATGTTGTAGGTTCATTTGCTTAGGAGATAAAAAATTAAATGCAAAAAGTACAAAAATCCCATGTTATTTATATGGGAAAAGTAACATGATTTGGGCACGGTTTAACTTGAAAATTAAGAGTTTGTTTATGTTGGATAATTTTTTTTTAGAGCAAAAACTAAAACTTCAGGGGCCGGCTGCAAAAAAAAAATCAACTTGGGAAATAACGGACACCCTAATACATATACATAAATTCACGCCAGTGTGCCTCCGGCAGGGGGTTAGGCAGTAAAAAAAAACTGCACATTTTTTATGAAAATAAGTTTAAAAACAAGTAAAAATTTTTAAATATACGAGCGAGAGCGCGAGAGAGTGTGAAGTTATTTATTATCCCAGTTTACAAAGGATTTTCGTGTAGAACTAACCTGCATTCACCCAAGTTTCATCCAAATAATAAATTGGTCGTCCTTCTTCTCTATATTTTCGAATCTTTTTGAGATACTTTAAGCGCCATAAAACTATATCGGGCCTCTCAATCAAGGCGCTGTTTCTTTTTTTGGTGACATACTTAAATTTTAAGTGTTTCAGCATACGCCACATCGATGTGCGGCTGAAATTGGGCAACATGTCGTCTTCATTGACAGCCTGTAAAATTTTGTTTATTGTTGGCATCTCACCCTTTAAAAAAATTCGTGAACTTTTTTTCTAATGCACGATTTGTCGAAGTCGTCAATCGTTTCGATCAAATTAGGACGCTTTTTTAATAGGGCTGGTGCTTTTACTGTGCCACATTCCTTATATTGATTTAAAAACACGGTAGACAGTAGTCTTCCCAATGCCTAAAATATCGGCAGTCTTCTTTTTCATGTCCATTTTTGATTTATATTTATCAACAGGCCATGTTTCTTGTACATATTTGAAAAGATTCACAATCATATATTTTTCGTTTTCTGAAATATGTGACACCTTGCGCTTCTTACGTGGTGACGTAAAATCTTTAAACGGTTTTGATGTCGACGGACCTGGCTCCATGTCGCATCAAATGTTGTAAAACTCCGTAACACAAGTCACACACGAAAACAAAAGTACCAAACACAAACTTAACAATAGAACAAATAACTATACTTTATAACCAATATTATCCACCCACACTCGACGAACTCGCAAAGCGGAATGCGCTAAACAAGCCGCAAGCGCCGCCGATCGAATGCATGCCTCTCCCTTCCTCGCACGAACCTCGCTCGTTCGTAGCAAGTTGAAACAGGTTTTTTATCTCTGACTGACAGGAGCTCTCAACCCACCCCGTACCTATAAACACGCTTCGATATCCAAACGATAGAAATGTAATGGTCCAAGATCCCAGGGCCGCCAGACGTCACGTATTTTCTGATGGATGAAATGTGGACGATTGAGTAATGTTCGTATGTACTACGATCGTATGCCTACCTGCTAGCTTGGTCAAACGGCCAATTTCCAGGTATCAGGTGATCAAGGTACATAAAATCATTACTCACTTCATGTAAATTCTACTAGCTGATTTTCATATATGTTTTAGAGTGTATAGTTAAAAATAAGTTGTCAATAGTCCCAGACACTTTCCGTCGGCCATATTGCTTTGCAGACGCTTTAAAGCTCTCAAAATAATTATTTAACTTCACGTAAATTGTCGAATAAGTGTCTTATTATTTAAGATAGAAATCTGAAATATTTATCTACTTTAGAAAATGGATCCTTAAATATTTCTTATACCATTAAAAATGCGATGTATTTTAACCCGAGCAACGCTGGGTTTCGCTGCTAGTAATTTATAAATTAGGAGCAAATAAATACGCTAAGACAGCGAATTGTTAATGAAAGCTATAAATCGTAAACAAGAGCTGTTTGAAAAAAAATGAAGGTATATTTAGAATAAGTGACGTCAAATTAGTAAACATCATGAAACATAAGTCATTCATCAGTCAAAAAGTGCTATTTTGTTGGCCAGTGTAATTAATCATCGATGTTTCTTCATCACTAGCTTTTCTACACATACGGGCTTTAAGTTTTCGTTATCGTAATTTAAGTTTATTTCTAAGAGGTTTTTTTTCACGTATGGCAATAGGCTTTTAAAAAAAAGTAAATCATCGTCCTGCTCCTGTGGTTTTTTTTAACAATTTAATATTTCTTATCGGAGATAACGGATTGGCTTTTTAAAAAAAGTAAATCATCGTCCTGCTCCTGTGGTTTTTTTTAATAATTTAATATTTCTTATCGGAGATAACGGATTCAATATCAATTTTTGTATCTCTTTGCGATTCTGATACTCTGTCAATCAATCACAAAGTGAGTTGCTTGGCTTAGTAAGAAAAGGGCATAATAAGAAAAAGTATATGCGTTTAAATATTCTGAATTCATACTTTCAAGCTTATTTTTTGGATAAAATTATTTTTATTATAAATGTGAATTTCTGCAGATTTGTTCTTTGATAACTAAACTATAAATAGCCATGAAAATTTGATTTTAAATTGAAAAAAAATAACCACGTTTCATCAAACCAATAACAGAAGGCTTGGCGGGTAACCAGGTCATACATTGCAAAATATGACAAGCTTAGTTTTAAATTATAGTGCGTTTGCTATGAGATAAGGGCATACTTTCACCGACTCTTAAGTCCAAAGACAACAAAACGAATTCGCCGGATTTAGCCTTCTTTTTATTTGTTCCCATCTCTTGCCTCATCTATTTTTGCGTCTAATGTGTTGTTCATAATCAGAAGTAGTTATGTGGGAACATACTAAATGGCCACAAAATACATATAACGCACATGTCTTTTTTTTAAATGTATAGTGATAGATTTTTCTCGTGACATAGTTTCTCGAAAGAAAAACGAGACAGTATAGGCTCTTCGTTTTGAGTGTAATGTTTTTTATACCATTTATATAGGTAAATCACTCAGAGGACGGTAAATTTACTTTCTTGACATAGTGAGATGGTAATTTTGGAATATTTTATAAAAAGTTGCGTGCCGTTAGAAGTTTTGCTGTGTTTTGAGTCAAAACACAGCAAAAACTTTTGACTATGTTTGCATTTGGACTTCTTGACAAGGAATTACACAGCAAGCTTTATTAATTTGAACACAAAAATGTATGTTGACATCAACTGGGCGAAGAAAAATTCGCCATTTGTTAGGGAGAATTCCAAAAGTACATTCAACCATGCGTCGAGTTCTTATCTATCGTTCAAAATTCTCTTGGTGAAGTTTATTTATTTTGCATATCGTCCATGTACTTCTGAGATCTCCTATCTGACAATTCACAAATTTTACAGGAGGAACAAAAAACTGATTTATTTAGTTTCCGTGAAGTGTATTGAAAAAATTAATAAACACTTGGTGTGTTTTTGAGTCCTTTTACTATTAATTGTAAAAAATAGTTATTATTTTAAGTTTAACATTATTTTATGGAAGTTAGGAGTTTTAAGTTTTCAAATTCTTAGCAAAATGCAGATAGGAGATATTTCCATTAGGGGTCATCCATAAAGAACTTCACACAATTTCGTGATTTTTGCCCCTCCCCCGTCCTTGTAACACTTAGTCACATATTGCAATTTTACGGGTAGAGTTGAAAATATTTTTAGTTTTCGTCAATAATTCAAATTTGGCATTTAACACTTAGATGTCTTATATTGTGAAATGTGACGTCACGAAACTTAAGACCCCTCCCACCCCTTGTCACACAATGTCACACTTCGTCGTTCCCCTCCTCCCCCTTAACGTGTGACGTACTTAATGGATGGTCCCTTAGTTACTTAGGAGTAATCACCCCCAAACTATATACGAAGTGTAAGAATTTGAAGATATTGATCATCATGATGTAATTAGTCATAAAAAGAATGGCAGTCCAATGGAATTACTGACTTCAGTTCCTGTAAGTGTTTGTACTTGTGGTATGTGATTAATATTCTATTTTGATGCAAGGTAGAAACACGTTGAAAGAGAGTATCCCAATCCTAATTCGTAATCGCTGTCGTCATTGTAATCAATTGTTACCTCTGCGATAGAGACGGTATCTACCGTAGAGGTAAACATTGATTACAATAAAGTCTGATTTTTAATTCTGTAGAATTCTGACAGCTGTCTTTTTTTGACATGTCAGAGATTACAAACCTTTTTGGCCGGGCACATTTTTCAATTTTAATACGAGTTGAGCATCTGAGTCTATACATGTTATTTGTTAGTGAATGTATCCCTGATGTATCCGTTTTATTAAGTGCGGCGCTCCAAATTAAAAAGGGATTCACAAACATTTCATTTATTCAAAAAAGTACAAGTAAAGAAAACTTATTTTTATTAAATCCTTTAATCATCATTAATTCTAATATCACTATCTTTATCGTCATCATCATCATCGCCGACATGAATTATAAAAGAGTCTGCGACTGTGTCAATCAAATCGTCGAGAGTGCACATCTTATCTTCTTCTTTGATTGTACGGCTGATACATTCCTGCCATTTATCAGGAGTAACATTAGGTACTTATACCTTTCAGTAATAGTTTTTTAACGTCCGCCATTTTAAAACTTCTATTGTGTCTTGCGACATGCCCCTTCGCTTGAGCCCACACCAATTCAATCGGGTTGAGCTCACAATGATGAATGATGGGGGCAGACAAAGCACAGTAATGCCTTGTGCTGCGGCCATCTCGCACACACGGCCACAATACACTGTTGGTATTTGTGTTTCTACTGACCCACAATTTCTTCAAAATTTAAATTCTTTGAAGTCAACCACGCTTGGATATCGCCTTTTCTCCATGCACTTGTTGGTACTTTTTCAACCTTCCTCGAATGATAGGGAGCATTATCCAACACTACTACCGAGTTTGGTTTTAATTTTGGGAGTATTTTTGTGAACCACTCCTCAAATACTTCCCCAGTCATCTCCTTGTGGTAATCCTCCAAGCCTTAGACTTTTACTGACGGTATGTCCTGAAAATAAAATATATTTAATATTTCACTACATGAGGACAGGTATTATGCATATAAATTGAAAAATATTAGCTATAAATATGGATTTATTAATTATTTATTCATTTTGGCAACAGAAAGTTATTAACAAAGTTAATTTAAGTGTTACATAAGTACATAATTTGAGTGCCGTCCGACTAATACTTCGATGAAAAAATTGGTTATAGAAAGTAAATTACCACATTATTCAATACTTGCCTTCGTTTACCCACGTTTCATCCTGGTAATATTTAAACCTGCCTTCTTTTCTATATTGTTTAATTTGGTGCAATTTTTGGTGGTGTATTTTTGACGCCACAGTACTATCTCCTTGCGATCTGTTAGCGCGCTTCGAGGTTTGCGACTTGCGTATTTAAAATTTAAATGCGTCAAGACTTTTCTCAATGTTGATTTCGACATAACAGGCATGTCTGGATCACCAGCTATCTCTTGGTAAATCTGAAATAAGCATTTACATTACAGTTAAAATGTAGAAAAGCAACATAGGTTAAAGTATAGTTTTAAAACAATGGGGGATGTCAGCATCGAGGGGTAAAGAATTAGCAATAACTTTACCTTTTGAATAGGCTGAATCTCGTTCCTCTAGAAAAGGCGTGAACCTTTCGTCGAATTGCGGCGGAAGTAAATTCGTCAAATTTTTGTTTGAACGATAGTTGGGGACCACTCTTTTTCGGCTTTTCAAAATCTTTTGTCTCTTTATATTCTTTGGTAATTTTATAGACACTTGACAGACCCACGCCAGTCATCTCTGAAGTCTTTTTAGCATATTCCGTTGCACTCCAATCAGTGGTTTCCGGCCAATTTTCAATATTATTTATTTATTTAGTTTACTATCATACAGCCTTATACATATATATTAACAATCATAACTTAATGCTAGGCCTAATTGATTGATTAAATAGAAACAAACAAAGCATGCGGGACAGTGGACAATTCACGAGTTACATACTGAAGATGATGATAATAACTAGGGCCCGGATAAATATGTATTAAAAAATCTAAATTATGTACATAAAATATGGACGAATAAATCAAAAATATGGAAAAAATATGGAGTATAAAATAACAATACTTTTTATAATTAAACATTGTTTTATTGTAAGAAAAGGGTCACTCGTGACGTACATAGTTACAGTTACATTTAAAAAACGATTAAAAAATAGCGAAATTTTTATTTCAACAAAAAAGAACAGTTTTATTCAACTTCCATTACATTAGCCTTATCATGAAATTGGTTGCAATACACAATGACGTGCTTCTTTAAATTATCAAAATTAAAACTCTGACGATTTGGTCGAAATATAGCCTTATATTGGCTGAATGATCTCTCCACGTCACATGACGTGATGGGTGCATACTTAAACATGCTTAATTCAGTAATTGTGTAAGCCATGTATGTCTATATTGCTCTCGAAACTTCCGCACAGGATTTTGTTTTTTTTTTTTAGCGTATTATATCCTTTATTTTTATCCAAAACAAATTTTAGTTTTTGTTTGGCCATGTCAGCAACAGGACCTTCTGCTTCAGAAACTTTATTTTCTATTTCTTCAATAATCTTCAGATTTTGATTTAGTGACGTTGAAGGATTTTCTAATGCTTGTATCTTGTGGGATAAAAAACAATAGTTGCTTTTTATATAGACCAAATCGTTACCGAGAGTCTCATCTTCAAGAATTTCTTTTGAGGCTAAAATACTAGCCGAATCATCCTCCAATTAAGAAATAATTGCTTTGATTTCATTAAAATGCTTGGCATAGTATTCAACCGCTATCAGCCATGTACCCCAGCGTGTCAGCACTGGCTCTGGTGATAAAACTCTTTAAATTTGGAAATCCTGCTCGGTGCTTTCAGAAAGGTTTTCTTCACCTTTGATACCAAACTGACAACATTTTTAAACTGAAACCTTCGGCTAATCTATTTACACCATGTGCCAAGCACGTTACGTGAATCATTTTAATATATAAAACCTTAAGAGCATCTGCAGCTTTGACCATATAAGGAGCAGCATCAGTAAGTAACAAGAAAACTTGTTCATGTTTAACTCCACCAGGCCACAAAACACTCATTGCATCATTAAAAAGCTTTGCTGATGTCCGGTGGTGGGATAAGGGATTTTACAACGTGGTTTTTCACTAACCTTACAAAAATAGTAGGTTTTGATGTAGATACTATCTGTTCAGAGCTTATATCAGTGGTAATTTCATAAAATACTTTTATTATGTTGCAAGTTTCCTCTAGCATTTTCCAGTCTTCGGGTGATAGTGTATTTAGCTTCGGTTGTTCTATTGCTAGTGTACTCACAACGGCGTCGTTAATTTTTAAAATGCGCTCGAGCATATCGCAGGTTGAATTCCATCTTGTGACTACACCTTCCTCTATATAAGTACAGCTTGAATTTAGGTTCCAAGAAAAAATATATATAAGTATATCATCAGCTTTGTCACCAAAATGACACTGAATGCTAATGTTTTTTAAATCTGTATAATATGTTTCAATATCTTCTTGATGTCCTTGCTTTCTGTTAAACAGTTTATGACGCTCGACGGTTATATTGACACATGGCAAGAAATATGTTTCAAATTTATTTAGTAGGTCATTGAAGGTTATTTTGTCCATATCGATATCAAACGAATAAAATACTTGTAGGGCGTATGTGCCTATCGTATTTAAAAGTATTGCAACTTTCCTTTGGTCTGATTCAAAATTCAGGTTATTTGCCGTTAAATTTTGAGTGAAAGAATCTGAATCGTTTTGAGCGCCTATGCGGAATTTTTCCATTCAAGCGGCATATTTGACGAATTAGTATTTAGATAAAAACGTGTCTTGGGAAGCATGTTGAGCGACTTAGACGATTGTTCAGCCATGTCTTTGTTATTACTTCTGACACCATGTCAGGTTGTGTCTGGATGGGCGACTTTAAGTAACACAATCAAACGAAGAAAATAGTAAGATACGATTTCTGTATTGTTCATGTAAATTATTGTTTGTAAATTTACATAGTACATATTATGTAAACATTGATGACAAATGACCGTCATGTCACATTAAATTTTATTATATAGTTTTATTTTTCCATCTTAATCCCAGTTATAACATATTTGTTTTTTGGTTTTTTGGCTTGGGAAGGTTTATTGCAAGTCTCGCTTGACGTTACACTTTCTAAAGTACTTTTGGAATTGGCTTCTATAGTTTCAATTATGGAGTCCACTTCAACATCTATCTCTGAAAACTTTTCCACAAAATTTTCCTAATCGGATACAAAATCTGGGTCTGCGAGGCTATCGTCATCATTATCTAAGCCATCCTCACTATATCCACCATCAAGCAGTGCAGAAGCAATATCTAACTGTCTTGTCTTTATTTTATAGTTTTTTAATAATGGCTTTATTGCCTATGTGTAATGAAAAATAATGTTCTTTTGCTTGTTTCGCTGTCAGAAAAGGAGTTTTCTGGATTTCACACGTTAAACATATCCTTTTTCGGCTTGAACGATTCAATATTAAATTATTTTTTAAAAATGTGTCTATATTGCTCCTTAGTAGTCGTAATACTACCTGGCAAGTTTTCAGTCATCTTGTCTCTGAAACCAACTCGGGTCTTTTATCGCGTCGATATCGTTCGTGATAAACCATTCCGCTATCCTGCTTCTAAAATTCTTCCATGTTTGCTGAAAGTAGGTAAAAAACCTTACATCCATTATCAACATTTAAATATTTTAATGTGTCCATGATATTTTTATGGCTGTTTTTAAGCATTCACAGAGAAATATGCAACTTTTTAAAATGGATTATGTTGTCATGTACATTCTCAATAGCATACATAAAAACCAAGTTTGTATCTTCATTCTTTCAAAAACTATACGAGTACAGTTATTTCTATCTCCTGTAAATTTTCATTCAGAAATAAATAGGGGACAAGTGCCCTTTTAGTATTTAGACATGTATTTATTTCCGATTCCTTTGGTGAAGCAGTTTCTTAATTTGCTCCAATTATTTTTTACTTCTCAACTGGAAAAAAATATGATCATATGAATATTATTGTAACAGGTTTTTAGCTAAAGGTAGTTCGTTCAGAACGTTGGGATTCAACTATCGCATGGGATTCAGTATCGTACGACAAATAGTTAAAGACGTTACCAATGCAATCTGGAAGAAAATGGGTCCAGTTTATATGACAAAACCTACAACTGCTATATGGGAAGAATCGGAAAATGGCTATAAAAAATATTGGAATTTCCCCAGTCGCTGTGGGCCACTGGATGGAAAACATGTCATGATTTCAATTATTATTTAAGAATACAATTATTTACCTTTTAAACTCCCATTGTATACATAATGGCTCAATACCTGGGTAGCATATTTCACCTTAAAATTTTTAAATTTGTCGGGGTTGAAACACATAGATGGCTCGAGAATTTTTTAAAAAGTTTTTTTTCCTTTGTAACCAGTGTCTTCCTCATATTGTTGGACAATATGTTCCCATTTTGCAATTTTTGTTGACTCACCAACATTGCATATAATATTTTTATTTAGGAAATTATTTCTAATACCTTTGATTGGGTGTGGTGGATCGTACAGTGGGACAATTTCTTGATCATCTACTTCAAATATGTTTCTTTTACCCTTTATTTTTTCTTAAATATTTTGCTCTTGTTTCTTGGATTAATGAATTGATAGCGCTTACATTAGTTGGAATCTGGCCACATACTGTGGCCAAAACATATAATCCCACGTTCTGTAATTTTCTTATTACATTTTTTTTCATTTCTGCTAATTCATTTTTCGCTGTGGTTCCTGAGCAGAAGGTAATATGCCACAGGCTGCTTATAATTTTTTTGTATGCCCCTTATCATGAAAACTAAGGCGTGGTCTGCAAGCTTGGCTTTTCTAGTATTTCCGTTATTCACAAACCTGAATATTTTATCTTTTCTCGGATTATAGTCCACATGTGGCGAAATAGACATTTCATCAAACATTAATATGCATAGTTTTTTATAAGGTGTCATCTTTGAGACTCTTTTATGCAATTGTATAAATATATTTTCATTTATACCAGGGCTTAGGTTTGCCCTGGCTATTAATCTTGATAGACTAGATTGACGATTTAGGCGGCCAAAAACATTTGTTATTATTTACAGCTCCAAAATGATTTATTTAACAAAAACAGCTGGTTTTGAATAAATTTAAATGTTTATTTAATGAAAGCAGCAAAAAAAAATTACACTACCGAAATATTTATGTTACCTAAAATATAAGTAAGTATAAAATACAATAAATTACAATTTAGAAGGTACACGCATAATTCCTATTTACATACACAATTTACAAAATGGTTTCTCGTAACTTTTACTCGGAAAATTAGGTTTCTTGCTCTGTGCCCGAGTCTTCTGGATATGTCTCTGCGTTCGACTCAGCAGGCGCAAGCAAAAAATGAATGATGAATTCACTTAAAAATGATTATCTCGAAGTTTTTTTAACAGGTCTCATACTGCTCAGGGGAGGATCTGATGATAATAGCAACCTTTGATATATATCAAGGTTACACTCCTCCCTTGAAAACTTCCTTGAAAAGTTTTGTCGGTAAGACCGGAAATGTTTATTGCGTGCCTATGCTGCTTCTTCCGATAATTGTCCTATCGGCAACAAAGCGTTTTCAATAGTACTGTCACCATGGATTAATCAAGATTTTGTGCATTGTGGGTGTCATAGGATGCCACCCGTACTGGTCTACATATAACTTTGCTGTATCCATAGCATAGGTTTCGTACTTCGGTGTATCGATTTTGTAGCCGCATGAAATAGCTTCTAGTATGACTTTCAGCCGTTGAATTAATTCATGGCTGATACCTGTAATCTCAGCAGCCAACTCTGTGTTCTGAAAAAAACGTCTGCTTGTATTTCCATCGTTTGTATTCCCAAAATTTGCTTTTGGCATGTCTACTAGCAGCCCAGTTTCTGTCCGGAACTTTTCTTGAATTTCTAACAGCTTTTCTTCCGATGTCTTTCTTTCTCTGTATTTTTTTACAGGTAGTTTATACGCCAGGTGCAATATACTTTCGAACATGCATATCCTGGCATGCAAAACTGAAATCCCAAATTCAATTGCTTCTGGGCTTAACTCGTTTCTTTTCTCCAGATTGTTGAAGTCCTTAGAAGTGGCTCCACAGATGTAGCACCTACTCGTTGAAGCTGTATTGGTGGCTGCAAAAACATTTGTACAGGGACTCCAAGCTCTGGCACTGATGGGTCTGAGTTGGTAGTATATCTGCAAAACAAAATCAAAATTCAAATGTCTACCTTTGTTTAAACATAAGAGTATAATTACCTAATGTCTTTGTTACATTTATAACGAGTATTGGGTATTATATTTTATGATAAATAAATTATTATGGTTAAATCATGGTTATTATAAGTCAATCAACACACAAATAACTATACCTTTGTCTGCTTCTGCTGATTTATACCACCACCAATGGCATTTAATGGCTTTATTAGTTCCTGCCACAAGCGGTCAGTCTTCCTCATCAACACATCCTTGAGCATCAGACTAAGACTTGGCAACATCACCATTGCTGGAATTAAGAGAAATAAAAAGCTTTATATATGCTGGATATCATAAAGGATTTCAAAATTATATATTAAGTGTCTTTCATTTGAAGCAATAACATTGAAGCTTATAAGCTTCTATGATAATTAAAGAAAAAACTCTGATTACAATTAATGACTAAAATTGATATTTTACCTTTCAATAAACTCCAAAAGAGAAGCAAATTACTATCCACTAGCTTGTGCTTTTGATTCCAGTACTAAAAATAAACTTTTATTTGCTTTTTGACAAAGACGAAAATAAATATCAATCTACGTACACTATTTTAAAAATTGGATTTCTTATCAAAATTTTAGTTAATAGAGGTCACAACAACAGAAAAAATTAATAAACTATTTAATTTGACGTTTGATGATAGTACAATTATTGTAGATAGATCATAGACTAAACTTGACTTTTATCGAACAAACGATTCGCCTAATCGATCGCTAAAGGAGTGTTACTTTAGCTGCCAATCGAACTTCGCTATTGTTAAAGCGATGACTATTGTAGACATAGAATCGCTCCGAAGCGAAATCATCTTGTCTAAAGCCTCAGTGCAATTATCAGTCCAAATAGTAATTTCAGTGCAATCACGCTTGCTTTCAAAAAATTATATCTTTCTGCTTCCTTCCAGATATTCCTTCGTGCCACAGCACTGCAAAGGTGCTATTTTTGTCCAGGACAAAACTTTCATTGAAAGCTATTATTTTTGGGCAGAATATAGCTACTTTAAACATGTCTAACCTAGGGAGTAAGACAACTTTTTGTAGGTCTGCTGAGAAATAAACTTGTAAGAATCTTCACCGTTTTTTGATTGCTCAGCGTCTTGTTGGTAATGAGTTCGTGCCATATGATATTTTTTGTAGTGGGAACGATATGATGAACATTCGACACATTGCTCAATGTCCTTGCAAGATATCTGATGTAATTTGTAGCTCTCACACAGCTCACATTCTTCGTTACCTAACTGAGCGAATGATATGTTCATGACTTTTTTTAAAAACTTTCGGTAAAGGTCATAGGATATCTTAACCGTTGGATTTTTCAATATGAAATCATTATGCATGGCAGAAACAGTTATGTCACTTGGTAGATATCTTCTATTAGGTGCATGTATTCGTCTGTAGTTAGCAATAGCTGGTCTAAAACTCTCAATGTGTTCTTTAAGCATCTCTCTGTTCACTTTGTTTGGATGTTCTTCTTTGCTACTAATATAAACCGCAGGACGGATCATACACTTTGTTCTTACAGCTTAGCTTAGGTCGGAGCGTGACCTTTGTGAACTTTGGAACTTTTGGAACTTTTGTGAATTTTGGGTTAAAATAACATTTTTGATTTGTCTAGGCAATAAAAAATTAAAAATCTTACAAGTCGACTCCCGTGATGCACTTATACCCAGATACAGTGGCAGTCAATGTGTTAAAACACAGTCTTCATAAAAAGGCGGAATCAAAACATGATTGTAAAAACAAATGCCATTGAAAAACCCAATGGGAGCTAAACTTCTTAACCTTCATGGATCATATCAATCATAGTTCAAAATCTAAACAAAAATATAAATATCAAAATAATCAAAATCAAAATAAGCTTTACAACTCAAACTTTGTTTTTTTAATTTTTTACTTCTAGAAACTTTAGTTCCCTTAAGTTTGCTTTAACAAAATCTATAATATTTTTCTACTCAGTATGTTTATGCTTTATCATCATTCTTTTATAAAAATTAATCAAAGGAACAAAAACGTCAGTAGGTATACTAGGGTGTCCCAGCCTATAAGGGCGAAAAAAAAATTTTCGAATTTAAGTATGCATACCCTTTATATTTTTTCTAATTGATAGTCCAGGGTCGATAATTTTTAAAACCAAAAAAAATCATAATAGGATGAAACCCATTAGAAAAGGAGGGAAATATGATAAAAATGAAAGGAAAAATAATTTACGGGCGATCTGAGGTTGGGAAGGGGATGGGGGTGAGTTTTTAAGGGTAAAAAACGGTTTTTCTCAATTTCCGGCAAAACTAAAAGTCCTATCGAAAAAAGTCAAATGGAAAAGTTGTAGATAATAAAAAGATCTTAAACTTTTGTATTTACACTTTTTTCACATAACCTCAAAATTTATCTGAAAAATTCAAAAAACCAAGTTTTTGGTTTTTTATTTTTATCTTTTACAAAAAATTTTTTTTTTTAACGAAATTTTGTGAAAACTTACCTTTTCATGTCCCAAATACGCTGTAATTTATTTAATTAAAAATATTTATTTTTTCACCTTATTTTGAATTAATATCGAAAAAACACCCTAATTTTCAATCGAAAATTCACCCGTCAAAATATCAGCTTTTTTCAAAAAGTTGGTGTGGTTTCTGTTCGTTGAAATCTCTACTTTCCGATGGTGAAAAAAAATATATATGTTACTATGGTAAATCTTCTCAGAAAACGCAAAAACCAAAAACCAAATAAGTTAATATTTAATAAGACATCTACAATATTTTGAGAAAGTTGCAAAATCTTCTTTCAATTATAAGCGTAGATGTCTATTTATTGCTTTTTTAAGATAACTTGTATACCTGAGTGACCTACGGAAAATTTTAGCCCATCAAAATGTGTTTCATAGAGAAGTGGGGAAGGTTCTAATAGGGTATGGGCCTTACTACATACCTGTTATTTCGTAGCAGCTGTTAAAAAAGTATATATTTTTTTACACCGTCAGAAAGTAGAGATTCCAACGAACAGAAACCACACCAACTTTTTGAAAAAAGCTGATATTTTGACGGGTGAATTTTCGATTGAAAATTAGGGTGTTTTTTCGATATTAATTCAAAATAAGGTGAAAAAATAAATATTTTTAATTAAATAAATTACAGCGTATTTGGGACATAAAAAGGTAAGTTTTCACAAAATTTCGTTAAAAAAAAAAAAATTTGTAAAAGATAAAAATAAAAAACCAAAAACTTGGTTTTTTGAATTTTTCACATAAATTTTGAGGTTATGTGAAAAAAGTGAAAATACAAAAGTTGTAGATCTTTTTATTACCTACAACTTTGCCATTTGACTTTTTTCCATAGGACTTGTAGTTTTGCCGGAAAACGAGATAAACCGTTTTTTACCCTTAAACCCCCCCCCCCCCACTTCCACTTCCCGAACTCGGATCGACCGTAATTTATTTTTCCTTTCATTTTTATCATATTTCCCTCCTTTTCTAATGGGTTTCATTCTATTATAATTTTTTTTCACTTTTCATTATTTTTAAAGGCTTCTACCCTGGTCTATGACCCTACTAACTAAAATAAAAAATATTATTGGTATCGGACAACGATAACCCGTGCCGACTTGATGTCAAACTTTTAACAAAATGTTTGTATGGAGATTGCAGAGGGCATTTTAAAACTTAATTTTTATTTAATAATTTAAACACTATTTTACATTTATTATATATTTATTAAATATTTATTATTAAAAAAACGTTATTTCCTATATTTTCTTTTCAAAGATTTCTTTTTAGAGTCTTGGTATTGCTCTATGTTCCTGTACGCAACGTAGTAAAAATTGCGAACTAATCGATGTCTTCTTGTAAAGCGAACCACAAAGACCTTCTTTCGAGAGGATGTACATTTGCGCACGTCTAAAGCTGGCAACAGTTTTTCATCCCAGTGGACAGTTACAGTATCCAGCACCTCGTTTTGGAAATCGACTTTAATATCTTCTGCCCGCTCTTTTCGTTTTTCCGTACGAATTCTTAGAATGAAGGACTTCCTTATGGGATATTCGTCAGTGCTGAGTCCAAGAACCTCAATAGTATCTCCAGAATTTCTCATACTTAACTGACACCTCTCTATAACTGCCACTAACTTTGGAGTGATATGTTTTTTTTTTTCATTGAAGTTTTATTGATATCAGACTTTGCGCTCTCGGTTGGGGTGAGAAAATTGTCTTGTAAACCAATAACTTCAGAATTAAAAGATGAATTTTCTTGATAATATAAACTCGACGCAGTAAGGGATGCATATTACCTATATAATAATTAGGCCGACTTTTTGTGTTCCTCGATATTTCTATAGCGAGATATTTCCTCTTTGTCGGTTAACTTTTTATCCACTCCAACCACTCCAGCCACCCCAGCAAGTGATCAGGTATGCCTGATTCTCTCCCTCACTGCAGGATAGTTATCAATTGAAGAGCATCGACATGTGCGATATCGAACAAACTATCCAAGTTTGCAACAAACTCTTGACGACGCGACGCTGCTCGAATGTCTTGTGTTTTATTAGCTTTTTTTGTAAATATATAATGTTGGTATAGGGTAAATAGTTTCTTAACACAGGTAAATCTTTATTATATATATATGCCTTTAACGTTTTACTCACGAATATATAGATTTGCGTTTTCATTAACACTTAAATTCACTTACGAACATTACAAAACAGAACTGACAATACTTGTCGCATATGGGGTAGTTTTGAACCAGTAATTTTACATCCCCTATTAAAAATATCTATTTTAGAACGTCGTTATCCCACTGATATCTTGACTTAGCAAAAATAATACGTTTACTAATAAAACCAAGTAATAACAGACACTTCGATACGATAACTCCGACGCGTCACAGTAGTAAGTACTGACATCTATCAATGCAAGTCGGCACGGGTTGTTTTGGTTCTAGGTACATGAAATTTTATTTACAAGTGTTTTGACACTATTCAAATATAATTAGAGGGTATGCGTTGAAAAAAATCGACTTTGATTTTTTTGGGACACCCTAAGGTATACTACTTAATACTTAATTGTTCAAATTCAGATGTTGAAAGTATACCTCATATGCTCTTAGGAATTATAGTCTTTTCAATGAGTTCTTTAATGTCTCCTTTTTTTTGTGTCAATGTTAATTTTTCGCTGAACTCTTCATTCTCATAAGAAGATTTGTAAAAAACGACATTGGGTGTTCTTTTTCAATACGGAGCACTTTAAGATCATGCCATTTGACGTGGTTTCTTTTGTCATTTACGTTGAAATTGTTGCCCCATTCTTCTTTCAGCATCTTCTGGTCGTAAAATCTGTTGTTTGTTAGCTCATGGACTATGTAAGTTTGTCCAGTTTTTAGCTTTCCAATTACCGCATTGTACGTGACCATTTTTTATAAGATATAATGGGCTCTCCTTAAATTTTAAGCAGAGCCCATTAAAATTCCGCGTTGGCATATCTTTAAGGCTTAAAAGATAGGCATATGCCAACGCGGAATTCTTAGTAGATCTATAAAAGAGGAATATCTCACCATGCATTGTTTTGTTATATCTGAAACGGCAGCGTTTTTGATGAACGCTCCCAGGTGGCTTGACCTTTTGCGGTATTTCGGTTTAAAGATTATTTATTCCCATAATGAAATACATAACTTACATGAGAATATTACAAATTTATATAACTTTATTAACCCGGTGCGGGTATTTCTAAAAATATTTACTATAATGCGACGCGAGCTCACTCAATACAGTGTGGTCCAAGTGCCTCTTAAATTTAAGCATCCCCCAAATTTAAATTGAATACACAAACGCCACTCAAGCAATTTCATGTCATGATTAGCTAAGCAGCTCCTAAACGTCTCATTATTGGCAACATTCAATAGAAAAAGTATGTTTTCAATTACAAATTAAATTACTTTATTTTACGTTTTCGTTATACGCAGCATTATTTCAAGAAATAATAAATTTATGATGAATCATTTAGTTAAAATTATTCAGAGTTGTTTTATTTCTATTTTAATTTAAAAATTTAATTAATATTATATATTTTACTAATATATTAGTAATTAACAACATAAAATACTATATTTTTATGACAGAAAACAAAATATAATTCCTACTCACTTATCGTAGAACGAAACATTGTCGCTTGTGACAAGTGACAACTAACAGAGCTGAAAGCGCGGTTTATTTTCGAAACATTCAAATTAAATTATATAGAACTAATAAAATATGGAAAACCAAAAGAAACGTGGATGTAATTATACATCAGCTGAAAATGAAATTATTTTAGATTTGGTAATAAAGTAGAAATTATTTTAGATTTAGATTACCCAAGTAAACCTATTTCATTTTAATTTTTTTTGTTAAATTGCAAGTAAGGTAACAATAATATGATGTATCGTGCTTTCAGATATCAAAATATTTTAGAAAATAAAGAAACGAAAGCGACGATTATATTAAAAAATACGAACCACTTGGGAGTCTGTGTGCCAGCAGTATTATGCCGTTGCTGTGAGCGGTCATAGAACGTGGCAACAACTTCGCCACCTCTATGAAAACCTTAAGCAGAGGTCTAAGAAAAATATAGCTGAAGTAAATGTAGTCTCCTTTCATATGTAAACTATAATTAATATAATTAAGTAAAACACAGTTCTTTTATATTTGTAGGCGAATTTTCAACCGTTTAAAACCATTTATTTTCAGTTTAAAATGGCAACATATGATTTAAAACGTTTTAAATCGGTTGTTTTACATCTATAGTCAGTATTGAAACATGATTTATGCTATATACACAATTAATAGCAATTTAAAAATTTTGTAAATAGTGATAATATACAGATACCTGGGAAGTTAATTTTTATGTGAGTGCAGTCCACTGCCACAACAACTCTCGGGAATCCGGCAATAGAAAAAAAGTCATGTGCAACATTTAGGAATTCCTCGCTAGTAGGCATTTTTATGTACAAGGATTTCATTTCGGCTATTTTGGCTGTCACTCTATGTATGATACGGTGAACAGTCGGTTGTTCAACATTAAATATATCCCCAATTACACGTTGATAACTGCCGGTGGCGTAAAAACGAAGAGTTAATAGTATTTGGTCCACCGGCTGTATGGGTCTATTTCTTTGTGTAATGGGCTTGATGCTGCTACCAAATACTGAGTTCAAATATATAACAATTTCCTTTGAGACCCGGAATCGCGCACGAAATTCAATGTCACTATATATTTCGAAAGCATTTAACCTTTCTTTATTTATTCTAAGGTTCACATTTTGTAACTTACTTCATCGATTTCATTATTATCCATTTCTGTTAGTAATAACTGTTTTATATTTTCAACACCTGGACAATTAGCACATATATTGAAATAGCACTCAGTCGTTGGTTCTTCACACACAATTGCATTTAAACAGTCATTATAAGTTCCCACCGGCAAATTTGAGCCTTCAGTTAATCGACATAACTTACCACCTAAAATCATGAGTTTTATATTCTGATGAATCGAGCAAACGCAAACTGTGTGAGTACCAGATCCACCAGCTAAAATACAGTGTTTTGGGCGTAATGTTGCAAATGAAGAAAATCCAATTTCAATTTGGGGAAATCTTGATTTGAATATTTTGTGTAACTCTTTCAAATTACAACATACTAAACGTTTTTGCACTTGAACTTTCGGACCATCATCAGTACGCAATGAAATAAAATCCTTTTTTCCTGGCATAACACTACTCTATACAGCGACTATAACAGCCGATGACACTTCAGAAGATAATCCATGGCCTGAAAATAACGATGTTATAAATTCATTTATAACATCAATCACGCATTGGTGATTCCAAACAAAATTAATTTGTAACTCAATATCGTACCTATTTTCTTTTTAGGTATTGGTAAAACTCCTTGGTCAGCAGCAAGCTTTCTCGCTAATCGTGCCATATACGTCGTAGCACCCATAACCTCGAGAATCTTATCAATGCTCCAACTTGACGGCATTAGAGTCAAAATTTGTAAACGTAACGATGTGCTTGTATCAGTGTCATTAAACTTCTCTCTCAATTTTTCAATTATTTCAGCAGCATCTGTATCGCTGCATTGAAATTCCGCTGCATTACTCCTGCATGTACTCCTAATGCCTTTCTCAAATTATAAGCAACACGAGTGATTTTATTGTTCAAATACGTATCATCATTCTGTCTTCTCGTAAGCAATGGGGATTGGTTTAACCTACTGTTGTAGGGCATCATTTATGGTCGGACGAGTTATCTCCAGACTCAGTTCCGATAACGACGAACTACTTTGTTTAACAAGTGATTCTCCATAACTTGTCGTTGGCTCTAGAAATAAGAACGAATAAAAACTATAAAAAATTAACGTTAATAGTTGAATACCGAGACGTATGAAAGTTTAGAAAATAACTGTCAGATTATTGCGTTCGGAATCGTAAACTTCTATAGATCCGCTGATAATATTTTAATCAATTTCAAAATAATGATTGTTTTGATTATCATCACTTTCATCTGAAGTATTTTCAACAGAGGGCTGAAGCATTTTTTTATAACATGAACTACATATTCGCTCATGAGTCGACAAATTGTATCGAATTGCTAAATGCTCCGGTAAATTTCGCAGGGATATTTTTTTTCTATGCTTCTCCAAATTAAATGGATTGCAAAATCGATCAAAAAACTTCGGCATTGTAATCACTCGTTAACAAAATATAAATTAACAGCACTTTATGATAAATAATAGGTACTTTATTTAGCAATAGTAAGTCTACGTGACACGATGAACACAACGACAATGTAATTATTCTAAAATCATAACCTCCATATTATTTAAATGAAATGTAGATGATATCTTTTTTACCGACAATCGATAGCTCTTAAATTATCACATTGTATCAACTGGAGGTAACTTTTAAACCCATTGTATTTTTGAAGTTGTCATATTTCAGTACCAAAAAAACGTCCATAAGAGTAAAAAAATAACGTCAATGAGAGAAAAAAATTGTTTGTCGTCACATCTTTTAACTAACGGGGATCATTGCAGAATTAGTTGGAGTATTTTTAGAGCAAAAAAAAAAACGGTGGGACTTTGAGAAAATTACGGTTTTTTCAAAAAAACTAAAATATTTCGTATGGGATTCTGAAAAAAAATTCATATTTTTTTCGAAAACTACATTTAAAAACAAAAATTTTGAAAAAAAAAAGTTCTGGCAATTTAAAAATAAAAGAGCGGTTTTTTTCAAAAATTCATAACTTTTTTTGAGTCGGGAAAAAAAATTTGAAAAAATTCTGAAAAATAACTTTCGGGGGGTAGAAAAAGATAAAAAAAATTCAGCGAAATCAAAGGGGGTCAGGTAAAAAATTTGTCGATTTGACATGGAATGACCCATATAAAGTCCTTGAATTATTTACTTACAAATATGGAAATAAAATTTAAATTTCCTTACTATTGACATGTATTTTAATTTTGAAACAATTCTGTCAAGTTTCATAATTTGGAAACGAACATTTTTTTTTTCTTTTGTTCGTCGCTAACATCTCCCATATATTCAGGACAAAAATCCAAATGTGAGTCGAGAATATGTATTTTGAGGGACATTTTGCAACCGAGAGCGTACAATGCTTGGATCATATTTTTTACCAGGTTTTCAGTCTTCAGATTTTTTTTACCCAAAAAATTTCTTGTCCAGGCCTGTTTTTCCTTGCTATTCAATGTGCTTTCAAAAGTCTTGTCATTCATTAATTCTTTTATTTGAGGTCCTATGAAAATTCCTTCTTTTAACTTGGCATCTGTCATTTTTGTAAACTTTTTTTTTAAATATTGAAAAGCTTGACCTTCGCGATTCAGTGCTTTTACGAAGTTTTTCATCAATCCTAATTTTATATGCAGAGGTGGTATAATAATATTTTCTTTTTGCACTAAAGGTGTGCACTTTTCGTAACGGCCACACTTTTTTTTATGTAATGGTTTTCCCTGTCGCGACTGTCCCAAAGACACAAGAAACAGCAATACTTTGTGTAACCCTGTTGCATGCCTAAAATGATTGCAATCACTTTAAAGTCTGCACATATTTTCCAAGAATATCTTTCATATTTATCATTTGTAATAAATGTTAAATATTTTCATAGCTTTCTTTTAAAGATACAGCATAACCGACAGGAATAGAAGGATATGTGTTACCGTTGTGCAATAATACAGTTTTTAACTGGTTTTAGACGAGTCTATGAATAATCTCCAAGCATTTGGTTCATGCTCCATTCCGAAAGCTTCGAACAGCGCATCAATATCGTAGCAGTAAACAAGATGATTCTTATCGTCCATACTAAAAAAAGCTACAAGATCATCGTGTCGGTTTCGAAAAACAGTAATTTTTGTTCCCTTTGCCAAGAGATTCCATTGCTGGAGACGCGAACCAAGAAGTTCAGCTTGTGATTTTGATAAACTTAGGTCTCGTACTAAATCATTTAATTCTGGTTGAGTAATTAGATGGGGTTGCAGTACCTGGCTGTGAGGCTAAAATCAGGATCCGTAAGATCGTCTTCTTCAGTGCTAGGCTGGTCAATTTCTTCAGAAGCATCCATTGGTGGCGCCGGAACGGGGTGATTTTCATCATGCGGGCGAGGTCTTTGAGCAGATGGCGTTTCAATATAACTATGTTTTCTCTTTTTGCGCGTATTGAGCCCTTCTGTCTTATTTATGCAAAAATAACAATCTTCAATGTGATCCTTTTGTTCTTTCCACAGCATCGGTGTTGCGAAAGGCAATCTCGCAAGTATTTACCACAACTTGAGCATATTACATGCGGAACCCAGGGCTTGTCTTGATTTTTCACTGGTATTCCGAAATAAAGTTCGTAAGCACGGCAGATTCTGGGACTGAAGTTTTCGCTCGTATTTTTTGTAGTGAATTTACCATACACGTAACAAAAATTGTTAGGATTGCTTTCACAGGAACGAGGCATATTAAATATATAAATTCACAAAGTTTTAGTTCAAACTTCACAATAAAAACTAAAAACAAAATTTGTTTGATACACTTAAGACGTTGCAGTATGTTACAGTGCTATTACTACGTCATATACTAATTTTGTGTGTTTGATAGCGAACGCCAGCGCAATCTTAAGGCTGCGGTCCTCGAGCGTGGGAACTTCTTATACAACCTCTACATAGATATTTTCTACTCATACAGACGCATCGCGCTATAGAAATACGCATCCTCGACACGAACAAATCATCTTTCGGTGCTTCGTAAAAGCTACATACATAACCATCACGCGTTCGTCTTCGTACGATGTTTATGTGTGTTAAGGAAAACACGCAATGTATTTAGTCATTAGCTTTTCGCATCGCAATGAACCGACACTAGTCTGGTAAGGGCGGTGACTTAGAATGAATAGCTGGCGGCAAAGGGCGCGGCCAAAGTGTACGTTTACTGTGTATTAAATTAACATCATTTTACTTCTTATGGAGAAAAAAATATTTTGTTTAATATGAAAGATACGAATTTTATTAAAAACAAGGATTTGTATAGATTAAACCTATGACAGTGATTTGACCAAATTTTATTTATTATCATTTTTTTCTTTTATATTTTTTTTTTCTTAGGGATACTTGTTTCATTTAAATTTTCATTTTTCCGTTTTTTTGTTTCGCGTATAACTTCTCTTTTTTTAATCGCCTCCATCAAATAAATCGGTTCTCTCACCTCCATTTTCCTGTCAATCCTAGAATCTATAATTTCCGGGAGCATACAATCAATGTAAAACATCTTCAATTTTTCTTCCATTTTTTCCCCCAGAAGTCATCATCTTTTTTAATAAATTCAACTTTCATGTCCACGCTGGTCCAAACCATAAAAATGCATTCACTTTTTCGAGTGATATGAAAGAAAGAAAGAAAGAAAGAAAAATCATTTATTTAAAATACACACACAAATAAAAAGAAATTGAAAACAAAATCAAACAAAAATAAAATAAAAATGTATGTGTGGTATCTAAAAAGGGAGCCACTCAGCATGTGTTCCAACACAGATGTGTTGCAACGCTGATCTTCCGTGGCCCCACGTGACACACGACCTCAAGGGTGACACCTCGCCCAATAGAATTAATTAAAATTATGTTATTAAACTACAACTAAACTAAATTTAAAAATAAGTACAGATATATGGTTTATAAAAAGTGATGATAAAACAAACAATAAAAATAAAATAAAAATAATAATAAGTAAATAAAAATAAAAAAATAAAACAAACAAAAAGCTCCTAGTCTCCGGTTCAAGGAGTGTGTGTTGTGTTCAACAACTAAGGCTGGAATGGCTGGAATAATGGCTTCGTTGTTCATTAAAAAGATATCCTTTCATTTTTAATTTAAACGTAATTAATGACAAGGAAGCTTTAAAAGGTGGTGGTATATTATTCCAGCACTTAGTTGCGTTATAACTAAAACTACCCCTGAATGCAGCAGTGTGATGGCGACTAAAAGACAGGAGACCGTATAGGGCCGCTCTGGTTATGAAGCTGCCCTTGGATTTGATAATACCAGTCGTGATTGGTATTTATTATTAAATCTCCTGCTGGATTGCGTTTCCAGAAAGTTATCTTTTTTTTATTAACACCATCATTAATAGTCATGCTCGAACATGAATACGATATTTCAACGAACACTTTATTTCAACGATTTTATCGTCATTCAATAATCCATCTGGGCTTGCTCCTATATAGGGTATTTCTGAGTCTACAAATAACCCATTTTTTTTATTTCGCATAGAGAACTATCATAACTTCTCAAAAATACTGTTAACTGTTCTAACGCAATATTTTCGTGATCTTTGCCATGCTGTATTGATTTCACGTTTTCTAAATTCACTCCACGAAGCAAATTCTTTACAAGAGGCCCGCGTTTTATAAGACCTCTTTTGCAAACTTTCCCAAAACTTGATGCAGTTAGCCGCTGTCGTCTTTCTTGCATCCATTCTATGGAGTCTGATTGCAAGACAGTTCTCCTTTCCAGATTATCCCTTTCCACTTCTGTTAGACTAAGTTTTTTTAAATGTTCAATTTTTGCAAATTCAAAATCACTTTCATTTAAGTCTGGTTTTTGGCAGTAATAACCATAGTCTTTGTCTGCATCATTGCCTGCTTGAGACACATTTGTTTTGCGGCTTGGTTTGTTTTTTGGGCGAATCCCTTTCTTTTTTAACTCAAGGCGGCTTATGAATGTGTTCGGTTTTTTGTGGATTATCTTATTAAAAAGGAACATTAGTGGCTGTTTTGTGTTAAATGCGACAACGGACGTTGCGCAACGCGCCGAATAAGACTGCCTATTTGAAAAGTTGATCCGTTTTCCTCCCACAAACTTGGCTACTATACTGTTGAATACTTCGGCAATATTGCTGTTAACGTTATATATTAAACTTTTTGCATTGTTTACCAATCTGGATACAAGTTTTAGTATTGCATTGTAAAATGTACCTACAAGCTTTCATGTCTGGCACAAAGTTTTTATCCGTATGTTTCTCATCTGTGATATTGAGATATTTGCAATAATAAGGCTTGCAAGCTAAGTGGTTACCAAAAACGTGATTTGGTCCATTTAATAAATCATTTTTTAAATCAATGATTTTTTCAGTTATGGTTTTTTCCTTTTGACACGTGTTATGCTTTACAGCGCCAGTTACTGAACGTCTCAAACGTAATATGTTTCGTAACAAAACTTTGCGTAAGTGCAAGGGGTGCCTAGTATTTTTCGCCAGTTCAGCCAACTTTGTGCAGTAATTACGAAGTAAGTGATTGGTGCATTCTATTTTTTCCACAACTATACTAGGATATGGATTAGCTTCTAGTATACTTTTGTAAGTGCTGGAATCTCCATCAGCGATTAATTTTGAATATATTATGCCATACATTTCTATGGAGCGTGTAAAACCTTCGGTTATAGCAAGTGCCTCCATTCCACTCGAAGAACCACTGTAGTTCTTGAAACAAATGTGTTCTGGACAAGAAATGTTTTGATTTGCTGCTCTGGCACAGATCATGCAGTACTTGTTTTTAACTGCCATATAGAGGACTTTCTTGGTCCTGTATCCAATTATCACAGCGGCACCTGACAAGGCTGTGTAGTTTTTTCTATATGATCTTTTAGACCAGCATGCGTCTGCCACCACCGTGATCCGTAGGTATTCCGTTAGCGTTGACGTCACCGTTTTGCACGGCTAGAACGTATTCCTCTCTCGCAGCTTCTTCCATGCACTTCTGTTTTGCCAACTCCCACAATTCACAAACCTTTTTATGACATTTAGCATATAAGTTTTTTGACATGCTGGGCAAGAAGCCGATACCTGTTCTAATCCTGCGTAACCTGCTCCTATTGACATATAACTTGACACGGCTGTTTCGTTGAGATCAAGGTCTTTACTGGATTCGTCTTGTTTACAATTTTTAACAAGTAATTTCATGTTACACATTTTACAAATAAAAGTAAATTCGGAGTAGAAACCTTTCTTTCCTTCTTTTACAAGTTGTAAATGACTAAAATCACAACCTAGGGGAGAGTTGTGTTTGGAATTTTTTTGCAATTCTTCAAAGAAGTACATAAAATCGATCACTCTGCGCCCATCTACTTTAAACTCTTCGTTATCTTGTGCTTCTTCAAGAACAAGTTGTGGAGTATTCCGATCTGTTGCTGTCTGAAATAATATTATTGAATTACTTGTTGATCTTTTTAATATACAAACTAAACTCTTTACAACGTTCGTTTGCTTTACATTGTTACCCAACACTTTTTATAGAGTAGCAACTACTCTCATTAGTAAAACAATACATTGTTTAGACCCAAATAAATATTTAATTGCACTGCTTCTATCACAATACTTATAGACAGTAGTGGAATTCTTAGAAATGTATTATGTTCATTAGTTTGTTGTAATTGCCTAGCACGTGTTTACTTACTTTACTTCCTATTAGAGCTATTACGCACTGTCGACTTGTCGCTGGCGACTCGGTCGCCTCGTCGACCAAAACATAGGCAACTAGGCAGGAGACCAAGCCGAGCGACAGTATTCCAAGTACATTCGTGCAGAATGGATGTCGAAGAAGCTGCTATAGTAGCGCTACTAATCAAGAGAAAGAAAAATAAAAGAAAATCAAGAGAGTATTGGGTACATCCTTTGTTACAAGAACGAAGATCAAAAGGAATGTTTAAACTATTTTATGAAGACGTGAGAAAATACCCTCATAAATTTTTCAACTACGCAAGAATGTCTGTGCGTTCGTTTGATGAGCTATTGTGTCTTTTGAAACCACATATAACTGGCACAGATACAAATTTGCGACCATGTGTTTCTCCGGAAGAAAAATTATGTATAACTCTAAGGTAAGTGTAAACTTCATTATTTTAAAACCAGAGCGTTTAAGTAACAGTGCTTGCTCGACTTGCAGTGGCACTACCGTAAAAGCGTTGTTTAAATAAAAATATAAGTCTACAATAAAAATATTTGAAGTTATTACATATAATATGTAAAATAAATGTAAATTTCAGGATTCCAAACAATAATGCAAATTATTATCATTCAAATAGTCTTCCATTTTATAGTAACTCTTTTTTATTAATAAAGTTTTAACATGCAACTTAACCTTTGAATTGGTAAGTCACTTACATGTTGTGGGATTTTTTTGGGATTTTTATATTCTTATGAACATATATAATGCAATCAAATATGTACTGACATGGTACTGTTAATATATTAATTTCTTTAAATAATTCCCTAAGGGAGTCACGCGGTTTGAGACCATATATAGCACGTATGGCTCTTTTTTGTAATACCAAAATATTTTGTATATCGGCAGCAGTTCCTCACAGAACATTGATGCTGTTATTTCAGTAAATAAATAAAATAAAATAATTTGACATCATGTAATTATTGTTTAACTAAATCAATACTATATAAACTAATTTTAAATTCAAAGCACAAAAAATAAAATAAAGATTCAAAATAAGTCCAAGTAATCAGAATCTTGCGAGGCACTTGAAGTGGCAGTAGAAACTCGCGACTCTGAGCATTCTTGCGGTGAAGGAACTGAAGTCGGTAGAGTATAGTAATTCTGTTTTGTTGGTGCTTCAGAGCGTAACCGTGCTGTTTGACTTCGTGCTGTAGAAGACCCGGCCTCCGCTGTGAAATAGCCACGCTCATACTCGAACTCGTTATAATTACGCCAAACGGAGTTTGGATATACGTTATTTGGCGTATTGGTTCCGAATGAATCGATCATTGTGATTAATTGAATTTTCGCTGCTGGTTTTTTGTGATCGGGAATTTTCCTAAAAAACGATAAAAGGGACAGCAGAAACATTCTGTCCTCATCTTGTTCCAAAATGTCCGCGTTATTTTTACGAGTATCAATACATTTGTTCAGTGTTTCCAATAATTCTCTTGTGCCATCATCTGAAGGTTTTTTCTTCTTTCTTCCCACTATATTTTCCCTAGAGTACGGTCCTAAAGGTTCTTGATCAGTTGTCGACTTTTCTTCTTCCGTAATGCTACTCTCTGTGTTTAAATTACCAACAGTATTTTTCAAAAACAACAGCTGTTTAAAATAAATATAGGGAGTTTTATGAGAAGCAGAAGACCCACTTTTGGTATTTTTCATTCTTCGTATTTCTCGAGCAAAGCAGCTTCTTATATTTTTCCATTTTTTTTGAAGTGATTGACCTGTAAATAAATTGTATTTTTTTTATTTCAGATATCTTGGAAGTGGCTGCAAATTTGTAGATCTGCATTACTCATATAGACTTGGGATTTCAACTATTGCTGAGATAATAAGGGAAGTTTGTCATTTTATATGGGTTTTACTGAAAGACATGTGTTTGCCACAACATACAACAGAAAATTGGTTAAAAATCGCAAAAGATTTTCATTTACGAGCCATTTTTCCAAATTGTATAGGTGCCATAGATGGTAAACATATAAGGACTATAAAACCTTACAATAGTGGATCAGTGTGTTATAATTATAAACACTTCTTTTCTATCATTTTGCTTGCCATTTGTGACGCTGACTACAAGTTCGTATACATAGATGTTGGTTCCTATGGAAAGGATAGCGATTCTACTATATTTACACATTCAACATTTTATCAAAAGCTAATGAATAATGATTTACAAGTTCCGGAACATCAGCCTATTTCATCGATAAATCCAATACCAGTACCGTGTGTCATTGTTGGTGACGAAGCATTTGGACAATCTGATAAAGTTATGCGACCATTTGGTGGATCAAATTTAACAACAAAGAAAAAAATATTTAATTATAGGCTTTCTCGTGCTCGACGCTACATAGAATGTTCATTCGGCATATTAGCAAATAAGTGGCAGATTTTTCACAGACCTATTAATGTAAATTTAGATCTAGTAACAAGCATCACCAAAACATGTTGTGTTCTTCACAACTATGTTCGGGAAAGAGACGGATATAAATTTGAAGATACCCTGTGCATTCCTGGCTTAGAAGAAGTGCCAACAGGTATTCAAAGAGCTACGCGACGTGGCATGTCATACAGAGATATGTTTGCTGATTATTTTATGACTGAGGGTCAATTACCTTGGCAGATGAGCAGAATTCATTAAAAAATAAATGACATTTATAACTTACCTATGTTTTTTGTTTCTTCGTCTAGTAATCCTTCACCTCCAAATAACTCCACTATTTCTTCCCACTGTGTTTTCTTCAAATCCCGATTCGAATATTCGTTACTTAGTAAGTCCCAAATAGCTTTTCGGGATTGTATTTCTATTATAAATTTCTCGGTATCGAAAGCCTGAGCCATTTTTGTGCGCGACGTCCGGTCGTTACGACAGTTGCTCGCAGTGTGAATGCTTCCATTTGAAGCCGTGCTCCTATTGGTCGCCAGCGACCGGCGGTCGCTTGTGTGTCGCCACGACGCGGCGAGTCGCCCAGTCGCTTGGGCGACCGACGACCAAGTGCGTAGACATCTATTTAAACTGTAGAAACTCACAGTCGCCAGCGACCGAGTCGCCGGCGACTAGTCGACAGTGCGTAATAGCTCTTATCGTCTTATTATAGTCCGCGCAGAAGTGCTAGTCTCCGCCTGAGGTATGTGAGCGGTGAGACGGGGGAGGGCGCGTATTTTCAAGACACGCACGAGACATGAGAACAGATAAATCTCCGGATAACTATGTTAGAAACTGTCTTAATTAATGTTACGGCTAAATTATAAAATTATATTTTCTATTTCCGGGCTAAGCAAAACACACAGTTAAAAGTGTTAATTAAATTTTATTATTAATGGTACAAAACAGTTTTAAAAACAAATTAACATTTCTCAATCCGTATTTAGGTTTCCGTGAAGATGAAAATTTTGTAATTTGCGATGTTTGCAGACTCGAATTTCATTTTCTAAATAACATTTTTCACTTGTCGAGGTATTGGCGGACCCATCTTAGGATATTTAACTCCTGTGTGTTTGGAATAAACTGGCGCGAACAAATAAGTCTGACAGACTGAGTCAGCTTGACGTGTGTAAATATCCCCCGCCCAGCCGCTCACATACCGCAGGAGGAGACTAGCACTTGCGCGTACACTATACCATAAGTTGTCTTTGAGTTATGTCAAATTATTCTTAGTCGCTTTCAAATTTTAGAATAGCTAGGAAAGGAAAACTTCATGACGTGTGATGTAAAGGGAAAAACCACTAGTTAGTCTAATATAGAAAATTCTCGTGTCACAGTTTTCGTTCCCGTAGTCCTCCGAAACGGCTTGATCGATTCTCATGAAATTTTGTGAGCATATTGAGTAGGTCTGAGAATCGGCCAACATCTATTTTTCATACCCCTATTAAGTTTTTTTTAACTGCGCGCGGACGGAGTCGCGGGCGACAGCTAGTAATATTATATTATTTCTTTCACGTTCCGTTGGAGCAAAACTCTTTATAACGCACCCGCAAAAACCCGGCCCCATGAATTACGCTATATAAAGTACACTCTGTGTTACTTTTCTTTATATAAATGAAAAATATTTACTGCTTCCGATGACAGAATAATATCTTGCATATTTTGTTCCTGTAATGGAACTCTTATTTTTTTTTTGGATAACGAGGCCTGGAAAGTTCTGTCCCGACGTTGCCTGAAAGGTATCATTTAAAATTATTACACGGTAGGCACTTGAATATATTATAGTATCGAATTAATATAAAAAAAATAATAATAAATAATACTTACAGCTACGCGGCATGCATCATCGATAATTTTTTTGTCTTTCCGATTTGAAATTTCCTGGTTTCTGAAACAATATTATATGACATGATTATATTAGTACAATGCGTGTTTGTGCGATCTAAATCACCTATTTTTAATAAGGTAACTTTAAAAGTGGTTTCAGAACAATGAAACAGAAAAACACAGCATATTCATTCAGTAGTAACGATGAAGAGGAAATATAAAATCAAACATACAGGATGAGAAAAATATTTTCAGTAGCAAACATGTCAAAACTAGTACCAACTAGATTCATGTACATACAAGGCAGGACAATTAAAAATAGCAAAATATGGTAGGCCGTATAATCACTTTACTTCTTTTAGTGACATTCATTTATTTATTTGGGAAACATAACAGAAGCATCACTTAAATAATAACATACAAAAGATGTGAAATATTAACAAATATAAAGTAGTACACAAAGTCTAGTTAAAAATCTGAAATATTTAAGATAATATGATGTTTCCAACTAGTTTCACTGAGAACATTTAAAAGATATTGAAAGAAGCGTGCCTAACGCCACAGATCTAACCAGTATGAGTTACATGATAAGATACATAATAAAACCAAAACAGAGATATACAAAAACCGTACAGTACTAAATTAAAATATCTGCTCAAAAACTAATAAAAAAGGTGTTTATATTCATGACTGGGATAATATAATTTTTTTTAATTCACACTTGTACCTTGAGGAAGAGCACGAAAATATATCAATTTCATTTAATTTTGAATTATAGAAATGGAACATTCTGTGGAGTGGTGCGCGTTTGCCAATGTTACTTCTAGGAGTTGAAGTAAAGAAAATATTTTTAGAACGGGTAGACTTGGCTGGGACATGAAAGGAAATCAATTGAAGTAAATCAGGACAAATTATTTCACCAACACAAATCTTTCTTAATGTAGCTGAATCAATTAGATCACGACGTTGACTTAAACTGAGTAGATTAAAATGACTAAGGAGATCTTCGTAATACTCGTAACCACGATGCCCAAAGATACGGTAACTTAAGATATGCAGAAATTTCTTTTGCACCATTTCAACCTTACGTATATAGATATCATAAAAAGGGTTCCATATAGGAGAGGCATACTCCAACCGAGACAGTACACATGTCCTATAAAGACATAAATATGTGTCACTGTTCTTAAAGTATTTGGAGATACGTGTTACAAAGCCTAACATTTTGTTTTTGAGTTTGTAATTGAAGCTTTTTATTATTTTAACTTTTTATAATAAACCAATTATTTAAAGTAACTTGGTGATAATACTGATAGTTAAAAAATGTACCTACTTATTTGTAACTAGTAAGTAATAGTAATATTAATTAATTTAATATTGGAAATCCAGCAAAGGTAAATTATGATGTATAAAAACAAGATTTTCAGCATTTTTTAGGAAGCAAACGATTCCTCTTGTTTCCAGCCTCTGAAAACAGTCTCTCGCTGTACACACTGCTACATGGGGAAGAGAGATATATTTGGGCAAATTTAACCAAAATCGGGAATTGTTTGGCGTTGGCGGCTGCCCACCATGCGTAAGGGTCACTTTTTCGATCAATAGGAACCATTTTTAAGTAAAAGTCAAGCTCATTGGCTATAGCAGTATTATCAGAGTCTTCAGTTCGATTGTTATCTTTGGCAACTTCATTAAAACAGTCCCAAAATGAATCATGAACACTCATGGAACTGCCTGCTCTTTTCTTCAATGGCGAGCCTTTTCTGCTTGTATTACCCCAAAAAAATTGGTCTTGAACCTGGGATCCAATAACGTAGCCAGGAAATACTTTAAATTTTCATCAAGATGTTCGAAGCGTTGTTGCAATTGAGTTTTCAGGGACGTTAGAAATTGCAATAAGTTAGGGACTTTGCGTGAAGTTTCTTCCTTTTGAATGTACCTCATCAAAACTGCTACATGTGGTATAACTTCTGAAATGCACGACAGACCTGAGCTCGTGATCTTCGTTATTTCCTCGAACGGTTTGAGGAGAATGATGCATTGCTCCATTAAATTCCATTGCTGTGGAGTCAAGTTGCCGAGTTTATTGTGGTCGGCTATATACAGAGAAACAGCTCGTCTCTGTTCTAGCAGCCGCTCTTGTAAATAGTACGTCGAGTTCCAACGTGTACTGATATCTTGTACAAACCGATGTTCCGGTAACTTTAACTCTTTTTGAATTGCCTTCAGTTTCTCTTGTGCTAATGCTGAATGATTAAAATGAGTTACGATGCGTCTTGCAGCATTCAGCATCTCTACTAAATCAGGTTGAGTTTTAAGTGATTTAGTAATGACCCGCTGGAGAGAGTGAATAAAACACCTAGCTGAATCGTATTCAGCCACTTGAACTCCTTTTACCATATTAGCCCCACTATCGTGTACAATAATATGGAGTTTATTGAACATTTTTGAATTGAATCATGTTTTGAGCCTGATTTAAATATTGGTGTTATAAAAGCCAATTTCCAAGCAGTAGGAAAGGTACCAGTCATCAGACATTTGTTAAAAATAATGCAAAGTGGACGGCAGATGGTTTCACATGTTCTCTTTAAAAATACAGGACTAATTTTATCAGGTCCAGGACCTTTATTGGGATCTAATTTCTGTAATGCAAGGCATATTTCAGGTATGCTTAGGCTTATATCATTTAATAAAATATCAGTGGTATCGTTACACTCGTTTACAGCAATGTTGTTGACGCACTATGCTTCTTCAGAAGCAGGCTCAAAAACTGACTTAAAATATTTGGAAAACATTTCAACAATAATGGATGGATTATTATCAGATATAGTATTATCAAATTTCATAGAATGTGGGTATCCAGCGTTAGATGATTTTATATTAGAAGTGTATTTCCAAAAAGATCTAATATTTTATTTAAGAGACTTTTCAACGGATTCAATATAATTGTTATAATACGTAGTAATCAGAAGCTTGACCCGCCTTTGTAGCAACGAAAACTCCTGATAATCAATCAAGAAGGCAATACAATTATAAGTTTTCCAACGAGCCCATATTTTAGACTTGCGTCTTAAAGCTTGAATTAAACCCTTAGAGAACCAAAATTGTTCATAAAAAGCGTCAACCGCTAAGTCAGTGGGAAGATGATTGAGAAGTGAGGACCAATCAATGTTATTAATAGCATAATTAATTTGATCATAATCAGCTTTGAAAAAAATTCGCTTTAAAATTTTATTATGAGGCATTGTGATTGGGCTTTGTATTTTACATATTATATCTAAGGCTGGGTGATAAGGTACTAAATTTAGTAAGGGATCGTCGGAGGGTCCAACAGAGGTAGACAACGTTGTTAACACCAAATCAAGTAATTTCATATTTTCATTATTCACACTGTTTGCTTGACTCATGTTCAAGAAGGACATAGTATGCAACAACAACTTGGAAGTCTCGGTGCTAGCAGACCTAAATAATGTATCTGAACTATCAGACCAAGTAAGGTAGGGTAAGTTAAAATCACCTATAATAAAATAATTGAAATAACGAGCACTGGAATGTATATCCTGAAGACTACTAAAATGTTTATCATAAAGAGAGCAGCTAGAAGTAGAAGGAATGTAGCACGCATTTAGCAGAAGGCCAGAGTGAGCTGGGAAATGTATATAATATATATATTTCTTCTACCTCCATTGATTCACGTTCAAAAACTCTTAACAGCTTTAATAGATTTTTTAACAAAAACAAGAATACCTCCATCTCCCTTTTTACCTGTCAAAAGAAGATTTCTGTCTCTGCGGAAAATAGAATATGTCAGGAGGTAACTTTCAAAAGCGGTCATCTCCACTTTTGGCCAAACGGAGAAATCATGCATTTTGTATATAGCGTTTTTATTTATAGATGTGTAGTATTAAATAGTACAAGTTGATGGATGTAATAATCAAAATTACAAATTTCAGATAAAAATGTAATGTTTAATTGATATTCAATTGAAAAAACAACATTAAAGATTTGCTTTTTGCGGATTTGCTCATTTTTGTTTATAAAGTAAGGATATGGCTAGATATGAATATAAAGGGAATGGATTTGGCTAATTTTGTTAAAGAGCTGTTGGGATTTGACTAATTTTGCTAATAATAAAAAATATAAGTAATAGGGTTGCGCCTTTTATTATTTAACCAAATTTTACAAAAATAAAAGTTATAAAAATTAGAATGACAACTAAAAAAAACACGTTTTGTAATAAATCACTTACATCTTACTGAACAAATTATTATCTTAGATGGTATCTTCGTAACAAAAAATATACTTTGGGTAATACAATATTTAGTAATAATAAAAATTCACTAATCAACAATCAGCCTTTATACGTTTAACACTTACAATAAATCGTCAACTAGGGGTTCTACAAATTCTTCACATAACTCATTCCTAGCAGAATCATCTTCATTATTAAGTTCTTCACCATTATCAGCTATGTTTCTACTGCGTTCTATCACCGATTTATAAAATATTAAGTCATGTCGCTGCATCCATTCAGAGCCATAGTGTTTTTTTAATAGTTTGTCAATATCATCAATTTTAGCTTTTTTTATTTTTATTAATGATGGTGTTATAGGTACTGGGTTAACGTCTGACGCATATTTGCCCGCTTTTGTAATGGAGCGACGAGAACTGACATCGCTGTTGTAATATGGTTCACCCCTTACAATTACTCCTCGGCAATCTCCTTTCATTCTCGTGAAAATAAACCTCTTACAGTTCATGATCTTAAAGTGTAGAGCCTGTGTGCCTTTTTGAGTTTCCTGGATAGCAGTTTTCCAATCACTCACCTCAATGTCATTTAAATAAAAAACAGTGGCGTGTTTTTTTATAATGTCGACGTACTCATTTGGTTGTATTAAATTATTTTTCTTCTTTATTTCCTTCTCAATTACGCCAAATACTCGATCAGGGGGAATAAATGAGTGACCCGTCACTGGAAAAATTAGTTCGACTTTTTTTACCGTAGAAGGAGCATGGCTGCTTAACCACTTACTAATCATGCCAATAGTAGTGAAGCTTTTTTTTCTGGCCCGAACATCCGTCAGCCATAAGTCTTAATACCTCAATATCACTAAAATCAATATTATTCAATAAGCAGTGATATAATGCACTTGACAGTTCATTGGAGCCCTTAGCGTAAGTATCCTCCGTCCAAATGTAAGAGAAAACATTATCATTTGTAAGTTCTGAATGAGAATGTCCCACAACTATAGTAAAGTTATATAAATATAGCTGCCGGGAATAGTACGTGCTCTGATCTGGCACTTTGGGCAAAGGCTGGTTTTTACCACAATCAAATGATAGAATCTTCATTTTAGAAACAGTCTCTTGCAATAAATTAAAAATTTGTTTACTTCTAGTTTCATGTACTTTTAACTCTGTTTTAAGTCGAGTGTTTTCTGCATCTTCTTTTTCAACCTTAATTTTTTCTTTGAATTCAAGGCACGTTGAACACATGTCGCTCCTAGGATGACTAAAACTAATGTTGAATTTTGTATTGAAAATTCTTTTAAAGTATGATTCCTTACAATGAGAAAATTCTGTATATTCAGTGAGAAACATTTTGAACATTGACGCTACGGATAGTTCAGATGGTAAATATCTATTTACTGCGTCGACTCTTAGATCTACAATAATGTGATTCAACACCTTTAAATCTTTTAATGAATTCGATAATGGCATTTCTTAATCCAACATTTTTGGTGGATTTCCTATCACCACCACGTCTTTCAAATGCCACGAAACCAGTTACTTTGTGCCTCATTAGTACACCCCTCACTCTACCTTTATTGATTGACAAAGCTCTCAAAAAGAAATTTCTACACACAGGTATAACATCGTCACAACATTTTCTAATTTTGTAAACAATACTCATTGTTTTAGGATTTCCTGTACGATTTTGTGACCTTTTCCGAGAGGGATTCGAGACGTTACAATATTTGATGATAAAGTCATCTTGGCATTTTTTATCAGCTTGTGCATAAAACTGTTCATTGAATTGCTTCAAATCTTGCATGCATATATTAGCGCATTGATAAGCCTTACTATTATGTCTGCAAGGATATCGCTGAGGCAAAGCATTTGATGAGTACCTTAAATCGAAAAAAATAAGTATAGTAGCGAAATAAGCATTTTTAAAAAGAAACCCTACCACCCGACTAATACCTTCCCTGTTAGTTTTCCCTGAAAGTGTCTATGGACAGGAATAAGCGATAATAACAGCAAGCCGGCAATATAAAAGTTAATAATAATTTTATTATATAAATACATTTTAAAATATAAAAATTCGGTGCCCCACCGACACCGGGGTACAAGGACTAGGCTTCAGTAACTATTATTATCAATAATATAAAAATATACAATAACTTTATTATATAAAATACATTTAAAAATATAAAAATTGGGAGACCCTCCGACACCGGGTACAAGGACCAAGCTTCAGTCACTATTATTATTTATTAAATAATAATCACATTTTTATGAAAATGACATTCAAATTGCACATCCCTAACCTTTGTTTTTGTTTACAACACGTGCTAAAAATACCTACCTCTTCTTCTTCAGTTCTCGGCGATCAGTCGGCCGACCCGAAAGATTTCTTTTACGAGCCTGGTTGCTTGGTACCACCTTTACGTTTTTTTCCATGTTTTACACACTTTTACTTGGTTTTATCACTTGAATTTCACTTATTTTCGTTAGACAATCCAGACGTAACGTACACTCCAGCGACGCGGTGAATGTATGACGATAGCAATATGGCTGACGAAATTTAACGAGCTGTGATTGGTCAATTTGGATTTGACTACCTTTGAAAGTAAACTTGTATGTAATAGGCTACTTTTGAAAATAAAATCAATTTTTAACGTGTTTTCATTGTATTTGACCATTAATGATCGTCACTAAATCGTTGGTAATCTTCAGTAGAGACATCTAGTAACGTTTTCTCAAATTTTATGAATTTGGAGATGACCACTTTTGAAAGTTACCTCCTGATGTATCCGTTTGAAATTCATTATCTAGAATTAAAGATGTTAGCCATGTTTCTACCAAAATTATTATATCATAATTACATGCCATAATGTTTAGTTTTAATTCAGTCATTTTGCTCTTCAAGCCTCCACAGTTTTGGTAGAAAATTAATATTGTATTATTATCATCCATAATAATAAATTAACAAAATAGAAAAATAACAATATTTGTTTTTAAATGTTGACATTTGCTCAATATATTGTAAAATTTTCGTGCTCCACTCATTTTTAAAACAACATTTATTATTGATCAAAATAAGCAAAAGTACATTATGGTAAAGTATATAAGAGAACAGGTATAGTAAACATTCATAAAAAACATTTCTAATTAATAAACAAACTCTTTTTTGTGCGTTTATTATTGTGTTAAGTGACATTAAAGTAAACTTATTAATAGTATATATTAAAATGGATAGATTTTCTTAATATTGATATGTATTCTTTTCCATATCTGTACCACCAATAAAATGAATATCCCAGTGTGATTCTATATAATAGTTTATGAGTTTTAACAGTCCTGTTAAACAATTTAAGAAGTAAATAAAATTTAATCTTATATTAATATGTAATATTTTTTAAGTTATAAGAGATTACAAGAATATTATTAAAAAATGTAAAAACAAAAATAGTACAAACGAATCCAGTGACAAAACATACAATAACCACTAGTCATATCATTTTACGTAGGTCGTCATCACAACGAATGTGTATAACCTTAGAATCATCCGTTTTTCGCAGTAGGATACAACTATTTTTTATCCATATATATTTGTACAATTTTTCTTTTGCTAACTGCCGAGATTTAGCGTACAGTATTTTATTTTTAAGTGTAAGGTGTTCATTTACAAAGAAACGGGTATTATGGGCAACGTTCTCACTAATTGAGGTATCACTGAACAGTTGTGAGATTGAAAGGGAACGTCGCGAGCGAGCCGCTACTATAAAATCGTCACGTTGTCGTTTTGATGACAGTTGTAAGATGATGTTTTTTGGACGCTTTGTGGGTGAACCAGGGGCCACACGATGAACGTTTTTTATGTCGGCCGTATTTAACTCAAGTCCTATAATCTTGGAGATATTTAGAGATATTTGCATGAGATTTTCACCTTTTTTCTCAGGTATATTTTGTATTTCGACATTACAACTGCGACAGGCTTGATCTAGGTCATAAAGTGCTTAATGTTTGTAAGTCTGCACGTAGGGTAGCATTTTCTTGTATCAGAGTACTTTCTGGTGTTATGTTATGCACTTGTACCTGTTCAACCTGAGCTAGTCGCTGCTCCCAAGAATCCATGCGGGTCACTAGCTTGTCGAGATCGCTTTTAAAGGACTTAGTTACCTCCACGATTGCAGAACTAACGTCTTCACGCCACTGTCGGTACTGTCAGTACGGTATTGTCAGAGAGAGGTATACTTTTGAGTTTTTCGACCTCTTGTTTGCCAAACATAATCTCCGCCATATCTAAAGCCGCTGGTAAAATCAAATTTTCGGCAATAGTGTGGGGTTTTCCAACTTTAGCCACACGAAGAGCTACTCGATAACTAGCCAGCAACGCTTTCTCATTTACGTTGGACATTTGTCCTATAGCAGTTTTTTGATGTTGAAGTGCTTTTAATTTTCTTTCAAAAAAATCCACGGGTTTATTTGTTTCATTTGGATGCTTTGTATTGAGATGGCGTAATAACTTCGATGGCTTCATGCTTTCTCGTGACAAAGTTTCAAAGCAAATAACACATTGTGGTTTATTCCCAATCACAGTAAATCCAAATTTCAAATAACTGTCGTCATAAAGACGTTTTTTCTTTATTTTACTTTCATCACTCCCGCTAGAAGTTGACGGTTCTGTCGGTCTTTTCAGAAATTTATCCATTTTCAATCATTAATTATTTTCAAATAGGTATTAGTGATTTGTACTTATTTCAAGTAGTGTGTATGAAAGCATTGATGAAAGTAGAAGAAGCGAAAATCGTATGTAAGGATCGGAGCATATGGAATTCCGTGATCTCTGCCTACTCCAATGGGAAAGAGGCGTGATGTATATGTATGTATGTATGATTTGTACTTCAGTTATACATATACGTAAAAACAATGGCTGGCGCTCGACAAATAGTAGCCGCCTGACGCAACGCAAGAGTCGCGATCGCACGTGCCGCGCCGTTGCATAGCCCGCGTCGCTCGCGTCGCCCCCGTATCGCTCGTTGTGTCTCGCTCGCTCATTCACTATTTCACTTAACTGGCATGCTTGTCAATTGCCACTCTCGCGGAGTGGCGAAGCGCGGCGGGGCGGCGACGCATTCGATGTAAAAATTAGGTTTTCGTACTTATCCGACTCTAATTATGAAAATGAATAAATATGTTGGATTGAATATTTGAAATATGAAAAAAGTAACGGGTAGGGGGTCGTGAAATATTTTTTCATAGTAAAGGGGTCGTGGCATGAAAAAGGTTTAAAAACACTGCCGTAAACTGTCCAATTTAGAATCCAGATACTTAGTCAATGTATCGGTGTCAACATTTAGAGCTGATGACGGTAGATAAGAATTGGGTGATGAGGATAACGGGGCGACAGCAATCTTTTTCGACTTACAGGCCTTTCCACTTCATTTTATTCATTGGTAGAATTTTTTTAAAATCTGTTTCTGTCATGCCCACACAATTAAAATGCATGTGCATATTACATGATGTACATTTAATGGCATCTTTGTTGATAAGTGCTTTAGTACACTTATTACAATCCATATTGTAAGTGTAATGTATTATTTTATTGTATTATGCACGGTAGTTAAATTACCGACGTGATGTGGTTCGATAGTCTGCATTTAAATCATACACTGCACGTTTTGCACTGGTGTTTCGATATTTTCGTATATTAAACTTATTCTCGCAACTTGGAATACTATGATTTTGTAAGATAAAGTTAATTTTACAACACTTCACATTACAAACACACTTGGTTTCGATTTTTACCACGATTTTTAATTTTATTATATAAACTGGCTAATCAACACTGCATCGCGTGTGAGCGCGCGCGGGGGAATGGATTCTACTGTATACATTATATATTTCATAATGAAACCCTTGTGAATTCCACCTGAGTGAAACAAATCAGACCTGTCTCACTATCAACGTGGTTTAGTATTCTCATCACTCGTGTGCGTGTAATATGATAAATATGTACATAAAAACACACATATGCTGAACGTATTTCCAGAAGAGTATCCAAGTCTGATCTATAAATCTTTGCAGCACCGTTAATTAAAAAGGATGATGTCCTCAGGGAAAGTCGGGAACGTGGAACTCTTCGCGTTTCTTTTATCCTTTGACCAACAAAGACGCTGAAATTAAAGAGGGAATACGGTTATATAATAATAATAAAGCATTTTATTCAGATCTTAATAAATAACATTACATAAAAAATTACAAGTGTTCAAAACAGAAACTGGACTCTTAAACTAATAAACTATTGACACTTATATGCAAATGAACAATAATTCTCTTCTATTCTAATATTTGCTGTTTTGTAATCTTTCCTAGATCTGTTTGCCAATCGGCAAAGGCCTCCTCCAACCTTTTCCATTCATATCTTTCTTGGGCCACTCTGTTCCACGTGACTCCAGCCACTCGTCGTATATCGTCATCCCACCTCATCGCCGGTCTCCCTCTCTTCCTTTTCCCTTCTCTGGGATACCACTGAGTTACTCTTTTGCTCCATTTATCATGTCCTCTAACTACGTGTCCAGCCCATCTCCATTTTAACCGTCTTATTTTAGATGTCACGTCGATAGTCTTTGTTTTACATCTTATTATGGAGTTTTTCAATCCGTCAGACCTCTTGACGCTAAGCATACTCCTCTCCATTGCAAATTGGCAAGTAGCTAGTTTTTTCAGTATTTCCTGACTTAATGTCCATGACTGGCAGCCGTAGGTTAGGACAGGTAATACACAGGAGTTAAACAGTTTGCTTTTCAGGTTTATGTGTAGATTTTCATCCTTCATAGCCTCCTTCAAGCTCCAGTACCTCTTCGAGCCATTCCCAATTCTTCTTTCCACTTCGTTTCGCAATGAGAAACGCGTCACTTACGCATTTAAATCATACACTGCACGTTTTGCACTGGTGTTTCGATATTTTCGTATATTAAACTTATTCTCGCAACTTGGAATACTATGATTTTGTAAGATAAAGTTAATTTTACAACACTTCACATTACAAACACACTTGGTTTCGATTTTTACCACGATTTTTAATTTTATTATATAAACTGGCTAATCAACACTGCATCGCGTGTGAGCGCGCGCGGGGGAATGGATTCTACTGTATACATTATATATTTCATAATGAAACCCTTGTGAATTCCACCTGAGTGAAACAAATCAGACCTGTCTCACTATCAACGTGGTTTAGTATTCTCATCACTCGTGTGCGTGTAATATGATAAATATGTACATAAAAACACACATATGCTGAACGTATTTCCAGAAGAGTATCCAAGTCTGATCTATAAATCTTTGCAGCACCGTTAATTAAAAAGGATGATGTCCTCAGGGAAAGTCGGGAACGTGGAACTCTTCGCGTTTCTTTTATCCTTTGACCAACAAAGACGCTGAAATTAAAGAGGGAATACGGTTATATAATAATAATAAAGCATTTTATTCAGATCTTAATAAATAACATTACATAAAAAATTACAAGTGTTCAAAACAGAAACTGGACTCTTAAACTAATAAACTATTGACACTTATATGCAAATGAACAATAATTCTCTTCTATTCTAATATTTGCTGTTTTGTAATCTTTCCTAGATCTGTTTGCCAATCGGCAAAGGCCTCCTCCAACCTTTTCCATTCATATCTTTCTTGGGCCACTCTGTTCCACGTGACTCCAGCCACTCGTCGTATATCGTCATCCCACCTCATCGCCGGTCTCCCTCTCTTCCTTTTCCCTTCTCTGGGATACCACTGAGTTACTCTTTTGCTCCATTTATCATGTCCTCTAACTACGTGTCCAGCCCATCTCCATTTTAACCGTCTTATTTTAGATGTCACGTCGATAGTCTTTGTTTTACATCTTATTATGGAGTTTTTCAATCCGTCAGACCTCTTGACGCTAAGCATACTCCTCTCCATTGCAAATTGGCAAGTAGCTAGTTTTTTCAGTATTTCCTGACTTAATGTCCATGACTGGCAGCCGTAGGTTAGGACAGGTAATACACAGGAGTTAAACAGTTTGCTTTTCAGGTTTATGTGTAGATTTTCATCCTTCATAGCCTCCTTCAAGCTCCAGTACCTCTTCGAGCCATTCCCAATTCTTCTTTCCACTTCGTTTCGCAATGAGAAACGCGTCACTTACGCATTTAAATCATACACTGCACGTTTTGCACTGGTGTTTCGATATTTTCGTATATTAAACTTATTCTCGCAACTTGGAATACTATGATTTTGTAAGATAAAGTTAATTTTACAACACTTCACATTACAAACACACTTGGTTTCGATTTTTACCACGATTTTTAATTTTATTATATAAACTGGCTAATCAACACTGCATCGCGTGTGAGCGCGCGCGGGGGAATGGATTCTACTGTATACATTATATATTTCATAATGAAACCCTTGTGAATTCCACCTGAGTGAAACAAATCAGACCTGTCTCACTATCAACGTGGTTTAGTATTCTCATCACTCGTGTGCGTGTAATATGATAAATATGTACATAAAAACACACATGCTGAAGGTATACCTTTTTTTTTTTTTTTTTACGTCAAAGCGGCCTCCAGGCATACGGACTAAACCCCACGGCGTTCACCTCATCGTCTCTAAGTCAGGGCCCCGGGAACGGATATACAACCTTGGCCCCAACGACGATCCACTGCCCTCTCAACTGGTAACTAGACCCCCCCTTACAGTGTGGTGTTGAAACACCTAGACACTCACACCGGAGCCGTAAGATGTGGAGAGGATGCTCCCCCGGGCTTCCCCTCCTGGCTCGGGATAGCAAAGATGTTATTTTCTATCCAACGCGACGAAACTCGTTCACGCACCCCTTAAAGCCGACGCCCATCGGTGGACATCGGCACGACTGCACGTTCCGCTGAGTGCGGATTTGCTGGGCTAACCGTCGAAACGGGAAGACCAGACCTTGTTTCCTTTTTTCTTCGCCGGACCGGAGAACGAGCAGTCGAGCACCCCTTGGCACCCCACTCGGTGACCGGCCGGCCTTCCGGCCGACGCGCATACAGAGCAGTGCGGCGCCGCTGAGCAGTCGCGGGACTTGTGTCCTGCTTGCCCGCAGCGATAGCATTGGCCACTGCGGTCAGTGACTGCAGTGCACTGTTCCCGAACATGCCCTGCCTCTAGGCATCAGAAACAGCGCATCGGCCTCCGCTCCAGCACTCTCACACGCACCGCCGACCATCCAATCAATACTTTGCCGCCATCGGCAGCAATCCTCTGAGTCGCCGTTACCGGGCAGCTTATGAAAGCAGTCCCGATACCGGAGCGACCCCGTCGTATGACGCCCCCTTTTACCTCTGCTGCTGAGCAGCCTCCCGTGTTCGCCAGTGAAGTGGCGATATCACTCCATATTATGGTTTCATCGAGCCCAATGAGGCGCATGTTGGCGCGCTTCACGGGCCGCGAGATCAACAGGTCTTCATCTGAGAAGATCTCCCTCAATTTTGCCGCCAGGGCGTCAGCCTTGTCACCACTGTCCGCACCGGGGACCTCCATTATCTTGGCCCCGGTTGCCGCCGTCTTTATACTTAAGGAGGGGATCCCTAGGTTTGAGAGATCTATTCTCTCCTTCGCCTTCATTAGTACTGAAGTGTACGTCATCTCTTTTGCTTCGCCACCCGGTTGCAGCTTAATCACCACAGCCGCTGACTTGGGCGGACGAAGTTTGGGCTTTTCTGGTCGTGCTTTGAGTCGCGTCCCTTTCCCAGCGGCACCCCGCCCAGCCACAGCACTCCAAGGCTCGCTCAGAGCCGCTGGGGCGGGCGGAAGTGGTCGCGGTTCAGATGCAGCAACTGTTTTCTTCTGGCTCTTCTTGCCCTTCCTCTTGGTGGTACTTTTCGTCGCCTCGGGTTCCGTTGCGGGCTGGGTCTGAGCGGTTGGCTGTATGCCTGCCGCCTGTCCCGTCTTAGCAGTGGATCCCGTTTTCGGTCTACTTCGAGTAACACGTCTCGTGTTGGTCAAGTCCTTGTTTTGGTCGCTAGACAACGGAGGTCTAAGGCGTTCGGCAGGGAGGCATCTCTACGTTCCAGAAGAGTATCCAAGTCTGATCTATAGATCTTCGCAGCACCGTTGATTAAAAACGATGATGTCCTCAGGGAAAGTCGGGAACGTGGAACTCTTCGCGTTTCTTTTATCCTTTGACCAACAAAGACGCTGAAATTAAAGAGGGAATACGGTTACAAAGTTTAAAACCTGCTTTTATACTGTCGGAAGAAACATCTCAATTCCAAAACTGGTTGGAGGAAGACCACACTGTAGTACCACAACTTAGGGACATGAATTTCTGCTGTTCCTGCACCAGATCTTTCTGATGCCTTAACCTGTAACACAATATAAAGTCGGTTCAAATATAATAAATAAGTAATTAGGCAATTCGTTAACCATTTTAACATAAACTCCTAATTTTAATGTACCTATATTAATGATGATCGAAGACTTGAAATAAATATTCTATTTTATTGTGTTATTTTATTTGTCTATACATATTACAAATAACTACCGAAACGAATAATTTTCCATAAATTTACAACACATACCTTATTTAATTCCTTTTTAAAACAATTTCTTAAAGTGGTAATCTTTTTTTAACCGTATCTAGGTTGGCTTCTGGATCCTTTGTTTAAAACAATTCCAACAAAGCATTCATCGCTGCATTTCTCTTTTCTCTGTTGTGATAATCAGGATGTTTTACTTGCCATAAACATGATATGATTTATATTTTTGTATTACTTCCAACACAAAGTCACGCGCGGACAAAGACATAATAAAAAAAAATTATAACGCTTGACAAATACACAGCACATGCACCACCATCGACATCAAAACATAAACTGAAACAATAACCTCAAAAATATGGACGCCGTTTCGCCCATTCACGGACAATTCGGACTGCTTCCATATGGCGTGGCGCACGTTTCTGACATTGACGGACGGCCGCGGATGACGTCCATTTGGCCTGGACGCATGGATTTCTATCCGTTTGAAAATCCAGAGCTGCCTGACGTCCATCCAAATGGAATATTTTTTTACCATTCATGGGACGATTTTGGACGACGACTACTCCATTCGGATTAATGGACGTATCGTCAGTGGTAGCCTTTAAGGTATGTAAGTTTATTTTAATAATAACACACACACAAACACATAGGGGACAAACTTATAATACCCCAATTTTTGCGTCAGGTGTTAATGAATCTAGTGGTAATATTGAAATTGTTTCTTTATTGAAAATACGCATAATCTGCCAAATTAGTATTGACTGAAGAGACTGATGGAAGATTTTGTGGACTTTGTGTATTGCTTTCAGAAGTAGAATAGGTAAGATAGCCGATATTTTGACTGTAATTATATGGTGGATATTGATAAGAAGTGGAAATGCTGGAAGATTATTATCAAGATTATCAATAATTTGTACAATATCAATTTGCAAAATTCCTCGAAAAAATGACAAATGTTTCGCGTTGAGACAACATCTCTATTATTGTTTTGTCAGCGTCTTCTTTTTTTTTTCTTTTAGCACCTGCTTGAGAAGAATCTGAGGTGTTAGGTGTAGCAAAAGCTTCTGATGTTGATGCAAAAGTAGTTGTGTTAGTAGTAGTAGTTTGTTCAGTTGTAGCACCGCTTGTTAAGGTTTATTTTTCTTCAAAAACTGTAACTGGTCATCATATTAGTACTTTTTAGTTTTTTTAGCTCCCGATCCAGATTTTGTTTCCGTTACAACCTTTTGTTGTTTTTCATCCAGCAATCTTTAATATTTTTCCATTTTTTAATAATCATGTTACCTGAAAAAATATTTACGTAATTAATCAAATTTACAAGGAAAACTTTGATTTTATTTGAGTAGTACAATATGCTATTTTATTCTAGATTAATTTTCGAGGGAAAAATACTTGACACATTGACAGATGACATATATAGGATTATTTTGACAATGGGTTTCATTTCTATACACTAACACCCCCCCTCGATTGAAAATCTCACAATTAAGATAAAAATCGCATTTGGATCTGACAATTTTCTATACAAAAATTAATAGAAATATCTTTACTTTACATTATAAATTCACTCATAACTAACAAATAACCTTTAACTTATTTTTCATGAAATTATGTTTTTCAATTCATAAACGTTTAGTAAAGATATAAGCAACATTATGTTCAGATGATACATATTCAATAGAAATTACCTTTTTGTCAACAATATCCTTTAGAAAATGATGTTTAATATCTATGTGCTTAGAACGCTTACTATTCTCATAAGATTTTGCAATTTGAATGTCACCTTTATTGTCCATATATAGAATACACAGAACATCACTATACAGTCCTTTTATATATATAAGATCACATGCACTAGTAGCACCAGCCACATACTCTGCCTCAGTTGACAATGCAACACAAGCTTGTTTCCTTGAGAACCAAGCTACAGGGCACCCATTGTAGAGAGTCACTGCACCGGAAACACTCTTCCTATCGGTTTGGCAGCCTGCCCAGTCTGCATCTGAATATGTCTCCAAACAAGTTATATCTGATTCCTCATAGCATAAACCAGTCTCTAGACTACCTCTAAGGTATCTTAAAACTCTTTTTCCTTGCATCCAAAGACTCTTTGTAGGTCTATCTAAGTACTGGCTCAGATAAGATGTAGCATTTGCTATTTGCTATTAGCATTTGCTGAGCCATCTTGCTGAATATTTCGTCCAAACTGCAAGATCGATGCAATGCTATGTCTGGACGAGATGATATTGCTACAAACATAAGGCTTCCTATAAGTTCTCTATAAGGAACATCATTTATAATTGGTTCATTTTCTTCAAGTTGGTAACCCTTGGTGTAGCGATATCTACGATCCGCTACAAGAGTTACTTGTACTAGGTAGAGACTACTTGTATGTACAAGAAACTTTAATGCAATCATTTAAGCGCAATATATAATTGATATCACAGAATTATCGTAAGCAACGCGCGATATTATATACTCTTTAAACCAATAAAAGTATTGAAACAAAACTTGTGTACCGGTTTAAGAATATTAAGTTAAAGTCATTTATTGCTTTAAATGTATGCAGGAAAGAAACTTGCATCTTGTAATGTTATCATCAACTCACCCAAATTCTTGATAAATTGATATTTCCCGACTTCCGGTGGATATTGGGAGATTGTGGGCAGCCAGCCATACTTTTAATAAAGTTTCACTCATCAACGACGTAAAACATGGTTTTTGATAAAAAGGTCTTCTTTAAGTGCGTGGTTGTTGATTTTAAATTAAAGGGAAGAATGACGTTTTAAATATCTTCCTACCTACTTTATGTTTCTTGTATGGAGGGTAGAGTTTATAGTTCCAAAACCAACTAAAAACTTTAAAAGGCGCTGATGACCACTATGTGATTGGCGATTATTAATGAAGTGAAGTATGCCATACGGAAACAGTAAAGTACAGAAGTAGTTTATAAAAATAAAGTAAATAAGTATGCAATTGAAAACGACATTATTCAAAAGAATTCTGAAATTTTTAAAATTATTGTTATATATTTAATCAATGTACAAAATTACTTTACAACTAAATTTTTGAAAGTCGTTACGGACCGGATATATATCTTTCTTCGTTTCATTTTGTTCTACTCTAACAGTTTTAGGCGCTTTCTTTCAAATGCAGTCATTAGCTTACAGCAGCGCCACCTTAATTTCACATGACTTTATGGACACTTCTAATATACAGAGAAATTCCTCCTTGTCTCTACCCTCCATAGTTTCTTGTAATATAAGGTAGTGTATTTTCTTCTAAAATCTGCTCAGTACGTCTTCTTATTTTTTCTTTCTCACGCCTCAATTGAGCTTTTTCGCGCCAATTTTTTCGCATTTGTCTCTGCTGTCTAGGTGTAAAGTCTTTGATGGTTTTTAATAACCCATCTTTTGTCTTACGATGATACCTCTCCCTATCTTTTCTACGTCTTTCTTCTAAAGCAACAGCATTTAGTTTAGCATTCGCTCTACGCATGCTCATCTTTTACTGTTCACGTCTGCGATTTCTCTTCTCTTCTTCACTCAATTGAGTTTTAGTCCTACTTGAGCTAGGCAGTCTAGCTGTAACAAAGCAAAAGAAGCAAGCTGAGCATACACTCATTTCCCCCGAGATCGCTTACTTGCGACTGAAACCACATACTATAATTGTTTCAATAACTGTAAAATTTGATTCTTCTAATGATAAAATGCTATCAGGAACAAAATAAAAATAATTTAAAAGATTTTTTTATTATATTCCACACTGTTGAACTTAGACACATTTTTTTTGTCCTACCGAGGGCACCTTTAAATATAAACTTAGACAAAAAATTATTTTCGATTTTGCTTCTTGTGCCTATCACGCAGCTTTTTGCGAGTATGCCATAGTGAATATAAAAAAAAAACACATTTCACTCCACCCTAATGAATATATATAGGAGTTATATTGGTCAACAGTATCAGGATAATGTTTCCGAATATGTCTTTTGCAGTGACTCAAGGAATTCAGTATTTTTTTGTTATGATAACGTCCATCGGCATATTATCAGGCTCGCTTGTTACGTTGGTTTGCTGGCTTGGACCGCTTTCTCAGCTCTCCGTTTACTTTTATTTTTAATTACTTTCTGCTTCTTTTATTTTTTATGTATTCTTAATGTTGTCGTCACCCTTAATATTTTTCTGTATCTCGTGCACTAGCTTATAGTCTTTAGTTTTGTACTCGGAAACTGCTGCTTAGCACTTTTTTACATAAGTTCCTCGTAGGGAAAAGTTTACTCGCTTCCCAGCAAGGAACTTTGCTGTGATTGAGTTAAAATGTTCGGCCAAACCAATTTTTATAACATTTGTGAGCAAGAAGTTCAGTTTTCCACTTTAAAGCTACAGAACAAATGTAACTATAAAGGATTACGCAGACCGGGACGGCATGGCAAGGGATTTTGCCGTGAGTCAGCGCACACTGGCCGCTTAGATACCGCGGCATTCCAGCACTTTGCCACGGCATGCCACGGCGTGCCGCGGCACGACAAAGCACGCCTCAGCGACTCCTGCTGCCTGATACACTTTTAGTCTTCAGTTGCGTTTGATCGAGTGTTGGTGTGCCTCAGTTTTAAAATGGTAGATTGGGATTTGGTGTTGATATCGATTATTGCAGATGAAGAAGAAGGTGCACAGGCTAATAATAGGGATAGAAGAAGATTTTGGGTTGATAATTTATGGAAAGAAAGGGAATCAAAGGGTGAATTCAATAATTTATTTAATGATTTAAAATACGACGTGCAAAAATTTTATGACTATCATAGAATGGATTATGAGAAATTTCAAGCACTGTTGAATATACATATGTCGACCATATATCGAAAAACAGAGGACCAATTTTCGCAACCCCATTGAAGCCGATCAGAGATTATCCTTGTGTTTGAGGTGGGTAGTTAAATGATTGTATAAGTTTTATTTTTTCTTCTTTTATTAAATTAAAAAAAAAACAATATTTTTTGCCAAGTACAATCATGTATCGTAGACACATAATAACGATTTTCAAGTTTTTGCACTGATAAACCTTCTCACTGATAATCCCTGGATCTTTATTTGTTTTTACTTAATTTAGAGTACCTACTAGTTTAGATTAGTTTCGTATTCAGAAACTGCAGTTTTGTAGCCAGACCCTGAAGCAGCTTCATAGCCAGGGCCAGAGGCGGTACCATAAACAGACCGTGAAACAGCTTCATAACCAGAGCCTGAGGCAGTTCCATAGCCAGACCCCGAAGCAGCTTCATAACCAGAGCCTGAGGCGGTTCCATAGCCAGACCCCGAAGCAGCTTCATAACCAGAGCCTGAGGTGGTTTCATAGCTAGAGACATCTTCAGATGTTGGAGCTGGAGTTCCCTCTATGTATTTTAATTCGGCGTCAGTTACCACATTAAATATTTGTCTCTTTATTTGGACCTGCACTCTTTCTGGTAGTTTTTTTACTGTGGCAGCCATTGTTTGAAAGAACGAATCAATGGGGTCCACCTCCTTTTTCGATTCAATGTATTTATTTAGTATTTCAGCAGTTGTTGTAGGTTCTGGTCTTATTAAGGAATGGTGTGAATCATTGGTCATTCGCGAAACTGAACGTTCATCATTATCATTGACAGCGGATTCTGCGAAAGAAGTCTGCGTATCCTCTGAAGAGGAGTCCAGATTCGAGGTTTGTTTTCTGTGCTGAATGTTTTTTTTCAAAAACTCCAGCTCTTTTTCAAACTTGATAGGGCGTCGCTTTGTGTACGGGTCACCACTCTTTGTTTTTCTGTTATTCAGAGCTTTCCTAAAATTATTACGTATATTACCCCATATTTTCTGGCATTCTTCACCTAAAACAAAACATAAGCAGGTAAAATGGTATATAAACAGAATAAGTAGGTAATGGGAAAAGGCCTTAGATAGTGACTAGGTTAGCACCAGCTGTGTTTATGGGATTATATTGAGCTAATCTTTTTCTAAGTAGAAATTACCACTGGCATTACGGTGACGGAAAAATATCATGAGGAATTCATAATTATATATAAATACGTAAACTGTATTATTTAATTGACTTTGTTTAACTGTGCCCTGTCTTTCACTCTGCCTCACTTACCCCTAATTATATTATCTTTCAGATTTTTGATCACGGGAAGTAGCTTCAAGTCTCTAGGTTACAGCTATCGCATGGGGTTTAGTACAGTGCGCTCTATCGTACATGAAACTTGCCGAGTCATTTGGAATGCCCTAAGACCTAGTGTTATGCCAAAACCAACAAGGGAAAAATGGACGCGAATCGCGATGGAATTTGATGAAAAATGGAATTTCCCGAACTGCATCGGTGCAATAGATGGTAAACATTTCAGGATAAAAGCACCTCGCAATAGTGGAAGTCTCTACATAAACTATAAAAAGTTTTTCAGTATCGTACTACTAGCGGTTGTGGATGCAAATTATAAATTTGTGATTGCAGATGTAGGATCATATGGACGAAATAGTGATGGAGGTATAATGCAAAACTCAATATTTGGAAAAAAATTGACTTCTAATGCCCTCGATATTCCCCCAAAAAAACGTTTACCGAGGACAGATCTTGAGTTGCCGTATGTTTTTGTAGCAGACGAGGCTTTTCCGTTAACCACAAACATTATGAGACCATTTAGTGGCGATCGATTGACAGATGAAGCAATGAAAATATACAATTATCGTTTGAGTAGAGCCAGGCGTATCGTCGAAAATGCATTTGGTATACTTCAAGAACGTTTCGAATTATGTCAAAAAGGAATTCAGGTTCAACCAAAATATGTTGATAATATAATTTTAGCATGTACTTGCTTACACAATTTCATCATAGGTGGTACAAGCACAGAAAGCCAAAATATAGCAAGTGTAAGCATTAATTTAGAAAACGATAATAATATGAACAATGCATTAGATGGTATGACAGTACGGGAGATGTTTAAAGATTACTTTAGGTCTGATGAGGGCTCTATTCCATGGCAAAACGATATTGTAAATAGACATTAATACTGTGTTAAATCTTAAAATATAATTATAGTGCAAAAATATTTACTTACCTGTTTTATTCATTTCTATTCCAATTCTTTTCCACGCATTGTTCTTCATTTGAGTGTTCATATAATGTTTTGATGACATATTATATAAATAATCATAGTCTTGAACTAAAGTTATTAATTTTTCCTCCATGTTGGAATAAAAATCGTAAAAAACTGGTCTCCGAAAAAATCACGTAGCACAGTCGTCAAAGACGCGGGCGCAAATGGATGGTCAATATTGGTGTGCATTCCCCGCTTCTCTACTCCCGCCGCCGCACCCCGCAGTATATCACTACGAGCGCCGGAGTCCGTGGCATGCCGTTGCCTACCGCAGTATGCCACGGCATACCGCCACGGGAGCCTGTGGCGCGTGTTGCGATAAAATCCCTTTCAATGCCACGGCATCATTTTAAAGCATAGCAATTTATGTCGTATTTCTGTACCAGTACGGTTGAATGTCCATTAGTAAAAATTAAAATCCCTTGCCTTGCCGTCCCGGTCTGCGTAGGCCTTAAGAGTTCCTGACCCCAATAAATAATATTTTCTTAGTCTTAAACCCTAGAATGCAATCAAATCTCGATAAGGAATCGAAATTTGTCCCGTAACTTAATTTACCCTAAGATCCACCTGTAATTACGGTTATGTATGGTATTCCTTCTGTGTCAATATCCTCTTGCTCTATTGCCAATTGTTTTTCTTCTTTGCCTGCTTCAATTATGTGTTGCAGAGCGACATCTCTGTGTATATCACCTTACTAAATATTTTGATATAATAATGCTCTCACATATTTGGCTTATTTAAACTAGCACATATTTCGTTCAATTGGGCATATAATAAATATGTTTGAAAAACGCTTTGTACTACACTAGGATATATGTAATCATTTTAGTTGGTTTTTTTGAGAAATAAATCTTTTCTATCCTGCACATTTTATGTAAAGCTCCCATGAACCCAATCCTTTATTTCTTTTATAAACTTCATAGCGATGAAATTACAGTGAAAGGGATCATGCCGCATGGTTGCAAGATGAATGCAAACATAGCCGATGTCGTTTAATTGATTCTCCTCTAATGACGGTGTTTCATTGACATTTTCTTGTTCTTTTGTAACAATTAGCTCGTTGGCTGATAAAGAAGGTGTGCTCAAGTTCGTCAAATAGTAATTTCTTCTTCAGCTGGTTATTTTCGTTATTTTGTTGAAGAGGTTGTCATCTAAAAATAAACATAGTGTTAGATCTCCAACATGAATAAAAAGCAAAACGTGACTTGTCTATTTTTTTATTTCACAGAAGTGAAGAAATCACTCACCTTGATAATAATGGTAGACTTGAGATCAATATTGTCATTATTTTGGTCATAATATTCCACGATCTCATTTTCATTAAATGCCCCTTCTTATTGCATACCCGACATACATAAGAGGAATATTTACAAGACTCAGATGTATGTAAGCCTGCACAAACACCACACTGGCGTTGTCGTTCACCCTTGCCAGGCCTTTGCCTCAGACTGTGATACACGGGTTTTGACATATGAGTTACGCTGTACTGTACTTGATCCTGCTCATCTCGTTCCACCCGAGGACCACCCTCGCTGAGCCATGCCATACCGAATCTTGCCAGAATCAATTTACAAACACTGCACTGAATTATTTTCATTACGTGACACTAAAGTCATACCTTGACCTTCTATCAAGGCTGCATCCCTCTCTGCATCTTTTAAACTCACAGCTAATTTAAACGCTTTTTGAAAATCTAAATTATCTTCGGCAAACAATTGTTGGTATACAATACTTTCACTCCTCATGCCACACACTAATTGATCCCTTAAGAGGAAACACTAAGGGCGAGAGAATTGAATAATATCTATTTGTAAAATCTAACGCTGTCGCGCAGTGCCCGAACAACCGAGCTAGTTTGCGTGGCACGCCGCCGCGCCGCCCCCACGCCCGCGCCCCGCGCCCGCCTGTACGCCCGGGCTCACACACAGTTTGCTTGCAGTCAATCGCAGTCGGCAAGTTGATATCGGCATTTGCGGAGTGATTGTTTCGTGTTATTGTATTACCTACCTGCTCTTTGTTTGACCCTAGCTATTGTTTACTGTACTTGTTTTTTTAACTTCAACGTGTTGACTCGGCTTGTGTATTGGATTTTGAGTTTTACTCGTCAAAAGGAGAAAAATCGTAAGTTATTTTTCAATTTTCTATACATATGTATTAATGAAATTGGAGTGTCTGTTTGTAATATTGAAATAAAATAACTTTTTACTACATGCATATGAATAATTGAATATACAGTCGACCCTCCTATAACGCGGTACTCTCAGAACGCGGTTTCCATATAACGCGGAGCTGAAAATGCGATAGCCCTCCTATTTTTGATTTTTTTTTTATAATATAGGGGGCAAACGAGCCTGCGGCTCACCTGATGAAGACTAACATTGTGACATGGAAAATTTATATATAAGATATTTTTTTTTTTGTCAAAAAATCTAGACGCGTGCAAAGCCCGGGGCGCGGCGGGTCGCTAGTTTTATATAAAATTTCAATGTCACAATGTTAGTTACCGTACTCCTCCGAAACGGCTTTACCGATTTTTACCAAATTTTATATGCCTATTCAGTAGGTCTGAGAATCGGCTACTATCTATTTTTCATACACCTAAGTGATATGGGTTGTTCACCCTTAAATTTTTTATTTTTATTTTTGAACGATATTTTTTGTTTTTATTTTTTTATAATGTGGCATTAAAAATACATACAACCCTATATTTTCACTCTTCTATTACCAAACCCCTGCTTTTTTTTGTCAAAAAATCTAGACACGTGCGAAGCCGGGGCGGGTCACTAGTTTCTTTATATAAACTCTTCAATTCAATAAAAATAATTTATAATTTATCTTGTCTTTATTGGTCTCCATATAACGCGGTACGAATGATGTGATTTGCACTAATTCTGCGTTTCTTATAGCGCGGTTTCCATACAACGCGGTAGACGGTTTCCATAGAACGCGCTACGAATTAGCCTGGTTTGTACGGTTAATCCGAGTTTCTTATAGCGCGGTTTCCATATAACGCGGTACGCACTCACCGCGTTATAGGAGGGTTGACTGTATATACCGTGTAACACGCCAACTTTGCCCGCTTTTTTGATAAAAAGTAATATATCTCATGTTTTTTCTACAGGCGCCTAGATATTTTGTTTATTTTCTGCAAATCTGTGACCGTGTGCGGAGATTGGATCAGTAAAATATATAAAAAACCGACATTTATTCCACCATTTCATTGATTTTGATGACGGGCAAAGTTATCTAGACTTTTAGCCAACATTGTCCATGACGATTTTCTACAAAAATGTAGCCTTTACGTCAATGAGAAAAGAACTAGTAATAATACTAGGGCAATGAAAGCGTTCATGTCAAAAATCTGATCGATACCGATAAAACTATTTGCTTGAAATGACTTGGCAATGTTACCCTGTTATTTTTTCACTTTTCCATACAAACTGAAAGTTGTGATTTCAATATGCTAGGGTTGCCACATTTGTAACACACGCACAAAAATGTTTCGGTAGCTACAGAAAATAAAAATATCAAATAAAACATCATTATAAGTTTTACGTTTATTTTTAATCAAAAAATAAGAAAAATTAACAAAAAGCTTAAACTCTGATAGATTTGTTATATCAAAATTGAGATCAATCAACGTTTTAAAACTATTCAAAACTTAAAAGTAGGAAGAGTGATAAAAGTCTTTTTTACCTTCAATCGGTGAAGAACTAGTGGTAGTTGTACGATAATTTTAGTAGGTCGGTTTGGTACTATTTTATTAAAGTTTGTTTCCTAGTCATTCACTGACTCACAAATTAAGTCTGATCTAGTTTAATTCAGTATTCGTAGTTTCCATGCTTTCTTTTAGTCTAAAATAACTCGCAATTGCTAGTAATTAAGTAGGCTTTTTATAAAATCAAGTTACAATTTAAAAATAGAACCTAACTTAATGATCGCTGACTAAATGTTTTCTGGGAACAGACTACACAGTGATTGCTGTAACGTTACTTCGCAGAATCAATTTTATTTTATTTCTATTGTAATAATGTGAATCAACAATGTTAAATTATAAGTTTTCCGATGACAAAATTTGGTGGTTAATTTATTTATTACAAATTATTTTAGCGTTCTCTTTTTATACCTAATCAACATTATGATCTTTTCACATCGTGATATCATGCATACAAACTGATTCAGTTGTCATCCTTGCCAGAAAATGTAATTTAATCACCTTACATGTCGCGAATTGCGCATTGTTTTAACTTAAAAACTCTTTTGCAATAGTTCCGATCATAAAAATTATTATGGAAAGCTTATGGAATCTATAAAATAGAAAAAATGCATTCTTCAAATTATGTTAACAATCAGAAAATCCTTAAAAGACTAAAAACCTATCGATATGCTTATTTCTTTTCACAATCACGTACACCACCCGGTTAAATAACTTGTTCTTTGAAAGAACAGTCTTATTTTTTAAAATCTAGAAATTATATTAAAACGTAACACAAAAAATAATAATTCACAGTTACACTACCAATAATTTCTCGTATTTCAATTATATTGTTCTTTGGAAAACAGTCTTTGTTTAATTAATACTGAAATACTGAAATCAAATAAAGTAATTACTTTTTAAAGTATAGTTGCTGGATTTATTTAACTCTATTGTATGTTAAAATTATTAAAATTAAAATGAAATATGATGTGACCACGTCTAGTTATTTCGGGCTCAGGCAATACTGTGATAACATCTTCTAAGTGGGTAATTCTTCAATTTCGTGCAAATTTGGCGAAAATGACAGATTTTTTTTTACTTCAAAACTAGACCTGTATTTCTAAAATATGCATAATTCTTTATGTATTTGCCAATTAATAGCCAATTGCACACATAAACTTAGAAGTTATAAGGGTTTTAATTTTTTTTTCGAACTGGTAAAGACTTTGATAGTGATGGTAATGACAACAGGGAAGATGGTAGTGATACGATCGTACTGGTAATGATTACAAAAAGTTTTGTGATTACATTAAAAGTCCGGGTAATGATTTTTAAAATTTTATTAATTAGTGAACACAATTATAAATCAGACTTACAAATGATCTTAAAATAAATTTTACTTTTATTGGTGTTTTACATTAATTACTACAAAAACACTTTTATTATCTTTTAAAGACAAGTGAAATTAAAAAAACTAATAAAATAGGAACTTTGGACTTTCAATATTAAGTTCTTTTTTAGACAGAGATTTAAAAGGCCAAAACGAATTGAAAAGACACATAAAAATTATAAAAAATGTGATAAGTATTTCTTGTGTAATTTTTAGGTATCTATCTAAAAAAAAACAAAACATTTTTAATCAACTTCGTAAATAAATCTGTAGGTATTTTTAACATTATTATTATAGTATTTTATAATTCTCGATATCTATTTGTACTCATATTATCATTATTATAGTAAATAACAAATAAAAACTAAAAAAAAGTATAAACGAAACCAAAATATAAAGTTAAAAAGTCATTTCAGTCACTTTCATAGATTAAAAAATATTCAAATCATCATCGTCATCAGATTCAAAAAAATTTTCCTTATTTTGATTTTCACCTTTAGTTTTTTTCTTGTCTTCTAACATAATTGCACTTGATTCGGCCGGTTTTGATATTTTGTTTGAAGTTATAAAATTTTCAAAATTTGATTGAAATCTCTGCTGTTTGTGAGTTGGAGTCTTGAAACTAAAACTAGTATTCGACCAGTGTAATCGAACATCAGACAGTATTTTCACTTTTGGTGAAACTGAAACTTTTTGTGTGTCTGGATATGAATGTTGAATATCTTCTACATTATTAAAGCTGGTCAGATATCTCTTGGGTGAGTTAGTTACTTCTTCAATCATTTCGGGAGTAGTATTTGTGTCCAGAAAATCATGCAACACCTGTTCTTGTTCCTGCGGAATAGTATCCTCGGGTACATCCATATATCCCAAATGATAGCCGTGGGTACACGTGATTCCATTTGGACAAAAGAAGCAACTGAGCTTTCTAAATGTCATCCGTAAACTACCTGCTGACCACAAAACTTGGTGCACAGACATTGTACCCTTGAAAGTTTTAATATTGCTCGGCGTTGTCCTCTCTTCAATATCTTTTCTTGTGATAATACGCATCTCGATATTCTTGATTTTCTCCTTCATTACAAGCCAAAAATCTTTCAGAGTTCCCACATCTCTACCAAATCTGACAGTTTTGTCTGCTGTACGTTTAACGACAGCCCCAATCCCGTCTGGAGCTCCCTTCCCGTGACCGGTTTCCAAGTAGTTCCATGATATTGCTTTCAAATCTGGGAACATGTGTTGAAGTTGACTGATGATATAAAATATCTTGCGATTCCGATACTGGCTTGAAGGACTGTCAGTCAAAAAATGTAAAGTATCAATGACACTGCTGCTTTTTACAAATTCTATTATAGGTATTATGTGTGCCCATACAGATTCAGCATCATGCCTGGTGCATTCACTCATAGTGCACATACTGTGAGTTTTATGTACTCCTGTTTCCGTATCCAGCAAATAAACAACAGAAGTATGAAGGCTGATTTGTTCTGGACTACTACCGAAATGGTGGCTTTGCACTTCTTCATGAAATTTTGCGATATAATTTTCAGAAAAGTCCATGTGTATGAGGGCTTCATTGGGCGTTAAAGTCTTTTTTAAGTTATCTATGTTTTTATATTGTTGGACAATATTTAAACAGTGTTCGAAATAGTGTGGTAGAGAATCTTCAACTTTTTTAATTATAGTAAGTGGCAAATCTTCCATTTCAGTTTTTTTTGTCTTTTTTGTATCCTTCTCTTCGTCCTTACTAACATAGGTGACAGTTTTCGTTTCCCACTGGTAATATTTCAAAGGTTTGTCATTATAGAACTCTCCATATTCAATAACTTTAGTTTTACATTTTCCACAGGTTCTATTTAGGCACTTTTCTCTTCGAACATCGCAGCAAAGGCTTTCCAGCAACATGGATCCGTTAGCTTCCTTTATTATTTTATTTCTTTGAAGCGACTTTACTAATAAGTCCATATTAACGTGTTTAACACACGAGCAGGTGTTTCTGTCGGACTCTTTTGGATAAACCACCCAAAATGGACGATACTTACAAAATGTTGAATAACTAACTTCTTTATGGGTTTCATTAAATTTTTTGTGAAGATTAATCAAAGTATCCGTGAGATAACGTTTTTGTTTTGTCAAGCCACTTTTTTTGATACATTCTTTTTTGTCTGCAGCAATTCTAGTATTACTATCTTCATCAAAGAACTCTTCTATTTCTCGTTTTATTTCTTTCTCCTGATCTTCATGTATTTGTTTTTTATTTCTTAATGTAAATGGCATTATTGCTGTCGTTAACCTGTGTTTTTTGAAACTTTCTTTGTCTTTTACAATAACATCACTGAATTTACGTTTATCTGTTTTTCTTAGGGTTTTGAACCCTTCTTTCAGCTGTTTAGAAATAACTTCACCAAATATCAACTTCTTTTTCACTTCTTCTTTTTTGCCTTTATCTATTTTATCTATTAAACTTTCAATTTTCTGTTCTGTCGATGGATTTTCTTTTTTAGTCTTTATATTCTCTCTCCTAAGCCTGTCTACAATTTTTTTCAGCTCTCTCTTCTCATTTTGTTCCTTCTGAATTTCTTTTTTCAATATTCCAATTCTTTTAGTATAAATATAACGAATGCGCCGTATTTTCTTTATTCTTTTAACGCAGTTTTCACATTTTTTATTAAATTGATCTCCTTTATTATTTTTGACTTCGATCTGATTAGTTGACGGTCCCTCCAGTGGGTCAACTTCATTAACTTGAGGCACTTGACGATCTATTGTTTCATCATCGCTGGTAGGTGGAGAATTATCAACAAGCATTTGCTCTATTGCTTTTTTCTTCTTTTCTATGTATCGTTGACGATTTTCTCTCCATTGTTTTCTTTTCTGTCTTTGTTGTCGTGGCGTTAAGTCTTTAACTGACTTTATTTTATTCTGTTCTTTGCGTTTCAAATATCGTAACCTTTCTTTTTCTTTTTGAGCAGCATATTTTTCTGGATCTTTTTTTATTTCTTCATACTTTTGTATTTTATGAAGTCTTTGTTGAGCTAACTTTTCCTCAGTAGTTTTCTTTTTTTTCGCCATGATTCTTGTTTCTGTAAATAAAACACTGTTATTAATGATCTATTTAACTAAAGACTACTTAGCTTACTTTATGTTTTTTTTTTTTTTTTTTTTTTTTTTTTTTATAGTATTGGGGGCAAACGGGCAGACGGCTCACGTGATGGTAAGTGATCACCGCCGCCCATAGACATCCGCAACACCAGAAGGCTTGCAGGTGCGTTGCCGGCCTTTAAGAAAAATGTAGGCTCGCTTCTTGAAGGTTTCCAAGTCGTATCGGTTCGGAAAAACCGCCGGCGAAAGCTGATTCCACAGAGTGGTTGTGCGGGGCAAGAAGTGTCTCAAGAATCGCGCAGTTGTGGACTTCCAGACATCAAGATGGTATGCGTGGTATTTTTGACGCGATGTCCGATGGCGAAATTCAGCGGCCGGGATTAAACCGAACAATTCCTCCGAGCATTCCCCGTGATAAATGCGATAGAAGATGCAGAGCGAGCCTACATCTCTATTCTCTACGCAACGCCAAAGGGTCGAGCCGATCGGAATGAGCCTGATCATCGACGATTCGAGCTGTTCTACGTTGGATACGGTCAAATGGAAGGAGCTGGTACTGGGGAGCCCCCGCCCAAAGGTGAGAACAATACTCCATGTGTGGCCGAATTTGCGCCTTATAAAGTTGCAGGCGATGGGCCGGTATGAAGTATTGCTTCGCCTTATTGAGCACACCAAGCTTTTTAGAGGCCAATTTGGCCTTCCCTTCCAGATGACCCCGAAACTGAACGTCGCTCGATATGTCCACACCAAGTATTCCAATACTAGCTGCGGCAGTCAGGGGAGTACTCTCTAAATGAGGAGATACGACGAATGGTGACTTTTTAGTGGTAAACGCGCAGACTTGTGTCTTCTTGGGGTTGAATTGGACTAAGTTTAGTCGGCCCCACTCCGAGATTTTGGTTAACAAAGACTCGACTTCAGACACAAGTCTGTTTCGGCACTCGTCGACGTTTTCCCGAGAAATGTTGGCGCGGCCGGAGTATGAGGCATCTCCTGTGCTGTCGTCCGCATAGCAATGAATGCCGCAGATCTGCAGCATATCATTGATATGCAGAAGAAACAGAGTGGGAGATAGCACACAGCCTTGTCGAACACCAGCATTGACAGATTTGGAGTCCGAGCATGCACCGTCGACAACGACCTTGATGCTCCGATCTGCCAGGAAGCTGGTGACCCAATTGCATAATTTCTCGGGAATCCCATAGGAAGGGAGCTTCGAAAGAAGCGCTTTGTGCCACACCCGATCAAAGGCCTTCGCTATGTCCAAACTAGCTGCTAACGCCTCCCCCTTGCTCTCAACTGCCTCCGCCCATCGGTGTGTCAGGTAAACCAAAAGATCACCGGCTGAGCGACTAGCTGATGTTCCTCTAGGTACCGCAGGAGCTGGCAGTTAATAATGGACTCCATTACTTTGGAGAACAAGGAGGTAATCGCTATAGGTCTGTAGTTGGACGGATCAGAGCGGTCGCCTTTTTTAGGGATCGGATGCACCAAAGCAGTCTTCCAAGAGTTCGGGACGACGCCTGATGAGTAAGAATGCCGAAAAAGACGCGTTAGAACCGGTGCCAACTCTGGAGCACATGTCCGCAACACGATCGGAGGGATGCCATCGGGCCCACTCGACTTATGAATGTCCAAGGAAAGAAGTGCTTTACGCACTGCACTTTGCCGGAATTTAACCTCCGGCATGTTGGTATCACACCGCAAGATAGCCGGTGGTTGCTTTCCTTGATCATCCAGGGTCGAGTTGGACGCGAAAAGGACAAAGGACCCGTGGTACAAAGGAATGTTCCAATTTGTACCCCGGGTAGGAGAGGTAAGAGGTATCAGCCGGAGAGGATATCTGAGTCTCAGTTAAAAAGAGCAGGGCAGGCTTCGCCGTCTCAAGGTGGTAGTGGACGGCGTTTAAGTTGGAATGAAGTCCCCTGATGTTGCAAAAGTCCACGGTAAGCGTGACAGGGGATGCCTTTAGTTTCTTGCTCCGTTTGCCCCGAGCAGATGTATGAGATTCGAGCACAATATCGCCCCTCCCAGAATACGAAGGGCAGCCTGGGCGTCCACTCTCAGGCGATGCAGAGGAGACAGGAGGACAGGCTTCTCCGGGACTCTCACAGACCGAACGAAACGCAACAGCAGTGCCGTTACTTCACGTCGGTATCAAGTGAGAGAGTGGTATTTCCCCGGTCGTGCCGGCCCATTCGGCTGTAAGGAGTACAGCATGGCACTACCACTAAGGTTGACTGACTGCACTGGTGGAATAATCTCTGTCACAAAGGTTATTCCACCAGCGGGCGATGGGGTCGTCACATCCCGACGCCTAAAAAATGTTCACTCTGCCGTGACAGTGAACCTTTATAAATGTATACATTTTCTATAGAAGTTATAAAGTATGTGTATAACAAAAAAAGTACACGATAATATCCTTAAATTTGATAACACCAGGTGTTCTTAAGAAAAGTCCAACCCAAGACAGCATAGAACGTGTTAAAAATAACACTATACTATACCTATATACTACATTAACGTACCGAGTAATTGAAACGATTTAAGGATTTAAGTACCTACTCAGAGCTTTAAAATATAAAAATATTTTTTTTTAACAATTTCATCACTACCTTCTGTTTAGGATCATTACCTTCACTTTTAAAGCTGAAGGTAAAAGAAGGTGATGATGCTGAAGGTAATGACATTTTACGACATTTTAGACTGTAACCCTATATCCGTAAATATGACAATTATCAAACCAAGTAAGAACATTAATAATCCTAGTGAGCTTCCTTTTTAAAGATCAAACATAAATAAAATCTTATTACTTACCCCACAATTTAGGCGATGGTAAACACAAATATTTCGTGACAAAGTAAAATTTCGAGTATTCAATGTTCGATAATTCTCCAACCCAGACGCGCAGCCTTCCTCTCCCGTGCCTGTGGCTCAACTGGCTGGCGAGCGAAATGCGGGGCGAGGGGAGTAAAACCACAGAGTAATATAAACTGATATTTTGTACTTACAAATTTTGCCGCTGGTAATGATCAATTTTGCGTGACAAAAGTTTGTTTTTTTCTTTTCAAATTAATTATACAGTTTAAGTTTGTAAAAAACATTCTACAGATTCTTTGTAATGTATGTAATAATATTTATTCACTTAGTGATTGATTGTAGCAACGCAGCATTAGAATTGAAACACCTATTCGGCAATACTCACGATGGGACACGGAAGGTAGATGATTTTTAGCATATTTTTGTAAAATATTTATTAAACCCATTGGAAATAGCAATTCACGTTACCGTATGGCTATAGTTTAATATTATACTATTTCGTTCTGATAGAAAGCACACACTCAAAATGATTTTTATTTTTTTTATGACTACAAATAGCGAATTTGCACGAACTCGTAGAAGTACCCAAGTGTTGGACGGTGGAAATGTCGTCAATTCTTGGATATGTAAAAGTGGTTCCTTTTTCACAGTTAGATTGTTTAACTTTGCGAACAAATTTAACTGTAGGGTTTGAATCATTGACGTACAAAATCTTACCTACAAAATGTTTTATACTCTTCTTTGTACTGAACCGAGCTATTATCCAATCACTTTCTTTTAATAATTTATAGTTTTCAGTGTAGTATTCAATATTATGTAAACCAAATGGGATATTATCGAATTCTAAATTTTCTTTTTCCTCTTCTTGCTAGATCAAATCAAACATTCGGCTATATAACAATCCTGCACTGTCTCATAGTCTGAGTTATCTGTGTCAATAACAACTACTTCAGTATCCGTCGATGTCGAGCTCGACTCGCTATATGATCGATTCTTCCTTCTTTTCACTGAAGTATAGCCTCTAGCTGGCTTTCTTGTTTTCGAATTACTTTTAGCATTTATTTTTCTACTAACTTTCTTTCTCTTTCTTGAATTTTCCGCGCTTAATATTTTCTTTGCTTTAGTATTGTTCTCTTGCAAGCATTCTGGTAATTCACTTTTATGAGTGGCCACGAATGACATGTTCTCAATTTTATTTGAAATTTCACTTAAAGTGCAGATTACTGATGTTTGCGTTCCTGGTTTAATAATTACATTGGATAGTATAGTTATTTTACTAGGCCCTTTTTTCAATGACCTTTGAGTGTATTTATTGCTGGTACTGGTGGAAGCTTTCAAAAATAAATGAGTTTGCGCAGATGTTAATGACGTTGTTACTTTTGGTTCTAATTGAACCAAATAAAAGTTAATTAAATTTACACAAATTTTGCTGAGACTCTCAGGAATGAAACTATCTTGATACTCAGAATTCCGAACAGCGTTTTTCGAACTGTCTTTATTTATTTTATTTGTAGCATTATCTATATCAGGTTTAATAAAAATGCCGGAACGTTCGTCCAAAACCAAGGCATTTTCGGTTTTATTCACTTTGACCACACCAGATGATTTCTTTTTTGATTTAATTTTCTTTTTTGTACTACCCACAAGAGCATTTTTACAAGAATCAATATTCAAATCCAAAACTGTGACTGATTTTCCTGGCTCGTAACTAACTTTTTTATTTCTTCTTGCTTCTAATGGCTTTGGCGCTCTGGTTTCTTTCAAATAATCGATTAGTGTTTGGTCTATCCCGTATGACAATATTTCTTCTTGCAAATCTGGTATCTTTTTTATAACTTCTCGCGGATTAATTGGAAATATTCCAGATGCTTTAAAACCACTTTTGATGTTCTGTTCCTCCTTCAGCTCAATGGCTTCAATTAACTCGGTAAGCAATTTAGGAAAGTGCTTTTTGTTCAATGCTGTTTGGTTTGGGTTCCTAAGCTTGTATTCGTACAAAATTTTACGCCATGCTTTTTTTAAAGGCGCAAATAATGCCACGTCTAGAGGTTGGGTGAGATGTGTTGACCTTGGAGGGATGAACACCAAGCTGATGTTATTTCGCTCACACAACTCTACAACTTTAACGCTCAAATGACTAGACAGATTGTCGCAAATTATAACTTTAGTACCTGGTGTCTCTTGTGCCCATGGAAGTATTAATTTTTCAAAGTAGTCTTCAAACATGGCACTGTCAAACCACCCTGATTTCGTGCAATTATATCTGGTTCCTGGTGGCCCTCCACTGATCCACTCGCTGTACAAGTTGGTTGCTTTATAAACAACATACAAAGGCAAACATTTACCGCTGGCAGTAGCAGTAAACATCAGCGATATGTTTCCTTTGGTTGAATTGACTACTCTTTCCGGATACTTTACCCCCCTCCGAAAAATGCACTTAGAAGAACCAGGATTATCTGACAGGTTTGTTTCATCAAAATTTATTATATTTTCTGCAGGTATGTCTTTCAACGTTGTGCTTAAATTGTCAAAATATTCTGAAATTTCTTGAGGTCCTTTTTCAGCTCTTGCCTTTGATATGTTTTGAGTAGTTCTTACAGTCAATTCATTACTATGCCTAGCTAAAAAGCCCTGGACCCAAGCATCACCAGGAATTTGATTTTTGAATTTATTCTCTTTAGAATTTTTTTTCATGTATTCGTGGACCAATAGTTTTAGGTCCACTTTAGTAAGCGGAGATCCGTATTCAGCAGAAACTTGCAAAACTCTTAATATTTTTTTTTCTTCTTCAGCGGTTAGAACGGTGGGATGTCCAACAGACTTCGTATGTTCTTTTTTTATTTTATTCATTATCGTCCGTCTTGGGATACCAAACTGTTGCTCAGCATCTCTGGAAGTGATTTTTTTCAACTCAACTGCTTCGCATGCTATTATCAGCATTTCATCGGAGTAATTTTTATACATTCTGGAACCTACTTTACGTCTTGACTTTCTTTGTCGGATTCGAGATTTGTTTTTGTTTATCTGAAATTAAAAATAATAAATTGAAGAAAACTAGATTTAATGACATATATTTTATAATCACTTTGAATGTCATAACAATAACTAGCTTCAGTTAACAACGTTTTTTTTTGTGCCCGGGGATAGAAATTAGCTTAAGTTACCTTCAAATATTTAATATATCAAAAAATATATACACAACTATTATAACGTGACAACCCTAAGGCTTTTTTGAAGTCGGGCAAAGTTGTCATTCTTAGGTGGCAATATTACTAGGTAACTTTACCCATCATCATAACTTTTGTTTGGTAAGTAATTTTAATCACCGAAACTGTTTAAAATACTCTGTTATTCATTTCCAATGACATAAAATAATACAAACTAACCTTTGCTTTCGCCATCAGTCACAATTCACTTTGCAACTTCACTAAAAATTTGCCCGCAAAATTATGCACCTCACCGAACAAGTCGCCACACGATACTGAACGAAGTTGGATACAAACGCGACACTCAGTGATGCCACACGTAAAACTTACTTTCCATTAAAGTTGTCAATGTTGCCATAATTTAACGCTATTTTTCTTCATAAACGGATTTCCTTGTGAGTTGTGTTTTGGGCAAAGAAACCCCTGGAAGCAAAGTTGGCATATTTCACGGTACTTATGTAGAGCTATTAGTTTATAAATTATTGATTCACTTTTTTGTTTACGTATATACGTACACAAAAAGTGTATGTATATACAAAAACATTAAAAAAAAATATACAAACTAAGAACTCGTTGTAGTATAAAACAGAAAATATTATAAATTATCAATTATCAATGTATCCGTAGACAGTTATTGACTTTCCTCGCAACTTCGCTCACAAATAAATGTAAATAATTTAGGAGGTACTTACATAAAACATTAAAAAATAACTAGTGGAAAAACCTACGCGTAAAGAGCTATATATATTTCTACCAATTTTTAATAATAATCCTACTTGACAAGCAAAAACATACCTTCTGAACCTATATTGAGAATTGAGGACGCTTTGTCCATCGTGCGATCTTTATACGGCTACGTGTTAGGGTTGTACAAAGATAATAAAAAATAAAATATAAGATAAAAATAATTATTTATTTGATAATCACATTATGTAATGTACATTATGCGCGACCTTCACCGAGTGTTAGTATGTATATGTGTTTCGTAGTGGTGTTCTATAAAAATTACCACGACTTTTCTCATAATCAAAATTATTTTCTCTGTTAGAAGTTTTCTGAACCGAATAAGAAATTTCGTGTCTGTAGTAAGACTTTGCAGTTTGTTGCAAAAATTCCTCAGCAAGTGGTTTCGGCATTCAATTTTTTCAACTGTAAATTTTTCATACGGTCTTTTTTGCAAAAGCTTTGAATATGTGTTAGCGTCACTATCTGAGATAATACTGCCATATATCCAATTATGCATTTCTATGCTTTTTTAAATCCTTCGATAATAATAGTTGACTCCATGCCGGTAGATGGTCCTGTAAACAAAATACAAGAAGTTTTAGTCCACTGATGCGGTTGCTTCGACCATTCATATAATAGATATTGAGTTAGATTTTAAAAATTTAATAATTTGTGGTAGCTCGATGTGTACCAGTATTGAAGTATTACCAGAGAAACTTCTTAATTTTTTGTTCAATAGTAATACTATGATGTGAATTAACTGATCTCAAAATATATTTATCTAATTTGAAAGCATCGTGTAGGTATACTGAATTCAGAAATAAACTAAAAAACTATATTTTAGAAATTATTGTGCAGCGAAGAGAAGCAATAGGAAGAAATAGAAAAATCATTCTTAGATAATTTTGACCAAGTTTTGATGACTCGGCCGGCAAGTATTGTAGATACAGTTTACATATTATTCAAATGGATGGGTTTTCTTCCGCCTTTGTTGTTTTCTATATGAATTATTAGCTACACATTTTGAATATAGACTAATAATATTTTATGGCTACATTAACACCACCCCTCCATAAAATATTTTAATGTATTTAAAAAGCAAACAATCTTTCCCTTAACTTACTAAATTGAGTACCCCCTAATGATTTAGTAAATATGTCTCCCAACTGATCACTAGTATTTATATATTCTAAACTAATAATTCCCTTTTCTAACTTTTCTTTTACAAAATATTTTCTTATCTCTATATGCTTAATTCTACTATTAGAAGTTGACATATTGTGTGCTAATTTTATTGCTGACTGATTGTCTTCATATAATGTGATTTGGTCTACATTAAAACCAAGATCAACTAATAAATCTTTAAGCCACCATGCTTCAATTGTAGCTTGACTTAAGGCAATGTATTCAGCCTCGGTCGAAGACAATGCAATTGATTGCTGTTTTCTTGTAAACCAGATCACAGAGCAACCAAATACTTTAAATATACAACCAGTTTCTTTCTGTCTACACTACCACCCCAGTCACTATCTACATACCCACAGACATCATCAGTATAATTATCACAAAATTTAAGACATAAATGTATTGTTCCCTTTATATATCTTAAGACATTCAATAATAGTTTATATTATAAAAGATTACTAGCACAAACTTGATATCTACTTAGTATACAAACTACAGCGCTCAAGTCTGGCCTTGTTGCAATTTACAACATACATAAGTTTACCAATTAATTTCCGGCATTTATTTTCAATATCTTTACTCTCAGATGAATCCCTTTTTAAAATTTCAAATTTAAAATTCTTATCAATTGGTAAGGATAAAGCTTTACAGTATGATAAACCATATAAATCTAAAAGCTCATTAAGAAAATCTTTTTGGGAAATATATGTAACCCCCTTATCTTGTTTTACATTCATACATAGATATTTGGAAATTTTTCCCAGCTTTTTCATCTTGAAATTATTACATAGAGCAGTATTTAACTTTTCACATTCTCCCATATCATTACCAAAATACAAAATATCATCAACAAACAGTAATAAAAAAGATTTCTTATCAACATTATACCTAAAATATAAACAGGGATCTTTGTCAGAAGGACTGAAACCTAAATTTAGCATAACATCATTAAAAGTTTTATTCCAATACTTGGGACTCATTTTTAATTCATAAATTGCCTTATTTAGTTTACAAAATTTGAAATCTGATTTAAATCCCTCGGGCAAGTACAAATAAACCTCTTCCTGTAACTCACTATTTAAAAAAGCATTACAAACATCCATATGTTGTACAATAAGATTCATTTTAGTTGCTATAGCCATGAATATGCGAAAAGTATTTAAATTTGCTACAGGAGCATATTTAAGATAGTTATCACATAATTTTTGTTCGAATCCCCTAGCCACTAATCTAGCCTTATAAGTTATATCTTTATTTTCATTAAATTTCTTTCTTAATACCCATTTAGTGCTTATGATGTCCTTTCCTGCTGGTACATTTGATACTAATGTCCACGTATTATGTTCTTGAAGTTGCTGGAGTTCGCTCTCAATTGCTGCTCTCCATTTATTTCCTTCATCAGATGACATAGCCTCAGTGTAAGTAATATTCTCAATCCCAGTAGCCATACCTATATCATAATCATTCAAATGTATTGGTTTCTTCACAACTCTTCCACTTCTTGTCCTTTGTAATGTATTTTCTTCTTGTCTCTCCGACTCTTCATCAAATCTTTCTGGTTCATCTTCTTCAAATCCTTCTGATTCATCTTCCTCCAATCTTTCTGATACATCTTCCTCCAATATTTCTGATACATCTTCCTCCAATGGTATGTCATTAAGATGTACTGTGTTATCTACATATTCCCTTTCAAAATTATCTTGAATCTTTACTTCATCGGTATCAATAGCAACAATATCTCTTTTAATTAAAATCTTTCTTTCCTGAGGATAGTATACTCTAGTTTATATAGTTTTGAACCCTCATATCCCACAAATAAACCAACTTCACTTTTTGAATCCCATTTTAACCTTTTTGCCTTAGGTATATGAATATGAACTTTAGAACCAAAAACAAATTTTAAATTATTTATCTCAAAATCTTTGCCTTCCCAGAGCTTATATGGTCTCACCTTTTTCTCTACCTTTTGATGTTCTATTTAGAACATACACTACTGTATTTATAGCTTCGGCCCATAATTCTTTTGGAAGTGTTTTGGCACTTAACAATGATCGAGCTGCCTCAACCAATGTTCTCATATCACGTTCTGCTCTTCCATTTTGTTCTGGAGTGTATGCTATAGTAGTCTCATGAACAATGTTTTTATCTTCCAGGAATTTTATCATTTCTTCATTTACAAACTCTCCACCATTGTCACTACGGAACTTCTTTACTCTATATTCTGTCAACTTTTCTGCAGTAGCAATAAACTTCTTTGTGTATTTAAAAACTTCTGATTTTTGCATCATGAAATATACTTGTCTATAGTTAGTGCAATCATCTTTAAAAAGCACAAAGTAACATGAACCACCAATGGAATTTACCTCCATAGGACCACAGACGTCTGCATGTATCAATTCTAGAGGCTGTTTTGCAATACTCTCACTGTTATTAAAAGTTAATTTGTGCATCTTACCTTCCAAACAAGCTTCACATGTACTGGAGTTGTTGTCTTTAAACTGTATATTATTACATTTTAATAATTGCCGAACATGCCTATAATTTTGGTGACAAAGTCTTACATGCCATACTTTCTCACTAACAACAGCTGAAATATCTTCATAAATAAAGTCCATGACATAGAAATTACCTTCACGATTACCTATTGCACAAAGTTCATCATTCTTGTAAATTAAACACTTTTCATTTAACATTGTCACTTTATAACCTTTGTTAGTGATACTAGGTACAGAAAATAAATTTACCTTTAAGTCGGGCACACATAACACTCCATTTATAGTTGTATTTATATAAGAATTTCCATCAAATGCCTTTAAAACAACATTCCCAATACCTACAACTGACAACTGTCGACCATCACCAACAATCACAAATCTATTTGACAGTTCTTAATAGTCTATAAGAAGACTCTGTTCTGCAACCATATGTGCACTTGCACCACTATCAACTAACCATTTATAATTTTGATAATTCTGTTTTAATTCCAAAAAGTCTGTTGACAATGCACTTACTTTTATTATTTGAAATGTTACCTCTCTTTTCATAACACTGAAATTTTAAATGTCTAACTTTTCCACATTTATAGCACTTGCGATAGTCCCTTACACTTTTACACTGTGACATGAAATGATCTAAAAGCCCACACTTGAAACATTTTAACTCCTTCTTGTTCTTTTTCTCTGCCTATTGTCCTGCGTACAATGCCACACTTTCATCTTCATTCCCCTTTGATTTAATTCTCTCTTTTTCTATTAGAAGTCTAGCACTCAGCTCATTATATTTTAACTGAAAAAAACGTTTTTGTATTATGTGTAAACTGGTACTCGACTTTTGTTCATAGATACTGTGCAACTTTTTCCACATTTCTTCAGCAGTTTCGCATGAGAGTATATGTACCATTGCATTTTCACTAAGCCTCATAACAATTTGAGCTTGAGCTTTTGCATCTTTCTTTTTCATGTCTTCGTCTTGGATGTCTTTTTCTGTACTTTCTACTGCTGAATACAAATTCATTCCCTTGAGCAATATAGAAATTTGAAACTTCAATAAATTCCAATTTTGCTGCCCCTGCAGCTTGATGGCCCCCAAGGCCCCAAGAGTAGTTCCATCCATATTTCCCGTTGAAATGGTTTCACGCTGCTGCAATCTATTGTCTGCCTACCCCTGGCAGCGCAATTCTTCAGCCGTAGAAAAAAAAACACGTGGTCCCCTAACTGCGTCACTAACCTTTTCAACGTTCGATTCACACCCGAGATTTCCTCTAACCTTAAACAGAGTTATGAAACTGTCTGGGCCCATAACCTATTAGGTTTTAAGAGGAAAACAACTCGTCTTCTTGATTGATCGTTTTATTTTAATTTTATACTCTTACAGCTTACTGCTTCTAATATGGATCTCACAAAAGTATTTCAATAGACTCTAGAATATGTATCCTGCCACAGACAAGCTACACATTTTGAATATAGACTAATAATATTTTATGGCTACATTAACAATAACTATAACTGACACTTTTTCTGGTGCCAGTAAAATTGGAGACCTAAGTATTCGAAATACAGCAGACATTATTCCAAACACATTTTCGACGATTCTGCGGGCGCGTGATAGACGGTAGTTGAATACTCTCTCCTTTGTCCCTTTATCATGAATCCCGGGGTACGGTTTCATCATGTTTTCCGTCAATGCAAATGCACTATCTGCTACTATCACGTAGGGCAGAGGATCATTTTTAAGTGGGAGAGGTGTATCCGGCGGGAAATTTAGTGCACGTTCTTCAATTTTTTGGTACATGCTGGAGTTTCGGTAGACTCCACCATCACTTATTCTACCTTGGCACCCTATGTCTACATATTATGTAAAGTTATAGTTTGCATCTACTAATGCTAATAGCACCACACTAAATGTTCCGTGGAAATTGAAATATTCTGTGCCGCTGTGCGTGGGGCACTGAATTAATATATTTTTTCCATCAAGCGCACCAATGCAATGTAGAAAATTCCACCTTTTGTCAAATTGCACTTCTATTTTTAACCATTCATTTTCAGTTCGAAGCAACTGTAACAAATTTTGAAATATTTTATTCATGTCAAATTCACTTTTTCAGGACACCGTTGATCCTGACGTTGAATTAAACGAAGAGGAAGTAGTTATTCGCGAAGGTAACGAAGATAATGTAGTTGATCGAGAAAACGAATCTTCTACTAATACAGACACAGTGAATCCAGTTATTTTCAAAAAGCCGACTAATGCAAGCAATAAAAAGGAAGTAAACAGAAAGCGGAAAATTGAACATCAAATGGAACAAGCGTACGATGTCCTTAAAAAAATAAGTACAGAGCCAGAACCGGTTGAAGACGAATGCACTTTATACACAAAATTATTATGTGCAAAGTTAAAATCCATGGACGTATTGACTCGTGACATCGCCATGCACGAGATTGATGATGTAATGTTTCGCCTAAAACAACAGCAAGCGTTTCCACGATTTCAGAGTCCACCTAATCAACCATATGCAGGACTTCACTTGCCTCAAAATCCATTAGCTCCTAGTTATTATCAAAACATGCAATCGTCAGTGGGTTATCAAACGTCATCTTATTAATTAAGTAGTTTATAATCAAACAAAGGGCGCGCGCCCCCGCGAGTGTGAAAACAAGCGAAAATGACAGTGCAAGGACTGAGTGCTGCAGGAGAAGAGAGTTGCAGGTATTGTTTCCCTTCTTCCTATCCGTCCCAGTCCGATCTTGTCCTTCTTCCTTTATCCGCCCTTGTCTCCACACACCCCGCATACAGTCCACTTATTTCATTTTGAAGATTATTATAACATACTTGGCGCGTCCAGCTATTATAAGTCAAATTTAAAAGTGTGAATTGTATAATCTGTTTTAGTTTTGTAATAATTAAAAGTATTCTGGTAAAGTGTTTTGTTATTTGCAAATGAGTGAATCCGAGGGTAGTGACGTCGGCACTACCGACGTCGTTATTTTAAAAATCCCTGCTGATCTTCACGCTCCGACATAAATATACAAAGGCTCAAAAGATTTTATGAGAAAACACGGTCGCAGGTAGACGGAGAATCCCTAACGTCTTTTGTTTGATTCATTCCGGCCGTGCCGGTTTGGATGCCGCGTCAGCAAAACCGCCATATCTTCGAAAATAATTTAAATTTCGAATATATATACACAAACCAAGTGAACTGTGCTGTGAGTGAAATAAAAATATTTTGAGTTATAATTATAATTTTATTTTTTTAAAGTAAAGTGGATCTAAAATCCTCAAGGGAAAGAAATACGCGTCCCGATAGAAAAACAAAAAGGCGGTTTCACGGCAATAGATTCACGATAAAGGAAGACACCAGTTTTACGAGTGCATCAGCAGCAAAATTGAGCAAATCTAATGATGAAGAAGTGATTATTGAAAATAATTCCGGCTACTGTATTTTGGAGTTTTTCACGGTTTTTACAGCGATTTCATCCTTAGTTTTGTGTGGTACATGCAAAAAAGAGATAAAATTATCCCGAACGTCTCATCGCGGACTCGGTTTTAAAATTGCATTACGATGCAGTTGCGATAGTATACAATATTGTTATAAACCAAAAGCGTGGTTCAAGGAAAGGGGCGGAATTGGTGACGTCACATGTCAAGCCATCCGAGCAAAGGAGGGAGAAGCGCAGCGCTGCCATTGTCCTCTCGCCTCTCGGCTCTTGGATCGGATAGTTGTCACCTTCGTAGCGTCTCTTTATAATTTCTTTGTGTAATTTAAGTTCATAGTCAGACAATTTAATTAGTGTATTAATTTAGTATAAGTAGTTATAAATAGTTGTAAATTTAAGTGAACAAATTGTTATATAATAGTGTTTGTTATCATTTTTTTATACTTTAAAATTAGTATTGAACAATTATATCAGAAGTGGCATTGCTCACACGCTTTCTGATTCGGCTTTTCTTGATTTTGATTTTATACTACGATTTAGTTTTTGTTAAAAAGAAAAAGTTTTGATTGTTAGCGACAGGTCGTTATTTATTATGTCGGAATCTCATAAACGAAAACGCGATCGTGAAAGACGCCACGTCGGTGACTCACCGGTATCTGGAATCGAGCAGCAACTTCAGACAATTGTAGATCGCTTGAGTACTTTAGAAAGAAATAATCAGTGTTCCAGGACAAATGATACTACTAGCATTGTTTCCGTGGCGGCACCGGGGACGCCAAAGTTACCTCCACCAGCAGCTTCGAATAGCAGCGCTGTACCTACACCTCAACACCCTGCCAGTGTGAACAGGACTATCTCTGAAGGTGCGTACGGATTGCGCGTACCCTGGTACGCGTACTTAGTTTACGCGTATTCGGAACGCCTACTTCATACCTGCAGCTACGCGTTCACTCTTGGGGTAAGCCAACTCGAGCGCGAGCCGATCGTCAGTCGGTTTTTTGTCGCGCGTCAAAGAGGACGCACGGGGCCGGCTACGCTGCATTTGGACGGCAAAATGAATAAACACGCGTGTCCTTCGAGTTTTAATAATGAAAATATTATCAGACTGATTCAACTTTATGAATTTCACCGGGTCTTGTGGGATAGCACACTAGTTGATTATCGAGTAACGATTTACGCCAAGATGCATGGAAGGCAATTTCGAATAAACTGAAAATTCCAATAGGTGAATTAAAAAAAAAGAGGACAATTTTATTAGCTTTAACTTTGTCGGAGTCATGGCGAATGACTGGGACTCGCGGAGCGCTCTGGATCGATTGACCTCGCGTACAGGTTCGCGGCGGTCCGGACAGGAGCTGTACGCGTATCCAATGTACGCGTGGACATTTCCCAACTACGCGTAACACAGGAACGCGCTATCCGTACGCACCTTGAGACGCCTAGCACGTTGACTCGTGATACGGACACGCTGGTGGGTGAGGTAGCTTATCGACTCGTAAGTGCTATTACAGCCTTTAGCCCGGTAAGGTCACAAAACTTTTTCATTTCTAACTTTGATCCTTCTATGAATGACTTTTCTGTTTGGTGTGATGAGGTTGACCGTGTGCGTTCTAAATAAGTGGGATGATCGCGAATGTTTGTCGCGTGTGGGGAATTGTCTTAAGGGTGCGCGTACTTGGATTAATGATTGGTATACTAATGACAGAAGTTGGTCAAATTTTAAACGTGAGTTCCGTACGTTATTTTCGGTTCGAAATGACGTTGCAAACATATTGTTAGTCGATAAAATAAAGTATCTCGGTCGAACTATTAGTAATGGTCAGGTTAGGCCGAGTGAAACCAAAATCGCGTCATTAATAAACTCACGAGTCCCAGTAAACGTCAAGCAGGTTAGGCAATTTTTAGGTCTTGCAGGTTACTTTAGGAGATACATACCGGGATACTCTCTCAAAATGTCTTGCATTTCAAAATTATTGCGAAAGGGTGTGTCGTTTCATTGGGGAGAAGAACAAGAGAATGTAAGAAAAGAAATAATTAATCTTTTAACCACTGAACCCATACTAGTAATATTTAATCCCTCTCTCCCCACTGAAGCGCACACCGATGCATCATCGCTGGGTTATGGCGCGGTTCTGCTTCAAACGCCTGAAAATGGTCATAAGAAACCAAAAGCCTACTTCAGTAAATTGAATCAAGGGGCAGAATCACGTTATCACTCTGTTCTGCGAGCTTTGCAACATTCCCGTCACTACCTCATCGGCAGTGGCGGGACTACCATACAAGCCCAAAAGCCCGGCTTGCCCTATTAATGCAACCATACTAAGAAATATAATAATGCCCTTAAAGTTATTAAATAAGATTTCAATTGAAACAAAAAAATATTTAAAGAACAATTTTATGCCCAGCCAAATCTCAATTATGTATATTTGCGCCATCTTACGAGAAAAACAAAAAAATATTCAAATAATACTTTTATGCCCAACCAAATCTCAATTATGTATATTTGCATGTTTAATAATTGTCAGTTGTCATATGTCAAATTAACGCTAGAATACCGAAAATTTATTCGGATCATGTTCGTCAAATTTCGGTCGTATAACGTTTTTTCTCTCTCTCTGGCATGTTCTCTCTCTCCGACATGTTAGGTTTTACGGGGCTTGTATTTCTTCATACAAAACTCGAGATGAAAACAATAAAATTATGTAAACAAATCGAGCGAATTTTATATACTTGTAACAATATTTTGGCAATATAGCATATTATTGTAAGTGGCGTAACCACAGTTTTAGAGCTTATGCAGTATTTAAAAACATGCATTATAATTTCGACTTACATTTACGTAACGTATTCGAAATTTCGAAGTCACGAAGTTGTCGCTTAATTGTGTTTTCAATCATTATAAATGGGCAACCAGTCTACCAAGAACCAAGACAATGTGGCTGTAGCCACTGTCGTGGCCCATCAAAACCAAGTAGCTGAGGTGCAGAACAAATTGGTTAACTATGGCTACATGATTATAGCTTTGGGCGTAATCCTGGCTATAAGTATGGTATTTGTTTTTAAATACTATTTACATCAAAAAATAAGATTGTGGTTGCGCAAGCGCCTGGCGCCGCAGCGTCTGTTCCGACCGTGTCAGCGGGTAATTATGTATAGTGTTTGTGTTTGAGGTGAACAAAAATAATAATTGGCAACGGTCAAAATAGCTATTTTATGTCAAATTCCTTATTTTAGTCAACATTTGTTAATTTTTGTCAAATTTGTTATTTTTTGTCAAAATTGTAATTCTGTTTTATTTATTTTTTAAAAAAAAGGGGGGTATATTGTGGGGACATGTGTGACAATGTGTGTGTCTCGACATTTATATTGTATATTTCCCAGTGTTCTTGGCGCAGTGACACGGATCACTAGCGTATTTTTTTATTACGGAACACTCACTCAGTTACAAATACTAACACAACAAGATGACCCAAAGTTTGGTCGAACACTACCCTTCTAAATATCACCGTTTGGGCGGGCCATTCAATTTGCCGTTGTATGAAACTCTGCAATCAGGACTCGGAGTCACTTCCTTGCCGATGAGTTGCGCAAGCCTATAGAAGGGCTTATCCAAAATTTCAGCGATAAGGGTTCATAAATGGCGATTTTAGGCAAACTTGCTTGGTGTCATCAGTTCTGGGCCCGACCAATGAAATCCAATTCCCTTAGCTCTCACCATTTGAGCGGGCCATTAATAGTTTTTTCAAATTCTGCAACCCTGGAGTTGTCTATAATGTTTCTCAAGTTCTATTCGGGACCTCTATATGACCGTGCTTCAACCTCATCTCCATCTATCTCCATCTCGCTATAAAGGCATGTCAATGAGTGAGTGGAGTTTAGCTTTATATAGTATAAATAAATAATAATAATAACTTGTGCCCAAAAGGAGTATTTGTATTATATTGTTATTTCTCCTCCTCTTCTTCCTCATAACACATCGTCATCCTCTAAAAAAAATCTAAAAACTCCTCATCCTCTTCCTCACAACTACTTCCTCATCAACCCTAGTCTAAACATTCAGATACTGATTCAAATACAGATACAGCTACTGAGATATCTTCAAATGAGTAGTGTCTCTAGATGTCGTAAGGCAATTTTTTATGTTGTAGTAGGTATAGTGTTTTATTCCGAAATAAAACTTAAAAAATAGTAATAGACAATAGTCGTATTATTTATGTCTCAAAAACCGTTTTGGTAAACTTAAAATGTGGTAAATTTATAAGATAATATACTTTAAAAACAAATAATAGCAAAAATAATTTCGGCCGGCTAGATCGACCAAACAGCCCTCTGTGCGTCGGAAGCCTGTGCACAGGTATTTCGTACAGGTGGCTGGTGAGTCATGTCAGCCACTAGCGGCCAACCCTCGGATACGTCCCGACCTCTAAGCGGTATTAGGGTGCAGGGATCTCCGCCCGGGTAGACCGTTTATATCCCCCATACCCGTGGGAACAAATTATCGATTATGAATTTTGCAACAAAAAAAATTTAGACGAAAGCAAGGAGTGGTCGTGCGACGCGACCGAAATAAAAGAAGTAAGTGTGGTACTGGAACGCACACAATGCATGACACCGGATGCCTCTGCCGTGAGGGCTTACACGGGGCAATCATCGAATCTCGATCGTCAGTGTCCGGACAAGGGAGCCCAACCTGCCAACATCATCTAGGTTCTGGGAATCCCAAAAAAGAGGCAGAACATCTGGCTGTGTGAAGTTGTGCGTACACATTCGACGCCTCGAGCAGCAGATCCGGTTGAGAAAAAATTCTCCATCATGGTATAGATTCGAAAATCGAAGGCATAATAAAGGAAAACTTGAATATTTCAATACCAGACGAGTTGAATCTATTAGACGGTATTTCGACTGAACCAGAAAAAAATTCAATGGCTTCTTTCAATGAGAACGAAGATTGGCGTGGCCTTACAAAAATGACTGAACCGATCCAACCGAATATGCAAAGTCGACTCCAAAAAAGGTAAAAATATCTGACACTATGTCCTGATCTTCAAATTATACGCCAGAGGCCGAAATTCGGTTGGACTTTGCATCTAATAGTGAAATGATAAGAGTTTGGGTCCTGCAAAAATCGGCAAATAAAATATTGCTTTACGGAACACGTGTGTATTCGGTTCCATTGTATGATAGCTGCATATCACGATTTCACTTCATATTTTGAATATATCACGAAGTTGAAGATTTCTATATAGATTTTGTAGACATAGTCGAAGTCTGGTGTATGTTTAAAAATATACAACGAAAGATTTGAAAGTTTAAAAAACAAAAATGGAGTGTTGAATTGCAAAATCATCGTCGCTACGTTGCTAGAGTCACATATTCTATCCAATACTCCATAACTTTTAATAAATATTAATTGCAGTAATTGTCACTACTAAAAAACAAGCAGAATTTCAGTCTTCGATCACAATTCAGATCCAATTCAAGAAGCTTTAAGTCAATCCGCAGAAATCTACATAACAAAAACAAGAAGCGATTACTAGAGGTTACTAGAGGAAGGAATATTCTTCAATCTCGAGGCAGCCAAAATTGGGTTACACGGCATGGTCTAGCGAATTACAGGAAACAATTCACTTTTTCAGAAATACCTGAATATCTTTCATTTAGCGATCATTTTTGTAGATGTATAAAACCGGAAAAAAATTCAATGGCTTCTCAATGAGAACGAAGATTGGCGTGGCCTTACAAAAATTACTGAACCGATCCAACCGAATATGCAAAGTCGACTCCAAAAAAGGTAAAAATAACTGACACCATGTCCTGATCTTCAAATTATACGCCAGAGGCCGAAATTCGGTTGGACTTTGCCTCTACTAGTGAATGGTAAGAGTTTGGGCCCTGCAAAAATCGGAAAATAAAATATTAATTTACGGAATACGTGTGTATTCGGGTCCATTGTGCAGAGTAGGATATCATACTTTGATTATATCACGAAGTCGAAGATTGCTATATATGATTTTGTAGAGACATTGTCGAAGTCTGGTGTATGTTTAACAATATACAACGAAAGATTTGAAATTTTAAAAAACAAAAACTACCGGATTAAAACCGGATTTATTATTTATATTGTTTAAATTACGTTTCGTGGTCGCGGGGAGCTGTCTCCCCGCGACGAAGAAGCTTTAAGTCAATCCGCAGAAATCTACATAACAAAAACAAGAAGTGAGTGTTACTTTTGTAAAGGAACCAACATTACAAAGACGGTTACTAGAGGAAGGAATTTTCCTTAATCTCGAGGCAGCCAAAATTGGGTTACACGGCATGGTTCATCTTTCAGTCTCCCGCGACCACGGTTGCTGAAAAGCATCCGAAACGTCGGGATAAATAATTTAAACAATAAATCGCGTTTTAATCCGGTATACAGTATTTTATTTAAAAGAATCTTGACAATTTATAATAGTTCTTTTCTTTTCAGTATGATGTTCAAGGCAAAATTTCTATTCCGCCTTCAACAATTGAGCATGAAATGGTCCATGAGCCTAGTCGAAGTATTGATGAAGAGAATTTCTTATTAGAATCTGCTCCACCTAGGCCGCCTGTAGGTTTCACTAACCACATAATAATGTACTGGTAGATATGTACTTTACCTACATTTATATAATTTATAATGTACTTATATTTTTAGGCTAACGACGTCTCTTTCGTTGATATTTTACCCACGGATCTTGCTGAGGCACTGGCCATTGATTCGGGTAGCGAGGAAAGCGACGTTGAAGAATACATTGAAGAGACAATTCGTTAAATTTTGGAGTGAAATAACGATGACATTGAAGAAGAAGAATTTCCGCCAGTATTGACAGATGGTGTCAGTTGGTCAAGTGACTTTCAAACTTTTACAGGTGTCCATGAATATTAAACTGACCTACAATAACGTTAACTGATCCTTTTGAACTACCTCTTCTGTCTGGGACCAAAATATCTTGGACTTAATTGTATGCGTACTCACGCATGGCAGACAATTGGACGACTTAGTGAAGTTGGGATAAAAGCAGAATCAAGGTTAAACGACTGGGTGGAAGTCACCGTGGAGGAGCTCTACAAGTTTTTCTCCATAATGATTTATATGGGCTTGTGTCACAGAGGACGAATAGACGAATACTGGACTACGGATACGTTAGAAATGCCCCAATTTCGCCAAATTATGTCAAAAAATCGTTTCCTTCTCATACTACGATTTTTGCATTTCGTAGATAACGATTATTTAGATTTAACCTTACATGGAAATTATCGTAAAACATCTAAAATAGCTCCTATTCTCGACCATTGCAACCGCAAATTTAAGGAGATGTATGTTCCTGAGCAGCCTTGATGAATCGATATCCGTTCCAAAGTAGCACGATTTGGCATCAAAAGCTACGAGCTGTGCGAAGCTAGAAGAGGATATTTATTAACAATGGCCATTTATTCCGGAAAGAAAGGTACAAACTCAGAAAACCAAGCAATACATGGATTTACAGGCATCGAGTAAGATCGTTATACAGCTAATGAATGAGTATTTTCATAAAGGACACTGTCTTGTTATGGATAATTTCTATAATAGTGTGACTCTTACTCGATTTTATAAAAGAGCAATGTGGTACTGATGTACTTGGTACGCTAAACCTGCGGCGAAAAGACACTCCTCCTGACATAAAAGCTCTAGTTGAACGACGAATAAAGAAGGGTGAAATAGTCACTGGACATTGCTCAAAAATTACTGTCTTGTCGTGGAAGGACGTCAAATTAGTGACTATGATATCTACTTATCATAATGCTGATACGGCACCAGGGCAGCGAGCAGGTGTAGCGTGCAATAAATCGCTTGTGGTCCATAGTTACAATAAGTACATAGGTGGGGTCGACTTGAAAGACCAGAAACTATCCATGTACTTATTGGAACGGAAAAGGGGCCTAAAATGGTACGGTAAGGTTTTCAGAAGACTACTAAATATTAGTATTCTGAACACTTTTATAATATATCGCGCAAACTCCCAAGATCACTCGCGCAAACTGACACATCGAGAATATCGCTATGCCCTAGCTAAAGCGTTGTCACGGCGACATATTCTTACAACCCGCATCAGACCTGCCATACAACTTTCAAGAGGGGAAAAGTTAGATAGAATTGAACACTTTCCAGAACACGAATAAATTGATAAATAAATATTAATCAGTGAAAAGGTTTTTTATTACGGAACACTCACTCAGTTACAAATACTAACACAACAAGATGTAACACAGCTGACCAAAGTTTGGTCGAACACTACCCCTCTAAATACGCCGTTTGGGCGGGCTATTAAATTTTCCGTTGTATAAAACTCTGCAATTAGGACTCGGAGTCACGTTTTTGCCGATATGCCGGCTTATGCAAAATTTTAGCAATAAGGGTTCATAAATGGTGATTTTAGCAAACTTGTTTGGGGCCATTTGGGCTATTTGACCTCTCTCCACCCGACTGTCATCAGTTCTGGGCCCGACCAATGAAATCCAATTCCCTTAGCTCTCACCATTTGAGCGGGCCATTAAAAGTTTTTTCAAATTCTGCAACCCTGGAGTTGTCTATAATGTTTCTCAAGTTCTATTCGGGACCTCTATATGACCGTGCTTCAACCTCATCTCCATCTATCTCCATCTCGCTATAAAGGCATGTCAATGAGTGAGTGGAGTATAGCTTTATATAGTATAAATAAATAAATAAAATAAATAATAACTTGTGCCCAAAAGCATTTATTATTAGCAGTATTTGTGTAAGCGACGCATAATATAGTCTATTGTTTTTCATAATGTTAAATTTTTACCAGTCAAATATGTGTCAATGTCAATTCAGTCGTCCAGTAACTGCCGCTGCGAACGGCATGCTCACGCGCTCTGCATTTAACCATCTTGTAATTATATTGTCTCAAAAGTATTTTATTCAGTGTTTAATAAATCCAGTTCTCAAGTGCAAGACTTTGTTTTTAAAACTCATTCGGTGAAATCCTGACCCCTACAGCTGGTCACTTCGAGCCGCATAATTCATGTTCCACTCGCCAAAAAGCATGGTGAACACTCGCCGAACCGTTAAGAAGGACGAGGAACAGAAGGAGGCGTCGGAAATTCCACTGAATGACGAAATAAAAGAGGATAATCTCGGGCGCAATAAAACTTTTCTAATAAAAAGTAAAAATGAAGGTAGCGGAATAAAATCGGAACCGCCGTTACAAAGAATGGAAACTTCTGGAATGCCTTCGACGTCACATCAAATATCCAAAGCGAAGTCAACTTCGTCATCAATTATTGCACGTAAGAAAAAATTAGAGCTGGAAGCTGCAGAAGCAAGGGCTCAAATACAGCTGGAATTAATAGAAAGGCGTTTAGCGGCGGACTTAGCGGAGGTCGACGATGAGTGTAGTGTACAATCGGATCACACACGGAAGGAAGTAGAAAAGTGGCTGGAACAAAGCCATCAAGAACTGGAAGCACAGCCTGTCCACGACAAGGGTCAAACTTCGGACATGCCGTGCCCGCCGGCCACGCAGAATGCCGGCACTGAGGGAACAGTTCACCTTTTGGCTACCGCACTGAAGGACTTAGCAGCCGCTTCTACTAGTAATGGTCTCAACTCAAACCTTTTGAGTAGAATTTGTACACCAAAGGACTTACCATTATTTTGTGGTGACCCCATGGAATGGCTTCATTTTAAACAAGCCTATGAAGAATCTTCTAGAGTATGTCAGTTTAGTGATAATGAAAATATGTGGCGTTTAAGAAAATGTCTGAAGGGATCAGCTCGCGAAGCTGTCTCGGCCCTGCTGATAAGTGCAACCTCGCCTGAGACGGTAATGTCCACACTTGAGCTACAGTTTGGAAATCCTGACATTATACTGTCACGCATCCTGGTAGACATAAAGAAGTTACATCCAGTATCACAGGAATATCACAAAGATATTGTGTCTTTTTCAATAAAAGTGCGAAATTGTGTAGCTGCAGTTAAAGTGATCGGTCAAGATGAATATCTGAATGGAATGAATATGACTACTTGTATATTGTCTAAGTTACCACCGATTTTGCTCTCAAAGTGGGCGGATTACAGTTACACATTTATAAAACAAGGTAAAAGACCGACATGGATTAATATATCTGATTTTTTAAATGAAGAAGCTACTAAAGTATCATCATTGGCTTTATTAAACTTTAAAAATGATACTAATAGCTACTATAATAGGAAGAAACACACAGAAGGTACATATACAGTGTTATTAAATAAAAATAGCGACAATAATGAAAAATGTAAGTACTGTCGCTTATCAAAACATAAATTACAGGATTGTAAAAAATTCCGTAAATCATTACGCAAGGATCGATGGAGTTTTGTCAAACGGAATCGTTTATGCTATAAATGCATAGATTCAGTTCACGACCGGGCAACCTGTCCGGCGGCAGCGTGTGACGTCGAGAACTGCGGACAACCTCATCATAAGTTATTGCATTATAACTTGCCCCAAACAATGAACGACGATAGTCAGTGTAGTTACAATACCGTCGCCGAACCCACGGCGACACCCTCTGAAACAGTGACCCATATTAAAAATAGTGAGTGCAAAGTGTTACTAAAGGTAGTGCCCGTAAGTGTTCACGGACCTAACGGTATTTTTCATACGAGTGCATTATTAGACGACGGGTCTACAGTGTCCCTTATCAGTAGATCGCTAGCCTCTCGGGCGGGCCTGCGCGGGCGACGCGAGACGCTGCAGGTGCGCGGCGCCTGGGACAATAGCGCGCTTGTGTGTGACGCGGACATCCTTAATGTTTGTATAGCAAACAATATCGGTGAGAGATACAATGTTTCTTTACGTAGTCTTGAGAATTTTAATGTACCTGTACAAAATTATAGTTTAGTTAATTTTAATAAATATGCACACTTATGTAATATTAAAAATGAATTTTGTTATACAAATAAAAATCCTGAAATACTAATTGGTCAGGATAATTATAATTTAATGTTACCTTTAGAGATTAAAGTAGGGAAATGTAACGAACCTTGTGCCACTCGTACTCCTCTGGGATGGTGCGTTCACGGCCTAGTACCTACGTCACTCTCAACTTACGCGAGTTATTCCACACTGCACGTTACCGAGGTTCAATCTGGGTCGGCAGACACTTCCATGGAAGACCTGCACGAGATGGTAAAAAAGTCATTTACTATAGAGTCTATGGGGATATCAGGGAAACCTCGCCAGAACTCCGATGATCTGCGCGCTCTGGAACACCTGGAACAAACGGCAAAATTAATAGATGGTCAATGGCACGTTAGTCTACCGTGGAAAGATGTCAACTGTAAGATGCCTGATTCGGAACGTACTGCTTTGTCCAGGCTACGTAACTTGGAAAAAAAATGGCCTGTAACAAACAATACGCACAAAGGTATCGAGATCGTATAAAGCATTTATTAGATAATAATTTTGCTAAGGAAATTTTAGATACGACAAAATTAAATAAGACATGGTACTTACCACACTTCGGGGTCGACAACCCTTATAAAAATAAACTACGCTTAGTTTTCGACGCGGCTGCTAAAACATGTAACGTTTCACTTAATGATTATTTACTAACGGGTCCCGATTTATTAAAATCATTATTAGGAATAATGTTACGTTTTCGCGAATACGAGATCGCCATAGTGGGTGACATAAAGGACATGTTTTTAAGGGTTAAGATTTTACCTAACGATCAGGATTCATTAAGATTTTTATGGCGCGATAATCCTAACGAATGTATAAAAACTTATAAAATGACATCATTAATTTTTGGGGCGAACTGTGCGCCGTTTATTGCACAGTTTATTAAAAATAAAAACGCGCAGAGTTATGAATCGACCATGCCTGAAGCCGTTCAAGCTATTCACAATCAGCATTATATGGACGATTATATAGATAGTTTACCGAATGAAAAAACATGTATTAAACTTGCGCGCGATATTTCGTACATACATAGAAAAGGGAGCTTAGAAATTCGTAACTGGCTTAGTAACAGCGCGATTGTTTTAAAGAGCTTGCCTGAAGATTCGCTCGCGCCTACGGCTGCGACCGTTAAGATCGGAGCACCACACGAGGGTGAGCGCGCTTTAGGAATCATATGGTACCCAGTAGACGATACCCTAGGTTTCGACACCTCCTTTAAAAGGATACCTAAGGAAATAATTAATGGGTCAAAATGTCCTACGAAGCGTGAATTATTAAAGGTCATAATGTCATTGTTTGATGTTTACGGATTCCTTTCGCCATTTACTATTAATGGTAAAATATTGCTCCAGGAAACTTGGAAATTAAATATAGGTTGGGACGAAAATGTCACGGAGGATATTTATATAAACTGGGTCAAATGGTTAAAATTATTAAATACAATTAATACAATTCGAATACCACGATGCTACCGGCTAATGAATGGATCAACATTACGTAACCCGAGTGCAGACCGAGCGGCATCGGCGAACGCAGGTAGCGAAAGGGGTGACTCACAGCTGATAAGGAACGACATAGTTGCGTCTACGCATCTATATAACACACCGGTGGAACGGGTCATTAGCGAAACCGAATATAATTGTTTACAACTACATATTTTTTGTGATGCGTCGATTCAAGCTATGTGTGCGGTTGCTTATTGGCGTTGGTTAGATAGTAATAAACAAATAAGGGTTTGTTTTGTTGCTAGTAAGTGTCGAGTTACTCCCGTAAAAGCCACCACCGTGCCCAGACTGGAATTACAGGCGGCAATAATAGCTGCCAGATTAGCTAACACAATACAGTCCACACATCGAATTAAAACAGCTGATCGATATTTTTGGTGCGATTCCACGACGGTGTTACAGTGGATACGGAACAATACACGGAGTTATAAACCTTATGTAGCTCACCGCTTGGGTGAAATCGACGAATTAACACAAATAAAGGAATGGAGATACGTACCTACGTCTTTGAATATTGCAGATATGGCCACTAGGGAGAACTATGATTGTCTTCACTTGACTGGTGAGTGGCTTAATGGACCTTCATTTCTGTACGAGTCGAAATCTTCGTGGCCGACGAGTACAGTCATACCTAGTGTAAAGGAATGTGACATGGAATATATAACGAATATCGTACATGACATACCTGAGCACGCGCCTATACCGAATCCGATGCGGTTCTCTTCATGGATACGGCTGTTGCGAAGTACATCGGTAGTACTGAAATTTATAAATAAATGTAGAAAAAAGGAAATTGATGACTGCACCGCTATGAGCCGCGCTGAGATTGAGGTTTTACGATACGCTCAAAGGGAATCATTTAATACGGATATATCTGTATTAAAACATGGAAAATATTTAGATAAAAGTAGTAAGTTACTTACATTGACGCCTTTTCTAGATCAGCAGGATATTTTGCGTGTAGGTGGGCGCATAGGTGCTGCTGTTGGTGTTCCTTACAGTGTGAAGTACCCTGCAATTTTAGACGGAAGAAGTCAAGTAGCTAAATTGATTGTAAGATATTACCACGTGAAGGCAGGCCACGGCAATCAGGAGATGGTTGTAAATGACCTGAAACAAAAATATTGGTTAATAAGATTAAGACCTACTGTAAAAGAAATAATAAATAAATGCATGTTATGTAGAATAAAAAAAGTAAAACCTCAGATGCCCAAAATGGGTGACTTACCTGCTTGCAGAGTAGCTCATCACCAAAGACCCTTTACCCATTGTGGAATCGATTTGTTTGGTCCAATTGAGGTCACGATTGGGAGACGAAGAGAGAAACGGTACGGAGTCCTTTTTACCTGTCTTACCGTTCGGGCTATACATTTGGAGACGGTGCCATCGCTAAGTACCGATTCGTTGATTATGGCTCTTCGTAGGATGGCTTCACGACGTGGATGGCCTGCGCATATCTATTCTGACAATGGGACAAACTTACGGGGTGCAGACGCAGAGCTTAGGAAGTCTGTTGAAGAGCTCGATGAGCAATTCTTGCAGACCAGTGTCAGTGTCCATGGTACCCGTTGGACTTTTATACCACCAGCCAGTCCTCACTGGGGTGGGGCGTGGGAACGCTTAATCCGAAGCGTCAAAGTAGCCTTAAAGGTTGTCCTTAAGGAGAGAGCGCCGAGGGAAGAGGTGCTCAATACGCTGTTGGCAGAAGTAGAAGCCATTGTTAATGGAAGACCACTGAGTCACGTGTCCGTCGATGCCAACAGCAAGGAATCGTTAACACCCAATCACTTCTTGCTTGGTTCATCATCCGTTTCACCGCAGATGGGCAGCTTCGACGATTCTGATTTATTCCGGCGTCGACAATGGCGGATAGCGCAGCGGTTGGCCGATATGTTCTGGAAGAGGTGGGTTATTGAGGTGCTGCCGGAATTGATACCGCGTCAAAAGTGGACCCAAGAGGCACAAAAACCTCTTCAAGTCGGTGACTTAGTTTTTATCATCGATCCTGATGCTCCTCGTAACGTGTGGCCGCGAGGAATTATAGAGGCGATTTTCCCCGGCAAGGACGGAAGGGTGCGAGTGGTTCAGGTTCGAACGCAATTGGGTAGCTTTAAGAGATCTGTTGCTCGCGTCGCTAAACTTCATTTGGAATAGAAAGTGCTGCATCAGCAGCACTAGGGTGGGGCTATGTAAGCGACGCATAATATAGTCTATTGTTTTTCATAATGTTAAATTTTTACCAGTCAAATATGTGTCAATGTCAATTCAGTCGTCCAGTAACTGCCGCTGCGAACGGCATGCTCACGCGCTCTGCATTTAACCATCTTGTAATTATATTGTCTCAAAAGTATTTTATTCAGTGTTTAATAAATCCAGTTCTCAAGTGCAAGACTTTGTTTTTAAAACTCATTCGGTGAAATCCTGACCCCTACAATTTGTAAAAGGGTTTTTATTACGGAACACTCACTCAGTTACAAATACTAACACAACAAGATGTAACACAGCTGACCAAAAGGAGTATTTGTATTATATTGTTATTTCTCCTCCTCCTCTTCCTCATAACACATCCTCATCCTCTAAAAAAATCCTCATCCTCTTCCTCACAACTACTTCCTCATGAACCCTAGTCTAAACATTCAGATACTAATTCAAATACAGATACAGCTACTGAGATATCTTCAAATAAGGAGTAGTGGCTCTAGATGTCGTAAGGCAATTTTTTATGTTGTAGTAGGTATAGTGTTTTATTTTCGAAATAAAACTTAAAAATAGTAATAGACAATAGTCGTATTATTTATGTCTAAAAACGGTTTGGTAAACTTAAAATGTGGTTTTATAAGATAATATACTTTAAAAACAAATAATAGCACAAATAATTTTGGCCGGCTAGATCGACCAAACAGCCCTCTGTGCGTCGGAAGCCTGTGCGCAGGTACTTCGTACAGGTGGCTGGTGGTAGTCATGTCAGCCACTAGCGGCCAACCCTCGGTACCTTATAGGTAACCGAATACCTCCCGACCTCTAAGCGGTATTAGGGTTACCCGGGTGCAGGGATCTCCGCCCGGGTAGATCGTTTATATCCCCCATACTCGTGGGAACAAATCGATTATGAATTTTGAAAAAAAATAGACGAAAGTAAGGAGAGGTCGTGCGACGCGACCGAAATAAAAGAAGTGTGGTACTGGAGCGCACGCAATGCGTGACACCGGGTCCCTCTGCCGTGAGGGCTTACACGGGGCAATCATCGAATCTCGATCGTCAGTGTCCGGACAAGGGAGCCCGACCTGCCAACATCATCTAGGTTCTGGGAATCCCAAAAGAGAGGCAGAACATCTGGCTGTGTGTACGTACAAACACATTCGATGACTCGAGCAGCAGATCCGGTTGAGAAAAAAATCTCCATCATAGTATAGATTCGATAATCGAAGGCGTTGTAAAGGACAACATGAATATTTCAATACCAGACGAGTTGAATCCATTAGACGATATTTCGACTGAACCGGAAAAAATTTCAATGGCTTTTTTCAATGAGAACGAAGATTGGCGTGGCCTTACAAAAATGACTGAACCGATTCAACCGAATATGCAAAGTTGACCCCTAAAAAGGTGAAAATATCTGACACCGTGTCCTGATCTTCAAATTATACGCCAGAGGACGAAATTCGGTTGGACTTTGCCTCTGCTAGTGAAATGGTAAGAGTTTGGGCCCTGCAAAAATTGGCAAATAAAATATTGCTTTACGGAACACGTGTGTATTCGGGTCCATTGTATGATAGCTGCATATCACGATTTCACTTCATATTTTGAATATATCACGAAGTCGAAGATTGTTAAATAGATTTTGTAAACATTGTCAAAGTCTGGTGTATGTTTAAAAATATACAACGAAAGATTTGAAATTTTAAAAAACAAATATGGACTGTTGGATTGCGAAATCAACATCGCTACGTTGCTAGAGTCACATATTCTATCCAATACTCCATCACATTTAATAAATATTAATTGCAGTAATTGTCACTACTTAAGAACAAGGTTTTCAGTCTTTGATCTCAATTCAGATCCAATTCAAGAATCTGTAAGTCAATCCGCAGAAATCTACATAACAAAAACAAGAAGCTCGTTGCTTACTTTTGTAAAGGAACCAACATTACACAGACGGTACTAGAGGAAGCCACATTTTCTTTAATCTCGAGGCAGCTAAAATTGGGTTACACGACATGGTTTAGCGAATTGCAGGAACAATTCACTCTTTCAGAAATACCTGAATATCTTAACTACTGCAATCGTCAGTACGGAATGGTTTCAGCCAGCATTTTTGTAGCTGGCCATTACTACGCTTGTATAAAACGTGCATCTGAAACGATCTAAGTTTATCCCAAAGAGTAATGGCGATTACCAAACGGGAAGTAACCTCAAATAAACTAGACTAATTTGGATTTTCAATTAATTATTCCAAGTATAAAACAAGATTTAAAAAAAAAATTCGCGGCACTGGACCCTCAAGGTTGCGAACCGCACCGTGTCCTATGACGCGGCCAGAATCGCACCCTGGAGCCTCGAAGCGGAGGCGCTTAGTGTATGTCAGTATCAGTCATCAGTCAGTATCATCAAGCATGTAGTGGTTTTAGAGCAGACGCCAATTACCATCGATTATATTATGATTAGCATCTTCAGAATCCATCATCCCAGATGGGTTATACATATTACGTAACAACGAATTGCGTCGTAAAAAAATTAATGGAGATATGAACATGTCATCACAACTGCTTCGGCGTTTCTAGGATTCAGTTCAATGGGACGTCGTAGTATACGAAATACCACGGATAACACACGGATGTTTTCTATAATTCGGCGGCATCTAGAAAACCGGTAACTGAAAATCCGTTTTACACAGCCTCATGGCCTCACCAAACATTTCTATAGAGAAAGTGGCACGTAGATCTAAAATAGCCATCCCTGTTCTAGATAATTCATAAGGAGCTATATATATATATATATATCATAATATTATATCAATATTATTATTTAAAGATTAGAATATGGCTGGAACAAATTCGAAAAAAACTCGTGATGAAAAGTTAGTTGAAGCAATATTACGTAGAAGAAATCAAAAAGGATCCCGAAAAATATGCAAAAAGAAAAAGAAAGACTGAGCTACTTGAAGCGGAAGGAAAAAACAATTCAATCAAGGGGTTAGGCGTTCCTACCTCCTTCCGGCCTCTTGGCTCTGTTGCTTAGTGTCTAGTGGTGCTTCGGCGCGGCGGGTCTGGCAGCTGTGGAAACAGTCGCTGGGTGGGCTTCTGCTCCCTGTCGGGCGACCTGTTAACTCGTGCGTGTCTGTCGATCATGTCTAGCGGCACGCCGAGTCTAGGGGGGCTTGCCTTCATTGGCCGGCCCTGCGAGGTAGGAAAACCTCAATAAAAAACTCTCAATTCTCGGCGTTGTGGTGTCCCGCGGGACTTAACGCGGCGTCGGGAGCCTGTGCGCAGGTACTTCGTACAGGTGACTGGTGAGTCATGTCAATCACTAGCGGCCAACCCTCGGATACCTCCCGACGTCCTAGCGGTATTAGCATTACCCGGGTGCAGGGGTCTCCGCCCGGGTAGACCGTTCACATACCCCATACTCGTGGAAACACCGTCGTCGGTTATGAATTTGCAACAAAAAATTTTTTTTGACGAAAGTAAGGAGAGGTCGTGCGACGCGACCCCGGGTCCCTCTGTGGTAAGGGATTTTGACACATGGCAATCATCGAATCTCGATTGTCAGTATCCGGACAAGGGAGCCCAACCTGCCAACAAAACTTTTTGCTACCTCACCCCCGCAAAAACCCTACCTCCCTCCCCCTTCACCCACACCCCCCGAGTTTGGGCTTGAAAGAACCGTCTCCTCGAGACGAATCGATCGGCTCCGCCAATGCACAGAAGAACAAGAAAAATGTTCCCACTGTGGCGGAGAGCACAAGAAGAATGAATGCCCAGCGTTCACAGAAGGCAAAAAACCAACATGCGCAAACTGCATATCAGAAAACTCAAACACAAACTCAGCTAATCACAACACATTTGACGCACAGTGCCCCATCCGCATAAAGTGGGACATTATCGCGCGGACCGGGATAGAATACAAGTAATTTAACGCCAAGAAAATAAAAATAAATAACACATAACGCGAACTTTAGAAAACACTTTAGGAAACTAAAATATAATAATGCAGACAAAACATCAATAAAAATAAAAAACACTTTCAAAATAACCAAACAAACAGAAAAACTAAACTTTAAAATAGCCTAATAAACGAAACAAATCAAATTTATATTGAAACAAATGAAAATAGACATAAACAAACCCAGTGAAACACATAGATAACAAATAAGATAATTAAGAAACAAAAATGTTAAAAGCGATTTAAGAAACAAGAAAAATAATGGATACTATCAATTCATACTGAAACAAATGAAAACAGACATAAATGTACCCTGTAAAATACATCGATAATAAATAGATAAGTAAGAAATAAAAATGTTAAAAGCGATTTAAGAAATAAGGAAAACAATGTATACTATTATAAGTAGTATAAGAAATAAAAATATTTAATCAGAAATTATTACAATTTATAGATGTCAAGACATCAAAAGTAAAACCAAAAATGTAAGCATTACTAACAATAAGAAACAGATATGTAAGCTAGCAATAAGAAAATAGAAAGTAAGAACTTTAGAAATTAAGAAAAACTGTCAAATCAAAAACATAGGAAAACAAGTAGCCTACAAGTAAAAAGGCCAATATGTAAAAACAGAAATTAATAATATAATGTATTGTATGTTAGTAATTAAGCTTATATTTTTAATTAGGATTATATACTGAAAATCTCACTAAGAGATAAATAATGTAACTGGAAAAATGTAAAATCTAGAAAAAACTATGAAAATGTAAAATTAAACAATAAGAAATAGAAAGATAAGTTAGCTATAATAAAACTGTATCTAGATTAAGCAATAAAAACATATAAAAAATTATATACATATATATTATATAAAACTATATATATTTTAAGTTCATATATATAAAAATTTAAATAAAGGAAATTCTCACATAACACAATGCTAAGAAATGGTCTCTGTCCACCCATGATAGAGGAAAAACCGTAGTACCCAATCCTCGGCCCCGGAGCAATGCTGCCGGGGAGTAGGCTAGTAGGTACACACACACAAAAAAAAAAAAAAAAAACCTGCCAACATCATCTAGGTTCTGGGAATCCCAAAAGAGAAGCAGAACATCCTGCTGTGTGAAGTTGTACGTACACATTCGACACCTCGAGCAGCAGATCCGTTTGAAAAGAAATCCTCCATCATGGTATACATTCGATAATCGAAGGCGTTGTAAAGGAAAACTTGAATATTTCAATACCAGACGAGTTGAATCCATTAGACGATATTTCCCCTGAACCGGAAAAAATTTCAATGGCTTTTTTCAATGAGAACGAACTTTACAAAAATGACTGAACCGATTCAACCGAATATGCAAAGTCGACCCCTAAATAGGTGAAAATATCTGACACCGTGTCCTGATCTTCAAATTATACGCCAGAGGCCGAAATTCGGTTGGACTTTGCCTCTACTAGTGAATGGTAAGAGTTTGGGCCCTGCAAAAATCGGAAAATAAAATATTGCTTTACGGAACACGTGTGTATTCGGGTCCATTGTGCAGAGTAGGATATCATACTTTGATTATATCACATAGTCGAAGATTGCTATATATGATTTTGTAGAGACATTGTCGAAGTCTGGTGTATGTTTAACAATATACAACGAAAGATTTGAAATTTTAAAATACAAAAATGGAGTGTTGGATTGCGAATCAATTCGCTACATTACTGGAGTCACATATTCTATCCAATACTCCATCACTTTTAATAAATATTAATTGCAGTGATTGTCAGTACTAAAAAACAAGCAGCATTTCAGTCCTCGATCTCAATTCGGATCCAATTTTCAAAAAAGCCAAGAGGAGCCTTAAGTCAATCCTCAGAAATCTACAAAACAAAAATAAAAGGCGAGTGTTGCTTTTGTAAAGAAACCAACATTACAAAGTCGATTACTAGAGGAAGCCACATTTAATCTCGAGGCAGCCGAAATTGGGTTGCACGGCATAGTCTAGCGAATTGCAGGAAACAATTCACTCTTTCAGAAATACCTGAATATCTTAACTACTGCAATCGTCAGTACATAATGGTTTCAGCGATCATATTTGTAGTTGGCCAATACTACGCTTGTATAAAACGTGCATCTGATACATAGTAAAAAAATAAAATTTAAGGTAAGATATACTTTGTATTTGTTCACAAACATTTTGTTTCACCAATAAATTGATAATTTAGCCAAGAAATAACCCAAATTGAGGTAATTTTGGCATATATTTCACCTCAACTTATGCAAAACTGTCGTGTGTGGTAAAGATTAAATACAAAATGGCGGTTTGGTACACAGTGGCTCAAAACGCTTGAGTACACAGTGGCTCATGATCCACTGTGTACTATACTGTTAATAGATAATAAAAAATAATAAAATATTATAATTTTCGTGAAATTTCTTTCACAGTATGGGTCGTCCAGCAAAGCCCCGTAAAATCGGGAAACATACAGCTGATGATATGAAAACAGCTTTGAAAAATATCAAGAATGGTATGAGTGTAAGAAAGGCGTCAAAACTTTCGGGTATTCCGTTCACTACAGTGAGACGTTATTACCTTAAGACCAAAAATTTTAAAATCGATGAGGCTATTTTAACGCTTATAAGGTGACGCTTATGCGTCCCTAAGGTACCGTGATGGTGTTGGTAAAAAGTCGTGGGTGACAAAGGAAACTACGAATTTTGTACGTAACGCGCATACGCGGCTCGGCGCACGGGGAAGACAACAACGCGTCTAACAGCTTAAGATGCCTCTCGGCCGACTGCTTTATACTCACTCGCGCCGCGCGGGCGGCGCCGGCGTAACGGAAAATTCCAGGCCTGGCGGGGTGTACGGGTGAACGAAAGTGCGCGCTACATCCTCCCCCTCTAACCCTCAAAAGCGCCCCGCACGAGGGTTAGGACTTTTTAGGTCTACCCCTTCCTCGTTTACCCCTAATTGGCGGTTGCAACTCACCTACGAATGGGGTCAGTTGGGACGAGTGATAACGGGCCACTTGCCCTTCCTCAATCCCCACTTCGTAACTTGTAGGACTAATAATTGCGTGTATCAGGTAAGGCCCATCTCTTCGGGGTATAAACTTTACTGTTTGACCCCGCCCTACATCGTTCAGACCTTGGGTTTTAACCAACACGAGGTCTCCTACCTTGTAGCTTGGTGCCGGGCGTCGGCCTTCACACAAATCACTCCACAGACAAATTGCTCTATCAATTTCGCCTTAGTGTTCAGATCAGAAATAAAAAATGCATGTGAAGCTTTGAATGATGATGAAAAGTTAATAATGTTGCATATGAAAAGAAATATGGCGGAAATGCTCAATCACAGATTCCCAATCACCAAAATTATTGTAGCAGCTGCTTTGCTAGATTGCAGATTTACAAAATTACTACTACATCAAAGAAATAGTGCCAGCGTGTGAACTTGAGATGCAATGCAGCCGCTCTAGTACGTCAAATAAAGATGAAAGACAATTTTCTGGTTAGACTAGTAGAAAACATACAGTTGCAGTTTCGTTTAATGACGAAGGACAAGACTTTATTGAGAAAGAATGCCTGAAGTATTTGGTATCTTGTGATGCCAGTGATTTGAAAGACGGCAATGTTATTAAATATTGGCAAGACAGACAAGCAGCATTTCCGTTACTGTACAAATGGTGTCTTTTCACAAACAAGGATTTTTACTGGTAACGAAATTGTGGTTCACTGTTAAAATACGGGTAGTTCAGTGTAAACTACCTATAGTACACAGTGAGCCAATTTTTTTTAAAACTATATTTACTGTCTTTATTCGTTTCTCTGGCTTTCAGTAACCTGAATATGAGAAACTGTATAAAATTGCCTAAACCATGACAACAAAACGAAATTCTTAACTTTAATTTCTAACAAGTTATATGACTTACAGAAATACTTTCCCATAACACTTAACAAAGTGGATAAGGACTTCGTTTTATTTTCTAACCAAAGAGATAAGGAAAATATTAGAAGTACGAGTGATGACCCTGTCCCAAGTACATCAGTAATTTGTCAGAAGCAAAAAAAGAGTGCTATAATGAAAATAAAACAAGAAAAAAACAAACAAAAAATTGAAATACATGATAATATAATTAATTTACGAAATATGGCAGATCTGACAAACATAATACTAGATAGTGAGAACAAAACCATTGATAAAAAAGTTATAGAAGAAATAAAACTATACGAATACGACGGGATGGCTTTAGATAATTTTGAATTTGATCAACAAGTAAAAATCGAAGAAAATGAAACTAAAGAAGGTACAATAGCAGGAAGCATGGCGATTGGTGGCCAGAAAATGAATAGAGATGGTGTGGAATTATGGGCAATAAAACAAGATATATATGACAGAATGGTATTTAGAGAAGAAACCAGTAAAACAATGGAAAAAAATAAAACAGATAGCTGTGACATAAGTAACAAGTCAAAAAACCCCACCTAAAATTCGTGTTTACAAAAAAATTGATAAAGACACCGTTCCAGAAGTATGTATTGTAAAAAAAATCAATTAAATTATGAGTCAGGGGAGTACATATTAACTCTTTAAGTCTTGGTGGTTAGTGTTACTAACGACCTCTTTTCGATTACGTTAATTATAATTTATAGCTATGAAGATCACGAAGAGGCAGAAAATCAGACAAATCCGATGGTGTTAGGTGATTTGATCGGAGTTCAAATTGCTCATGACGATATTTATGATTCTGATTAAGGGAGGTCCCCTTTGTCTAGCCGGTTACAACGGAATCCTGATTCTACAGTATGATATAATTGCTCCAAAGTGGAAGAAGAATTATAGAATGGATATACTGACGGACTCATAAACTGCATCAGACTTCAGGATAACTTTGAAATGTTTTTTTTTTTAAAGTATGAATTTTTTTAGATTAAATTATATAAAAATGGTGAACTGGCCCTTAATCTTAAAAAAAAGCAATATTTAAAAATAGAACTGCAGTAAAACAAATGAATATAGCCGGGAAGAGAAAATTTACTCGTAGTATCAGATTTGCGTGTTTTTTAAAATTGATTCTTATTGATTTTTTATTCTTTTGACAATTGAATTATTGTTACCAGCAGAATTGTTGGGTTAGCTTTTTAACTCATCGAGAGTTTCTGAACCATAATATGGATACTTCGTCCGAACAAGCTACTCAAATTGTAGCATTGTTACGGGAGGGCTTGGATCAACGAACGATTGGTAGAAATTTAAATTTAAACCAGTCTACGGTTTCTAGAATATACAGAAGGTTTGTGGAGACAGGTTCCTACAAAAGGAGACGTGGTACAGGCAGAACTCAAGCAACCACCGGTCGTGATGACCGATTTATTGTTACAACTTCCCTGCGAAATCGTTTCCTCACGTCAGTTAACATCAAAACAGAGCTTAATGAATTGCGTGGAGTAAACATTAGTGCACGAACAAAAGGAAGCGGATATCACCTCTTTTAGACCAGCAAATGGTCCAAAGTTGTCTGTAGCTCACAGACAAGTTCGCTTAAGATTTGCGCGTGATCACCTAAATTGGACAGATGAGCAATGGGCCTCCGTCTTATTCACAGACGAGTGTAGGCCATGTTTATATGGTGCAGATGGTCGCAGAAGAGTCTATCGTCGACGTGGGGAGCGATATGCTCAAAGTTGCATTGAGGAGCGTGTTCCTTTTGGAGGCGGTTCGTGCATGGTCTGGGGTGGCATATTGATGAACGGGCGAACATAACTTGTGTTCATAGACATGGTCCGTCAAAACGGTAGTAGAGGGTGTTTGACTGCACATCGCTACATAACAGAGATCTTAGAAGATCACGTGGTGCCTTACATGGGATTTATAGGCGAAAATTTTACTTTAATGCAGGATAATGCCCGGCCGCACGCTGCTGCACAAGTTCGACAATATTGCGAAGAGGTTGGGATACGTACAATGAATTGGCCAGCACGCAGCCCGGATCTTAATCCCATTGAGCATCTTTGGGACAATTTAAAAAGAGCTGTTTATGTGAGAAATCCTGTGCCTACGACAGTGGCACAACTAAGAACAGCACTTTCAGAAGAATGGGACAAGATGTTTTAATAACCCTAATCAAATCTATGCGGAACCGATTAGAATCCATAATAAGGGCACGTGGAGGTAATACACCTTAATAAAACATAAAAAATCCCTTGCATAAAGCTTGTGTCTATTGTTAAAACCATTTTTTAATGAAACCAATTTTCTTTAAATTTCTATTTTTCTTCAAAAAAGTTTTAAGTTCCTTTCCAGTACTCAAACTTAAACTTAAGGATATGACCCTACGCTGTTTTAAAGTTAACAAACCAATCTAGACGTTTCAATTTAAATCTGTGTAGAAAGTATGCATACTTGGTTAAAATATTTATTTCAAAGTCGTTTTTTACTTTGATGCAGTTTATGAGTCCGTCAGTGTATATATATAGATATGCCTGGTGAGTTTTCTGAAAGAGTGGGTTTGTCAGGTCAAATTCTAAGCATGGAGAATATGACACCTCTTTTACTATTTCGCCTTTTTTGGACAGAGCATTTACAAGACCTATGTTTCCAAACTAACCTTTACGCTACTCAAACTGGAAAGCCATATACACCTATCACAATAGAAGAGCTTGATGTTTTTATTGCCTTGAATTTGGTGATGGTTATAAAAAAATTGCCTAAATACCGATATTATTGGTCTTCAGCGCCTAATTTGCATTGCAGCTATATTTCGAAGTTCATGCTTTAACAGGTTCAGTTGGCTTTTCAATAACTCACATGTCAATGACAATAGTGTAATGCCTGACCGAACTGACCCTAATTACGACAAACTATAAAATTAGACCTCTACTCGACATACTGCAAAACAATTTTCAAAAAAAATACAAGCCATCCGAGAGAGTTACAATCGATGAAAGCATGATCAAATTCAAAGCCAGAAACTCACTAAAACAATACATGCCAAAACAGCCTACGAAACGTGGTTTGGATGATGTGTGCACAAAAAAAATCAGGTTATTGTCTAGATTTTTATATTTACACAGGCAAACAGGGTAGTAACGTTGAAACTGACTTAGGTGGAAAAGTTGTCATGAATTTTTACGAAACCTTGAAAAATAAAAATCATAAGGTTTATTTTGACAATTATTTCAATAGTTACCCTTTGCAAGTGAAACTACTTGAGGACCAGATTTTCGCTTGTGGAACTGTAAACTCATATAGAAAGTTCTTGCTAACGCTAAAATATGACAAGCATTTACAAAGAGGACAACTTGATTACCGGGTTAGTGACACAAAAGTAAGTTTGCTGAAATGGAAGGACAAGAGATCAGTATTTATTTTGTCAAACTACCATGATCCGAACAATGTGGGAAAAGTAATACGCAGAGAGCGTGATAGCTCCAGTACTGAAGTGTCCTGTCCTCAAGCCGTCATCGACTACAACGCAAACATGAACTTTGTCGACAAATTTGATCAGCTCAAAGGAATTTATGCTATTGACAGAAAATCCCATAAGTGGTGGCATAGGATTTTGTTTCACTATCTTGATTTTTGTGTTGTCAATGCTTTTTTGATTTATAAAGAACTGCAGTCCTCTTCACGCCCAGACCTAGACAAGCTGATTCTGAAATAATTCAGGCGAGAATTATATCGGGGCCTACTGGTAGCAGCATATGTCAGAGACAAACACAGGCCGGATTCAGTGAACATAAGCCGTAATTCTGCGGCTTCTTCTCCAGGACCTGCATTTATAAAACACTACAAACCTATAGTCCCTCAGGAAATTCGTCTAGAATCCAGTCACCATCAACCTGAAAGTACATCAAGAAGATGCTGCAATTGGTTACAATTTAGTGTTAACTAAAATATCTCCAGTGCGTACTGTATGGCAATGTAGTACATGTAAAGTGCCTCTTTGCTTACGCAAAGGTAAAATATGTTTTGCAGATGTTCATATAAAAATATTTTTTTTTGTTAGTTTTGTGCTTTTGTAATGATGATTCGTCTAATAAATAACATTCACAATCATCCTAGTTTTATTTATAGCAATAGTCACCACCTCATTCCTTGAAAGCCTTAATACCTATATTTTTTTTCTTCTATTTTCTGTGATATTTTAGTTGTAAAAGTTGCTTAAATAAACAGAAATTGATAATTAATTATGTTCCTATTGTAAAAGTGTGACTGAAAGAGTTAACTCTTTAAATAGTCATTATATTGTAAAAATATTTGGAACACGTGTCAAAGACATCCCATAGAGACAATATACTCAAATATTACTAAAATCGGAAATATTCGATTTGATTTAACTAAATAAGCTGCTTGATCAACCTACGGTGTCTATGGCCTCGATCAATCGAGTAAATAGACCAAAAACTTAAACAAAATGATAACTTAAGTATATAACGGACAAATTCTACAAAAAAATGACCATGAAAAATATCTCAAGTTTGTTGACAAAAAATTAACATGGAATAAACATATTCATCATATAAAAAAAACTTTCATCTAGTAGGTTCATTACATAATATTGCTAGATGCATTCCACATAAAGGTCGAAATTTAGCTTGGTAAAACCACATCTTATTATACCTTATAGAAATATGGGGCAGCGCTGCAAAAAAGAATATAAAACCTATGCAAATACTACAAAATCTTATATATAAAATTTCCATGTCACAATGTTAGTTACCGTACTCCTCCGAAACGGCTTTAACGATTTTTACCAAATTTTATATGCGTATTCAGTAGGTCTGAGAATCGGCTACTATCTATGTTTCATACCCCTAAGTGATAAGGGTTGTTCACCCTTAATTTTTGGACGATTTTTTTTGTTTTTATTTTTTTATAATGTGGCATTAAAAAATACATACAACCTTAAATTGCTAGTAAAATTATAAAAATCTTACATTAGTATAATTTCAATAAAAACAAAAGATTGGCCTAGCCAAAATATACGATTTAATCCTTACACTAATAATTCTATTGTACAACATTACATTCTTTTTGTGAGTCACTTGCTAAATTATTATCTATATCATTACATTTATCGACATTTTGCACATTAGCTTCTTCACATACAACTTGAGAAACTTTTTCATCATTTATAACACTTTCAACAACATCTTTTTCTTTAGTAATACTACTAACTGGTTGGTCACTAATTTCATCATCATCTTCATCCGCATCGTCATCATCATCACCGTTAACCTCTTCAACTTTTTCATCAATCGCATCCTCACTGGGTTCAAACGAGTGTTTTTCAAGTTTTTCCAGCCAAACAGCCATAGATCTTCCTTCTATTTCTCCCTTCACGACATTGGGGTGTATTTGTTCGCGTTTGAAGTTCTCGACAGTGTCATCTAAGTCTTCCCAAGTTAGACTTTCATGCGAGTCTTTAAAACGGGCATCGTACCGTTCATAATGGACCTTCAATAAATATAAGTAAATTAAAATTTATAAAGTTAATTATAATAGTATATAAGTTAATTACAATTTTCATTAATTCTTCTTCTGGTGCCTTTCCAATTAATGATAAAGTCTCTGTTCCTGGCTAAGCGGAACAGCTAATTGTAAGTCAGTAAATAAATCTACAGCTTAATAATCATATTCAACGCTTTCGTGGCTCAGTTTGAATCCCAGGGAAATAAGCGTTAAATAAATATAACATCAAAATTGTCCTCTACACCATGCACTTTGAATGTTTTAGAATCACAAGTTAAAAAATTAATCAACAAAAAAAAGATACCTTGCAGAGAAAATAATAGGCATTACGTTCACTTATTGCGGAAAAATTAGCTATTTGTATATTTTTTTGCTTCCTTACAGTCATTATGAATATTACATATTTCCTCGCTTTATTAGGCGTAGTGTAAAAAAATATTGTAACACTCATTCCTGTTTCATTATATTAATTTGAAAATGTGTTCTACCATCATTTACGCCAAAGCAGAGCAACGTATTTATTTCATACAATAAATTTAAGCTACTTGTATTATATCACAGGAAGAAATTTTGGTCCTTCAAAGGTCAGTCACCGCCAGTAAATAATGCCGATAATGCTTTCCGATAACTTTCTTTGTGAGGGACTAAGACGCTCTACAAAGCCTAAAATAGTCAATTTTATCCCTCTTATTTTATGAAATAGAGGGCTAACAACGAGAGGTACGTAATCATCGGCGCTCATAGATATCCGCTATATAAGTCCCTAAATCGTATCGGTATAACGACAACACGGCTGTCCCATTTCAAAACCTAGTAAGGGCTTAAAACTAAATTTTACAAGAGAGCGCAGAAACATAAATAAGGTCAGCCTTTAAAAAGTATCTATGTAAAGTAAAATAAATGATATTGGTTGTATAAAATAGTAAATAATGAACGCTTAGAACTAACCAAATTATAATTTAAGCGTATATTACATTTTTTAAACCCCTTACTAACTTTGATAATTGACACGCGATGGTGAGATTCAAGTAGTAATGAGTTTCATAACATAGTAAGAGCACTTGCTAGGTTTTGATATGGGTTCTGAAATATTTAGTTAATTTATCTCATTGATTACATTCTAGTAACTACACATATAAAAGATTTGTAATTTTAAAGAAAAGGCTTGCTTTTTTAGGAAAATGATTACAGGTTTCAAACTAGATTTTTTTCATAGTAAACGGTCTATTTTTGAATGTTTCATAATTTTTTTATTGAAAAATATCCGTAAATGTAGCAGACATAATATTAGGTCCTTACCTATGAAATCGGCGTTTTATCAAACTGGCCACTTTGATCTCAAAAATCGTTAGCGTTTGGTTAGGAATTTCAAATTTACATCAAAGCTTGTGTTTAGAATGTGATAATTCATTTGTTTGTGTGCCATTTAATTTTGCTTTGAAATCGTTCTATGCACAATATGGAAAACTTAAAATATCGCATTATTTTCGAATACGAGTTCCACCGTGGCACCGACGCGACGCAACGCTGCAGAAACAGCTCGAAGGATAAATGATGTGAACGGCGACACCACTGTAAAATAAAACAAGGTACGTTTTTAGTTCCTACACTTTCGTTCTGGAAATTTTAAACTCCAGAACAAACCTCGTGGACGGCCGGAGACCCTCGTTGTCAATGAGAAAGTGAAGGTGATTGTGGAAGCGGATCTGTCTCAAACCACGTCGGAGTTAGCTGCAGGCTTCGATGTGAGTGATAAAACCATTTTGAAACAAATTGGAAAAATGAAAAAGCTTGAAAAATGGGTACCGCATGAACTACGAGTAAGTGAAGCAAACCAACAAACACGCGTCGACTGCTGCGTCACGTTACTATACCGTCACAATAACTTGGGGATTTTTGAATTTGATCATTACTTGTGATAAAAAATGGATCCTATACGATAATCGAAAAAGCTCATCACAGTGGTTAGACCCAGGAGAACCAGACAAATTGAGCCCCAAGCGCAAGTTGACTCAAAAAAAGGTACTGGTTAGTGTCTGGTGGACCAGCGTTGGCGTTATCCATTACAGCTTCCTAAGATCGGGTCAGAAGATTACGGATACGTTCTGTATTGCCAACAATTGGAAACCATGATGGAAAAGCTAGCCGTTAAACAACCTAGATTGGTCAACTGCTTCAGCTCATTACTGCTTCAAGACAACGCTAGACCACACACCGCACAATAGACGGTGGCAAAACTAGAGGAGCTGGGATTGGAATGTCTACGTCACACACCATACTCCCCGGACTTTGCACGAACCGACTACCACTACACTTTTTTCGGGATTTGGATATTTTTTTAATTGGAAAAAAAAATCAATTCAGACGAGGCTTTACGGATTCTCGCACCCGCAATTTCTACAGCAAAGGAATCAATGAACTTCCTATAAAATGGCAAAAATGCATAGATAACAACGCTACATACTTTGATTGATTAAATAAAAAAAATGTTAGAAAAAAAAATAGTTTTGCTTTTTCATATAAAACATCAATTTCATACGTAAGGACCTAATAATAAGTAAATAGTAATATTTCCCTTGGCCTTCCGGGGTGACCACCGATCATACGAAATCAAAAAACCAAATATATTAAATTTTTAATCAAAGAATTTAAAAAATATATAATATATTCCTCTCTCTTCCTTTGTGTTCAACTATTTCAAAAACCTAGGTTGATGCACCATATGAAAACCTAGTAAGTCTCTGAGACTTACTAGGTTTTGAAATGGTTGATGCGCCTTACTAGGTTTTTAAGTGGTCTCAACGCAGTGAATGATGCACTTACTAGGTATCGATATTTAAATATGTCTGTTAATTATGAGTTTTCACTGATGATTTTTTTATATTGGGTGGAGCTTACTGAGTTAGCAAGATTTTCAAAATAAAACGATTTTTGTAAAAAATGTCCCTTACTGGGTTTTGAAATGGGACAGCCGAACAGTAGCAGACAGGCTAGTTGGCGCGTTCGGAAAAACACCTGCCGTGCGCATAGATGGGTCGTTGATTCGAATCCCACCGGGACGACATGTTTATAATTATCTGTAAGCATTTATTCCCCACGTCTGGTAACTTCAGGCATTGAACGGGTGGGAGGAATATCGAAATTCCGACCGGGTAAAGAACCACCGTTCATAGATGGAAAAATCGTAAAGTACATATTGCGCGTTTCACTTTGTCTATGGATTTCCGAATGCTCGAACTATAAAGTATATAGTCGGCAGCATATCATTGACTGATGTTCTATGGCTGAGGTGTCACCTACGATGGTAGTGAACATCAAGTGACTATACGAGGCAAAACATTCCTTATAAACCTAGCAGTTGTTGATTTCCAGACATCAAAGTGGTGGAGAGATCCTTTAGCTCGATATGCATTATCTACTACCGGTTGTGTGTCTTAATCCTTACCTTATCTAGCATGAGGCCTAGTCCAGGCGCTGTCGGCACCATGACCTTGTCTTTACCGAACACCCGGTCCATCATTCCTGGGTCGGTTTGACCTCGAGCGATCGCGATTACCAAACCCACCATCTTCCTGATCTGATGCAGCATGAAGCTTTGACCCTGGATAATTAAATTTTATTCCTATATTTCAGATCGCTTTTTGTCTGCGAGGGTGTGTACTAAAACTGTTGCTCTAGGCATCGGACTTTATTGGTTCGACATGTTGCACCTTTAAACCGACAAACCATTACTAAACGTAAATTTAAAGAATCGAGCATCCAATGCTCCTATCTTATATTAAATAGTGTTCTAATTAAAATATAACTATTTTTCGTATTGTAATATCAAGCTATCTCAAAATACCGTGTATTTAGACCAGGGACTGAAACCGGTTAAATTTTATTTTCCAAAATACGTGTCTGACTGAGATACCATGATATTAGTTTTAAATAGTAATACACACTAAACTTACCACAGTAATTTTTTTCAGTAAATATGAATAAAAACGATAGAATATTAACAAAAACCTTTATTATACCGGTATAACTCCCATAGTAAATTAACCGGTATTCAGTCCCTGATTTAGACTGTTTAAATAAAAAAAAACAAAGAATTTTATGAATATTGTGGCTCTGCTGTATAATTTAATAAATTCAAAATCATTTATTCATTTAGGTAACATAATGTACACTAATTATAAACGTCAATAATTTTTATAAGGAGCTGCAACCATTACACCATGTTCCACATAACGTCATTAATATAATAAAAAATATATATATATATAAAAACGAAAAAGTAAAATAAAAAAGTTAAAATAAATAGTTTCGTATAGTAATGGTTTGTCTTTAACAGTGGCGGGACCACCATACAAGCCCAAACGCCTGTTTTGCCTTATAAGAAATATAATAATAGCATTAGTCATATATATCTTATTCGATTACGTTATTATATAAGTTATATAAATATTTAAAAACGTATTATAATAAATTCGACAAGACGGGCTTTTGGGCTTGTATGGTAGTCCCGCCACTGGTCTTTAAAAGTGATATATTTATAATTTTCCCTATGTTTAGCCACTTAGGGCGTCTCTTTTCTATCCCCTGCCCGATCGAAGCATTTTTTTCTCCGATCAAACCCAGGATGATGCAATCAAGCTTTCAGCAGCTGGAAAATTAGATTTTAGGAATCTCCAGGAGTAAATAGATATTATTTATCCATAATACTACCTTAACTAATAGTTCAGCAAATTCCACTTCAGACTCGATGAAAATCCGATCCATTGTAAAGCTCATCATGTATCTGGAGGCTGATGGGTCTTGATAATGTCTATTGGTAAATTATAAATAGCTTATTAGTTATAATTGTATTATATTATAGATTATAAAATAGCCATGCTAGAAAACCTTCAGTTCATTCAACAAAAACTTTAGATAGTATAACTATACTACTATGACTAGTCAGTCATAGTAACTCTCTGAAAAATAGAATATGTAGTCAGGATGCTATTTTATTTAAGTGCTATTTGAAAAAAAGAACACAATTGTCTGACAACATGTTGAATATATTAATGAATTTCATGACATAATATGCAAGACAAAGTATCAGAGTCTTAAGTACAACTTGTACTATTTTTTTGTACAATCTATCACTAGTATGAAATTACAAATGATTTCTCATACAACTGACAGATTACATATCCAAATACTTTCTCGCAAGTCCTTCATGCTAAGGCCTTAGATTGGAGAACTTCCCAATTCCCTTAGGACTTTTTGGCTAGCTTTTAAGTAACAAATTAATATAAAGGCATTGCTACATTATCTTTGAATGCCTCTGCCTTTAGCATTGAAGATAAAAAGTTTGAGTCCGAGATATATTTTTTTTTTTAAATTAAGGAAGGATCATTGCCAGTAAAAAGAAAATAATCAGTGACACCAGTGGCGGGACTACCATACAAGCCCAAAAGCCCGTCTTGCCGATTTTGACATAATATGTGATTATATATTTATGTAACTTATATAATTACGTAATCATATAAGTTATATATGACTAATGACATTATTATATGTCTTTTTAATGCATTAATAAGGCAAAACAGGCATTTGAGCTTGTATGGTGGTCCCGCCACTGAGTGACACAAACATGTGTCTGCCCAATGCCAAATTACAGGATTTGGGAATTGACTACTTAATTGAAGTATAATTTCAAGAAATACAAAAACTTACTTTTTCTCTGTAAAGTTATGGTAACTTTTAGTGCCTTTATAGTGACTTAATAATTGATTTACTAAATTCTGTTTATCTGTTGTTATACGATATAACTTTCTCTCTTCGTCTGTACAAAGTTTTGGCTCAAACACATATGTTGGTAGAGTATAGCTGTATGTGCGTGCATTGCATTTCGATTTAGAATTGAATTTATTTGTCACTCTTTTGATTCCAAATACTCTAATACACTCTGGCAATCTTTTGTTAATTTCTTCTTTATCTACTTCTAGAGCTGGAAAAATCACAATCAGTTTTATCTAGATTTTTATTACAATATACATGAATTTAAAAGTTCTTAAGATATATTTCAATAGTTTCATCTTGGACGCAATAGTTTGTCATATTTGTGTGGTGATCTGTCATCATGTAGAAAACAATTCACCTATGTAAGGTATCAATATAATTGATCGGTTGGGATCGAAATTCCGATCGGGTAAATAACCACCATTCATATATAGAAAAACCCTGAAGTGCATATTGCATGTTTCAGTTTCAGTCTATGGATTTCCGAAGTAAAAATTGCATCATTGGCTGATGTTCTGTGGCTGAGGTATCACCTACTATCAATTGAACTTCATGCTCATTTGTCGATATCTGACATAAAAAAGGAACATGTTCCAATCCTGGTCACATATAAATACTATAAGAAGATACTTACGTAATTTAACTGATACAACTTGTCTAGCGGCAGAGACACCCTTATCTGTTCTTGAACTCCTCTGAAACTGTGCATTCTGTTGATTGACAAAGTCTTCTTCTGTAATATACTTAGCATCTCTTAATGCCTGTAATAGATCTTCCTCTATAGTTTTAACTCCTGGATTTCTGAAACAAATTACTTTTATAGAATACATTAGAATCTCACTCATCCAGCACTTCAATAGACCGACACATCCATTAATCCGGCATCCTCTGCCTGGGCCTCCCTCAACCCTCCCTATGCCATGCACTATATATTATGTGCTTCATATTTTTAAAGAAGTTGCACAATTAAGGAACATTTTAAAACGTGTAGAACATGAACACAGATATATTGTATTCCACTTATGAAATACATTATTATATTTATTATGAATATTTCTATACAATCCAGTACTTCAAACATTCCAATAATCCGGCACCCTCTGGTTTTTAATAGTGTCGGATTAATGAGATTATACTGTATTTCTGATTCAGACCCATTTTAATTAAGTTTCTACCATACCGTAATATATTCATAAATTATATTAAAGTTTAAATGCTACCTTTAATATAATTTATGAATATATTATATTAAAGGTAGCATTATAGTAAGGTATTAGAACTAATTAGCATAAGTTAGTGTGGTACCTCTGCATTCCATAGTAGTCAACACCACAATAACCTAGCAACATTGCCATTTTCTTTCGCTTAATACGCTCAAAAGGTGTATCACAAGATTTCTTGGCTTCACATTCACTATTTTCCTCTTTCTTTTCATTATAATCCCATTGCCGCTTGCGACGACGTTGCTGGAACCTTGTATGTTGTTTATTTACTAAATCATCATCTTTCTTTAATGCTTCGGTAGCTACATTCATTGTAAGAGGTCGTGTTTGGATTCCTCCTAAAATTATGTAGTAGAAAGTAACAAATTTTAAAAGTAATATCATAAAAATCGGTGTCATAATAATTATAGAAATTAATGCACAATTGTACAAAATTTACAAATACTCAGGGCTCGAGGTTTTTCTAATTTCACATAAATACGGAAATACTAGTTTTATTCAACTAAAAGAATGTGAACTTTACAAAAAACACGCAAAATTACTAGAAGGCACGTGTCTTACGTATACAAATATTTATACCTGTTCTTATAAGCTTTGCATGTTTCGGAAGGTTTTGTCTCAATGTATTAATAAATGTTTGATATAATCGGACTGACATACCTAATAATTTAGCACTATAAATTGTATTTTAATAAATATTTTGGATATCTCTCATAAAGCCATCGCCATTTTTTGTTGACTTAACACCAACACCACAGAATGAAAATACTGACATACAGACTACAGTATACACTGACCTGTCAAGTGTCAATCACAGTTGCCAGAATTTTAATTTGTCACAGTGTAAAAAGTGAGCACCACAGTACACAACGCATACAATATAGTCGATATCCATTTGTTATGAGATGAAGAAAATATATTTTTGATAATTACGGCCAGCGGCACTTTTAGTTCGGTATAGTAAGTTACGAAGGTATTCCCACTTTAAAAGCCGAAAACATAATCAAGGTGATATGTGGCAGATGCTAGTAGGAGGCTGTGATTACAAAATATGACAGACTCAGACACAAGAACTAAAGAATATCTGCGACTTTAACCCTATACTATTAAAAAATTCCTAAAAGATAATATGTATCTTTGTAGCTAGTCATCAATTACTGGTGTAGTTAATTAAGAAACGTATCGGTTATCGATAGTCCCTGCTCTTATATTATATTTAATCCTTCATATTTTACGTAATCGATAAAAACCCCTGATTGCATGCAAGGAATTTCTAGGTATCTATAGTAGTTATTAGATATGCCTACTTACTTATTTATTACACAAACAATTGAAATCTACTGCGCACACTCGAACTCGGCGCATGACAATTAAAACAGTGCATTTAGGACAAGGTTTCAGCATGGGTTGACGCAGTGCTGGAAAATGCGTGGAGGAAGTTCAGAAAGGCTGGTGGCACGAGCCTCTCGCCGTAGGGGCGATACGCGTGCCACGCTCACAAGATATATAACAATATCCTTGGCAGCCGTCTTAGGAGGTGGCAGTTCAGCATTGCTTTTCCTCGTACCACTCTACGCAGATCCTGCCTTAAGTGCTTTGGCTGCAGACTTCGATCCGGTCCCTGCAGAATGTGTCACAGAAAGACGAGACGACAGACTCGGTCTCGATAACTGCACATGGGCGTCGTGTCGTGAAGGTTGCACTAGCGATGCCTACAAGTGTATCCAATTACACGTCAAATACAAAGCACATTCCGACGATTGGCGCCCGGCTGTACTGTATGTCAACATAAAGGGATGTGGTTATCCTCCAGTGGTCAACTGCGAGAACTTCACTCTCAATTACGGGTACGTGGGTGCAAGATATCCTTGTTATTGGTCGCGTGCGGATACGACAGTCGTGGTGCCTAGCTGGTCGAGGGGAGAGCAAGTTGCGACTGTGACTAGAACACTGGCGTTGCCGCTATTTTTGTCTGGATGTGCTGGCATTGGTCTGTGCGCATTGCATTGCGAGTGTCGACCAAGAAGACGACGGCGTCCTCCAAGACGACCACCGCGTCTACCAACGCTAGCCATTGATGATACGACAGTGTATCGGCTCGCCTAACAGCTTAGATAGTAGGAGAGCCCGTGGGAGATCGTCCTTCACCGATCTGATAACCAGATGAGACGTATTTTTTATTAAATATTTTTTATATACAAATATGCCTATAATTGCTTGCCTATCGAAAAGTGGTCATGGCTATTTTTAATTAAATTAACTTTTATCGTTTTTTTTTTCATCACCTTCATACTTTTGATAACCAAATGAAATTTATTTGACTGATAGTTTTTGATACACAGAATATGCCTAGGTATGCTTGCCTACTCATTTCAGTGTATAACTACCTGGCAAGCAGGTGTAAACAGGTAAGTCAAAATAATAAAAAAATAAATAAATAAATAGATAAATAAAATTAAAAATAAAAAAAAATTAAAATTAAAATAAAAAATAAATTAAATTAAATTAAAAAAAAATAATTAATTATTTTTTTTTTATAAAAAATAGCCATGACCACTTTTCGATAGGCAAGCAATTATAGGCATATTTGTTTATAAAAAATATTTAATAAAAAATACGTCTCATCTGGTTATCAGATCGGTGAAGGACGATCTCCCACGGGCTCTTAGACCAAGAAGTCGACATGAAAGAAGTCTCATTGATAATGGAATTGAAATTTTAATACCAACGTATGGTTCATAGTTTTCTGTGACCTCTTTCGTGAATTGCACTCTCTCATTGAATCTTGTCTTCAAGCACATATAGAATTGATTTTACGTGTGAAAGTAAATTTTATTGTAATAATAGAATCTGTGTTTTATTTTTGTCTTTATACTAATTATAACATACATGAGTAACTAGTAATTTCAACGTATCAAAAAATGTAAAAATAATACTGCTAATTTCAAAAAGTACAATATATTCGAATAAATAAAAATATATTAATAATAAAGCCATTTATTCTAATAATATGAGTACATACAATAAAAATATCTATGAAAATTTCAATATAATTTTAGTCTCTTATTTCAGTGTGCCTCTTGGCAAACAATTTCCATTGTTTTCTGTACCTCGCTATACTATGCTCTTTATACGCTATTTTCTTCCACTTACTACGTTATTGTGGATTGAGTTGTTGCCAGCGATTTTTCCGAACCGATACTGGACCTAAAAGAGAGCCTATTCCTGCCTCAAAGGCCGGCAACGCATCTGTAATTCGCTATGTTGCGGATGTTCATGGACGGTGATATTCACTTTCCATAGGGTGAGATAGTTTCCCCCTATACTATTATAATAAAAATCCAGTATGGTCCTAGGGACAGTTTTAAATCGTCTTACCGTTCGAGGCCTCGGGGCAACAGAGGAGTGGAGGCCCCAAATTATTTGCCAAACAAAATAACAATATAAACATATTATACCTACAAAGTACAGTAAAAGTAGGTAAAAGTAAAACAGCGAAAAAAAAATATCAAAGAAAAAGTTTTTTACTAGTTTACTCATCGGAATTTGAAATTTGTTTTCCGATCTATTGCCTATTTTGTTTAGGCCCGGTGCCATTGCCCCGAATGCCCACCCTAAATCTGGCCCTGACTTATTTTACCATCTCTTGGGTACCACTCTGTCACTGTCTTACCCCACATTCATTAGGAATCTCGGACAGTATGGGTCAAATGAGGTTTTAATAAAAATAGAGTTTAGAGTAAATACTTTTATTTCAAGTTGCATCTTTAAATTTCATTCAACAAGTACAAAATTATGGTTTCCTTTATCAACCAATCATACACCGAGTAGAACCATCACATCAGTCTTTAAGCGATATAATTTATCATTGCAGTAGCTTTAACGATAGCATCACTCCAACCATTAGGCGTTTCATCACAAATGGACAGGGTTACCACTATATAATTAAGACGGTAATGGTTCGTTTTCCATACACAAAGTCATGCTTATTATGTCGAAGTCAGTTTAGAGTTTCGATACTAAATATTTGTGCAACTATTTACTATTTATATTTCACGTTGTTATATGCATGATTTATGTATAAAATAACATTATTTTATGAACTCCGCGCAAAGAACTCCCGGAAAGTAAATAGTTGCACAAATATTTAGTATCGAAACTCTAAACTGACTTCGTTAATAATCATGACTTTTTGTATGGAAAACGAACCACCTTAAGTTTAGCCAAATGTATTCTGAACTCAGAAGTCATATAAAGACATATAGATAACATTAAAACAATAAAGTTATATTATTATTCAATTTATCTCAAAAAAAGACTGAAAAAGATTTTACTTGAAATAATGTTAAAATGTTATTCCGTGGCAACCTTGTCCAATTTCCTCAAATTTTTAAGCTACTAAGATGACAATTTTAAGTACAGAGTAAGATGCAATTCGAACGATTGCGCCATCAATAAAATTCGATACGATTTAAAATCTCATTACCCTTGATAAATAAAATTTGAATTATTCAAATTACCTACATATTTTACGGTAAAATCGTATCAAACCTTTTACAAGTTCAGGAAGCGCAGCATAACAATTAATATATTACTTATTATATTTAAGTTAATCTCTAACAGCCAAGATCACACACGCCACTTTGCATGGCGATTTGATAGACGAAAAGCGATTATCCTGTGGCCTTACCGCCACCTCTTAAAGCAGTCTTATTGGAGTCCTTGAAAGTAGAGCGAGACAAAGCTACACAAAAAGTATCATGCTGTCTTCTGTCGTACAAAGAAAAAAAATCGCTCCACAAATTATGGTATTTTGATCGGACAATCGCATAAAACAACATCGTTTACTAATCATATCGTCATGCAAACGGCTCAAGGGTAGTAAAATGGAAACATAGCGATTCCTCGAGGAAATAATTCAATAAACAATGGTAACTTCAAATATAATTTACAACAAATCTAAAGGCAACAAGAAATCGACAAAAATATACTCTTAATGGAGTTGAGAAAACAGCTAAAAGAGAAAAATAATAGTGGATTGGACAACATTGAGTTGAAAAACGACAAATTTGCTGGCGCTACAAAACTGTGTCACTCGTTAACCTGGTTTTAAAATTCTATCGATTAATTTTTTTTTATTATTAAAAGAAAGCTATCTTGAAATGCCTCAGCGATAACACTGTCCATTGTATACCTGTGAAAATTTTGTTAAGAGGTCACACCATTGGTTTTTATTCTTGTAGTACGCCAGCGAATAAGTCTAAAATAGAAAAGAAAACTTCATACTAAAAAAATATAAAAAAATGTAAAAGATATCCTATATCACATGACATTCGGATTGTAACATCAAAAATAAACAAATTCTGTTCACAACCATATCCCGTGTTCAATTTTCCAAGTTAAAGAAATTACATTACAGACGATATACTTAAAGGGCGTCAATAAATTATCTGTATTTAAAATAATAGAGAAAGGAACAGCTTTTTAAATTTAACTTCAACAGTATCATTTTAAAATTAGAACTAAATCGGACAATGACATTTGTAATAACATATTTCATAGAGTAATTTAAGTTAGCTGATAAATTCAAAATTAACGGAAAATTTGAGTAACAATTAACGTTATTTCAGATCTATTATCTGATACCTTCTATTGAATATTACGTGACATTGTTCTAGTTTGAAAAATAAATAAAACATTTTTTTACATCTTTAAGGTGTTGTTTAGAATAGTCTATAAAAAGGCTAAGTACATCACGCTAAACGATCGAACCTTATCGGAAAAAATCGTTTTTTTTTAAATAAACCAATGACAGCTAAATCACAAAACCGATAAGTTTGATCAATATCAATTATTTTCAGTACCTTAAAGAGTATCATCGACAAAATACTCACGACTTTGGTCTTAATTTGGCATTTTAAAATTTGAATTTCATAATTACTTTGCACGATACATGACAAACTCAAAAATAATTCATATAAGTTTTCCGCGCGTGTGCATATCACAAATAGCGCTGTTATACAATAATTGTCTATGATCATAGACAAAGGATTGAGCTTTTGACGTTGACAATGCAATTTAAAACCAACTTTGTATGAAATTTGATAATAGAATAGATATTATGTATCACTAAGTCCGTTTGGCTATGAATGTTCGCAGGACATATACATACATTGTTTTAGTGTGCGTAATCTCGGGAGTGCTCATGTACTCATTTACTGAAATTACGCACACTAAAACATTATATATGTGCACGCCTGACAACATTCATAGACAAACGGAGTTAGTCGAGTTGAGATAGAATATAGATATATACGCGGAACTGCCGGACATAACTCAGCCAAAATATTCAAACTTCACAGCACTTTCCACTTGAACAACATCATATCATTGGCGAGTTGTATTGATTAATAGAAACATTCGTCGCTGTAAAACAAATCGTTTAAATATAATGCAATTTTGTCCAAGGAATCTTTGTTTCGAATCCTTCATATTAAAATCACGAAAATTAACTAAAAACGAAGCGAAATGATCGCCAGTACTGTTCTGGCAATCAGACCACTGTTTGTATAAACCAATAGTTCTCTGTATAGAAAAAAAAAGTATCTAGTGCCAAAAGCCGGATTCCAAGACTCATGCTTGAATCTAATTTTGAGATTTGTCAAACAATTTTTTCTCTATAGAAATTTGACATTTTGACAGTTCTCGTGAAATTTCAATTAACGACTGACTATATCTCGAAAATGTATATTAGATATTGATTATATTGATAATGAATTAGACTGATTACGGCAGCATTTTGCCTATTTGAAATTATGCGAATTACCTATTTAAAATGACTATCATAATATAATAAATAACTAAATTAATAAGACCTTTGATCCGAGCGCTAGGTTTAAAATCGAAGGCAAAAAAGATAAAAGAAGTATTAGTTTATACAAAAAACACACAAACAAACAAATGAACTTGTAGTGAAAACAATAGGTATTTAAGTTTATACATACCAGGTTACGTATGTTCTTCATATCTCTACTGAATTACTCAATGTTGTATGGAGCAGACACACTTATGTCTGTTACGGTGATCTCTTTACGTGATCAGTAATGGCATAAATCGGTGGGTAGTTTGAACCTCTATAACCTGGCATCGAATACGGCTAATGATCCAATAAAACCGTTTTCTTGGTTCCGTTATGGTTGTCCAACGAAATAGTTTTATGGGCTATAGGAAAAGTTTCGTTCAAAAAATTTTAATTCAGGCTTACGAAAAGATCTCAAGAATTTTTAAATGGCTGGACAAATTTCAACTTCTGTTATTTCTGGGGTATCTTCAATAATATTATTACTATTTTTATTCATCGAATCTAGATTAATCTCGCGTCTTATAAAAAAAAAACAAAACTGAATCTGCCCCACTCTACATATTATACCTGCCAATGCATTTTCCTTAGTTCTTTGTAAGTTTGTGTGTAAAAAATATCAAGTCCACAACTTGAAAAACATTTTTTTTACGTTTTTGACGTTAGACAATGGCAGTTTGTTTTACAAGTCATGTTTCCGAGTCGTGAACTCAATTCAATAATTTGTTACTACCTATCTAATTTTAAATATTCCATATAAAACGTGCTAAAAGGTTAACAATACCCAACGAAGTTGTAGACTTCGTAATCTCGATAACAAAAAACGCTTTGGTGACAACCCTAGACGGAACGAATTTAATCCGAAATGATCTCAAATCTATCGATCTCTTCATGTGAACTTATTTAAAATGTCGTATTCCTATACAAAAAGGTAGTTTTACAATCCTCAAAATGACTTTCAATCTTGAGTTACGATATCATACTTAGAATACTCAGGCCCGTATTCCAATACGTTACTCAAGTCGTAATCTATTCTTGAGAACTGTCAATATGTCAAAATTCTATAGAGAAAAAATGGTTTGACAAGTCTCAAAACTAGATTCAAAACTGAGACACGTCTTGGAATATAGGCCTCAGAATTACAGTGACCAAACTCAACATTCTGTCAAAATAAGCCATTAATAAGTGTCCAAAACTTAGACTATATTTTAGCTTAGGTCACTTCAATTCGAAAGGTACGATTGTATAGGGTTGAACAAAGCGGTTTTTATTTCATCGAAGAATAAGACTTCACGAATGATATACCGTGGACACTAAACAAACAGTTTTTTTCACAACTACCCACAAAGCCAAACGAATTTATCGAATTTCATTAAGCTTTGCTCCACAATACCATTGGTTGTCTAATGTAGCCCCACTCCAGGGGCGTAGGTATTGCCATATCAAAGATACGGTGCCCCTTAGCTACAGGGGCCCCGAACCAGTGTAAGCAAAATTTTACCTTCCATTAGGGCTTCGCCGCTGTTAAGAGAGGCCCCAAATTTTGTTACAGGGCCCATCAATAGTAACGGGTCTACGCCCCTGCCTCATCCTATACATAATTTGTATAATATTAATCATACAAATTAATAAATAAATGCTAAAATTAATTCAAACATCCTATACACATTCACAAAATACTGGTTTCGCTGAAACTGTGGAATGATTAAATAAATAAAATTGGCTATAGGAACTAGTTTGATATTTGTGAACATGTAAGGAGTGAGACTAACATAAGGTCATACAATGAGGCACTTTTTCTTTGGACTATGCCGGTACTGTTTTACTAATTTGTTTTGTACAACCCTAATTAGCACTAAATACTGAACTTTCGGGCAATATAGGTACAAAACGAAATTTAAAAGGAGTCAAAATGACTTCTTTGGGCAATCTAGGGTTATTTTTTTGGACAACCGCAGACTGTACGAGTAGTAGGGTTGCCCGTTACAAAAATTTAAATAATTATTTTTTTACATGTTACGGCATAGTCCATTACAATACGAAAATGTATAGCTAATAATAAATTTATTGCTTGTTTTAGCTATATTACAATTTATTATTTGTATATTATGAGTATAACCTGTTTCTTTTCGATACAAACAACCTGAAAGTGTTTCTCTTTTAAGTCTTGGCCATAAACTATTTCCGTTACATTTTTAAAAATGGCCATTCAAATGCGAGTCAAGTTTTGAGATGTCGTTTATTTCAAATAATCTATTTTACACTTCAGTCCACATTAACGTCGTATGTCAATTAAGTAAAAAGACGTTCGTCTCAAAACGAGACTCAAACTTGAGTCATAGCCTTTGAGAAACACTATCATACGACCCTACAAACTACCCACAAAGACTAGCGATCATTGAACCACTTGAGACAGAGATACCCTATATCTCTTTCTATCTAGATCTAATTCATTTGAATCTATATTCCGTTTCACAGCCATACTGGTCGAAGGTTCGATGCTCGCCTCGATCAATCTACTCGCTCTACACAGCCTATAATCTGTATTCTGATTTGGAATCGAGTAGTAATTTAAATTGGTACTATTTGGAATAAGATACTCCGTGTTGATAGGCTGAGGGTAGTACGTTGACGTACTTGGGGGGGAAATGTGATACTGGGGGGATGTTGAAGGTGTTATATTGGGGGTAGTTCTAGAACTACTGTAACCTTGGTCTACTTCGCACTCGGTAGTTTCGCGTGATTTTATCTGCATCATCCTGTAGAAGAAAGAAGTCATGTCATATTCAATTTTTTGAGATATTTTTTGGTTAAAAATGTGGGTAGTCAGAATTTCGCTTCTTTGTTATAACCATGAAAGGATATCGACCGAATGGGACATCAACTTTTCTTTTCGGCCTTTGATCATCATTTATTCACCCACAATTGGCCTATGTGGCTGCCTATTAGAGTGGATGAGAACACCCAGAAAAAATGTATAAGTCCTTTATTTTGCAAACTCTGATGACTGAGCTTTAGACTGGTATCTTTGTTAAATCATACTTGTGAGAAAGTTCATGTTAGAGAATGCAATGCAAGAGAAATATGTACAATATACGAGAATAATACAATTTTAATTGCCCAGCCCCAGCGAGGCGCGCGCGCACGACACGCACGCGCACCCCACCTGCGCGCTCTATACAGTACCTGTGCAGCAGCCGCGCGACGGGCGCGACGGCCTCGTGGCTCCGGCCGGCGCGCTCGGCGAGCCAGCGCGGCCACGCGCACAGCCCCAGCGAGGCGCGCGCGCACGACACGCACGCGCACCCCACCTGCGCGCTCTATACAGTACCTGTGCAGCAGCCGCGCGACGGGCGCGACGGCCTCGTGGCTCCGGCCGGCGCGCTCGGCGAGCCAGCGCGGCCACGCGCACAGCCCCAGCGAGGCGCGCGCGCACGACACGCACGCGCACCCCACCTGCGCGCTCTATACAGTACCTGTGCAGCAGCCGCGCGACGGGCGCGACGGCCTCGTGGCTCCGGCCGGCGCGCTCGGCGAGCCAGCGCGGCCACGCGCACAGCCCCAGCGAGGCGCGCGCGCACGACACGCACGCGCACCCCACCTGCGCGCTCTATACAGTACCTGTGCAGCAGCCGCGCGACGGGCGCGACGGCCTCGTGGCTCCGGCCGGCGCGCTCGGCGAGCCAGCGCGGCCACGCGCACAGCCCCAGCGAGGCGCGCGCGCACGACACGCACGCGCACCCCACCTCCACGCTCTCCACCACCTTCAGGCGGACGTCTGCGGAGATTTCATTAAACAAATTATACAAAATAAATACACCCTTACATTATATGTACATCAATAGGTCCCATGAAAAAAATCGTATCTGTGATGTAATGTTTTTACCAGAAACTGAAAGGAATAATAGTAACAGAATAAATAAACATTTCTTACATGTTTGTCTGTCTGTTTGTTCATCCATAATCTATGTCCACGACTATTGTATAATACACAAAAATTCTGATTAGGGACCATCCATAAAGTTCGTCACACGTTAAGAGGGGATCGGCGAAGTGTGACATTGTGTGGCAAGGGGCGGGAGAGGTCCTAAGTTTCGTGATGTCACATTTCAAAATTTTAGACATCTAAGTGTTAAAATGCCAAATGTGATCTATTAACGAAAAATTTAAATATTTTCAACTCTACCCGTATGAACTCTACGAGTATGGCGAGCTCATGCTCGCTCTCCTAGTGTCACGTGCCAGTCTTCTGAGCTCTTAGTAAATGAAAATAAAACTAATTTCAGAATTGCAGTTGTATCTAAAATTGCAAAATATTTGACGTCACAATATGGAGGGGAACAAATGTGACCAACTGTGACAAGGACAGGGAAAGGGTCAAAAAATCACGAAATTAGTGTGATGTACTTAATGGATGACCCCTTATATAATACTCGAAGAGCTTCTAATAGACAACCTATATTAATGCAATAGTAATAGTGAAGAAACATTTTTTTTTATACATGACCAATTTATTAATCCATTCTTGAAAAGAGTGTCCATGGAGTTTCTTGCCGGTTCTTCTCCATGAGACCCACTTTTTGGAACCGTGCAACTAGACGTTTCATAAGAGCCTGCAAAGGCCTATTTGAAATAAAAAACTTTTGATTTTTGATTGATTTTGATTGATTACTATCGATACTCACCAGATAAAGTCAAATCCAAATAAGCTTCTAGGAACTTGACCCCATCCCTCCTGAACCGGCGCACAAACTTCGGATGCCTCGTGGTCAGATCGCTGTCAGCGACCACGTACTGAGCTAGCAGCACCGCGAACGTGACCGGGGTGGGCGCTAGCAGCCTCCACCGGACGTGCTGACCCACCATCCATTCCAGCTGTCTGAATGTCTTGCCACACAATTGTACGCCACTGACTTTCGCTAGTGTTTTGAGGGTTGGTGCTCTGCTGAATTTCTCGTCGCTTTTCGCTGTGAATATGGTGGGTTATTAGAACTTGACACCAGTATTACCCTGACCGTATTCAGGGTAATATTGGATATCGCGACTAAACTCATATCAGGGACTGAAACCGGTTAATTTTTATTTTCCAAAATACGTGTCTGACTGAGATACCATGATATTAGTTTTTAAGAGTTAATACACACTAAACTTACCACAGTATTTTTTTTTCAGTAAATATGAATAAAATCGAATGAATATTAACAAAAACCTTTATTATACGGGTATAACTCCCACGCCCAATTTCTAAGGTGGCAGAATTTAGCTGTCAATATAAACAGTAAAAAGTAAAATTAGGACAATATCAGTTCAGTTCGATATTATTTGACTGTTGTGATCACCTATTGATATACACTATCATTTACAAATGATTATTCGCATATAACAACTTAGTTCCATACTACATACACAAAAATTACACGTCCGATGGAGGTGGCAGAGATCAAAGATTTGCAAATGCAATCTTTGCATACCACTTTCGCTTACTTTACTTTCATCAACGCTTTCATACTAACTCATCGGTTTCGATTACTTTGGAAGTCTCCAATCAGTATTTTACCCATGAGAACGTTATTTAAGCATTTATATTAGTACTCGCGATCCGCTCCGGCTTCACACGGGTGCAATGTAGATGTACTATACACAAAAAATACCCTTTGTTACTCGCTTATAATGTCCAGAAATAATTTTTAAAATTGGTTCGGTAGTTTTTGGGTTTATTTATTAAAAACCAAACAAAAATACAAATCTTTTCTCTTTGTAATATTGCTGTACATAGATGAAAACTGATAGTGCTCTCCAACATTGTTACAGTGTCGAATGTCGTAAAATTTCGTAACATTTTGCAATACATATATTAGTTCGTGACCTTCAAGTTTGTTTTGAAGTTATTTAAAACCGAAACTTAATTAATTTACCAATTATATATTGGTTTAACGACATTTCAGATGAATCATTTTATTTATGTAGTATAGGTATGTCTTGACAGTAATTTCATTTAACAATATTGTAAAATTTTAACTGATGTAATTGTAGAATATGACAGAGTATATTTATAATTCCATAATTGTATATGCAATTAATGTTATAGTATAACTGTTTATTTGTAAATATTATATAATTAATCGTCTATGTGTTTATTTATATCCACAATTACATGTGTCTTTAGGCTGTAGAATTATGCTTAAAACTGTTTTTCACTTTTCATTTTACTTTAAGACAGGAATATTAAGAAGAACTAGAATAAATTCAAGTAAACTTTTACAACTATATTTGAATACACAAATTTTTAAGCTATTAAAATAAATAGCTTACACTACAATTCAATATACCAAATTCTTAATGTTGGTTCTACCGAAAGAATTATTAAGTTTGATTTGAATTATTAAAAATTTATTAAAATTAAAAACCCAACTATTATATAAGTAAAGTACAAGTATTAAAAAACCTCTTCACAGTTCTTCTATCTATGAGAGATGGTTTGTTATCCGGTCGGAATTTCATTTACCTGTGACTCATCGGAGCGCAAGGTTTGTTACTTATTTTTTAAAATTCGAAATAAATAAAAACAAGCAGTATAGTTAAGACACTCATTTTGATGTTTACAACATTATGAGTCATCGGCATGAAACCTTCGCAGAACTATAGCTTTATTATATTTAAATAATGTAATACATACCTGCAAGACTTAAGCAAGCAAGTGCTACATGTGTAAGCCGATCCGACCTCAATCTGTGTGCATCCATGAATAAGTCCAAGTGAGCGACTGCTGAATGTAATGTGGCTATAGACAGGCCAAGCTTTTTCGATACTTCGCGTAGTTGTTGAACCAGCGCACCACGGAACTCCAACTGTAATTAGAAAGATAATTTAGTGACGGGCTCGTTGGCGCGTTCGGTAGAACACCTGCCGTGCGCATCGATGGGTCGTGGGTTCAAATCCCACCGGGACGACAAGTTTATATTTTTCATGTCTCCCCCACGTCTGGCAACTTCGGGTATTGAATGGGTGGGAGGAATATCGAAATTCAGACCGGAAATACATGGAAAAACCGTGAAGTGCATATTGCGAATTTCGGCTTCTTTCTATGGATGCTCGAAATAAAAAGTAGGTCCACAGCGCATCATTGACTGATGTTCTGTGGCTGAGGTATAAACTACCATCAAGTGAACCTCACACTCATCTATATCTAACATAAAAAAATAATAAGTAGCAACTACATTCACAACTTATCCCAGAGTTTGGTTTAATTTAAAAAGGAATCTTTGCTCATACACAAAACGGAATTTAATTGTATTTATTTTCAATATGGACTGGGACCTAAAGTGAAGGTAACTAATATCTGTAGTAAGGCTACACTTACAAGAATGCACTAAATATTATGCAACATATAATGTCAGATAATTGCATAAGTTTTACACAATAATTGCAGATATTACAAGTGAATGTCTGTAAATTAATAGAAGTATCATTTTAATACTAAATGATTAGACATAGTAGATTATAGTATTTCTTTAGGACAGTTTCTGTTGATACAGGGATATAAGTTTCAGTTCAGAACCAACCAGTCAAAAGCAAGATCATTGAAACAGACAGAGTCCATACATAATATGATGTACAATGAAAATTTTTTAATGTATAAATATCCAAAATAAAATCCCTTTAATTTATTAAAATATTTCAAGACCTAAAACACATTAAGAAGTATAAAGCAATGCAATAATAACAAAAGGCGGTGATCCTTTTTGTTCTACATCTGTTTGGTATTTATGCTGATGTTAACATATTATATGTATACATATTTATAATCAAGATCAAATTTAAATTATGTAATTTTGTATGATAAATACATTTGTTTTTTGGAAAACAAATAAATAAACGCATGAAATGACAAAAGGCTATTAAATATAATTAAAAATATATCACAAGTAAAACAATGAAATGTATGCTACATAATATGATTCATCAAGTATACATATATTATTTTTATATTATTGTAGTATTCTAATTTACATTTGTAGTTTTCAAAATAACAAATAAATAAATAAAAAGCATACCTGTGGTGATTGAAGGAGAATAGTCGGTTTCTTTGATTCCTGTTCCAGAAGATACTTCCATATTTCTTCTCGATATTCACAGTGGTACTCATCATCTGGGTCTAGGAATGTCTGCAATAAGTCTTTTCTATAATAAAATCAATATTTTTATTAAAATTATAAATATACCATTGGAACTTTAACTGCAATTTTGAAAATAATTAAAAATATTTAACACTATATAAGCAGCTGCAGCAATTCAATTAAGTAAATATTAAGGTTTAAAAAATTATAGTTAATATGAAAAAATGTATATTACTTCTAATTTCATTCAATTTAAAAATTAATTCATAACAAAGTCCGAGATAGGTAAATATTTTTGGAATAAACTTACGTTTGATTCATACTTGACTTCTAAAACTTCTGGTTTTGGGCAGTTTTCATTAGGAGCTTGACTCCTTACGCTGGACAAATTCAATTTAGACATATTTAAAGACTCCATTGGTAAACGAAGATCGAGATCAAAGACGAATAAAATATCGAGAAACAAATAAAATTAACACGTCGGCTCAAATCTTGACAGTCACCACGTGGAATCGGACGTCAAATAAACTTAGATCGAAGAAAAGGATTCTTTTAATTTATTTAATGTCACCGTCGGAGATTTATGTTCACATTATTCTACCCGGGAAAAAATAAAGTCTAAATCACTTAACATCAAACAAATGATGCAATGCATTTAAAACATTTCGTCTTGGCTTGAACATTCGACAGCATCCCACGCGGTATTCAAATCACGAATGAAAATTGAAATAAGAAAAAAGTGAAAAGTCAAGAACTTTGAAATGTCAAATCAAATATGACAGTTAAAAAGTTTATGTTAGGAATGACTGCCAAATGCCAATTCGTCTGAATAGTGAATATTCGGTTTCTTTAGTGTATTCAATTAGACCGTACACATCAATAAATAAAAGACTGTTAAAGAGAAAATTGAACAATACAAATCCACACTTATAACATTATTTTTTCAATAATCTACTTTTGTTTTTGAAGAAATAACGATTATTAAAGCCTCATATACATATATTTTAGGATAACTTTGTCAACTTTAACAGCTAGGTTGGGACTTGGGGTAGGTAGAGTATGATCGTTAATGAATCTATTCGATTTTCGATGATTATTCTCATAGAACATGGAATACTGTATGAATACAAACCAACTTTTTTATTTTTATTCAATTAGTGATTTATCAATACACAGGTCGATATGGGTATAGAGATAGGTATATGGTAATAGGTATCGCTGGCCTAATTATTAAACTTCGTAACTCAAAACTGGTATTTACAAAAAATAAAACTACGGTTGTCCACGGAATGTTTGACCTGTTTGTAGTTTTTTCCTCGTCCTGTAAAGTTTGACCAAATGGAAATACGAAGTTTGATAACTAAGCCGACGGAATTGTTTGTGGACTGTGGTTGTTCAATGCATGATGGACCTTATATAGTTATATACTCTTTGTGATGGACTTCACTGCGATAAGTGGGCGGTTCACGTCAATTAACTACAATATTATTTTTGTACTATTGTACTACACTTTACAATACTTCATAGGTGTGAACAGTCAAATCATCCTAAATTAGACAAAGTAGATGGACGTAATGACTTCGAGATATTATTCTTTTTATTAATATTATATTAATTTATAAATATAATCTGTGATATTTTAATGTATGTTAGATTTTTTAGAATAAGACTTGGCAACATTTTAATGTCACGTCACTTTTGGGGAGAGTATGGAGTGCTAGCGGCTGATGTCTGATTGTTTTCCCCAAAAGTTATAAATCTTATAAATTAACAAACTTATTTTGTCAGTATTTATTACTTTATTATAGTAAGAAATTAAAATCTCCTTAGGATGTCTTATTCGAATAGTAAGTTAGTTTGTAATACGAGCATGATGCCGTATCAGTCGGGTTATATATTTTTTGGTTTGATTGTAAATGTTTGGTTTATTCCCAGAGTATACCCTTGCGGCGCTCCCTAGAACACAGCGAGGTACACCTCTGGTGCTAGGCGGAGATCCGAAAGGAAAGAATTTCTTGTACACTAACGGGAATTCGGTGATAATTCGGGATATCGAAAACCCGGCGAACGCGGATGTGTATACGGAGCATTCGTGCCAAGTGAATGTTGCTAAATATTCTCCGAGCGGGTTCTACATAGCTTCAGGAGGTGAGAATTCAATATAAAAATATTTTATAAGTTGAATACATATTAATAACACTTATTTTTCTAGTAATAATTTATTAGTATTGACCTGAATACTATAATTAATGCTATTTTAGGGAGACAATTAACTCAAAGCACTATGTTTACCATTTCAGTTATCCTTTACTCATAAAATATATGTAGTATTGTGCTACTTATATGTCTATTTTGCCAGTATTTTTATTTTTTTTACATTTTATTCACAGGCAATTTAAGTGATTATAAACTTATCTTATATTTTGTTAGGAAATGTCTAATAAGAAACAAGTGTTCTCTTTACTAAAGAAAGATTCTGTTTCAAAGTGTGAGAGAGGTCTGGAAGACTCAAAATTATCAAATTTTATGAAACTTTCCACTGTTCCACTCCATTTTTAGACATGCATGAATTATTTTATATATTAAGATAAATATTATTTTTAGCTGTATAATTTTATAATTTTTTTTACTATTATGTCTGTGAAACATACTTTAGTACGCAGCAAAAATGTTGGACAACCACATTGGGAATGTCTCAATTATCAATGATTGTGATTAAAAGGGAAAATATTGGAACAAAGAGAAATTTATCTACCCACATTTTACAAAATATCATCTCATTATTAAACACTGCTAGTCAAGTTACATGACCAGATTGGTTCAATCCTGTATGACATTCATCACTGAGTCATAGCTTGTTTGTTAAACGTTACTATATATGGGCTTGGTTTCTACTATCTTATCTCATTTAATGTTTATTTTATATCCAAATTAGGTTTGTTTTAAAGGTGAAATATATACAATTTTTGCATAACATATTATTTTAAAAAAAGGCAATATTTTTTTTAAACTGAAAAAAAAACTAAAATCTATTTTGATAAGTTAAAACTCTGAACACAAGTATGTATGATGATAATGTGATTACTCGATACTATATTGTATGTTTTCAAGGTAAGGTAAAAAATGCCACTTGCTCAGTGTGTTTATATAAATTAATTAATTATTTAAGCTTGAGATATATGAAAAGAGTATTTTCTATACATTACGAAGCAAATGTAAATTATTAATAAAAAATATATGTTAACAATAGAGCATATTATGGCTTCTATCACAAATATGACAACACAGCAAATATTATTTAGGGTTGTAAAAAGCCAAAGTTAAGGAAATATAACAGGAAATAATTTCAAGGCTCTAGTTGTAAATACTTTATTATTGATCTCCCATTTGAAGTGTGAGGCATCATTCATTTCCATATGGAAATTCCTAGTGAAATAGTCTCCTTTTGATTTTTTGTTGCCGTGACTTTTTGTCACCTACTTGAATGCTATGGAGCTTTATGAGACTGCGCCGACAGTGGCTTGACAGTTGCTGTCACCAACAAAAAGTCACCGTGACAAGTGACAGTCGGGGGTGGGCCTTAACATAAAGACAGGGCCCCGTGCAGTGATAAAGAAATCGCAACCCCCACGCCCTGACACAAAATATATTATTTGCAAATTATTACTAATCAAGGACAAGGATGCTCGGCGCTTTCATTTTTATAATTTTTTCTAGCTTCAGGAGCTACCTCCTCTTTCCAAAGCCTCTACCACCCTCTCAGCTTCAAGGCCCCGGTAAACTGCACCACTTTGCCCTATGATAGCTACGCCACTGCGTCGAACTATATATAGATCTAAAAGCAAAATTGTTTAATTAATCATCTTCACGTTTATTCAACCAGTTAGCGCACGGCGATTGAAGCGAAAACTAAATCTAACCAAAATAAATATAGACTACACGAATCGTGTGATAATATTGCTTTCTTTTTTTAAATAGATTTAGAAGTTCCAGGTATATAGATTAGTCATTCATCAATAAAGATTAGTAATTATTATCAAAAAGTTTTTGAAATTACGTCTTGTCTGATATCGTTATCTATAATTTGATTAAAACAACGTTTGTTTTCGTAATTGTTTTAATCATTTTATTCACATAACGTAAACTAAATATCGCTTCGTATAATTAAAAAAAATATATATTATACAGACATCAAATTTATTAATAACGAAACACAAAAATAAATGCCATCAAAAACATAAATTGTAAAAAAAGCCAAGTCTTGCAACTCAGTTCTTATATCGTAAAAAGTTGTGAGATCCATATAATACCAAGTCGGTCAATTTATTCAGTCTCTACTGAAGGATCCTTCTGTCTTAAGTTGTTACGTAATTAGGTAACCTAACAACATCTTATAGTGATCATATCAATACCAATATTAAAAATCTTTGATGTTTTAAATAAATAGATTGACTCGGCTATCGCATGAAAACACAATATATCTTTTTAATTTTATTATCACATCATGTATCACAACTAACACATATTATATTAAATTAGATAGTTTAGTGCGATTGCCAAGTCAACCTTTTTATTTTAAACATCAAAGCTTTTTAATATTGGTATTGATATGATCACTATAAGATGTTGTTAGGTTAGCTAATTACGTAATAACTTAAGACAGAAGGATCCTTCAGTAGAGACTGAATAAATTGACCGACTTGGTATTATATGGATCTCACAACTTTTTACGATATAAGAACTGAGTTGCAAGACTTGGCTTTTTTTACAATTTATGTTTTTGATGGCATTTATTTTTGTGTTTCGTTATTAATAAATTTGATGTCTGTATAATATATATTTTTTTTAATTATACGAAGCGATATTTAGTTTACGTTATGTGAACGTTCTAACGGTAAAAGAATTTTTAAAATCGGTCCAGTAGTTTTTAAGTTATTCATTACATACAGAAATACAAAAAAAATTGTATATCTAAAAAACTGGACTGAAATTTCAAAATATTGTAGTTTTTCCTTGATTTATAGACTAAACATTAATTGTATTCTAAATTTCAAGTTTCTATGTCTGCTAGAAGTGCCTTAGAGTTTTGATGATCGGTCAGTCAGTGAGTGAGTGAGTGAGTGACAAATTATCAAACTTTGACTAGTTATAATTCTTAAACTACTGGTTCAAACAGAATGATATTTGAAATATACCGAGTTTATACAATGCCTGCTTAGTGACTGAAAATTCAGGATTCTAGTTTTATCCACAACGAAGTTATATGGGGTCGAAAATGGCCCGAACTACTTCGAGAAAAGGATAGTACGGCCGTGCCGCTTTTTGCTCGACTTGGCGGGGGCACTGCCGTGCCCCCAGATAAATAATGAAGACAACTTTTTAAATACAATACTGCTCACAAAACCACGGATGTATCCGAAACCATATAAGTTACTTATTGTTTCCGCATGAATTAAATGCATACAATTTGTCCCTTAGTACTTGTTATTAATGGATAAAATCGCGTATTTATTTACTAAACAATACTTGTTATAGCTAGAATGCCATATCAACTCAATAGCCTTTGTTTAATTGATTCATTTATTTAAATACAAAGTTTTAAACAGGGGCGTATCAAAATTTGGTGGGGTCTTACTTGCTTACTGCGGCGAAGCCTGTGTAACTGTGGCAGGTACATCGTTGCTTACACGGGCTCAGGAGCCCTGTAGCTAGGGGGCCCCATTTCTTTGATACGTCAGTAGCTACGCCCCTGATTTTAAAAGACTACTCCCTTGATTTTTTATATCTAGATATAACGAGTTAGTAGATTAAAGCTCTTGATGGTAGTTGATACCCACAGTCATAGGAGAAAAATCCATGATGTCGATTTACAATTTAATTCGAATAGTCGGATTTTAACGATCTTATTTTTTAGATTCGTCTACATCCCGAATAGTAGAATATATAAAAATTTAAGGAAAGAAAAATATTTAGAAAATTAATTTTAATTATATCAGGGTCGGACCTACGCCATTTTCCGCAAATGAGAGTACACGTTTATAGAATTTTTGAAATATATTTTTTTAATTTTTGAAGTAAATTTTTGTTATTTTGGCTGGACTACGTCTGTTGGTTCCGCTAGTCAATTATAATTGTTAATTATCGGTATAGTCTACTCAGGATGTTCAAGGAGATCCCGGAGTACCAAGTTTTCCTCCACGCTTTTAGTATACACATCGGAAACCTTATTTTAGTCTAAATTATTCCTCAAACCGGTTCGAACTAAACCAGTTGCCCTCATAGCCTGTACGAAACATAAGTACGATACCTGGTTATAAGGTAATTGTATATTTATGCATATGATGTACCTCTAATACAGGTATATTTTTACCTGATTGCCAATTTATTGAAGGTATTTGCAGTAAAGTTCGTTAAGTATAGCGTTAGCCTTAATAAAAAAAAGTCTTACGGCCGAATTCTCGAACGCTAATCAACATTGGTGTACTTAACTCTTTCATTACGAAGGTAAAATAAAAGACAGAAACATTTTAAGAAGCCCTCAAATTTTGATTATCGTTTCAGTATTCCGCCGTTAATTAACCTTAATCAGCCAGTGAGGCTTGCTTTAAAACACTCGAAACGTCGAAATAATTTATGTAACGAATAAGTTAAGCTTTTTTAATATTGTCTTTTATTAACGCGAGTATCACACATTTAAATAAAATACTGTATACCGGATTAAAACGCGATTTATTATTTATATTGTTTAAATTATTTATCCCGACGTTTCGGATGCTTTACAGCAACCGTGGTCGCGGGGAGACCGAAACGTCGGGATAAATAATTTAAACAATATAAATAATAAATCGCGTTTTAATCCGGTATACAGTATTTTATTTAAATAAGCTTTTTTTTTCATTTAAAATATTTCAGTTTATTATATTTTTATACTAGATGTATCCGACATGCGTTCCAATGCTACTTAAAAAAAAATGTTATATTTTTGGCCCACATACCTTTGTGGGCGTATGCAGAGCAACTCAACAAAGTTTTATTATAATCTGCTAAATAGTTTAGGAGTACACAGAGGATGAACATTATTTTTATTACATTGATTTTTATTTATATAGAAGATAGAAATCATACTGTGATATATAATTTAATATTTAAAGGAAATCAATCAATAAACCCCGGCCGTATCCACCATCTCTTAGAGCTTTATTACAATGCTTTACGAGAGAACGCAACAGCGCGAAACATTGTGTATTGTTTTGTCTCTTTCTATTATAATGATATTGATTAAAGATGGTGGATAGACTGCCCCAGGCATCGTTGCATCACTGGCATATTTATTTAAACAAAAAAGATGAAGATAGTTATCAAATCTCTCTAATAATCCAACATATTCCTAAGATCTAAACATAAGCTATTTATTGGGGAACCACGCTCCAGTTGGCAGCCATCCAACCCTTCTATCGCCTACAACTCTCACTCTAAAACCGTATCTATAAAGGCTGATTCGTATCAAATTACTTCGTTATAATTATGCTTATGACTGTACTTCTTTTTATGATTATGACTGTACTGTGTTATTTTTATTATTCGTAAGAATATAATTTGTATTAAACGGCTGGGAGGTATCGATATTCCGACAAGCTGTGAAGTGTATATTGCGCGTTTTGACTGATATCAAAACGCGCAATATGTATTTCCAAAAAAATTGGTCGACAACACATCATTGACTGAAGATGTGTGGCTAAGATGTCGCCTATCAGCAAGTGAGCCTCATGTTCGTTGTTAATGTAACAACAAAAAAATGCATAATGTGGGTATATATGTCTGTTATTGTGTTACGGGTAAAACGAAAGCGGCTTTTCGTTCTATGTCCGGACTACACATGTTCTACTACCACTCAAAAAGAGAAGCTACGATGCGTGAACAGTTTTACCATTTTATGTTTTTTTAAATTGCGCAATGTAGTATGTTATAATTTGCTTTTTTCCCGTGAAAGTTGAAGCGTTTTATTTTAAGTCGGCAGCCCGTGACCGTGACCGGTACTAGTTAAAATGAGCTGCCACATAAATTACAATCAAGATAGTACTGTGATTGTTTTAACCCATTCGTTCCCGCTGTCCTATTTTTAGAATTCTATATTTGATTTTTTATAGTATAGTAGACAAGTACCAGGGTGTCAGAATAATAATGGATATCCACGGAAGCAATAAACGTATATAAAAGAACATAGATGTACATAGAGCAAAAGAACAGGCCCATACAAACTTTTGGCACAGAAAAAGTAGTTCTTTTTTCGACCTGTAGAGTGCGCGCTATGACTCCAGCGTCAGAGTGTGCGTTCACACGGAGGACGGTGAGAACTAATCTTACCCCTGAGCAATGCGCTATACCCCTATCAAATATGCGCTATTTCTTGAGAATATCCGGCTTCTAAAATGCACTAGTTTCCGATAAAAGATTTGTAAATATAAAAATAGGTAGGTAGGTATATAAAATCTATAAAATAAATATGTTTTCATATAAATGTACGTTTACATGAAAACATATCAACTAAATTGAACATTTCGACATCATCGCCCCCAGATGCTGATGATGAGCCTGTACCAGCTACTGTCCCTTTTTTACATATAATACGGCTATCTGCCTTCTTCCTTAGTGGTACCTCCATTTATAATTTTAACATTTAGATAATTTATTTTAACGTTTTACTCTCCATGAAATAAAACAAAAACAACTAAGATGAAACTCCACAGGAAGAATTACCAGTTCTTCTCGGTTAGTTACGATAAGACAATATTAAAGCGAGACAGCTACATTATATCATAAAAGGGAGATGAAACATTAAACGCATCAGCAACATTTTGGTCGAGAAATACCCAAACGAAATCGACTCGCTACTTTTATTTCTCTATAGTTTAGGCGTCCGAAACACTATCAAAATTATTAAAGCGCAATTAATCTTGGTTGATAACTCTATTTATGCGCCAGATTCCACTAGATATTTTTAAGCGCATAGTATGTTTACTTCATTTTAATAACTAATTTAATAAATAGGTGTACTTGACAAGTCTTCTCTCTAATTATTTCCAGATGTGTCCGGCAAAGTCCGTATATGGGACACTGTGAACAAAGAGCATATCCTTAAGAATGAGTTCCAGCCCATCGGCGGTCCTATCAAGGACATCGCTTGGAGCTCGGACAACCAGAGGATGGTTGTCGTCGGAGAAGGAAGGGAAAGGTAAGCCTTTAGTTTAAGTCTTTAGTATCTGGATGTTTTCATATTTTTTACATACATACATATACATTACGTCTCTTTCCCATTGGGGTAGACAAAGATCATGGAATTCCATATGCTCCGATCATTCCATATTCGCTCGTTTGTTTCGAGTACTTTTGACCTGCCCCTTTTAAGAGATTTGTACATAAATTGTTTAATCAAAATTACGAATAAATTTTCAAACGCCGCGCCGGTACAGATCGCGAAGCGTAAGCTGACCTTTGCATTGGTGTGAGTGATCACCAAAAGTAGAGTCAAACAAAAAACTACATGAGGTGAAATGCGGAAGGTGCGGGGACAGCCCGCGCCTCAAGCCGTTATCCAAAAATCAGTATAAACAGACAAAGCAAGGGATGGCCCGCGCTTTAAGTCGTTATTCACACCTATACTATCTATTTGCACTCACAAAAATGCAAAGCTCAGCTTTCTCCTCGCGAACTGTAACGGATTTTTAAACTCTGTTTTAGGCGTGCCTGAGAGTCATGTAAGCTGGCTCTTGTTCTACATTCTAAACACCTACAATACATTGATTTATACATTTTACACACACCCAAATTCCTTCTATTTTCGTCTGTTAGCCGTCATCTCAGTACTCATTTTTTATACATATTCAATACTTCTCAATTCCGTTCCGTTCTTAAAGTTTAAACTCTTCCTATGACACGACTATCATCTCTCCACATCACATGCCCATTCTACACTAATCTTGTATAATTTTATCTGTAACTAGCAAAGCGCCCCGGGTTCACATGGGTGCAATGTAGATGTACTATACACAAAACATAGCCTATGTTACTTGCTGATAATGTAGCTTTCTATTGGTGAAAGAATTTTTAAAATCAGTCCAGTTGTTTTTGAGTTTATTCATAACATACAAAAATTCAAAAATACAAATCTTTCCTCTTTATAGTATTATATATCTACACTAATCTTGTAAAATTTTATCTGTAACTAGCAACGCGCCCCGGCTTCACATGGGTGCAATGTAGATGTACTATACACAAAACATAGCCTATGTTACTTGCTGATAGTGTAGCTTTCTATTGGTGAAAGAATTTTCAAAATCAGTCCAGTAGTTTTTGAGTTTATTCATAACATACAAAAATTAACAAATAAAAATCTTTCCTGTTTATAATATTATAGTATATATTAGTATAATATGTAATGTAATAAATGTAACTAATATTAATGTTTTTATTACAGATTTGGTCACGTGTTCATGTCGGAAACTGGTACATCGGTGGGTGAGATCAGTGGACAGTCCAAAGCCATCAATTCGGTGGACTTCCGGCCGGCGCGTCCCTTCCGCATCATCACAGCTTCAGAGGACAATACTCTCGCTGTGTTCGAGGGACCTCCGTTCAAATTTAAGTGTACTAAACAGGTGAGATTCCTTTTCAGGAGTGCGGGTGTCTTTTTTTATGTCAGATATCGACAGACGAGCATGAGGTTCACTTGATGGTAGGTGATACCTCAGCCACAGAACATCAGTCAATGATGCGCTGTCGACCTAAATTTTACTTCGAGCATTCGGAAATCCATAGACTGAAACCGAAACGCGCAATGTGTACTTCACGGTTTTACCATCTATGAACTGTGGTTCGTTACCTGGTCGGAATTTAGTTATTTCTCCCACCCGATCAATGCCCGAAGTTAACAGACGTGGGGAAAACATGCTTACAGAAAATTATAAACATGTGGTCCCGGTGGGATTCGAACCCACGACCCACCGATGCGCACGGCAGGTGTTCTACTCAACGCGCCAACGAGCCCGTCAAAAACTGTTTTCTTTTGAGTTACTGAATGCTTTTTCTAAAGATTTTACTAATGGTCGAAGTACAATTAAAATTGTCAGGGCATCAGTGATACCTACTGAGGTATCAACTAACATCAAACCAGCCACGCTTGTCTCTCGTTTTCTGACATAAAACACCAAAAAGGTTTTGCTGTTAGATATTTTTCAAATTCAAAATCATTTATTCATTTAGGTAACACAATGTACACTTATGAACGTCAATAAAAAATACATATTAAATGCTTCTAGTTTTACATTTACTGCCAGTTCTCAAATCAAGGGCGTAGAACGGACGAGAAGAACTGGCAATAAACTCTCCGCCACTCTTTTTAATCGCCAAGTTTTTTTGTTTTACATAATGTTTCTAAGGAGCTGCAACCATTACACCATGTTCCACATTCATATTCCATGTTCCATATTTTAAATGTTCTATTGATATAGGAGCACACTCGCTTCGCTCAAGCGGTGCGGTACAGTCCCGATGGCAAGCTGTTCGCGTCGGGCGGCTTTGATGGCAAGATATTCCTATTCGATGGTCAGACTTCCGAGTTGAAGGGAGAGGTAAGAATATAAGAATACAGGGTTATGTAAAAAAGGTTAGAAAACCTATGGGGGTTTAAGGAAATAGTTCGCCTAATGGAGAATGAGATAGATGCATTTCTGTCTTTTTCACTGATAGTTTGACTGATATTATATTTTATTTTGTTTCGCTGGGGTTCGAACCCGGTCCCATGGGTGTTACCCGGAATGTTTACGTCTGATTATGAAAGGGAATAATAGATATGAATATTAATTTTGAGTTTTGAGTTTTTTAAACTCTACTAATATGACATAAAAAAAAATCTAAGTTAATGTTATAGTTTTCTTATTTCTAGATTTCTCATTTTTTGGATCGTAAAATTGTATTTAAAAATGTAAAAATTATCCTAAAATATCGAAATATAAATATAATCGAATTTAAGTCTAATATTCATATTTTTTAAAAATCACACTACAAAACCTTTTAAAAAATTCAAAAGCCTTTTCAAAAAATAGTTTTAAGAGTCAATGTATTAGCTCTTTTTTAACAATAATTTATGGCAGTTTTTCCCGAATTATTCGCCCTAGTTAAAACAAAAATATTTATGACTATTTCTTTCGAAGCCCTAATGAAAACAATATTGTATCAGATCGGCTCTCCAGCCCACAAGGGCGGTGTTTACGGCATATCGTGGTCTCCGGACGGCAAACAGCTGCTCTCCTGCTCCGGAGACAAGACCTGCGCCATCTGGGACGTGGAGAGCATGCAGCGCGCCGTCCTCTTCCCCATGGGCGCTGCTGTCGAGAACCAGCAGGTATGGCATACGGGCTGGGAATAGGCCATTCGACTGGTTTCCCTGCACGGTGGGTTGGGCTGGGAATAGACCATTTCATTGGGTTTCAGGCACGGTGGGCTGAGCGAAGAATAGGTCATTGTACTGGTTACTCAGCGGAGTGGGTTAGGTTGGGAATAGGCCATTGGACTGGTTACCAGGCATGGTAAAATTGGCTGGGAATATGCCATTCGACTGGTAACTAGGCGTGGTAAAATTGCTGGGAATAGGCCATTGGACTGGTCACTAGGCGTGGTAGAAAATGGCTGGCAATAGGCCGTGGGACTAGTAACCAGGCGTGGTAAAATTGGCTGGGAATAGGCCATTGGACTGGTTATCAGGTGTGGCAGGTCTGGTTGGGAATAGGCCATTATACTGGTTTCCAGGCACGATGGATTGTGCTGGGAATAGACCATTCGATTGGTTCCCACCCTTACTAAAACTGCACAATACAGTAAACTTACAAGTAGATGTAACATTTAGAAGTAGTTTTAGATTGAAAAAAGAAATACGATTCTAAAAGCCTTTTTTTAATTAAAGCTTATTTGTTTATTTAGATTTTTGTTTGAGTTGTTTCGCCTCTTCTTTTTCTTTACAAAACGCCGAGGTTCTTAAGACAACAACATTGAAATTAAAATAGTTCTTTAAAATTGTATAAAAATGGATATATTTTTTTTATTTTACTAAGTAACTTTAAAAACAAAACACTATTGTCCGGGTTATAATCTCCAAAATCCGCGCAAATTCTTTCCTGCTTGCCAGTTTTGAGAGATGGCAGCCCTTATCAGAAGACATAAAATTTAAATTCGGACTTCTGCTTGCCAGAATTGAGAGATGGCAACCCCTATCAGGAGATATTTTGCAGGTATCCTGTCTCTGGCAAGGCAAGCACCTCCTCACTGTGTCTCTCTCCGGAGACATCAGTTACCTGGACGTAGACAACCCGGAAACCCCCCTCCGAGTGGTCACCGGACATAACAAGCCCATCACCTGCCTCTGCTTGTCTCTGGACAGGAAGCGGCTTTACACGGCCAGCCACGACGGCGCTGTGTCTCACTGGGATGTTAGCAATGGTGAGAACTTTACTAGCAACAGTGGCGTAGCTATCATAGGGCAAAGTGGTGCAGTGCACCAGGGTCCTCAAGCTGAGAGGGCCCCCTGGGCTTTGGAAAGAGGGGGCTCCAGGAAGCTCTTGAAACTAGAAAAAAACTCGCAAGAATTTTATTTATTTCAAGATTTTAAATTAGCATCAGGCTAAATATATATCAGGATAAATAATTTAAACAATATAAATAATAAATCGCGTTTTAATCCGGTATACAGTATTTTATTTAAATTTAGCATCAGGCTTCTAGTTTTATCCACGACGAAGTTATAGGATATTACGGCCGTGCCGCTTGTTGCTCGACTTGGCGGGGGCACTGCCGTGCCCCCAGATTTATAACGAGCGCCATTGATGAGATAATTATTTGAGAAGAATTTGCAAATAATTAATTTTGTTCAGTTGCTGAAAAAATTTAGCCGGGGGATGGGGGGATGAGATTTTTTATCTGCACCGGGGCCCTTGTCCACCTAACTACGCCACTGACTAGCAACACGCCCCGGCTTCGCATGGGTGCAATGTAGATGTACTGTACACAAATAGTATGGTGTATATATGTACAGTATAATAAGTTGTACTTGCTGATAATATAGCTCGGAAACACTGTTAGCTTTTAAATAAAAAGACAGACCCCAGCCGCTGTCTCCCCGTGACCACGGTTGCTGAAAAGCATCCGAAACGTCGGGATAAATAATTTAAACAATATAAATAATAAATCGCGTTTTAATCTAGTATTCAGTATTTTAATAAATGTGTAATACTTGCGTTAATAAAAAACAATATTATGAACACTGCTAGCGCTTCAGGATTAATGATATGAAATATTTTTATTGGGCTTCCATACAAGATATTATGAATAAAAATAGGAAAATACAGACTTAATAAAGCTAAAAAATATATAAATTAAACAACAACAGCTGTGTGGCCGCTCAAAAGAGTAGTGACTCAGCATCAGCTGATAAACACAGCGCTGGTTTTCAGTCACCCTTGTGACTGGAGTATCTATACTACCCAACTAAATTAACTTATAAACATGAATATTTTGAAAATTACACTCGTACCAAAACACAACACAGCAAAAGTAAGTTATGCAATAAAAAAAATATGTGTCAAAATGTGGCGGTTTTTTCTTCTTTTTTTTGACGTCTTCGTCCAGGTTGTAATTGTCGCTACAGCTGCAGTGATTGCTCATTGCAGGTGTTGGTGGCAGGGTGCGAGGTGCGGGCCACGGCAACCAGGTGAACGGCATGCGGATGACAGCTGGCGGAGACCTGCTCACCTGCGGGATTGACGACACGCTGCGGCGCGTGAGCTCGCAGCCGGAGGGTTAGTTCTGGTCTCATATACCCCATGTCCCTTAAATGTTTTTTTTCTTAATAGTTGACATTTGAAGTCAATCGATTCATGGGAAAAGTAAAAAAAACTAACTGTCATATTTTTTTTATGTCAGATATCGACAGACGAGCATGAGATTCACTTGATGGTAGGTGATACCTCAGCCACAGAACAGCAGTCAATGATGCCCTGTCGATCTAATTTTTACTTCGAGCATTTGGAAATCCAAAAAACGTTGCTATAATTGTCATAACGGGATTTTAATGCGATTATTTATTCAGTATATTTTTCCTATCTTCGGGATAAATAATTTAACGAATAAATCGTGTTTTAATTCGGATCAAGTTGTTTTATTTAAATGTTTGCTATTCGCGTTACGAAACATTATCATACTTTTTAATGGAAAGCGATATATCGCAAGAGTCTCATAGACAAGCGGTAGGTAGTTACATGCCTGAAATAGGGGTAAGTTGTTAAGGGTTAATGTGGATCATTAAAAATGTATTTCATTTGATAATTCCAGGTGAAGCTCCATCTTACACGGATCAAGCGGTGCCGCTCGGCGCGCAGCCCCGGGCTATTGACCAGTTGCTGGATGATGATATCACCATCGTTGCTACCGTTAAAGAGGTATGGATACACATACATAATACTAAATGTATTTTTAATGAATTATAGAAAGATCTTACACACATATATACAGGGTTATTTGTGAAACACCGGCAACCTCGCAGGACTAGATAGCTAACATTGTGGGCAACAACTTTTGTTCTACGACTTTTAAAATAACTCAATATGTTAAACTAAAACGATTATTGAAAGTTTTATGAGCCATCTATAACATTCTTAGATCTATTCGTTCATAAACGAAAGGGGCGGCGTGTAACCATAGTAACGCGGCGACGCCATTATCATGCGTATGACCTCATTCAACTTCTTTAATGTAGGCGTATTTAAAAAGTGCAAACAGCGTATTTACAATAATTAAATAATCGACAACTCAATTATTACCTCAGAGGTTCAAGTCTCGCACATGGCGGTGAGTATTGCGTACATAGTGTTCAAATAGTCACCTTCAAAACCAACACAAAGACCACATCAAAAATCAACTGTTAATAAAGTCGTGCTAAATCTTTGTCTTCGCATATTGCAAGTATTTTCACTATTTCCGTTTATTCGTCATTAGAGTACCCATACACCATACCCATGGCAATAAAAATCAACAATTTAAAATAGCACTGTACGTAAGATTGTTGCTCACAAGGACGCACGACGCGCGCGCATCAAAGGCGGCCGACGACTGGCGGCCGGAAAAGAGGTCAAGTTCAATACAGGGTTGGATTTACGTATTCATTAAAAACGATTTAAAAAAAAATTAAAAGGATAGTATTTGTAAAAAAATAATACACATTATTATTTTGAATTTAACAAATTAAAATCAATAAAAGTTTATGTAAAAATTATTTTTCTCCCAAGTTTACTAGTTCTTCAGTATTAGATTCATCCCTAGAAATCTTAGAATTCAATCTTATTAAAATATCCTCAGTAGGAATAAAATCAGTAAAATTCCCACTTTTGCTCAGCTTTGCCGTGTTTGATAGCGTCATAAGCATCTATGACGATTATTTAAATAAAATTTATATTACGAAATCCGACTCTGGTTCAAAGACGCCGCCCAATCCCCATACCCCGCAACTCGCATGGTTTGTTGACCTAATTCTAGTAACGCGTAAAGAATTATTAACATTCTAACAGTACATTAAATAAATATTTATTTTTGTATGAAAGTACGAAGTAACGAATTATCCAAAGTCGTAGAACAAAAGTTATTGTTTATAATGTTAGTTATCTGATCCTGCGAGGTTGCTGGTGTTTCACAAATAACCCTGTATATGCGCGCGCGCACATATTTACACTAAAAAAACGCGCATAGACCAATGAGAGAGAGATTCATGTTAAATAAAACATAATAGGTGTACATTGGTGTTACCAGGTCTATAAATTGCTTTAGAACATTTTATTTTTTTTTTTTTAAATACATAAATACCGGATTAATATGCGATTTATTATTTATAAATAATAATAATTTATTTATAAGTAATAAATCACGTTTTAATACGTTTTTTATTTAAATGTGTGATATTCGCTTTAGTAAAATTATGTTTAAAAATAGCAAAAACTAGATTTTACAGTTTTTTTTAAATTCAACCAAAACAATACACTAAATCGATAGTTTAAACAATCCGTATCTCCATTTAGCATACTTTTGGCAATGAGCAAAAAACGATTCATAACCATAATTTTTCCGGTATTTATTATATTTTATTCCTAATACTTGTAAAAACTTAATTTTTCTCCGTCGCGTAGTGTAATTTTAAATATAAGGTTCGATAGAGCCTAGAAAACTGAACAATACTGCATTAAAAGTTATTTTTAGTCAAAATGGTTTTTATTTTATTGTATTGAATTTGCCTAATATATATTTTTATATATTTTCAGTTGATAGTACTGTCCGGTGGTGTCAAGAAGTCATCGCTGCCCATCAAGTACGAGCCCTCGTGCGTCACCATCAACCACCAGAACAAAGATGTCGCTGTTGGAGGTCAGATATATTTAGTTTATTTAACACTAGCAACGCGCCCCGGCTTCACACTGCAATGTAGATGTACTATACACAAAACATATCCTGTTACTCGCTGATAATGTAGCTTTTTGTTGGTGAAAGAATTTTCAAAAGTAGTTCGGTCCAGTAGTTTTTGAGTTTATTAATAACATACAAAAATACAAATCTTTCCTCTTTATAATATTAGTAAAGACTACTGAGAACTTTTTTTATTTTCAATTTTTTTTTTAAATATTCACTTCGATTAACAGCGCTTAGCAGCGAAGTGAAATTACATCATTATCCAAACACTGTAACTAACTTCCAACGGCTGCTTGGAAACGAGCCTAACATAAATGGTACTTCGCTTGCGAGAGCCGCTTAAAATTTGAATATCTCCTAAACGCTTGGCCATCTATAAATCTCCCTTTGGCTACTTTCATTTACAGTCATGCCCTGCATGTGGGATAAGTTTGGCCCAAATCGGCGATGACGAGTACGCGGGGTCCCCTTTTGAGCCACGGAGGCGGTCTAAAGCATCTACATTGCACCTTTTTTTTTACATGGAGAATCATCTAATGATCGCTGGGTCTCCGGGGGGAGACGCCTGAAAGCGATGCCGGACTCACGGTGCCCAGGACTCCGAAGAGTCAAAGCGGGCCCCGTGCCTACCGACTAAACTCCATGGTGTTCCTCTCGTCGACTCATGGTGTTAAGGCCTCGGGAAAACTTTGTACCCTCCGAGACCATCTACATTATACCCGTGCGAAGCCGCGTTGTATTACTAGTTTCTTATAAATCCTACCGTTCCAGGTGACGACAGCAAAGTGCACATCTATACCCTGGAGGGGACCAGTCTGTCTCCGAAGACAGAGCTGGTGCACCTGGGGGCGGTGAGCGATGCCCGGTACAGTCCTGATGGTGGGCAGCTGGTCGCGTGCGACGCCAACAGGAAGGTCATTCTGTATGACCGGGAGTATAAGGTGAGCGGTCACAGTGCACGAACCGTATAGTGGGGATATTGTTTTTTTGTGACGAAAATTGAGAAAGGTATGTTGAGTTGGTTTGGATGGATGAAAGTAGGGAAACGAATAAGATTTATGAAGCTGGTGTGAGTGTGAAGTGGGTAGAGTCGGCAGTGGTCGTAGGCGAACGTACCTCGATCAGATCGGGGACGTTCTTCAAAAGGCACCAGCCTGTCTCCGAAGACGGAGCCAACCCCAACAGGAAGGTCATTCTGTATGACCGGGAGTATAAGGTGAGCGGTCACAGTGCACGAACCGTGCAGTGGGGATTTTTTTTTTAGAATATGGCAGGCAATTTTCGGCGATTAGGGACGAGAATTGAGAGAGGTATGTTGATTTGGTTTGGGCACGTAGAATGGATGGATGAAAGTAGGGAAACGAATAAGATTTATGAAGCTGGTGTGAGTGTAAAGTGGGTAGAGTCCGGGAGTGGTCGTAGGCGAACGTTTGACGGGCTCGTTGGCGCGTTCGGTGGAGCGCCTGCCGTGCGCATCGGTGGGTCGTGGGTTCGAATCCCACTGGGACCACATGTTTATAATTTTCTGTAAGCATGTTTTCCCCACGTCTGGTAACTTCGGGCATTGATCGGGTGGGAGGAATATCTAAATTCCGACCAGGTAACCACCGTTCATAGATGGAAAAACCGTGAAGTGCATATTGCGCGATTCGGTTTCAGTCTATGGATTTCCGAATGCTCGAAGTAAAAAATAGGTCGACATCGCATCATTGACTGATGTTCTGTGGCTGAGGTATCACCTACCATCAAGTGAAGGTTAAACGGGCTTCTGGCTCACCTTTAGTTTTCATTTAAACGCGTTATATTCGCTTTATTAAAAGACAATATATTATTTCGGCAGTTGGCGCACAACAAGGAGTGGGGCTTCCACTCCGCGCGCGTGAACTGCGTGTCGTGGAGCCCGGACGGCGCGCGCGTCGTGTCCGGCTCGCTCGACACCTCCCTCATCGTGTGGAGCGTGGCTCAGCCCAACAAACACCTCACCATTAAGAGTAAGTATAGTACTAAACTACACCACGCTATACTACACTTCACTACAATACACTACACAAGACTTACCCAACATTATGCTAAACAAGACTACATTAAACTACACATTCCTAAGCTACGCTACATTACCTATGCTGCACTATATTACCTACGCTACACTACATTACGCTATACAACATTACACTATACTACATTACACTATACTACATTAAGCTATACTGCATTTCACTACAATACCTACGCTACACTACATTACGCTACACTTCATTACGCTACACTACATTATGCTTCACTACGCTATACTACATTACGCTACACTACATTACGCTACACTACATTACGCTGCACTACATTACGCTGCACTACATTACGCTACACTACATTACGCTACCTAACATTTTTGGTCCGGCAATCTACAAAAAAAAAAGTTCTTGTCGTTTAGACTGTTATGTTTTTTTATATTTTTGGTTTTATCTTTAACTAGCAATTGCCCCCCCACCCCCCTTGGAATTTCGTAAAATCCGTTCTTAGCTGACCTCTACTCGGCGAAAGAAATATTCCTACCATATTTCAAGTCGCTACGCCTTATGGTTCCAGAGATATCGTGATCTATACATATAATAAAAGAGTAGGATCGAAATTACGCTTCACTAAATATTTTTACCAGAAATTAAGAGGGGTGATAAAAGAAGGGTAGCAGAATGCATAAATGCAATTTTTAAGATTCTTGTCTGTCTGTCTGTCTGTCTGTTTGTTCACGCTAATCTCCGAACCGATTTTCGCGTAATTTATACAAATATATTAAGCAAAGTCCAGGGCAACATATAGGCTTTGTTTCATCGAAATCGGTTGTCGGAAAAAAAAGTTATCATCATTTAAATATTATTTTAAAGGTATCATTTCAACAAATTGCAATGAAAACTGACTCGCGTTGAATTTTTTCGAATTGTCAGATGTCAATCACAGTTTGATATGTAAATGAAATAGTTTGATAATTTCGCCGTTTTTCGATATGTGTTCGTGGCATAGTTTCAGATGCGAGTTCGAATCATCACTCAGGGAAATATTTTTTTGTATTTATTTTTTTATATTTTTAAAAGAACTAATATTGAAAATAGAAAATGTATTATTGAACTATTCTATTATATAAAAATGTATTTCTTATGAGATCGTTTATTTCGCATTTTCATCAATCCTTTCCTTTCCAAGGGAATTAAACAAAAATATCTGAAATTAAAAGTGATGAATTAAATGAAATAAATATAGAGGTGGATATAGTATCTTACACACTAATTAAATTTATTAAAAATTAAGTATTTGGCCAACATGGCCATACTATTTTTTTTCATTCATTTTACGTTGCATTTCTCCATACCTTCATTTTATTCGTATTTAGACATTTTCTTGGCGTTTTTTCCATGTGTCGCAAGTATTTTCAAACCCCCGTACAATTTTCGTGCATATATTTAAGACGGAAAATGCATTGAATCCAATCTTCGACTGAACTCTGATTAGTGGAAAAAAGACACATATCTGCATTTTGGTGACGTAAAATTTGATTGATATGCATCTCCCTAAAGTTTCTTTAAAGTCAGGTTAATTTTTTCAATTACTATGGTATTTCTTTTGAATTTCAAATCATCATTTGAACCCCAACCTTAACCACCATTAAACATGTCGATAATATGATGCAAAAGCAACCGTCAATGACTACTCTGATAGCTCTTTCCGAAAAGAAATCACCAAGTACAGAGGATGGAGGATATATAATATGAAGAAAGCTTGCTCAAAAGTTCAGCATAAAGTGATCGCCACGCGAACGAAGTCGCGGGCATCAGCTAGTGAGTCAATATATAGGTGGGAATCTCTTTTATATATATAGATTGTTAATATTAATAGATACTTTAAACGTGCAGTGAATGATACCTAATACAAAAATAAAGGAGAAAATCATTTTTTTTATGTTGCTAACAATCAGCCATAAGTCAGATAGCCGCCTTTGATTCTATACGACTCATATAAAAAACTAATATATATTTTCCAGATGCGCACCCGCAGAGTCAAATAACTGGGGCAGTGTGGATCGACAACGAAACGATCGCGTCGGTCGGTCAGGACGCCAACACGCGTATTTGGACTGTGCCTAACGCTTAAGCGAAGCTTTTTTTATTATATGTAAGCTATTTAAAGTTTTATTACTATAATTGATTTAAACTTCCGCTCGAAGATGTATTTTTCTTATACAAAAGTAATTTAGTGATGTTTGATAGTTAAATGTCATTTAGGGGCGAGTCATCGCTGTATATCGTTGGTTCTTTGAAAAAAAACTTAGTAAGTGTAATTTTGAATAAAAATAAATATTGCTACTATTGCTTATTTTTAGCTCAAATTTACGATTAATAAGTGTGGTTTTTTTTGGTCAGATATCGAGCATGAGATTCACTTGATGGTATGGTAGGATACCTCAGCCACAAAACATCAGTCAATGATGCGATGTCGACCTAATTTTTACATCGAGCATTCGGAAATCCATAGACTGAAACCGAAACACGCAATGTGTACTTCACGGTTTTTCCATCTATGAACGGTGGCCGGTATTTACGGTACCGGTAATTTCGATATCCCTCCCACCCGATCAATGCCCAAAGTTACCAGACGTGGGGAAAACATGCTTACAGAATATTATAAACATTTACCGGTGGTATTCGAACCCACGACTCATCGATGCGAGCCCGTTCAAATTAGTAGTATTTCATAGTTTAGTTATGGACCAGAATACGTAATAAATTTACGTATATTTAGAACTAGCAATTGCCCCCACAACCCCCCTTGTGGGTTGAATTTCGTAAAATCCGTTCTTAGCTGACCTCTACTCGGCGAAAGGAATATTCCTACCATATTTCAAGTCGCTACGCCTTATGGTTCCAGAGATATCGTGATGAGTGACTATATAGGTGGAAATCTCTTTTATATATATAGATACGTAAAAATTAGTTCTTCATTCTAACCGTAGGTTTACTCTTAAAATGAGTAATAAAAGCAAAATTTATTTTTATTCAAAATGTCACTTAGTGAGTTTTACTTTTGAACCAACGATACATTTCTAAGAAATAAAATTTATGCTTGTGAATTATTTCCCATTACCAATTATAAATTGGCGCCCAATTTGGTCTGGTGGGGTAATAAATGAATCATTGTAATTGGTTTGTAAATAGCACATACAGAGACGGACTTTCAACAGTAGAGGCCCCAGTTAAATTTTAAAATGTTGGAGGCCCCGATTATTTTGATTAATTTCGAAAAAAGCTTGTAATGAAATTGGCGCGAGTGCATTTTGGGAAGATTATTTTGTGACTTGATACTCTTAGTATTTAAAAATAACAATATAAAAACTACGTTTTTTAATATTTTTGTAATAAACTTGCCAGATTTGAGTTCTTACAAGACTTCTAAGTTATTTTATGTAAAATTGTATGGCTTAAGTACTAAGAGTATTAAGATGTACATGAATATATATATATATATATAATAAAAAAATGAGTATATATTTAAAGCATAACTAACGTATTTATTTAGCTTTTTAAGATTTTATAGGAATACTCTAAGATTGCATTTCTAATGAAATAATATTTATTGCGTTTTTTATTACTTAGATCTCGGAGAGGTTACTGGTAATTTAATTTCGCGATGTCGCGGGTTCGACCCTTTTTATTGCATAATTACATCTTTAAAAAAGAAAAAAAAAATACTTTGCAATAATTGCTGATATTCTTTATAATCTTGGAATAAATACATTAACCCCTTGTGCCATTTTGGTGGCAAAAATTTGGTGTTTCCGCATCAGTCATATATTCATAAATGAGAATTTGTGTGCAATAATTTGAAATCATGGATGATTTTGTTATGAAAAACCTTAACAAATCGCAAAGGTTCTAGATAAAATTCGTTATCTCCGGAAGTTTTCGAAGTACACATTTTTCCTTACGTCGGATTAGCTAAAAATTTTGTACTCGGGGGTTTCTGAGGTCGCTGATTACGATTCCGCCCTAAAAATTTCGAAATTCAAGATGGTGGACTAAAAAATCAAAAATCGTTTGATGTAAGCGAAATTTGCTACCCGGCGGTTTACAGGGTAGCTGATTACAAATCTTCAATCAAAATTCGGAAATTCAAGATGGCGGACCAAAAATGCAAAAATATACATTTTCATTATATTTGCACCGTTCTGTGAATTTTTATCCGCCATTTTGAATTTTGAGAGTGGAATCAGACATCCCAAAAACTCCCGAATACTAAATTTCAAGCCGATTGGACTAAAGAAAAATGCGTGACACAAAGGGTTAAAGATTTCCTCACTTACCAGTAACGTTTTCTATATTGTCATATAGTTTAGGAGTAACTCCATCAATTAATTGTGTGAAACGCATTTATGCTTTATTTAACCGACTGCGTTGACAAGAAGTAAACAGTATTTTTATACTAGCTAATTTTCTACGGATTTTGTCTATTTTATGCGTTTTTCTACTAAAACTATGTATTTAAGGCGATAAATAAATTGTGTACACTTGTATTAAGTTTTTTATTTAACTTACAAAGGATCAATAAAGGTAAATGAGATTGTTGTTTTCTCTTTGAAAATTAATGGGATTTTACGGGATGGTTCGAATAACTTCACAAAGTTTCACTTTTAAATTTATTAAAGATAATTATATTTTTTTTATCTCGTAATATTATCTATTAATATTTCAACAAACACATAATATGAGTTTGTTAATTTTTATTTACATTTAATAGTAATATATTTTGCCTTAGAATTAACAGTAATATTTTGTCAAAAATGTTGAGTGGCCATATTAGTATCAAGCCAAAACACAGGGACGGACTTAGACAAGAAAAGGCCACAACGAACTTCTTTCAGGGCCTTTCTTTCAAATGACAATAGGGAATACGCATGTATTTTTTATATTTTTACTTGGTAGCTTACATTGTTATATAAAAGAAAAAATATGCAACACCAAAAAAGATGATTAAAAGTATTTAAAAGAATTGCCAACATATACGGGCATTTTAAACGCCTGCCAAATTCGTGGGCTTACAAATAGACTATGACAGAAACACCTAATAACTACGCACTACCGCGTTAACAGTCACGTCATATTCGCTCTGACCAATGGCGTTCCTTAAAAAATAATTTCGTGCTCAAAACTAAAATTGTAATAAAAATATTGATACGTTGATATTGATGGTTCCGTAATTCTGAAGTTATAAAGATTATTTAAAAATAATATTTGACCCTCATTGGAATCACATGCATATTCCCTATTACTGACGACAATAGAAAGCGCAAATTTATAACTTAGTTAAGAAAATATAATTAGCTGAGTTGTATGATAGACCCTTGACCAACGTTGATCATGGCTTAGCTCGTGGTAGAGAGCTCACATCGAGTGGAAAATTATATTACGTTATTTGCTCCATTTATAGTCCATTGTCAAATAGTGCTGTTCCTAACCGCTGTGTGCGTATGCGCATGTCTATACGCAACGTGTTTCCTCAGCGCGTCCCGCGAGCGCGATACGTGTGAGCACGCGCGACACGCGTGCCGGCGTCCCGCGTGCGTCTCCATGTGGACACGCAGGTTGTACTGGTTGCTCAGACGCTTGTTGCATACGGAACATATAGATCCACCGCTTGTACTACCTCGCCATTTCTTGTCGTATTCGTGAATTGGAGCTATTGGTGGTCCTGAAATTTGCGACATGGTTTAAAATGATGATTATGAATTTCCAATATTGTTCTTTGAGGTTGCTAGTAGTAATTTTTTGCTTAGACTTATCTCTGGGCCGTATTTAGGGGAGGGCATCCGGGGCAATTGCCCTGGGATCTCCAGAAAATGGGGCCCCACAAAAATGGGCCCCGATAGAGAATTCGGAAAAAATCTTTCTAATTCCAACATTACATTGTTAACATGTAAACAATTTGGGGCCATGGGGCCTCCACCCTTATGTTGCCCCAAGGCATCCACACCTCTTAATCCGGCCCTGACTTGTCTTTACATTATTTCTAGTGGAAATAAATGTATAAATACAGGTGTTATTAAATAATGTATGACTGTAATTATTTAGATATACGGTCTATACATTTCACATTTGATTTTCATTTGACTACATTAGACTTACACTGTTCAAAATATTATCTTACCTGTTAAATTTTGAAACACTGGTTGTGGCATCGCTGGTGTTATTATTGAATTACAAACTTTATGTGAACTGTAGAGATTTTGAACGATTTGATCTAATTTGCTTAATTTGTCATTTTTCGATGTAAATTCTTCAAATTCCGGTAAGTCCGGTGTAGTATCTTCCTTGATTTGATCAGATATATTGTGATCTTGTCTCTCGTTGATAGGAGATTTTTGTTGGTTTTCCATTGGTTCATCGTTAAAAGTTTCATTTTCGAGTGGTACTGCTGTTGGGTTCTAGAAGTGAATGAGTGATTTGAGAATGCTTTTTACGATAGTAATCCTAGTTATTTCAATATGAAATTCATTATTACATTGAAAAATACAATACATCGGTACATAGCTGTTAATAAATTCAGGTGACCCATTGAGGTGTTATTCGGTCAAAATAATTCTCAGCGTAAACATCTGTCAGTATGACTAAAACTTAAACTGTCACGCTAGGGTTTAAACTTAAATCACACATTTAAATAAAATACTGTATACCGCGTTTTAATCCGGTATACAGTATTTTATTTAAAAGGGTTTAAACTGTTAACTCCCCTGGCATGTCTACATGTATGCCCATGCGCACTAATCATAATAATTGTATAATATCTAGGTCATTCTGGGAAAGTATACTATACGAGTAAATGTAATAATTATATAATGTCTAGGTTATTCTGGGAAAGTATATGGTTTGTAAGTTTAAAGCCATATCCAGCAACGATTAGCAATCTACTTACAGAATTAGCATCAGTGAGTCCCGAAACTTGTAATGAATGCGCAAGTTTTAGGAGGGAAGGCAGTCTTTTCCGGGCCGCTGTCACTTCGCCTGTGTACATGAAGGTCAACAGCTGACGCAGATCTGAAGCCTCACAGTCCACCACTACGACTACAGTATTATTGTCTTCTACTTCCTGTAATTTGATATTATATATATTTGGTGCAGACGACGGTATCTTAATATAATACTACGAGTAATCAATCGAACATTTAATCAGGATATCATCGGAAATAGTTCAAAACCGCGTAAGTGACGAGAGTAGCCAAAGACGAGAGACGAACTCTGGACGCTCATTAGCTCCTGTTGGCTTTAATTATTTTTAAATTGACCAAAAAAATGCTAATTAAGCATTTTTAAAGCCAACAGGAGCTAAACAACGTTGATGGCGCGAAATCTCAATTTGACTCATCACTTACGCAGTTTTTACCGGAGCTAGTTTCGCGGTATTGAAATATCTCCGACGATAGTACTTTTACTTATATCGTAAATGTTGAAAAGGTCGGGTCTTCCAATCTTTTAGTACAAGCGAAGCCACAGGTAAATTATTATCTTATTATTTTAGTTGCTATAAAGATGTACATATATTGGGGCACCACTTTGACACACAATTTTCATTTAACAGAATACGTCCCTGTGTTTTATACAATAGTTTTTGTTAATACATTTTATTGATAATAAAATAAGCAAATGTTTCAGTTTTTCTATAGTTAAATATGTGCTCTTTCTTATACGTACATATTTTTATTAGTTCCTTAAAACGTTACAATAAAAATTGTGATTCTTTCGAATAACATGACTATTCCTACTTTTGTGATTTATGAAATATATACCTTAAATATCTGTGCGAAGTACTGACTGCAGGCGGCTAGCACGAGTCTGTGGGCCTTCAAGGAGACGCCATTTGCACTGAGTGTGACGTCACTCAGGGCCCCTGAGTTCAGCATGCGCTCTAGCGCACCGATAATGCTGCTCTGGAATAATAAAGACATGCGTCGATTATGTTTTTTTATAGAATATGGGGGCAAGCGGGAAGGTAGCTTACGTGATGGATTACCGCCGCCCATAGACATCCGCAACACCAGAGGGCCTGCGGGTGTCGATAACACACCCGCAGGCCCTCTGTGAAGCGATATTTTTATAAAATAACTATTATTAGTATATTTATTTATTATTAGGTGATTTATTTAAAAAACAATATTTAAACTATTGATAAATAAAGAGGAAATTATATTATAATCAAATAGAATTCATTATATCACTGATTTTGCTCTTATGTAGTTAGTCTTATAATATCATCTTCGGCTAGGTTAATATCTTATCTTAGATGTTATGTATCTTTGGTAACCAAAATTACGGGTTCGAATCCTAGCGAAACAACCTGAAATTGAACGACCGCCTGAATGTACCAAAGAGCGGTGTTCAAGTGGCGTAACACCTTCATGTAGAGATATCAGCCGGCCTAGCACGACAACCACGACCAAATTATGTCGACCTTTTTCTCGTGTTTTAATCGATTATCTCTTTATGTCTTCCGGGTCCAACATGATACTTACACTTAAAACTCGACTTCTAATGTCAAAAGTATTTATCGTACGAGATATCTTATATCATAGTTGTTGATGTCGAGATATAATAAATCGAGATATCTTATATCTTAGTTTGTCTTCACTCGTTCGCGAGATATCTCTTGATGGTCATGCTAGGCGGACAGCGCGAATTCTAACTCGCGCTATTAATGATTATGAAATTCAAACTCCTTTTATCTCTGTGGTATTATATACATGAACTTGGAATACATTTTCAACATTTTATGGAGTGTGGAAAATGGACCAACCATTTTCTACACTACAATATTACAATATTCCTACAAAGTAAAGTTTATATACACTTTGGTGATAAGTGATAAAGACTAAAACCTAAAACTAGTAAAGATTGTATTATTAACTTTATGGTGTATTAACTTATTTAATTTTTATTCGATATCGTCACATTGGGGGTTGCTAGTCGAAAAATACATTTTGTGTAAAGGAAAAAAACAAAAAATCGTAACATTGTTAGTTGTGAAAGGTTTCATACCAAGTAAAACAAATATTCTTCATTACGTCACAATTGCGTTTGAGAATCCAAAAGTTTGTAAAATATAGTTAGGGGGCGTCGCTGTCGTTTGCACCATTTGTAGTGTGGTGTCCGTGTGAGTGTGTGCTCAGATAACACCGTCCTCTGTGTATCTGAAATTATTAACAAATATTATTTCATTCAAACGTGTATCCGTGCCTTTAAAGGCCTTTTTGCAAAGCTCCAAAGCGCACATGGAGAAGTGAAAAAAAAAACAACAAAATTCCATTTTCAAAATCAACACTAAAACATTCCTTTATTGAAATTACAAACTGGTACATAATTTTTTGTTATTTACAAAACATTTTGTTAAAGTTCATCGTGCGCTTAATAGAAAAGTTTGTATCAAATTTTGTAGTGTATTAAAAAATACTCACCTACCTGGTGATTATGCCAGCGCAAAGAAAACTGTTGGAATTCGTCATCCATTATCACACAATAAAAATATAATCTGAATCGGAACAGATCTGCCCGCGTAGTAAGCGCAGACAATAATATTGTTAACCGAATCCAGGCTATTTTATTTTAGTCGGGACGCCTGGAAAACCTGTAGCCACCTATTTCTGGAGCTGATTGTATTTATAAATCCAATGACATTCAGTGAGTGACGCGGCGACATACCAAAACTCATCCAAAAACAGATTTAGTAGCTCGACATGCTGATTGGCATCATTGTCTGCTTGTTTGCACTGATTTATCGATTACGGGATGTATTAATTCCGGTTTTTCATTATAACAGTTACGGCGCTGATTGCCTGTGCCTACCAACTAAGAATTAAAAATGTATGCGTTTCCCGCCTATTTCGTTTGACAATCGCTTTCGTTATACGAAATCATTTATCATTCATTTCATACGGCAGCAATCAATGATTTTTTTAATTTCGTCTGTGCTTATTATTCGTTGTAAATATAAATATTTAATTCTAATAAAAAATCTAATGTTAAAAGCGTATTAGAGAAGTTATAGCGGGAAGAATAATTTAAATATTATTAATGTCTTCTAGTAAAATGGATACAGTAAATAAATTTTCGGATTTAGTAGACCATCCCGATTTCTTTGATATTATAAAAGCGGAGATAGAGACAGATTTGTCTAATTTAAAGAAAATTGTGGACAATATTAATCAAATGAGAGGTTTGTAAAAATATACTTAATTACTATAACACAAAGATAACAGATAGTTCTGAGTCGGTGACACATCTCCCGCTGTTAATTAGCTTTGTCATTATTTGTGTATGTTTGTTTTTTGTTACTTTATTTTGTCTTGTGTGATATAAATGATATTTTTTCTATAATATTATTATAATTGACGCAAATGACATATATTTAAATAAAAATTCTTTTAAGGGCGCTACTTAATTATCCAAGATATCGACTAAGTTACGTTCGCTGTAAAGTAAAAAGTTCCGTTAAATGAACATTAAAATAATGAATAAATTATAATATTACAGAAATTCTAAGTAAAACAATAACTTATATTTGTATCTATATTTTATTTGAAACCGCCTCATGGCATGGATAATGCAAGTAATGACCATGGTTTGTATTCGACTAGAAATTTAAAAAAAAATATACATATAAAAAGGCTTGGATAGAAAACTATCAACTTGTTTCGAAAAATAACGATGGTCTAGATCTAGACAGACATATAAATGTATCAGGCCGATTTTTCTCTAGGGGGCACGGATATTCACTTATATTTAAAGCCTTGTATATACACTAGGAAGACAAGTATTTAGTTAGATTGCTCCACAGAGTCCCAACGAAACGAGGTAGACTTTATTTTTGTACTGTCCCTATGGAGAACGAACCGTACAAACTGAAAAGCAATTAAAAAAACTTATAAGTAGTTAGATTGGGGTCTTTTGGGTATATTTAGTTAAAACAAATCCGCAAAAAAAATGTTTTTAAAATATAATTTATTTTTATAATTTGCTTCCCAATTAGATTACATTCAAATGTATGTATACTAATATTATAAAGAGGTAAAGTTTGTGAGTTTGTAGATGCACAAAAAAAAAGCTTTTTATTGGTGAAAGAATTTTTGAAATCTGTCCAGTAGTTTTTGAGTTCATTCGTTACAAACATACAAAAATACAACTAGCGACCTGCCCCGGCTTTGCACGGGTCTAGATATTTTGACAAAAAAGGCAGGGGTTGGTGATAAAAAAAGTAAAAATTTAGGGTTGTATGTATTTTTTAATGCACCATTATAAAAAAATAAAAACAAAAAAATTCGTCCAAAAATTAAAAATTTAAGGACTTTTTAGAACAACCCTTATCACTTAGGGGTATGAAAAATAGATAGTAGCCGATTCTCAGACATACTGAATACGCATATAAAATTTTGTAAAAATCGGTAAAGCCGTTTCGGAGGAGTACGGTAACTAACATTGTGACATGGAAATTTTATATTAAAGATATTAGCTAGGATGACAGGATAAATCATTCTTTTCAACTTCCAGTCGCGACATGTCAGTTGGAAAGTGATCTCATGTCAGTTTTGGACGCAAATAGTTGGGCGGACGTTGCTAGCTTCATAGGTCATACGCCACAGCAATTCATAGCTTTTGATATTAAAAATTAAATGAAATTCATTAATCTGTAGTTTTATTTGTTACTGTATTTTTTATGCAGCAAAAAACACAAAACACTGCCATAACTATAACTTATTATTTAAATATTGTTAACGCTAAAAGAATGTTGATAGTGTATTAAGTAATTAAAAAAAAACAAAGAATAACTTTGAATTTATTTTGTGCTTCCGGTTGTCTGTGGGCGGCGGTGATCACTATTACGTGAGCCATTGCCTGTTCGATCCCTATCCTATACAAAAAAACCTCGAGCTTTCGGAAATACATAGAATGAGAGCGAAATGCGCATTTACCCGGTTTGAATTTAGATATTCCTCCCACCCGTTTAATGCCCGAAGTTACCAGACATAAGAAAGACATGCTTATAATTTTTTTAAACTCAGTCATACCGGTGAGATTAGAACCCGCGACCCATCGGACCGCAAGGTAAGTAAACTAAACGCGCTAACGAGCCCGTCACGAAACAACGCAAAAATATTCATGGTTTTTGTGTTTAGTCCGATATGTCAGAGTTTCATTCATATTTTTCCTTTATTTTCTAGCAGTTGTAATCTGCTTTTGTTTTCTATCACAAATAAGCCTGACTGCATCTTGATTTTAACCGAAAAACTTCAAAATAAAATTCTGTCCCTGGCTCCTATTATGGTGCTTACCAATTCTGTACTCTGAGTCAATGGAATAGAGCAATGTTTTGCTTATTCAATTCATAAATTATTGCTTCGGGACGTTTTGGACCGCTACGGCCACTCGTCTTTAACAGGGTGACCATCATTATCACCTCGGAAGTATTCTTTCTTTAAGAATTAAATATTGTCATTAGTTGCTTTCGCTTAAAACAATAAGCTGTTTCTACTTGTGAGCTTTAAAAGTCTCGAAAGCAAATTAGATGTACGTATCCAAATATTAACTGTTATTCTGCCTCTTTTGGATTGAAACTAATCTTGTGTGTTTGAAGAACAAAATTCAAAAAAATACTCCACTTTGTGTGTTATTCTTATGTATTTTGTACCTACAGTATGACATATTCATTAAAGGACGGCAACGCATCTCCGATGTTGCTGATGTATTTGGGAGGCGGTGGTCACTTATCATCATGTGAGCCACTTGCCCGTGGCAAAAAATACATATATTTATACATTAAAAACAAATATTTTTTTTATTTAGCGTCTTAATACAAGACCAAAGACATGTCCACCAAAACTATGAAATGATAGTCGCATTAGGGTGACCATTTTGTGGATCGGAACTAAGGTGATACAAAGTTGGTCCAGGAAATTATGTAGCGGTCGGCACTCGGTATATTATTAAACTTGCACTAGTTAGTGTTGCCAACTGCAGCGACCGAACGCTTCATAATTATTGATGTGGAAAATGAATATTTGAAATGGTAATAATCTATCGTGTAAGCTTTTCGGACCAATGCAGAATGAATATATTATGGACCATATTTGACAAGGTCGCATGATTCTACCGTAATTAGGTAAAATACTTATGTGAAATTTTCTTTGAAAATATTTTTTTTAACTATGACAGTAAAAAAACGAATCTACTAGTATTTTTTGTATTACTTAGTTGTGTTTCTGTCAATTAAAGTTTTTCATTCATTTATTCAAAATATTTTTTTTTATTTACCAATTCTGTAAATATACCTACCATCCCATAGAATGATGGATTACGAGTTTGATTATGTATTGGTATGATATGTTTTTAATCCCAGTAATTAATGCAAAAAATTAGAATGTTTACATGGGATGAGTATGGAAAATAAACTCAAAACTTTATGAACGAAGCAAAAGCCAGAAAATCGATTGTATATTCTATATTATTCTATATATATTGATATAGCTTAAAGTATTTTCTGGTTACAAAGTAAACTTATTATTTGGAAAGCCATTCATATACAGAGTGGAATTTATGTAATGTTTTTATGTAATGTTTTTATGTAATGCTAACTAAGGAAGCACTTCTGCTGATATTAAATTGTTTGAAACTGCTCGAAGTAAAAAAAAGTAGGCTGATGTTGACTGATGTTCTGTGGCTGAGGAATCACCTACCATCAAGTGAGCCTCATGCTCGTCTGTCGATATCAAACATTAAAAAAAATGAAATGAATGAAAAAAAAGGAAGGAAGGCGTGGTTTTTCAAAACCTACCGGGACAATATGTTTATAATTTTCTGTGTTTGAAAATGCTATTTCTACTTCTATACTATAATGTCTAGTATGTCACTGATGTGGACATCAATTATTACAAATAAGCTATAAGCGTGCGTAACATGAGCTGTCAGTTGCCGAACATGGCGGAGTTCCAAAGATAATTATTTAAAAAAAAAATCCGTGAATGTTTCTATATTTTAATAGTTACTCTGCTATTCGGGGCAGAGACGAATCCAACAAAGAACATTTCAATCGGTGCAGCCATTCTTGAGTTATAAATGGTGTAACTAACGCTATTTTATTTATTTAAGATAAAGAAATAGGATTTATTCAGTTTAGAACACGCTGTACGTGTATCCTTTATCATTCTAAGCCCTATAAATGGATTGTCGAGAGTAACTTGAGAGCCGACTTAAGCTAATTTGATCTGCGTGGCACTGATAAGTGATAAGCCACGATTTCGATACGAGCGCTGTAGCTGTTATCTACAGTTGAATTTCTCACGAAAATTACTTTTTTATAGACGACTGCTAACAAAGCGTACGAAGTTATAAGGTGAATTCCCCTATTGGGGCATGGGGCAGACACACTTCTATGTTCAGAGATCATTTAAAATCTATACTAATATTAAAAAGAGGAAAGATTTGTTTGTTTATTACGATTTAACTCAAAAACTACTAGACCAATTTTAAAATTGTTTCACCAATAAAAGCTTCCTTATCAGCCATTATAGATTATTTTTTGTGTACATCTACATTGCACCCGTGCAAAGCCGGGGTGGATCGCTAGTTATTAATATTTTTATTGACAGTTTTCTGAGTGTGTATTTAATTAAGCATTGATGAAAGTAGAAGAAGCGAATGTGATATGCAAGGATCGGAACATATGCAATTCCATGAACTCTGCCTACCCCGATGGGATAGAGCGTGATGTATATGTATGCATCGACGGGTCCCAATAACAAAATCGTATCTGCAAATAATCGATTTCACAGATAAGATGTTGTTCTTGGGACCCGTCGGTATGTAATATAGATACATACGAACATTAAAAAACGTCCTAATATTTTGTTTTTTTTTTGTTTTTAGAACATACATTTTAAACAAACTAAACATTATTAGTTGTGTTATTGCTACGCAACTCTCAGGATAATAATCCTCGTATGGTAATTAACGTGGTAAAGTATCAGATATATGTAAGGTGTTTGTTGGAAGGAAGCTGAGCATCCCAGCCCTCCTGGGACTGTCGCGTACAGAACTCGTAAAATTTATGCAATATAAACCTTATTTCCGTATAACCGTATTTTATACAGGACTAAGTTTTGTCCGTGATTTCGCTTCCTACTGACGATATAAGCCATGTATTCACTGAGAAATAATTGTTTAGATACAAATTCGTATGTTTGAAATGAGATGAAAGGTTTTATTTAGATACTATTAAACTACTATCGTACCTTGAAAACAAATCTGACACTAAACGAAAAATGTGTTTTTTGGAAAATCCCGTTTAGTTCTAACGTATACGAGTCCCTAATAATGACATAGTGACACTTGCGCCATCTAGCGGCATAAAGTTGATCTTTTGAAATTGTGTTTTTGCATTTTGAAGACAAAAAATTATCTCATAAAATGCGATATATCCTAAAATAACTAAGAAACTTGACTTACATTAACACTAGAGTGAAATATAGAAATATAAAATAGAGTGATATGAAATGAAATGTGCAAAATATGAAAACAGCAACTCAGCAGTTGCTCAGTTTCGCTAGTAGCAACATAACATTTGTGCAAAACAAACAAACAAGCTCTGTAAAAGAAACGGGGTGTATGGTCAAAAGATCAGTCAATGATACACTGGCAACCTAGTTTTTACTTCGAAAATTCGGAAATCCATAGACTGAAGCCGAAACGCGCAATATGCACTTCACGGTTTTTCCATCTATAAACGGTGGTTCGCTACCCAGTCGGAATTTCGTTATTCCTCCCAAGTCCAATGCCCGAAGGGAAATATAATATGCTTACTGAAAATTATAATCATATCGTCCCGGTGAGATTCGAACCCACGACATATAACACCCACGACATATACATATAACATCACGCCTTTTCTCATTGCGGTAGGCAGAGATCACGGAATTCCATATGATTTGATCCTTGCATACCACTTTCGCTTCCTCCACTTTCATCAATACTTTCATACTTGCTCGTCAATTTCGAGTACATAAAAAAACACAATTTTTTCATCTATATCATGTTCCCAAAAAGCCAAACTCAGACATTATCTAGACAGTAACTGGTAAATATCTGGGGCAGCTTGGAACTTTGTGAACTTTGAAATTATTTCAATCCCCCAAATGGAGGCAGGACATTCCGCAAAGTTACTTTACTGATTGTGAAATTTCCGTCTTTCTTTGAATAATATAAAATTTTGCTTCTATCCCGAATATTTATAACAGAGTCAGTAAAATATTGGACTTTCGGAACCAAATATCAATCAGTTGTAGATTGCGTTTCGTAGTGTTCGTATTGCATTTTGCTTATGAAATATTTTTGAAATGAAACAGATTTTTTCGAGACGGCACAAAAATAAATATAGGTGCAACAATAATAACAACTTAGAAAAATACACAAAAACAATCCGACCCGATGGTAGCTTTAAAAATACTTGTAAAAGTTTTATTTGAATTTGAAAAAATAGGAAGTCTTATATTTTTTATCATCTGACTGTTTCTTCACGCTGATCTCCGAAATAACTGAGAAGATTTTCATGCAATTTTCACGGATTAAGTTAAACCTGAGGGTTTGTTTTTTTGGAATCAGGTGTAAAGCAATATTTCTCGTCATTTAAAGATTCGACTTCGTAGAAACTTAAAAACTACGTAATATCCCATATATTCCATATATAAAGATAAGGCCAAGCAAGCCAAAAATATGATTTAATCCCGGCCGCTGAATTTCGCCATCGGACATCGCATCAAAAATATCACGCATACTATCTTGATGTCTGGAAGACCACAACTGCGCGATTCCTGAGACACTTCTTGCCTCGCACAACCACTCTGTGGAATCAGCTTTCGTCGGCGGTTTTTCCGAACCGATACGACTTGGGAACCTTCAAGAAGCGAGCCTACACGGCAACGCACCTGCAAGGCTTCTGGTGTTGCAGATGTCTATGGGCGGCGGTAATCACTTACCATCAAGTGAGCCACCTGCCCGTTTGCCCCCTATACTATAAAAAAAATATAGCCATATTTAGCTGACATGTATATTGTACATATGTGTCAATTTCGAATTCAGTTATTTTTCTGCATATTACATCATGAGTGCATTACCTACGTATTTGTCCCCTTTTCTTATTAAAATATAATTGACTTATATCCATTAAGTAAAACTGCAATTGAAGAAAATGTACATTACTTGCGAAACTATTACAACAATGCTATCGCGGTAACTTACTCCACATATCCTCTTATTATATTATATAACAACCATTGTTTTATTTATCACAAGTTTGATATTGTTTTACTACTGTTTCCTTATGTAGAACTCACACGAAGGAATAAATGTATAAGTTTGTTGCGTTTCCGTGCATACCCTATATTCTATACATATATAGTATTATTTAAACATACCCGATATTTTTACCAGTCCAAAAAACATTTCGTCGCGACATTACAGTTAAGTATAACGACGAACAAAATGTCGCCATGAACAATGTTTAGTTAAAAAATTAAAAATGATTTACATCCGATATTTTTATTAGTCCAAAATAACATTTCGTCTCGACAGTACAGTCAAGTACAACTTAAATTAAGTCGAACGTATCTGCAGTTAATCTCCACATCTACATGTCTTCTAGCGCTTGTCCTTTTCCAGTCCCGTGCATCGCCACAGTTTACATAGTTACAGTTGCGAAAGATTAATATGACAATCTGTTATTTTGATATGTTATGACTAGAGTAAATATAATTTGCATTGTGGTTTATTTAAACCGATAATTTTACAATAATTAGTTTATTTAGTTATATTACATTAGTAACCGATAACCAGGTCTTCGTTTATCAGCAAAATCTTATTTTATAGTTATACCGGCCTTATTCATAAACGTATTATAAGCTTGATATAGTTAAAATATGTTTTGTTTCGCTCTATCAAATATAAGACAAAGAAACAAAGCATATTTTAACTATTTAATGCTTATAATACGTTTATGAATAAGGCCGATAGATTGTAGCCTCCACTCATAAAATGATATTACAATACATCACAAAACTTGAACTAAATAGAGCTAAAAATTACCCATTTAGGTAACACGAAACATCGTCAGCTGTTTAAGCATCGTAGCCGCTCAAAAGGGTGGTAGCTTTTGCTAAATAAACGTTGTGTGTAGTGCTGGTTTTCAGTCATGTTTACTGACTGAAGTTGCCTGAAAGTTGACAAATATTCGAGAAATTTGACGGCTGATGTCACCCGAAAAGTTCTAGTCAACGCCACCACTCAAGTCCGCTAGCAGCGTCTCTATCGCGTATCAAAGTGTTGTTAGTACGAAGTGTCCTTTTTCTTACATCCCATTAACTTGATATTTCTCGACTTCCTAATAATGTTTTGCGTAATAAACTCGTATCGCGCATTTCTGACCAATAACAAAATGACAAATCCACGCACTACCAAACGATGGAATGAATTACCACCCTCTGTGTTTCCATCCGACTACGTCCTAAAAAAAAAAAAAAAAGCGAGCCTATAAATTTTTGAAAGGCCGACAACGCATCTGAAAAAAACAGACTTCTCCAGATAACTCTATCCATATATTCATCACTGAAAGTGATACGGACTGACACAAGGGCCGTCTCTTTCTAACACATCTAAATAGACGCTGACTACTTGTAGAACTACTGAACGATGTCGAATGGGAGGAAGTTTGCTAACGAATTAGTTGAGGATATTTTATTTGTCTACTTACAGCTATAATAAAATGACTTTTATCGGATTAAAACGCGATTTATTATTTATATTATTTATCACGACGCGACGTTTCAAATGCTTTCTAGCTAACGTAGTCACGGGCAGAAGGAAAGGTGACAGCTGTCTGATTTTTTATTTTATTTAAATGTAAGACAATATTACTGTTTTTTATTAATTAACAAGTAACACGACCCGGCTTCGCACGGGTGCAATTTAGATTTAGGTACTATACACATAATCTCTGTTACTCGCTGACAGGGGCAGATTTGAAACACTGGCCGCTAGAACACCTGCCGTACGATCGATGGGGCGTGGGTTCGAATCCCACCGGAAACACATGTTTATAATTTTCTGTAAGCATGTTTTCCCCACGTCTGGTAACTTCGGGCATTGATCGGGTGGGAGGAATATCGAAATTCCGACCGGGTAACGAACCACCGTTCATAGATGAAAAAACCGTGAAGTGCATTGCGCGTTTCGGTTTCAGTCTATGGATTTCCGAATGCTCGAAGTAAGAAGTAAGTCGACACTCACGACAGCTCATCATTGACTGATGTTCTGTGACTGAGGTATCATCTACCATCAAGTGAACTTCAAGCTCGTCTGTCGATATCTAACATAAAAAAAAGAATTGAATGATATAATATGTATAAGAATTAAATTAAACCGACCCATTTGTATAATATCGAATTATTTGTTATTAATAGTGCTTCTATTTATAAAGATATGTTGCCAGCAGCCAGAATAAATTAAAAAAAAAAGAAGAAACTTCAATGATTATTTTGCCGTGATCTTAATTGTATTAAAATTGTTGTAACTGTTTCCCACAAGACAACAGAAAAATAAACAGAAAATTAGAGCCATGTAAGCTATTGGTTAACTTAAGGTTACTTTGTAAATAAATTCATTATTATTTTTGTTCACTTCCATACTAGAAAACTCTGTTTTACTTATAAAAAATATGAAAGTCACTAGATGAAGTATAAGCGGCCTTACGTCCAATAAAGAATTATATGGCAACATTTTCCAACGTAAAATGATAAAGGATTGAACAATATTTTCTTAGAAAAATAATCTGACCGCATCGAATGACAGCTTTACTATATCCGACATATAAAGAGATAGTGTTGCTATTAGTGGTGTGCCGGATCGTTAAAAATGTATCCGCGGATATGCATCAGATACGGATATTTTGTGGCAAGATCTGCGGATAAGGACACGGATCTTAACATTCTTACTCAATCGTGGTTGATTCGCGTGATACTGAATATATTTATTTATTTAGTTTGCAATATGTACCAAAGTACCAAATATTTTATTTTAAGAAATTAACGAAATCTGAATGTAATTTAATATGTTTTTCATTGCTACCTAATCATCTATATATAGAATTTCATCTATGTATTGAACATAAATAAGGTAAAAAAGTAACGGAGACGGATCTTTATTCTCCCTCGGATATCTGGGGAAATGGATACGGATATCCGGCACATCACTAGACGACACATCGGAATTTTCTTCGCCTTTTTTATTGATCAGTGTTCTAAGCTCTGTGTGAGTTCCTTAGGCCCGTAGTTCAAAACGTTACTAAGTCCAAGTCTATTCTTGAGAAATATCAAAATGTCTAGTTTTAATAGAGAAAAAGAACTAGTAAGTATGAAAACAAGATTCAAACTGGAGTCACGACTTGGATTACGAACCTAAGTCAAAGAGGCAGCGATTAAAAAGCCAAATTCTTAGTACGTCTTAACCTTCCACCGAACTATTGTAAGTGACGTGTCTCCAAATAAAGTTCCAAGTTTCATGAGCATCAGCTCCCGCCCCGCTTCGGTATAAACTTCATATTATTACAGGAAAAACTTACTGCCTTCGGTAAACACGGCGCTATTGTTCGCTAATTTCATCCGAAATGTGACAAGTTATAAGCGAGAGCGTTTTGTGTCTAGCACACATACATATTATACATCACACCTATTTCCCATTAGCAGTGATCACGGAATTCCATATACTGATCCGATCCTTGCATACCAATTTCGCTTTTCCACTTTCATCAATGCTTTCCTACATGCTCGTTGGTTTCGAGTAGGTACTTTTGATCTGGCCCTTTTGAAGAACGTCCCCGATCAATTATTGAGGTACGTATGCAATTTCTAATATAAATTAAAGGTGACGATACTTTCTTACAAATCGTTCGTGTTCTGTAGCTGGAAATCAGCGTGGTTAGTTACTGTTGTGAGGCTGAATCGTACCTACCTCACAATGTTGAGACTGTGGCCTTTTGGTTGCTTAACATTTAATATATTTTTTCCATATTTTAAGTTTAGTTTTTAAGTAAACTTATCTCTCTATGCTCGCATGTTAGAGTCCCAAGCATGAACGCAAGTATTTAGATCGCGGTCAAACGTCTTCCGTAGTATAAAAATATGAAGGGGCAGGTTGATCTTCATCGCCATTCATTATGTGGCATATCTACAGGCGGTATTATACAAGTTGGTATATACATATATTAACAATTTATAATTTTCTCTGATAATAATTAGTAACAAAATGTATCTTCTAATGTAAATGAAACATTTACTTCGTAACGCAGGATTACACTGATTTTTAATGATTAAAATAGCGATTTGTCGCTGATATGCTGCGCTGTAGACTCGATGTCAACGAATGTCGTTTCATCATAGAAGTGGCTGTCAGAAGTGGGATAACCATCATCAGAATTCATTATGATCGATAGCCGGTATATATATAGAATATAGATGTTAACAATTTATATATATCTTATGAATTGGACGCGTAATAATTATATTGTCGACTCAGCGCTCCGGCGGGTCGCGTTCGACGTAAAAGTTTGGAACTTCGGATTTCGGAATTTCACAAAATTCCGACAGGTCCCAACAATCAGTCGCCGGGGAGTTCGTTTATTTTTCGAACTGCACGTTATCGATGCATCTCTAACTCAAATAAAACGAAACTCGGAAATGACGCTTTTTGCACGTACATTATGAATGTTTATTTGAATCTAGAACATTGTATTGATTAAAATCATTTCTTCATCTACAATTTATCAAGTTATTACTCCGAGTCAGCGTGATGTAAGAAGAGTTTTCTTTGTCTGTTTATCTGATTGTCTGTTTGTACGGGCTAACCTTCGAAGATACTTAACCATTTTTCATGCAATTTAAAAAAAATATAGTAAACATAGCCCGGGGCAACATATAGGCTTTGTTTCATTGAAATCGGTTATGGGAAAGAAACGTTATCATCATTTAAAGATTATTTTAAAGGCACCATATCAACAAATTGCAATGCAAACTGACTCGCGTCGAACTTTTTCGAATTGTCAGATGTTGATGACGCCCACGTGAACGCAGTCGCGGGCGTCAGCCAGTATACAATAAACAATTTACTTTAGTAAGTGCGCCCGAATGAAATGGGATTCCTTAAAAGGCTTACGTTATAATCCTTTCAACAAAACCTATTTCGATTGCAGTGAAATAATGATTTCCTTATGAAACTAACATTTATTTTAATCCTCCCTTCAATATGGATGATCCGGTTATAGAATAATTCTCATCAACACGACCTATGATGAAAAAGATACATGTATGTATTAATTTACGATTTTAATAATAAAAAAATAGAGGATAATATTTTTTTTACTATTATAAAAATATTCTATAGTACTTGTATTTGTTTTACACTGATCATTCAGTCAAGTAGGTGATAATTCTTCTGTGCCTACCTAAATTTTTATTTGTATAACTCTCCGGAATTCGAACCGCGAACCTTTGATGCGAAACACAACCTTTGATCCATAGTAGCAAAAAACATTTCAAGTTTTTTCTTCACCTGACATATTTAACACATTCAAATGATTTTATTATGAAATTAAAACATGTTTTATCTATAAGTACTAATATTCTAAAGAGGTAAAGTTTTTTTGTTTGTTACGATTTAACTCAAAAACTACTGGACCAAATTAAAAAATTATTTCACCATACATGCTACATAATCAGCGAGTAATATATGCTTTTTTGTGTATAGTAGGTACATTTCACCCGTGCGAAGCCGCGGCGTGTTACTAGTCTGTCATAAATAAAGTTTGTGACAGAGTGGATGTGTTTATGGTATCATTGAGTGAGCACGCAAGACTCGTTTTATGTATTGTATCATATAGTTCATTTTAGTAATAGATTAGATACCTAAGATATTTTATGATTTAGGTTTTTTATTATTTTATATATAATAAAAAAACTTATATACTAAAACTAGTATATAAGTTGCTTGTAGCATTGGTTCTGCTGTAAAGATAAGTGACGTTGTGTTTAGTAAATAAATAAAATAAATTAATTAAATACTTCTAAAACTGCCAGTCCTCAAATCAGAAGAACTGACAATAAACTCTCCGCCGCTCTTTTTAATAGCCAAGTTTTTTGTTTTAAAAAATGTTGCAATTACACCATGCTCCACATGACATCTTGAAATAATTATAATAATAAAAAATAAACGAATAAAAATAAAGGATTATCCTCTGTAAGCAGTAGGCATGATCAAATAGCGAGAAAGATAAACATATTATTCAATATTGGAAGATTTGAAACACAGATATCAGGCACATTTCCGATGTTTATCGAACAGCAGTACAAACGGGAAATAACTGAAATGTTTGCTCGGGCACTCTGAAAAATGAACCAATTTCTACATTTTCAATACTTTACTAAGGTTTGCTGGCGGCTACGCTTAACTAAAACACAAAATATCTTTACTCAAATAACCTTAATTTGAAGTACTTTTTAATGGTAATTTTTTATAGCTGTGTTCGAATCGTTAGGTACATCTATCGAGAAGAGATCGGCTAATTGGGAGTTACTTTTTTAAATGCCAAATCTTTTTTTATTTTTTTTTTATTAGGTACCGTTTTGGTAGCTGTAGGTGGCTACCGAGATGTTGATAGAAAGACGGAAGACTTGTTAACGATAATTTATTTACAATAATACGCTTTATTATGTACCAACAAACCTTTGTTCTAAGATTTCAAAAATATAAATTCAATTATTTTATGAGAAAATTGTTAGAACGTATATAATTTGAAAATTTGATTTTAATAAAAAAAAATTAGTGAGCAATTTTTGATGATAACTGCTTTATTTTTATATGGTATTTAATATTTTGTTCGTTTGTTTGCCGGAACCGGCGAATTGGTGGAGTCATTGCGTAAAACATCCAAAAAAATATACAGACGAATTGAGAACCTCCTCTTTTTTTGAAGTCGGTTAAAAATAATATATATCGAGCCCAAGCTTTAATTAATAAATAATGTGATAATCTATAGTTATTCTTCTCTTTTGCCAAATGCCCCAACGAATGTTTCCGATCGCGCTGGCGAATTCAAACTTATTAAAATTTCAGCGGCCCGCGCCGAGCCAGCGAATTATTAATTAAATCGAAATACCCTCCATATTTCTTTTGCAAATTTTTCAATTACGTTTGACGACGGTCATATAAGTACCGATTTTTCTCACTGCTTTTAATTTTTACAGACTGTTTTTTTATGTAATACTAGTTGTTGTAACGTTGTCCTACAAGAATGGTGGCTTCAAAAATAATAAAATATTTATAGATTTGGAATAATATACTATTTTCCCATGTCTATTATTCTATTATAAAGATTTGCATATATCAATCAAACAAATAAGATATCATTAAGATTGCGCGGTGTAACTATCACGAATTTGTTTTATTTTAATATTTTTTTATCTTAGATATGGACAGATGATCCTCACATACCTCAGCCACAGAACATCAGTCAATGATGCGCTGTCGACCTACTTTTTACTTCGAGCATTAGGAAATCTATAGGCTGAAATATAATAATTATTTGAAGCATAATTTTTCAATATGGCTTTTAGAATATCAGTTTAAAGGGTTTTATATAGACTAATAGAAGAACTTCTAACATAAGCAATAGCAAATACTATCTAGGTATATATAAAAACTAAAACAAATTGATAAATCTGTGAATATTAACGTTATGAGAAAAAAATAAAATAAATTATACATATCCGCTGCAAAAGGAGGCTTGTGCCGTCGAAATCTCATAATTTTCAGCTCATATATACGTAAGTATTCAAATTCAAATTCAAATTCAAAATCATTTATTTATTTAGGTAACACAATGTACACTTATGAACGTCAGTAAAAAATACATATTAAATGCTTCTAATTTTACATTTACCGCCAGTTCTCAAATCAAGGGCGTAGAACGGAAGAGAAGAACTGGCAAGAAACTCTTCGTCACTCTTTTTAATCGCCAATTTTTTGTTTTACAAAATATTTGTAAGGCGCTGCAACCATTACACCATATTCCACATGACATCTTTATGTAATTAACTATAATAAAAAAAAATATAAACCAGAAAAAAACAAAGATATGTCCTCTATCAGCAGTAGACATGATGAAATAGGAGCACGCACTTACATTCTCGTGGGAACAACACGCAAATACATAGTTGAAATAACTAATATCACCGCATACACGAATTCAAGTCCGACCTGTCACCACAAGTAGCACCCGTTCCCGATAACACCTTCATAAGTTTCAATTACACCATGAATGACATGGTATGAGATTTCTATTCTTATATATTATCCAAGCAAGCAAAGTCCCGTAAAATATAAATTTATAAGCTAGTAAAATAAACCTTATAAAATGACAGTCGTAACATAATAATAATAAGGAGGGAATTCTCATCGAGGACACAAAGCTTAGCTCCTGTGTCGATGAATTTGTTACTAGTTAATTTTCTACTCCGGCGGACAATACTAGGAGGTAAGAAACTCAAGCGTATCCATTTATGATACAATCATCTTAGGTACAAATATCACAACACTTATATCGAAGTAACACTATACACACAATTATATTACAAGTGATTAAAGAACCTAAAACTAAAAACCTTAAAATATATACTATAAAACCTAAAATATATTAATAAAAGGGGTCCCTTTAGGCAAGGTTCCGAAGATACTGGCAGCGTTCCCCCTTTGAATGGCAAGACTAATTCTTTGTCCGAGGTAGCTGCCAGCTCTTCGGTCTCCTGTGATGTCGACAATTAATTAGGAGTGGGCGTTTATTCAACAAACAACTTTTTTAAACAGCTTATATCTAATGTTTACGGATTAACTACTTTTTGTTTACCGCAAAACCCGTTAAATCGTTTAACTGCTTCATTCAACGATTTCCGAAAGCACCGCGTGGATTAGCTCAATGAACATTCAACGTGCAGGCCGGAACATCTTGTTTATTTATCGAAATTGAATTTACTAACTGTTATTCTAATAATTGCATCGTAAAAATCTGTTAAACTTACTGCCAACCAGTTAATAACGTTAATTGCTTTTTTAATATGTAATTAATAGTTAACGAAACACACAAACACCTGAAACGACTCACCTCTACTACTGTACATTTAAAACACTATACAAAATACAGTCACGAGTCACGACATTACTTCAAATACGGGTTGTGTAATGTATTCATGGTCAAATGTCATAAAATGATGAAAAAAAAAATACTTTGTGAAAATTACTTTATCAACTACTATAATATATCCTTCTTGTCGTTCTCAAAGGCTTGAGGTATTGCAGTTATGTCGTCAACCTTTACAATGTCAAATTCTATTAGAATTACTATTTTACCTTATCTTAAAGTTTGCTTCAAAATGGTGTTTTAGAAAAATGAAAAGCGCTTCTTGAGAAAGTAAAGTAGTAAGTATAAGTGAATTCCCGAGTCCCCATTTCTGTGTCTGTTTCACTGATAATTTCTCTTTACAGGCAAGTAGGTGGTTAGCATTATGTGCTCTACCTGACGGAAAAAAATATTTTTTAAATCTTGTTTCCTCGGGATTCGAACATGCATCGAGGTTACCACTGAGCTACGGGGCCGGCAATAAAATAGCATAAAATGGTATAAAAAGCCACATCCATATTTAGTAGGAGGAGGAGGTCTCACTCCGTTTGTAATTAGAGTTTCTCGGTCCCGCACTTCCGACATTTACGAGCCGGACTAAAAACTTCTTTATGTCTTTTGCATTCGCTCAACTATTGATGAATGGGTTTGAACTTTTACTTACTACTTTTGTTCTGATAATAATTGATATGTCGCTTGAGAGTAGCGCCAGTGAATGAAACATTAAAAGGTAATCGTTTGGCTTGGTATGGGCATGTTATGAAGATAAAGGGCATGTATCTAAAAGTTTTGAATTTGTAAGTGGACGGGTATAGGGGAAGAGGGAGGCCAAAAAAAACATGTATTGACTGTGTGAAGAATGATATGTGTTTGAGAGGTGTGACTGATGATATGGCGAGTGAAAGGAGAGAATGGAAAAAGAGAACATACTGCGCCGACCTCAAATAAATAAAAATAGGCAACAGGGCAAGAAGAAGAATTGATATTTCACTGTAAATAGATAATTCGTATAGTTTCTATCAATTGTATACGAAGTTGAGAATGTTACTTGTAAGATAGTTGTAAGGTGATAAGATGAATAATGTAAAGAAGAATGGCAGTTTCAGTGTCGCTCTTTTTTAGAAACGAACCTTAACTAAATTATATGCATTTTATAAATCGAGTATAGTAGTTTATTTTCCCAGTTAAAGTTTTTTTTTTATTTTGTGGGAAAAGAGAAAAAAATGATAAATAACATTTTGTTAAATAAGAAGTAAAGATAGCAGTAACTAAACGAAAAACATTGGCATTTTCAGTAGAATATTAATCATGAATATGAATGTTGTCTGGATGCTTAAAAACTAACAATCATTTTATTATATTTTTCATTTTATTTAAGAAAACATAATCTTTAGTTTTTACATTTTTTACTTGGCAACATTTAAACAATGCTCGCGCTTCTGACAACTGTCATCTGTGATCTGTCAAAGTCATCTTACGTATCTGTGTGGCGTCTGCAAGGGCGTCTGTTATTGGTTCACTCAATTGCACAGACTAATAAGAGGTTTCATTTCACGCAAAGGAAAAGTGCTTTTATTTGTACTATTATTATTATTATATTTTAATATTTATTATTAAATACTCCAAATATGTAGATAAGAACATTGTATTCTAAAATGAATTCATATGCTCAATAATCAATATATCAATACACGTTTCACAACACACATAACCTAACCTATATGGTAAATCCTTAGATTATTATAAATAATCAAAGGGTAAATCTTTAAAACGATTTTGTGACAAAACCCCATTACAAAAAAATATGCTATGATTACAGTTTATGTTATTAGATCTTAGTTCCTTCGTTTTCTGGTGTTTTTACTAATGTACGCGAAGTATACACACTCAAAGTACATGGGGTCTTGCCATTCTTCTTTACGACAATCATGAAAAATGCATTTAAAGGATTTCATTTAAAAAAAAATATGTTAGATATCGACAGACGAGCATGAGGTATTGCATTGATGGTAGGTGATACCTCAGCCAAATAACATCAGTCAATGATGCGCTGTTGACCTACTTTTTACTTCAAGCATTCGGAAATATTGACCGCCATTGACATATCGAGGTATAGTGCAAAAACCTTCCCTAACCGAAATTAAAAGTTTTAACTTAAATAACAATCAAATACAGACTATGTCACTCATTAATAATGTAGCTTTCTACAGTTGATACAATTTTCAAAATTGATTTAGTATTTCTATAGATTACTTCCTGCAAACAAACATACTTTACCTCTTTATAATATTAATATAGATAGTCCTTTATGTATTTCCTAGGAGGTATCCCATACGATGTACATATATCGTGATATTCATCATTTATTCTGAGAGCTCATAAACCAGCATCTTCCGAGATTGGGTCAGTCAAATAAAGATGATGGCACACAATGGGCCTAATCGGCGGCTTGCAAGTGGAAACCCTACCTTACTCGGCTCCCATGGGGCTAGGGGCAGTACTGATTATCCATGACGCTACATACAGACGGGAACTCAATATTTTAATTGAACATATTTTTGTTTTTTTTTTAACATGTTAAATATCGACAAACGAGCATGAGGTTGACTTGATGGTAGGTGATACCCCATCCACAGCTCATCAGTCAATGATGCGCTGTCAACCAACTTTTTACTTCGAACATTCGGAAATCTATAGACTGAAACCGAAACGCGCAATATGAACTTCACGGTTTTTCCATGTATGACATTGTAGCATCTACAATCTGCGTTGCCTATGGACATCCACCACACTAGTGGTCTCTAGAGACATCCTCCAGAGACGCATCCTAGGATGCGTTTTCGACCTTTAGGACTCGCACAATTGACAATCTCTCTGTGGAATCAGATGTCATCCGTAATTTTGCCGGAACCGATACAACTTGCTTAAGAGGGCCCTTCCCGGTTTGTCTATCGTCAACGCAAGCATGGTTGATAAGCTTTTTGTTTCATGCAGCGCATACCTCTACCACTAACGAGTGAGTGAGAACGCGATAACATTGAACGAAAAATAGTGTGCGGAAATTTCATAAAACTTGTTCTAGGAAATACGTGTTTTTCAGTAGTCCTTATAAGTTAGTGAATGTTTTTTGTACATTATACATAATAATGAGTACATTATGAACGCCCAAAGTTCAGGTAATTTTTTTTGCAAAAAAGCTGATTTTTGGAGGCTTATATACTGAATTTATTTCTGAAAATTTTGACCTTTTATTTCGATAGAAACGTAGATATAGTGCACGGGATACCTATTAATTCAAAAGTTTCAAAGAAAAATCTGTTACAACGCCATAATCACGTACGAGATTTTGTATGAAAAGTAAGACGGGTTGGGCCCTCTTAACGAATAACCTTCAAGAAACTAGCCTATAGTTACATTAAAGGTCAGCTACACATCTGTGTGTCTTCTGGTATTGTAGATATGTATGGGGGTTGGGCACTTACCATCACGTGAGCCACCTGCCCATTTACCCCCTAAGTAAGTATTTTTAAGTTTTTGTAAGTGATATATTTTTTAAATCGCCCTAAAATTTGGTAATTTAAAATTATTTCTCTAGCTCAACATTGTTAACGTCCGTGTGTAACAAGTGATAAGAGAAATTGAAGTAACACTACGAGTTGTTACTCTGTTTTCGGGTAAACAGTGTTATCCCCCCTCCCACCACTTTGCACAATCTACGCCATGAGGACGGTAATCCACAGCTATTACATAGATTTGAATTTTTTCGTCTGGTTTCAGTTTATTTTGTTTGGAATTTTATTTTCCTTAAGCAACTTATTTTGGCTTAAACAGCTTATATTGGGGAGGAAATTGTTCTTGTTTCCACCTATTATAAATAGGAAAGATTTGTTTAAATGTTTGTTTGTTACGATTTAACTCAAAAACTACTGGACCAATTTTAAAACTTCTTTCACCAATAGAAAGCTATATCAATTGCGAGTAACATACGCTATTTTTTGTATAGTACATCCTACATCGAAATACATACGAAGCCGGGGCGGATCGCTAGTACTCTATACGTATGTAGCAACATTTACAATTTGCGATTAGAATCAATACGAAAACGTTTAATCCTGTATCGCGCTATCTAAGTGTTTCCGAGCTCTGAGTGTATATACAACATCTGTAGGGTTATTCACGATCATTCGAAAACTTTCCGTTCCGATATTACAAGATTTCGTACCGATATATCAAGCTTTCTATCATTTTATACTAAGATTCTAATCGGAAACTCCCGAAGAATGCCGATGCTCAATCCTATGGGAATAGTGAATACCATTTTCATATCCGGTAAATACGAAACAACTTTCAGTGGGAGAGCGTAGCTTTCCGGGCGGATCGATTTCGAATGATCGTGAATAGCCCTACTGGACATCGAACACTGGGGCCTTACGGTCCGAAAGTCAGTGGTTCGACTGGTCGAGGATCCTTTAGGCTGGAGGAACCCCACACCTCCCTACTTTCACACGTATAATAAAATAGTACATTGGACATATCTATATATATTTTCAGTTCAACAATAAATCCCCATTCTACGACCGATACTAGATCTAGCTTTGCATTAAATCAGTAAATGGACCTTAATTCCTTTTTCAAATCCAATAAATGTTGCCATATAAAACGTTTTATAAAACAGTTCAGCTCCCGTTCAACAGCTCATTAGATTAGCTCATTAGCTCACCTCGTAATTAAATGTTGCACGGTTGTACTCTGAGCCGATTTGCTGTTCTATATTGAGCCGTGAGCTAAATCCTGCCGCTTTAAACTTATATTCATTTCACGATCAATTAACTAGTACATTACAAAGTTCTAGCAATCGTGGTCACGGATAAACATATTTGCTGGAATGCATTCGAAATATCGGGATAAATAATATTAAAAACGTTTTAATTTGGTAAAAGTTATTTCAAAGAAATGTGTGATACTCGCGTTAATAAAAGACAATATTATTGTTATTTCTTATAATAAATCTGAGGAATAAAGGCTATGGCAAGGCAAGAAAATGGTATTATTTACATGATACCATTTTCTTGCTCTTGTATGTACAAGAGGAATAATTGAATACAATAATGAAGCACAATAAGTGACATACAAGTATTGTAAGCAATTGTTTACACCCGATCAATGCCCGAAGTTACCAGACGTGGGGAAAACATGCTTACAGAAAATTATAAACATGTCGTCCCGGTGGGATTCGAACCCACGACCCATCGATGCGCACGGCATGTGTTCTACCGAGCGTGCCAACGAGCCCAACGAAACATTAAAACAAAACTTGTATAACAGATCAAGAATGTGACCTGTTGTTTAGACCATGCAAGTTATTTATTAATTCAATTTAATTGAATGCAACTGGCAAGAAAATTGCAACGTTTACCTTAAATATTCAAATTCAAATTCAAAAATCATTTATTCATTTAGGTAACACAATGTACACTTATGAACGTCAATAAAAAATACATATTAAATGCAGTTTTACATTTACTGCCAGTTCTCAAATCAAGGGCGTAGAGCGGACGAGAACTGGCAATAAACTCGCCGCCACTCTTTTTAATCGCCAAGTTTTTGTTTTACAAATGTTTTGTAAGGAGCTGCAACCATTACACCATGTTCCACATGACATCTTTAAGTAATATAGATCTCAAACCAATATTACAATTCCAACACAATCCACACTGCGCCCGATATGAGAACATTAGAACTTAAAAATATGCTCCGAACAGTCCAGCAGTTAAGTTTCCACAAGTTATTCAGATAAAATGGAAGACGTCTCAAAGGCAAAGTTTTGGAGATAGCGATATCTTCGCCCGCGGGCTTATTCCGAGACGAGACTATTAACTTACAACCCCAGTTATCGCTAGACATGGGTAACTCAGCAAAATTCCCCGCGCCAACTCAGCAACTCAGGCGCAGTATAGTGCGTCGGCTCCTTGAGTCAACTCAAAATTGCACGAGCAAAGCGAGCAGTGAAACCTCCGAAACGCACGCAACGCCACGCTCATAGTTCACTCAGTGAGTGGGTACTGCGCCATGCGCCAACACATTATGAATGTGTGAGCTGACTCACCCTGCGCAGTGAAGCGTGCCGGCGCAATTGCGTGGCGCAGCGCAGTGTTACCCATGTCTAGTTATCGCACTTAATATTAAAATGCGAAATATTGAGTTTATTTTAGTTTTAGTGGTGTATATTAGTATTCGTTATCCATGTAAGCCACATGCTCATTTGGAGGCAAATAGGCTGTTAGCGATTGAACAAGGATATACTGACGGGCTCGTTGGCGCGTTCGGTAGAACACCTGCACGTTTCGGTTTCAGTCTATGGATTTCCGAATGCTCGAAGTAAAAAATTAGGTCGACAGCGCATCATTGACTGATGTTCTGTGGCTGAGGTATCACCTACCATCAAGTGAACCTCATGCTCGTCTGTCGATATCTGACATAAAAAAAAAACTTATGCATATAAGGGATAAGCCACTCAATGTTTTTAGAGGCTAACTAAAAAAATTGTTTTTTTTATGTATATCTATATCTACACTATATAATATTATAAAGAGAAAAGATTTGTATTTTTGAATTTTTGTATGTTATGAATAAACTTAAAAACAACTGGACCGATTTTAAAAATTCTTTCACCAATAGAAAGCTACATTATCAGTGAGTAACATAGGCTATAGTACATCTACATTGTACCCGTGTGAAGTCGGGCGCATTTCTAGTGTTAGATATCGACAGACGAGCATGAGGTTCACTTGATGGTAGGTGAGCATCAGTCAATGATGCGCTGTTGACCTACTTTTTAATTAGACCATTCGGAAATCCTACCGGGACCACATGTTTATTATTTTCTGTAAGCATGTTTTCCCCACGTCTGAAAACTTCGGGTGGGAGGAATTTCGAAATTCCGACCGGGTAACGAACCACCGTTGATCCAGCAAAAAAGCGAGATTTACTTAACATCTTCTCCACCGGAACTACTGAAAATCAGTGCTGGGGCTTATGCTGAGCCCCAACGTATGCTGAAAGCGAGTCGTATTCCATTTCAGGTGGTATCACCGCTGTTTCCTTTTTCTTAATTATTTTTTATTTAATGTACTTAATTGTTTCGTTTTTTTTTTTAAATTAAATTAGGAATAGTCACATATTGCATTAGACATAAGTGGTGTTGTTTTTGAATAAATTTTCTATCTGTCTATCTTAAGCTTCTATCTCCTTCTAATTATTTTAAGGTAGTTTAAAGGTATAATAAAGTTATTTTCTTCATAATTTAGTAATAATGAAAACTGAGATCCGTAATAAAGGCGCGATCGCTGATAAAGCTGCCCGCATACACCGCAATTATTCCTCGAAACCCTTAAACAAAGGCATAAGTTCGAACGCGGTTAAACACACAGTTATCCTGATAGCCGTTTAATTTAACTTGACGAGAAATAGTTCGAACAATAAGTTCGTTGGTCATTCGTGTTCTGTTGGCATTCGCTGAAGAAATTCATTATTATTTTAGGTACAGGTTGGACTAAAAATATTTTATATTACTTTTCCCGTGTTTTATTATTTTATTTTTACTAATAAATTTATACTTACGAAAATTCTAATTTGGGGTAGACTCCTTAATGTAGTTTATGCACTGTACGTATACATAATTATTTATCATAAACTTATTAGTGAAAAACAAAATAATAAAAAAACTTTCAAAAAGTCAGGCTAGTTTGGAAGAAAGTAAGCAATTAATGAATAGGTACTTTTTTGCACAAAAATTAAAACAGTATTTTAAAAACCTTATTGATCTAAACTTAAAATTTATTGTGCAAGGGGCGACCTTATCGCCTGATGGTGATTTCTTCCAGGTAACCCTGATAATGAAAAGAAACTAATTATAACAATGATTTTGTGTAACTTGGCCATAATATTACGATACTATACGAGCTGCTTTGCTGATGAGGGGTCCTATTTGCCATCACTTTTATTATTGTTTACATAATTGATAATCTAATTGTATTTTTTGTTAGTTTTGTTTGTTTTATGGGTTTAAGGTGGCAAATAAAGTTGATATCTATTTATCTATCTATCTATCTATATCGTATCAAGTCGGAAAAAAATCTAACTCTCTGAGAGCTATCTTTGTGTGCGCTGCCTCAACCGTTGGAAATATTTACAATGCGAATTTCAGAGGATTTCCTAATTCTTATCGAAATTGATACATTTGTCGTTTAAGTAATTTGTCTTATACACTAAGTAATTTGGACGAATAATTTAAAAAATATCATGATAAAATTGACTTGAGTTGAGTTTAAAAAATCAAAATATATGAATACATCCTGTAGAAAAGTTAGTTTGTCTTGTAATCGACAGCATTGGATGTTTGACAACTGGCTCATGGTCTATTATCTTTAAGCTTTGCTAACCACGTAAGATAATTTAAAGTACAGTCCGCACCAAAAATAATTAGAAATTTTCGATGAATAAAATTTGTTAATTTTATAACAAATTTTGCTAACGTGAATATCACATATTCTATTGGAAAAGTGAAGAGAGAATCTTCTCTTCTCTTTCACAAAGCTATTGAAATTCAAAAACACCCTTTCAATAGAGAAAATGATTTGAGACTTTTCAACACCTTTTCAACCATTCAGTAATTACAAAACTAAAACTCAATGTCAAACATATTAAAAACAAAATATGTATATAATATATATATCCAAAATAGATATAATCTAGAGAATGAAGGCGTAAAAACGGATGTCGTTGGTATAGTAGCTATATGAAATTTGACTATGACAGAAGGTATTTTAATTTTACATTTAAGGTCGGCAACGTACATGTCCTCTTGTGTGCAGGTGAGCCACTTGCCTAATTACCCACTTTTTTATATATAAAAAAAACTGTTTGTGTGTGTCATCGCTTGCATTCGAAGCTTCGATTTCGAACTCAATTCTTTGCCTCAATAGATTTATTAGAATGTCAAAATGTCAACATTTTTTATTTTTTTTTGTCATATTTACATTTGGTGCGTTTTTTGCCAACCGTACAGCACACCCCTGCATCACGCCCAATTAGTAATGTGCTGAGTGCGGTCTAGACCGAATCGTGAGCTCTAATTACTCTCTCGTGAGATATCGCTGTTAAACATCTTACAAAAGCACTTTTACAGCTTTGTTTCTGTTGACAATACAGACTAAAAAAAATCTAGTACGTAATGTACGTTGGTGCATTGGTTAAATACTTACCTTGTAACCTTGGTCTCCGATCTCACAAGTTTATCAATCAGTTATCTGATTTCTATAAACGTATTATTCCCCACGGCTGGTCATTTCGAAGAATATCGAATTCCGTTCGGGTCACGAACCACCACACACAAGATGTCTAACCGCTGCAGCTTGTGCGTTTCGGTTTCTATCTATCTTCTGTCTATATATTTATAATGCTAGAAAAAAATAAGACAACAGCGCATCAGTGGTTCATGTTATATGGGTTAGGTGTCTATCATCAAGTGACAGCTCGTTTGTCAACTATGAAATATAATAAAACACAAAATGTAATGAATCTTCATTTAGAGTTTTTAAGGAGGAGAATAGTAAGTCTAAGAATGTTAAAAAAGTAACAAATATAAAATAAATCCAGCGACTCTCCATGTAGAGTTTTCTCCTAGAAGGAGAATAGTGAGTCTAGGAATATTAGAAACTAGCATCGCGCCCCGGCTTCACACGGGTGCAATGTAGATGTACTATACACAAAACATAGCCTATGTTACTCGCTGATAATGTAGCTTTCTATTGATGAAAGAATTTTTAAAATCGGTCCGGTAGTTTATTCATAACATACAAAAATACTAATCTTTCCACTTTATAATATTCGTATAGATCTATATTCCTTATACAAATCTTATAAAGGAAACGAAACTGTAAATCGAATAGTAAATATATCAAGAACGATATAAAAACGTATTTCGCAAAGTCGTAAAATGGCGCCATAAAATGGACGCCAGTTCTATATGTATGTATATAATGTAATATATACTATTTGAGGTCTATATCTATTACATTGTTATATATTGAAGTATTACATTATATTGACGGTTTATGTAATTTTTAAGATTATTTTACTGTATTTTTTGGGTATAAATATATGTATGTATATATATTTTTTTTTAACTGATACCTTCTCAAATGTTTTTATTTGATATAAAAAAAAATCTCACCAAACCCGAGCCCTATAGCTCAACTCTAAGGGGTCGCTATTGTTTTTTTAGTTTCCCATGTTAATTAAATAGGAAACTAAAAAAACAATAGCGACCCCTTAGAGTTGAGCTATAGGGCTCGGGTTTGGTGAGATTTTTTTTATATCAAATAAAAACATTTGAGAAGGTATCAGTTAAAAAAAAAATTTAAAGTTTTTTTGAATCACCCTAATACATATATATATTTTTTAAATTTTTCATAAATTATAAGGTATGCAGGTATACTCCAGATCAGAAAGTTAGCATGTTAGATTATTTCTATATACTAATATTTCGAAAGTGTTAAATAAATTTTCTATAGATAATAAATTACCTAGATTATTCTGAGCTAGGAAATTAATAATGAAGCATACTCCAATTATTTGAATGAACAATTGACTCTCACTGGCGACTCTACGATTCAGGCAGACCTACTCCATTCATTTAATAGGGTTGTCGACACTGTGTTGGAGATGTAAAAGGAGAGTTATATGTAAAACTAGCTGACCCGCCAAACGTTGATTTGCCATGTAAATAATTTCTAAAAAGCAGGGGTTGGTGATAAAAAAGTAAAAAATTAGGGTTGTAGGTATGTATTTCTAATGCCAATTTTTAAAAAAAATTAAACAAAAAATTTCGTCCAAAAATTAAAAAAAAAAATTTAAGGGTGAACAACCCTTATCACTTAGGGGTATGAAAACGACCTACTGAATACGCATATAAAATTTGGTAAAAATCGGTAAAGCCGTTTCGGAGGAGTACGGTAACTAACATTGTGACATGGAAATTTTATATATTACAAGATATTCAAATATAACTATATAAATGTTCGAAATATTGCTTCTGCCGAGAAGAGCGAGCAATAAGCTCGGTAGTTTTTTTTATGTTAGCCTAGTGATCCGCCCCGGATTCGCACGGGTTCAGTGTATATATACTATACACAAAATAGCCTTTTTACTCGCTGATAATGTAGCTTTTTATTGGTGAAATATTTTAATGAAATCGGTTGAGAAGTTTTTGAGTAGTTAAATCGTAATAAACAAAACAACTTATTTTTCCTCTTTATATTATTAGTAGGTATAGATGAACGCGAGTATCACATATTTAAAAAAAATATTTAATTATTTATTTTGATAAATAAGCACATAGTAGAGTTGACTCCGCGAACTTCGTATCGCCAATAAAAGTTGTCAGAACTTATCTATATAAATAAAACAAATTATTATAATATATTCTCACCTTTTAAACCTTCCTGGGGCTTCTACAAATATTTAAAAAACCAAAATTAGGCACATCGGTCCAGCATTCACGCCAAAACTACTCAACCTATTATCATGAAACTTTGTACACATATTTTTAGATGTATTAGAAAAGACATAAGATACTTTTTATTAAAAAATATATTTTAGAAACAATGCACCCATGCGAAGCCGGGCGTTTTGCTAGTAGAAGATAAACTTAGAGAAAATAAAATGCCATCAAAAACATAAATTGTAAAAAAAAGCCAAGTCTTGCAACTCAGTTCTTCTATCGTAAAAAGTTGTGAGATCCATATAATACCAAGTCGGTCAATTTATTCAGTCTCTACTGAAGGATCCTTCTGTCTTAAGTAATTACATAATAAGCTAACCTAACAATATCTTATAGTGATCATATCAATGCCAATATTAAAAATCTTTGATGTTTAAAATAAATAGATTGGCTCGGCTATCGCATGAAATCACAATGTATCTTTTTTTTATTTTATTAAAAACATAATGTATCTCACAAGTAATACATATTATATTAAATTAGATTGTTTAGTGCGATTGCCAAGTCAATCTATTTATTTTAAACATCAAAGATTTTTTAATATTGGCATTGATATGATCACTATAAGATATTGTTAGGTTAGCTTATTATGTAATTACTTAAGACAGAAGGATCCTTCAGTAGAGACTGAATAAATTGACCGACTTGGTATTATATGGATCTCACAACTTTTTACGATAGAAGAACTGAGTTGCAAGACTTGGCTTTTTTTTACAATTTATGTTTTTGATGGCATCTCATTTCTTTTTGTAGATAGTCCTTTTCCTAGTTTATTTGGATAAGAATTAATACAAAGGTATGGGTAACAGTCTGATTTTGATCGGCATTTTTATCAACTTTTTAATGTAAAAAATTAGTTATAGTGACATAACTACAATAGTTGGACATATGGTCTTTCGAAGTTTTTTGTAGATTTTGATATGTTCTATAATATTGTAGGGCGTTTTTTTGTTCTATCATCAATACTTTCCGCAGCACATGCGATGAAAGACATTTTATGGCTATTTTTTTACACCTTGGGTTGTTTTTAGTAGGGATTTCTAAGGATCTCTATTTTTTCCTATAAATAAATACCCTATGTTACTCAGTGATATTGTAGCTTTCTAACGGTAAAATAATTTTTAAAATCAGTCTAGTAGTTTTTAAGTTATTCATTACATACAGAAATACAAAAAAAAATTGTATATCTAGAAAACTGGACCGACATTTCAAAATATTGTAGTTTTTCCTTGATTTATAGACTAAACACTAATTGTATTCTAAATTTTAAGTTTCTATGTCTGCTAGAAGTGCCTTAGAGTTTTGATGATCGGTCAGTCAGTGAGTGAGTGAGTGACAAATTATCAAACTTTGACTAGTTATAATTCTTAAACTACTGGTTCAAACAGAATGATATTTGAAATATACCGAGTTTATACAATGCCTGCTTAGTGACTGAAAATGCAGGATTCTAGTTTTATCCACAACGAAGTTATAGGGGGTCGAAAATGGCCCGAACTACTTCGAGAAAAGGATAGTACGGCCGTGCCGCATTTTGCTCGACTTGGCGGGGGCACTACCGTGCCCCCAGATCTGAAGGATAGATAAATATCCTTTGCAGTTATTAGATTGAGAAAGGAGTGCTATTCTATGTATATTTTATCGATGCTTGTCATACATACATATATCTCGTCTAGACACCCTGATTGCTTTCTAGTGAGTACTTTTGTCCCGGTATAATGTTTTTATCCTCAAATATACCTATGCAAAATGAAAAGTATAATATAAAAGTGTATTATTATTACATAATTTTCGGAAATTAAATAAATGAAATGAAATGAAATATATTTATTCAGGAGGGCACAAAAGTAAGTACAAGTACATCAATAATAATACAACTTAAAAATATAAATTAACAATTAATAAATATAAGAAGAAGTGCCACCACGAAAATGGGAGGTACTCAGCAATGCATAAGCCTGACGCTGATTTTCAGTAGTCCCCAGTGTGGCAGCTCAGTAGTGGAAGATAGTAAAAAAAATACAATATAGTAATAATAAAATCTACATAAACTAATTCAATTTGAAAGATCTGCAACTAAATATTTTCATATAGAATAAAACACAATATCAAGAATCTAAATATGTAACATAAATAACTAATGAAAAACACATAAAACACAAGAAGAACAGAGTAGGAGTCAGTGTGAGAAGTTAGCTAGAAGAGCTGTTTGTCGCTTTGAGCTTTTTGTACATTCATAAGGTGTCCTTTAATTTTTTTTAAACTAAAAACCGAACCAAGGCAGCGGAAAGGAGATCGTACTAATTTATAAATATTTATATACTTCATGGGATAATTAGTGTTTGTTTTTTTATTTATTCACGATTAAAAACATACCGATGTGAATGGGTGGGAGCAATACAGAAATTCCGACCGGGTAACGAACGACCGTTGATAGATGGCAAAACCGTGAAGTGCACATTGCGCGTTTCCGTCTCAGTCTATGGATTTCCGAATGCTCCAAATAAAAAGTAGGTCGACAGCACATCATTGACTGATGTTCCGTGGCTGAAGTATCACTTACCATCAAGTGAACCTCATGCTCGTCTGTCGATTACTGACATAAAAATACATAAAATAGGCTAACGTAAGCTGACAGGATCTTTTCATCACATCCCTTTCTAATGAGCAAAATTTTTACAATAAAACTCAAGTATTAAGTAAAACACAAACCCTCAAAGTATATATATTAAAAAACTTCGTGCATCGAAGCTTTAAAATTCGGTGGTAAACAAATTTTTTATTTGGAAATGATTAATCTCCAACCCTGAAGGCTCTTCAGTTCGCCTAAATAAATAATGTGGCCATCCCAGTACCTGTTCCATTCATTTTTATAATACAGTTTATTATGACTCGTAATACCTAGGTCGTAAGGAAGGTAAATGCACGACATATTTACGTGAAAATGCGTAATTTTGTCAGACTTGAAGTGAAACTCCGTGAATTTCCTCGCAACAAAATGTTTAAAGAGAAATGGTTCTTATGCTAATCGCTTTGAGGCGACAATAGCGTGGTTATTTTGAGTATATAGTTAAGTTATTTTCTTGATTGTAAGCCGAGATTGTTTACGTTTGGTGAATTGAAAAACTTGGAGACAATTAAACTGTTTTGGAGATGCCACTGTTTTTTTGGCGTTCATGAATTTGTACTGTTTATACACTCTTAGCCTACGCGCAGACTAGAGCCACTAGTGGCGACCACAGCATAGCCACCGGTGGCTGCCACAAGCTACGGGCGTGATATTTCATACATTTTAGGGCATCCACGCAAACACGGCGCTCGAGAGGCCGCCACCGAGCTTCTAGCCACCGGTGCAGGTGGCCGCCACAACGTGCGGGCGCGATATTTCATACATTTTACAGTGGCTGAAACGCGACCACCGGTGGCCGCGTCTACAGGCCGCTTCTAGTGGCGGCCACCGGTGGCTCTAGTCTGCGCGTAGGTTTAGTCTGTCAGTACTTGGTAGGATTTAGAGTATGAAAATTATTTAACTATACTAATATTATAAAGAGGAAAGATTTGTTTGTTTGTAACGATTTAACTCTAAAACTACTAGACCGATTTAAAAATATTTTTTATAGTACATCTACATTGCACCCGTTCGAAGTGTTGCTAGTTTTTTTAAATAAAATAACTTTTACCGAATAAAACGCATTTTTTCCCCCGACGTTTTGAATGCCACTGGTAGACTAACCCGACAACTGTCTGATTTGCTTATTTTCCTTTTATTTTTTTCTTTCTTTTCTAACTTTTTTCGTAAAATTGATATACTAACGTCATATTATATTCCTATTTAGGACACTGTTAGCCAATATTGCCATAATATAGAAAATTACAGCAAGAATCAACTCCGAAGGAATAGATGGCGTTAATGTGGCAACTTTGTGATATTCAAATCAGACAACTGTCATCTCTCAGTTTGCCGTGACCACGGTTGCTGAAAAGCTTCCGAAACGTCAGCATAAATCATAAATCGCGTTTTATTCCGTTATATAGTAATAATAATATTTTATAAGTAACTAGTGGACCCCGCAGACGTTGTTCTGACACAATTTTCGCTTCGAAATTATATAATTATTCTTAAATTTGAATATGCCCATCCACTATAATTGTCTAATATGTCACTGATTTGCAGTGGACATCTGTTTTTCCAAAAAAGGCTAAGAATGCATGACGTGAGCTGTCAAGATGTCGGAGTTCCGAATCTTATTTATTTTATAGGAATTAATTTTATGCATAAATTTTTTTCCTGATTTTTTCCAATATTTTAATAGCCTATATCTTATTCCCGACATAGAGGAAAAATAAGATATCGTTAAAATCGGTACAGACGTTCTTGAGTTATAAACGGTGTAACTAACACAACTTTCTTTTATATAATATATAGATGATATTGTTTAATTAATTACGGTCTTAAGATAAATGAATATAAATAGCGTCACTGGTTAGTTCCAGAAACTTACATTTTGCTATTTGAAAATGCTAATGAATGGGTACTTCTATTGCACTGTTAAACCACACTTATAAAATGCTGCTTATATTTTCTTGGAAGAGTAGGATTTCTTACGATTGTTGAACAGAAGAAAACGGCGATTAGAAGTTTTTAGTTATAATTCGTGATATTACTGCTGATAGAGGACAAATCTTTGTTTTTTTTTTCTTCGTTTAAATATTTTTTTCTAATTATTATACTCAATTACTTAAATATTAATTTACTTTACACTCTACACTTTAGTCAAAATATGTGTCTTGGCTAAAGTATCACCTATAACAAAGGGTGTTTTTTTATAGAATAAGGACACGTGATGGTAATTGATCATCGCATCTGCCGGCCTAGCATGACAAGCGCGACAAAATTTTGTCTACCGTTTTCTCGTGTTTTAATCGACTATCGCTTTATTTTTTTCGGGTCTAACATGACAATTACACTTAAAACTCGACTTTTAATATCAAAAATAGATATATTTGTCGATCGAGATATCTTTTCTGTCAAAATTGTCGATGTCGAGATATAATATATCGAGATATCTTACATCTTAGTTTGTCTTCTCTCGTCCGCGACATTATCTCGTGGCGGTCATGCTAGCCCGGCTGCAATAGGGCATGTAACATACATTATTAACATAAAAAATCTATGTTTAAAAGCGCCATCTTATAGTCCTTACCCTGCACCTTTATCCAAAGCGTTCATTGTGTGGTGGAGAATGAGATCTTATTAAGGATAGCGCAGTAATCGATCTCAGATAATGCGCTATTACTGCGCTGCGCTGCGTTCCAACCGCGAAGCTTTGTTTACATCCCTTTGATATTTAATAAGTCATCCTTTGAACCGCAACTTGGGAAACCTTTGCTGAGATTGTGATTCAAAGCGGTTTAAGCGACTGCTTGAAGGCTTTGTATTTTGGTGTACTGCCTGAATATTCATTTGATATTATTTGTTAACGAGTCCAATCTTCGATCAACAATACACTTAATTAATTGAGACACATTTTTCGTGAATTTTGTATGCGACCCTTCGATCAACAATACAATGTCAATGATGTGACCCGTTTATTGGTACTATGTCAATGAGTTCAATTGATAAAAAAATACCTAATAAAACTCGATTTTTTAATTTTATCTTTTTTATGTTAGATATCGACAGAGGAGCATGAGGTTCAATGATGTGCTGTCGATCTATTTTTTTTCTACGAGCATTCGGAAATCCATAGACTGAAACTGAAACGCGCACTATGCACTTCACGGTTTTTCCATCCATGAACGGTGGTTCGTTACCCGGTCGGAATTTAGATTTTCCTCCCACTCGATCAATGCCCGAAGTTACCAGACGTGGGGAAAATATGCTTACAGAAAATTATAAACATGTGGTCCCGGTGGGATTCGAACCCACGACCCATGATGTGCACGGCAGGTGTTCTACCGAACGCGCCAACGAGCCCGTCAAATTCTTTTATTTACTTTTGTGCCGTCCCGTATTCCATTTCATTCAACCTTATGCTTTGATTTAGTCAGTCGTACGAAATATTGTCTTTTATGAACGCGAGTATCACACATTTAAATAAAATACTGTATACCGGATTAAAACGCGATTTATTATTTATATTGTTTAAATTATTTATCCCGACGTGTCTTCCCACGACCACGGTTGTTGTAAAGCATCCGAAACGTCGGTATAAATAATTTAAACAATATAAATAATAAATCGCGTTTTAATCCGGTATACAGTATTTTATTTAAACAGTCGTACAAAAGTTAACAAGTTAAAAGCACCCATCTCTCAAGTTATTTACTCGTGCAACTTGAATTCGTTAGCCGTTCCAAGTTCACAACAAATCGTTAACTCGGATGCGACTGAGTGCTAAGTAACTAGTTACTTCCTCCATTAGTTACTCTAAAACTAAATATTTTTTAGTATAAGGGAGAGTTTTTACATTTTATTATTTATATATTAACTGATGGTTGCGACTTCGTACGCAATTATAATGATCATAGGAAAAATCGTGAGGTGTATGGATTTCCGATGCTCGAAGTAAAAAGTAGGTTTGATTGATTTTCCTGTTTCCATTGTATCACCTACCATCAAGAGTACCGCATGCTCGTCTGTCGATAAATTCAAATTTTAATCATTTATTCATTAGGTTACACAATGTACACTTATAAACGTCAATAAAAAAAATTGAATGCTTCTCATTTTACATTTACTGCCAGTTCTCAAATTAAGGGCGCAGAACGGACGAGAGGAATTGGCAATAAACTCTCCGCCACTCTTTTTGATCGCCAAGTTTTTTGTTTTACAAAATGTTTGTAAGGAGATGCAACCATTACACCATGTTCCACATGACATCTTGAAGTAATTAATTATCATATAATAATAAAAATCAAAAGAATAAAAAACAAAGCTTCGTCCTCTATCAACAGTAGGAATTGTGAAATATGAACACGCACTTACATTATCGTGGAAACAACACGCAAACATTTAGTCGAAATAACAAATATCACCGCATACAAGAATTCAAGTCCGACCAGTCACCACATTATATGTAACATAAAAAATAATAATATAACTTTAAAACTTCCAAACATTAAACATTATTATAAAGTTAGCCTAAAGAACTTAGGTGAACAGAATATTCATTTCGTCGATCTGTCATTTTATGGCATGGCATAGGCAGATGGCATAAGTGTAGCAACAGTGACCATGAGTCATGACCATGCTTGCTGAAAAGCACTCGAAATGTCAGGATTATTTAATACTAGCGATCCGCCCCGGCTTCGTACGGGTGCAATGTAGATGCACTATACAAAATAAAACGACAAAAAATCAAAAACAACGAGCGATTTCAAAAATTCTTTCACCAAAAGAAAGCCATATTATCATCGAGTAACAGGCAATTTTCTGTGCGAAGCCGAGGCGTGTTGTTAGTTTACTTATTACTACTTACTTCTTCTGTTCTGTGGTGTACTATATAGTGAAGTTTTTCGGATTACTAACTATTATTAGGTTCTTACACTATCTTACTTTGCCAGGAAAAAATACTCTTCTAAAGAAAAATTTCAAGAAGGGATTTGTATGTCAGAACTCTGGCCTTAAGTTGTCAAATGAGCGATGTGGAGTAATGAGAAAAGTTTTTTTGATCTTCGGCGATGGTGTAATCGCAAGTTTGATCGAATATTCAGTTATAACTCGATTAATTTATATCCTTGTGGTCGGTGAGACATATTATGATTTCGTGCCAGTTTTGTTAATTATTATTAGTTGGTTTTTGTTGAAGACTAGCTATGAGTATACTCGGCATGCGTTGTAAAAGTGTTATATAATCTGGGGGCACGGGAGTGCCCCCGCCAAGACGAGATAGCGGAAGCGACTATCCAGTGGCGGCGTAAGACCTAAATGTTATGTGAGCAAGATTCATTTTGCGGGGCCCCCTGCCAGCGAAAAAAATGGCTTTTTTTGGCTTTTAAGTATTGCATAAATTTTCGGGGCGCGAGGCCCCTGGGTCGCGAGGCCGTAGGCAGTGGCCCACGTCGCCCACGCCTTACGCCGCCACTGCGCCTACCTACCTACCTTTTCTAGAAGCATTTTGTCGAAAAACTGGACAATGCTAGAAAGTCAATATATGATGACAAAACAGAATATGATGTCGAGCTCGATTCGCGCCAGAGATGAGGGTAGGAAGAACAGCGATAGTGACAACTAATTCCTATTCACTTAACACTATCACATTGATTGAACAGTAGCAATGGAAAATATCTAAAGAGAGATAGTCTATCAATACTACTACGAGCTACTACTAATATGAGCTCTTTAAACCCATGATGTATTGATAAACCGCATAAATATTTACGTATGTTAAGTACACTTTAGTATAATCAAGTCCACTTCAGTTTATCAACACAGTAATGCCGCCTGTTCCCGGAAGCGTTGTCAAAACACTACCGATTAAAAGTTTTGTAAGATAGTAATTTTCAAATAATATTTAATTCTTCTTCTTCCTGCCCTGTTCCCTTTTTTTTATTTGGGGTCGGCGCAGTATGTTCTCTTTTTCCATTCTCTCCTTTCACTCACCATATCATCAGTCACACCTCTCAAACACATATCATTCTTCACACAGTCAATCCATGTCTTTTTTGGCCTCCCTCTTCCCCCCTATACCCATCCACTTTCATATTTAAAACTTTTTTAGATACATGCCCTTCATCTCTCCTCATAATATGCCCATACGAAGCCAAACGATTACCTTTCAATTTTTCATTCACTGGCGCTACTCTCAAACTTCCTCTTATATAGTCATTTCTTATCTTATCTAATCTTGTCATTCCACACATCCACCTCAACATTCTCATCTCAGCTACATGCAAACGTTTTTCATCCATCAGCTTACTTACCCAACATTCAGAACCATACATTTAATATCGAGGTTATATTGCTAACACTTTAAATATGAAATTTTAAGACTTTTGAGACTGAATGAACTTCTAGGCTAACTATATACAAACATATAGTCACTGCAGTCACAGTTTACTGGTTTCATGTTAGGCAATTTACGATTTTTCTTTATTTTTTATTTAATGTTATTAATTGTTATCTCTTAGGAAATAGGTTAAGTTTTACATTTGTCATTTTTGGACTTACTTCCATCCACCCCGTTGGCTCTGTCCCGTCAACGGGGCAGATGGGAAAAATAGGGGTTACAATATGGCATAGATCCGTGCCATCCGCCCCGGTGAAAACCGACGCTGACGCTAGCGGGGTCGATGAAATTATTTTTCAGATCTGCCCCGTTGATGGGGCAGAGCCACCGGGGTGGATGGGACTTAGTCCATTTTTGGCTGATGCTTCAACATTGGTGAAGTTCTGAAAACCAGTGCTATGCCAAGAGTACCGACATAACACAAGCTGAGTAACCTCACCATTTAGGTAGCATTTTTTTTTATTTTTTATGATTTTGTTTGTTTGTTTTGTACCTAATAAATTTATTCATATTCTTATTCAATTATGATAAACAAATTAATAATTACGGTTTAAGTAATATCAATTATAAACATATACATAATTGTTTTAGATTTTCACAGTACACAGTAATTGTTGCAAGTAAATAGGCACTGTGTTTGTTGGCTAAACGGAATAATATTAGTGCTTTGAAATAGTCATAACTGCTTTAAGTACTCTGTAAACATACAGGATGGAATTGCACGCGGTTTGAACCAGCCCGAATAGCATGACCATCAAGAGATATTTCGTGGACGAGTGAAGACAAACTAAGATATAATATATCGAGGTGTATTATAACTCGACATCGACAACTTTGATAGACAAGAAATCACGATCGACAAATATCTCTACTTTTGACATTAGAAGTCGAGTTTTAAGTGTAATGTTAGACCCGGAAGACCTAAAGAGATAATCGATTAAAACATGAGAAGATGGTCGACAAAATATTATCGTGGTTGTCATACTAGGCCGACTGAAGAGATGGACTGACGGTAACTATGTATTTTCAAGGAATTCTGTCAGTCTTTTTACTCTTGTATATACGTACACTTTTTTGAGTGCATATATAATAACACTTTCAGGATGCTGTTTTCAAGGATTTCTATGCTATTGGTACGTTCAGAATTAGTGATTGTTTCCTCTATTTTTATTACAGAGCAGACAATCGAGAAGGTGGGTTACCTGATGGGAAGTAATCACCACTGCTCAACCATCACGTCTCAGATGCGTTGACGGCCTCTCAGTTAAAATATAAATCAGTGTTGCGTGCAATTTCCATATTATACCCTTTTTGCACGGATTATTTTTTCATGTAATGGGTTTTTCAATAGGAATTTATTAAGTTTAAGTATTATAGTATTTTGTATCATATGAATAATTCTATTGAAATATTAATCAATCATTCATCCAATCGCCCAAAAAGTCTTCCACGATTATCGATTACGATCATACTAGCGTCGAACGATCTAGACTACTGTTAAAATTGGATGAAATCATTATTTTGAATACCTACATGGTGTGGCAAAAAGAGCTATCTTCTTTGAAAATTAGACCATTGCAGTATGATTTTTTGTCTGTCGGTTACTCACGGTAACATGGAAGTGAAAAACAAATAGAAAAGTAAAAATTTGTATTCATAGTAATTGAAAGAACATCACAGGTGTATAAAATTAATTTGCTTTTTACAATAGCAATACCTTTAAAATACGTGACAAAGATATTTTTATTAATTTTCTAGGAATAGCCATTAGCTGCCCTTTCACGCGATTTCGGCTTGATGTTGGTTTATGGGACATCTGTATATATTCAAATTTAGTATCTTATTAATAACGTCATGTGATTAATTAATTATAGTCCATTTTAATCAAGAATAGTGCTTACAGTTTGCAAAATAAAGTTTACAATCAGTGAAGTAGTAACTATTAAAAAACTAGATGATAACAATAAACAAAAAAATGCGCTTGTGTCATGTCTCTGTGTTCCTGGCTTTATCATTGTACTAGCAAAACGCCCCGGCTTCACACGGGTGCAATGTAGATGTACTATACCCAAAATAATATAGCATATGTTACTCGTTGATACTGTAGCTTTCTATTGATGTAAGCATTTTTAAAATCGGTTCATTAGTTATTGAGTTTATTCATAACATACAAAAATTCAAATATACAAATCTTTCCTCTTTATAATATAAGTATAGAAGTATAGATAAAAAATATAAGATTAAAAATAAATAAATTATAATATCGAAAAGCGTTAGCCGTACGTCCCTTTTCACATTTTTGAACCGTATGTTTTCACAAATTGCACTCGCAGTAACCGTTAGACGCCTACGCTTTGTAGCGCTTAGCGCGACGCGAAACATTGGCGTTAATATGAATTCGCTCTAGACCCTAACTACTACTGCATGTCGGGTGACAATCAGTTTATGTTTTCATGGATTTATTGTACTATTGATACTTTAAAATTAAATTATTTTTAATAGATAATATGCGATTTATTTATTCCTCCCATCCGTTCAATGCAGTTCAGACGTGGGAAAAATTTTAAACATGTCGTCTCGGTGGGATTCGAACCCATGACCCATCGATGCAAACGGCAGATGTTCTACGCACCGACGAGCCCGTCAGAAAGAAAGTGTTTGTTTCAAGAAAAACATCTATACATTTTTAAAAAGCCGTCGAATCGGATAATCGGAGACATTTGAGTTGCGGATATCCATGGGCGGTGTTGATTCTTTACAATCAGGTACACTGCCTGCTTAGTTGCCTCCTTTTTAATAAAAATTCTGAGAAAATTATTTTCAGCTACATAGCTCAGTAATGACTTCATTGCGTTGAAAAATGACGACTAAGAATTTTTGATGAAAATATTCATGATAAAAAAAAACGGTTTCATGTCATGTCAAAAAGTCATGTAGGGTATGTAAAATAGCTTGCTTGAATAATGAAAAAAATTACCCTGCTGGATGCATCATTAAGAGAAAGGCAATTTGGCATAACATAATGAAGACATGGTTCTGTGTCTATTTCACTGATAATTTTTCTTAACTATTATCTTCTACCTCTCCAAAATGTATTTTTCAATTAATTTCTCCGGGACTTGAATTCCAGACTTCCGGAGCTAACGCAACGCGCATACCACTCAGCCACGAAGGCGATCAAGAAATATATACCACAGGTATAATATACCGCTTTATGAGATTTTGGATTTATCCTAGAAAATTAAACTTATTGGTCACCATCACCAAAACGATATTAGTGATGTGCGGGGTAAACGCTTATTAGCGCTATCCGATGCACGAGTTACATTCACCATAACGAGACGTGTGACGTTTGATAAGAGACGATTAGGGATGTCGTTGCAATCCCTACTGTTAGTATTGACTATTCTGTGCTACTGTTATTACCACAGGTAGCCATAGTAAAATCAATTGATTCTTATGTTAGATATCGACAGACGAGCATGAGCTTCATTTAATGATAGGTAAAATCCCAGCCACAAAACGGCAGTTAATGATGCGCTGTCGACCTACATTTCATGAGGGTCTTACAAGACAATTACACTCAAAACTCGACTTTTAATGTCAAAAATAGTACATATTTGTCGATCGAGATATTTTTTCTATCAAAATTTTCGATGTCGAGATATAATCTGTCGAGATATCTTACATCTTAGTTTGTCTCCACTCGTCCGCGACATATCTCGTGGCGGTCATGCTAGCCCGGCAGAAGTGGGGAAGACATGCTAATAGAAAATTATAAACATGTCGTCCCGGCAAGATTCGAACCCACGACTCGTAGGTGCGCCAAACGTTCTACTAAACACGCCAATGATCTCTTAAGTGAATCTCATATTCGTCTATCGATATCTAACATAAAGAAAATGATATCCCATTATTGCGTACTATACTTCTTTAGAGGAGGCACACACACACAGTAAATCCTTCCTATTGAACACTTTGTACTTCTTTAGTGTGTGTGTGTCCCTACATTCCTATTGAACATTTTGCTGATTTTTGAAGGCAGATGACCTTATACACGCTGTTATAATGTATCCTCTATACGGAACAGATATCGTGGTTCCGCACACGCGTCTCGCATGACAATCAGACGGACAAAGACGATAATTGATGTACACATTTGTTTACGGAACGTGTCTTCATTGTTGTTATTTAATACTAGCAACGCGCCTCGGCTTCACACGGGTGCAATGTAGACGTACTATACAAAAATAGCCTATGTTACTCACTGTAAATGTAGCTTTCTATTGGTGAAACATATGGTAACTTCGGACATTGAACGGGTGGGAGGAATTTCGAAATTCCGACCGGGTAACGAACCACCGTTCATAGATGGAAAACCCGTGAAGTGAATATTGCGCGTTTCGGTTTCAGTCTATGGATTGGCGAATGCTCGAAGTAAAAAGTAGGTGGACAGCGCATCATTCACTGTGGCTCTGTGGTTCTGTGGCTGAGGTATCACCTACCATACACATACTTTTGATACCATGAGGTACACTACGTGAACCTCATGCTCGTCTGTCGATATCTAACATTAAAAATATAGATAACAAATTATGTGAGTTAGACTTTTCCATAATATGTATCTGGGGGCACGGCAGTGCCCCCGCCAAGTCGAGCAAAAAGCGGCACGGCCGTACTATCCTTTTCTCGAAGTAGTTCGGGCCATTTTCGACCCCCTATAACTTCGTTCTGGATAAAACTAGAATCCTGAATTTTCAGTCACTAAGCAGGCATTGTATAAACTCGGTATATTTCAAATATCATTCTGTTTGAACCAGTAGTTTAAGAATTATAACTAGTCAAAGTTTGATAATTTGTCACTCACTCACTGACTGACCGATCATCAAAACTCTAAGGCACTTCTAGCAGACATAGAAACTTGAAATTTAGAATACAATTAGTGTTTAGTCTATAAATCAAGGAAAAACTACAATATTTTGAAATTTCGGTCCAGTTTTCTAGATATACAATTTTTTTTTGTATTTCTGTATGTAATGAATAACTTAAAAACTACTGGACCGATTTTAAAAATTCTTTTACCGTTAGAAAGCTACATTATCACTGAGTAACTTAGGCTATTTATACTAGAAAAAAATAGAGATCCTTAGAAATCCCTACTAAAAACAAACCAAGGTGTAAAAAAATTAGCCATAAAATGACTTTCATCGCATGTGCTGCGGAAAGTATTTATGCTAGAACAAAAAAACGTTCCACAATATTATAGAACATATCAAAATCTACAAAAAATTTCACGAGACCATATGTCCAACTATTGTAGTTATGTCACTATAACTACTTTTTTACATTAAAAAGTTAATAAAAATGCCGATCAAAATCAGACTGTTATCCATAGCTTTATATTAATTCTTATCCAAATAAACTAAGAAAAGGAATATCTACAAAAAGAAATGAGATGCCATCAAAAACATATATTGTAAAAAAAGCCAAGTCTTGCAACTCAGTTCTCTCGTAAAAAGTTGTGAGATCCATATAATACCAAGTCGGTCAATTTATTCAGTCTCTACTGAAGGATCCTTCTGTCTTAAGTTATTACGTAATTAGGTAACCTAACAACATCTTATAGTGATCATATCAATACCAATATTAAAAAGCTTTGATGTTTAAAATAAAAAGGTTGACTTGGCAATCGCACTAAACTATCTAATTTAATATAATATGTGTTACTTGTGATACACATTGTGTTTTTAATAAAATTAAAAAGATACATCGTGTTTTCATGCGATAGCCGAGTCAATCTATTTATTTAAAACATCAAAGATTTTTAATATTGGTATTGATATGATCACTATAAGATGTTGTTAGGTTACCTAATTACGTAATAACTTAAGACAGAAGGATCCTTCAGTAGAGACTGAATAAATTGACCGACTTGGTATTATATGGATCTCACAACTTTTTACGAGAGAACTGAGTTGCAAGACTTGGCTTTTTTTACAATATATGTTTTTGATGGCATATAATAGTCGGAAAAATATATATTTTATTCTGTCAAAGGCAAAACAATTTTTTTGTTTAAATGATAGCTACCTAATATTGCAGTGCAAAGGTGTTGCGAGAAGCAGAGCAGTAAATATTGTTTTATTGTCAAAAGGAAAAATGTTTACAGCGGAGTTTCCGCGTGGTGCGTGCATCGCTTGCCAACAACGGACAAAGACCTACATGTAACACGTTTCAATCACTGTGGCATATAAAATGGCATGTTTATGATTTTTTTTATCAGCAGAGTGTAATCTAATTTAAAAAAAATATATAAAAAAATACATAAAGAACGTTATGCTGAATTACAAATATAAAAGTGGCATTGGGTGCAACGATTTTCTAAAAAAAAAATATACACACGTAAAAAAATATGATATGCCTGAATCCTGAATAAGAGAAAATAAATACTTCTTATTGATCCGGAAATTTATTGAAATATTTCTGAATATATATATTTTTATATCAGACATCAACAGACGAGCATGCGGTATACTCAATTACAAATACATTTCTCTATAAATAATTACACACACATCGAATATTATATACTTAACCAATCTACTACATATACCAACTTAGCGAAGACTCAATTTTGGCTTCATACTTATACAATTCTGTCGAAGTTTTAGCTAAACCAATAAGAATTCCCGAATCCCCTAGTGGGGCATAGGGCAGACCCATTGCTGTGACTGTTTCACTGATAATTTTTTCCTTACTTCCTTGACGGATTTTTTTTTACATTTTGAACACGGGACCTCTGGTGCTAAACACATCACACTTAACACTGATCCACGGAGGCGGTCAGCAAAACAAGTAAGCATAATTAAATAATAGAAGCCATTTTAAATTGTTCAACATTTGTGAAGAATCAGTCATCCGAAACAAACCTTTGTTCAGCGCTCAGACGGATCATTTGATCTCGTTATACATTCAAATTTTATTGTAACGATTTAGTTGATTCAATTTTAAGCCAACTGCTAATAAAGTCACTTCTATTCCAATTCCAATTCTATATCATTCATGTTAAGCAAATACCTATAAGCTCACTTGATAGAAGTGATCGTCTCTGCTTATTGAAGAATTGCGATGTATGAAATGTTTATTCATCATAATAGAAAGACTTAAAATTAGGTAATATAAAAAAATTGTTTTTTTAGTAATTAGAGTAGTGGTATTTTTTTTTTTAATAGTTGATTGCATAAATATTCGACATTCATCATGATTTGATGGTATATCCTATTATATTAATTGACCTATTATTATATAAAAACTCAAGAACGCAGTTGCCTCCTCAGAACAGTTATATGGAAAAACTAAATCGTGTGTATTATGTGTATTTCCTTATACTGTATAATACTAAAAGTGTAGGATACTTACATGAGGAGTCGTCTGTAGATAAATCAACCAATATCGCGTCAGTTATTCTATCTCAATTAGCAGTGTTTTTTTATTGAATAGGGGGCGAATGGGCAGGTTGCTCCCCCAATAGTAAGTGATCACTGCCCTTCATAGACATCCGTAACGCTAGAAGGCATGTATTAACATGCGTTGTCGATATTCTATCTGAACAAAAACGTTTTTCCAACTTATTGTCATAACGTGGCGTTTATCATTTTGTTAAGCTGCTTAGTTTCCTTAGGCTCGTTTGCCATAAAAAAAACGTTATATTGTTCCGCCATTTTCAAAAAACTTCGCCTCAATTAGTGAGCCGTATCAGCAGGGTTGCGCTAGACGCGTGTGCAATACTAATGTCCTAAGTCCCTTGAATCATTAAGATCTACCCGAGACATAGAGCCCAGTTGTAGGAAGACCGGCGCACGCGCAGGTGCACTGCATACATACACACAAAACAGTACGTATCTATTTAATTTTTGATAATATATCTAAATGTGTGATATAGAATTCTAAGGACATAATTATTATAAATAATATTTATTTTGCACCCATGCATTCAGCAAAACAAAGAATACGCATCTTGTTATGTACAGTGATGTAGAAAAGCGTGTTGTATTGATAGTGACGTTTAAATTGTTTGTACGGTGAGATAAAAAAGTGCTTTACGTTTTTCTCGTATTTAGATGCTTGTAGAGCTTAAGATTATTCCAGATATAAAAAATATACGTGTATTTTATTAAGATTATTAGAATTTAGCCATGCAGAGGAAAAATCTACCTATGTTAGTCTAAATAGTTTTTGTAACGATTAAATCCAAATTATAGTCTTGTCGCATATTACTATAAAATTGAACTTTGGGCAGGTACCTACTATAGTTTAAAAAAAAAGAAAGTGAATTAAATTATTTTTATAAATATGAACATCTTATACGTAATAACCGCAAAATCCCGCAGTTGTCTATTAATTATAAAAGCACTTTTTTCATCGACTGTACGCTTTGTTCGATTTATTATGTTAATTAATTTATACGGTACAGTTTTTTCTGTGCTAGGTTTTAATGTGCTAGTTTATTTGACATACATTCCATTCACAATCAAATTTTTCTAGCTACCAAGCTATGGTAATATAGTAATATAGGTTATTTAGTGTTTTTGAAATACAGATATTTAAATGCTATAAGACTCGTACAACAAAACTATATTTTGCAATAAGAATGAGAGATGCATATTTTATTTTTTTGTGTCATTTAATACGACTTGACGTACTTATAAGGTTTTTTCTATACTAATATTATAAAGGGGAAAGATTTAACTCAAAAACTACTCGACCGATCTTAAAAATTCTTTCACTAATAGAAAGCTACATTATAAGCGAGTACCACAGGAATATTTATGGTGTATTCTTTGTGTATAGTACATCTACATTGCACCCGTACGAAGCCGGGGCCGATCGCTAATATATTATATTTAAATATTATTTTTTATATAAGCTGGTATCAGTGTCTTCGTACCGCCTCCGTGGCTGAGTGGTAAGCGGGATGCGTTTAGGACCGAAGATCCTGGGTTCGAATCCAGGGGAAACACGATAATAAAAACATTGTTTCGGTCAGGAAGGGCATAGAAGGCTGATCACGTACTTGCCTTTAAAGAAAAAATATGATCAGTGAAACAGACACAGAAATGGGTCTGCCCCATGCCCCAATAGGGGACGCGGGAATTTTCATCATCAGTGACTTCGTGCGCGTGTGCTTAATCTTAAGCTGAGCTTCTAAGCAAACTATTTGAATGAAGATATATTTTTTGTGCGGCTAGTCTAAGAGCTAAAAAAGGAAGGAAGCAGCTAAGATCTATGGGTTATAAAATAAATATATTTTAATAAAATTTCAAAAAAATAATTATCTCAATAACCTCAAAAGGTGTCTTCAACCTACGACCGAGAATCATAAACCGGTAAAATATCATTTAAAAATTAGGCATTATTATTCTTTATTTATATAATTTTACTATCATTTACTTAATGAATATCCTTAATTATTCTACACATAATATATTAAAATACTAAATATATTTTAAAAAGCTGATTTTTTTTGTGTTCCTTGCACAGCACTAAACTTTTTCAGTTTCCTTAGTCATACATATTATGTCATCATCCATGTGCTGCTGACGATTTTTTTTTTAAATTCAAGTATTCGGAATCGGAAATCCATAAATTGGAACCGAAATGCATAATAACTACCGTTTCTATACCCAGTCGAAATTTCAATATTATTTTTATATTAGTGACCGTTGGGAAAATATTTTAAAAGAAAATAATAAAAAATATTGTCGGAATGCAATTTTTTATATTTATAAGTATGTAGGTAACTTTTTATAAGTAAGTTAGTAGGCATGACAAAATTTTTTGACACTTTCGTTTGTAAAATGTCTTCGTTTTGTTTTTGTTTTCTTGCCACAAATAAATATTATACAATGTTTTGGGGTATTACTCGCCATCAAATTAATTAACTATCGTATGAAAAAAATTTTTAATACTTTCTTAAACTCATAAATAAATCTTTTAAGGATTCAGAACGTTTATATCTTTATCTATAACTGTTAAAATTCACCGTTAGATGTCCCTTTAAGATCAACATACGCATCTAAATAGGCGTTTATAAAATTCAACCTTATTCCAAGGAAATAAGGTGCATTTGTGTATGACATGCGAATGTATTGCAGTCAATGATCTTATATAAACAACATTGAACTCGTTTGTATTTTATGTATGTATGTATTGCAATATTTATTGGTCGATGTTATGTATGGCGGAGCTTTCTCGTTTTATATTGAAAATTCCCAACTTTACATTGAATCAATCAATTTTAGTTTTTATATCGCTTTTTTTAGTCAGATGAAGAGTGTAAAACTTACTTGATGGTTTATACCTGAATCAATGTAGCGACATATGTACAAAATACTAGAACACGCCCCGGCTTCGCACGGGTGCAATGTATAAAAAATACAATTTATATGGGTTCATCTCTGAAATATGGCCTACCAAACAAAAAATGCATCATAACTTTACGAGTTATCGCGTAACAAGCATACAAAAAAACAACATAAGTACATACGAATGGAGAACCGCCTCCTTTTTTGAAGTCGATTAAAAACTTCAAACAAACCTATGTTACTCGCTGATAATGTAGCTTTCTATTGGTGAAATAATTTTTAAAATCTGTTCAGTAGAACCAGAGATCACCCTACAAATTTTTTTTACAACTTGGCTTACATTATTCAATTTTTAGTATGGACCCTTATATAGTCTTGTTACTCCGTCAAGATGTAGCTTTCTAACTGTGAAATAATTTTTAAAATCGGTCGAGTAGTTTTTGAGTTAAACTGTAACAAACAAACAAACAAATATTTCCTCTTTATAATATTAGTATAGATCTAACACGTTGAAATTTGGAGTCAAATATTACATTTTGATAAATAATTATATTGTTACTGGCGACATTTCACGTTCCTTTGTTGTCGTGTTTGTAGATTACATGTTTGATATTTGTTTACACAAAACAAGTAGAGCGATGGTATTTATATAACTAACCTAACTCTTTTAAATAAAATACTGTATACCGGATTAAAACGCGATTTATTATTTATATTGTTTAAATTATTTATCCCGACGTTCTCCCGCGACCACGGTTGCTGAAAAGCATCCGATAAATAAATAATTTAAACAATATAAATAATAAATCGCGTTTTAATCCGGTATACAGTATTTTATTTAAATGTGTGATACTCGCGTTAATAAAAGACAATATTAACCTAACTCTTAATACATATTTAGTTCATATGCGAACTACGAAGGATTAGATGGCGCTAGTATGGCAACTTTGTGACAAATTCAAAGATGATTCAAATATGATGTGGCAAATTCAGACAGCTATCACCTTTTTTTGTTAGATATCGACAGACGAGCAAAGGAAAGATTTGGAATTACGCAAATACACATAGGTGATTTAAAAAAATATGAAATCTAGTTTTTTTATGTTAGATATAGACAGATGAGCATGAGGTTCACTTGATGATAGGTGACACCTCAGCCACATAACATCAGTTTTTGCTTCGAGGATCCATAGACTGAAACCGAAACGCGCAATGTGCACTTCACGGGTTTCCTTCTATGAACCCGGTCGGAATTTCGATATTCCTCCCACCCATTCAAAGCCCGAAGTTACTAGACGTGGGGAAATCTTGCCAATATAAAATTATAAACATGTCGTCCCGGTGGGATTCGAACCCACGACCCATCGATGCGCACGGCAGTTGTTCTACCGAACGCGCCAACGAGCCCGTAAAGCCCTTTCAGTCTCCTCGTGACAACCGTGGTCACGCTGAAGAAAATTTTAAAGGGGGGGGGTTATATTTCTCCTATTCATCGGGGCCCTTGACCATCTAGCTACGCCTCTGCGGTAGGAGCATTACGAAACGGTGGTAGCTTTTAGAAAATATCGATTCGAAAATACTTGTAAGAGTTTATTTTTATTTAGTTTTTCACCCTTAGAACGATTACGACACCCTTACCAGGAAGTAAAAAACATTTTACCTAAACCATGCTCGTAGCAGTTAGGGTTAGGAAAAATATGTTTTAAGATAAAACATGTTATTACACAATTAGAGGCTGGAAGTGAATCGGCGACCCATCGAAATGCAATGCAGATACAACATATAATACAAATATAGCAATAAATATATTTCGATTGAAAAAACTAACTTTGAAACAGATTCCAAAATATATCTTTAAAACCCCTTCATATAAAAAATATTTATGAACGAATAACTATTCTGCTTATATAAGTTTATCACACCCGTATTTTAATGAAAATAGCAGTTATTTTTCGAAAATGAATTTTTGTAATTCCAATTATGATTTACGTTTGACAGCATACGGGTTATTTTAATAAATTATTCATGTTTTTAATATTGTAAACAAACCAATTCGAAAAAATTACGTACTTTCGCGAATTAGGTATATTTTATTATGGTAATACTTTTGCGTTAAAGTTTTGATTGATGAAACATTAATTGAGAGTTACACTTGGTGATTATATTAGGAAAGTAAATTTTTTAATCATCCCTACTAATATTATAAATGTAAGTTTGTTTGTTACGCTTTCACGCCAAAACTACTCAACCGATTATCATGAATCTTTGTACACATATTCTTAGAGGTATTAGAAAGGACATAGGATAATGTTCTCTGTTAAAATATTTTTTTTTATGGAGATTAAAAAAAGTATTTTAAAAGAGACGATTGTTTGACAAAAATCTAGACCCGTGCGAAGCCGGGGCGGGTCGCTAGTTTTATATACATATAAAAATACTAGAATCGATGACTACATTAATTATATATAGGAATATTTTTTATATAAAATAATTTAATTAATTCTTAATGACTTAAAGAATAACAAAAATTAACAAATATCGATCGAGAAATCGAACCCGCGACCCATTGCAAACAAATTCAATTACTTGATAAGCTTCTTCAAATATTACATAATAATTTTCATCAAATAATTCAACGTAAATAGAACCAATTATGTACTTTTATATATCCTACATTTATCACATATTATAAAGGTTGCATCCTCGACATTAAGCGACGCTCGTGTAAGCTATAAATTACACGCGACAACAGACAGACATTTAATTGTTATGTATATTGTTATTTCAAATGCTACTTGATTAGATTCTAATTGGTCTATGAACATGAATTTATGGTAGTTTATTATGCAGTTAGTAATCTTCTAACATTCGTTATATTTAATATTGTCTTTTATTAACGCGAGTATCACACATTTAAATAAAATACTTTATAACGTGTTAAAACGCGATTTATTATTTTTGCCGACGTTTCGGATGCTCAAACATACGAAAAAACAAGAGGACACCGTTAGTCAAAATTGTCATAATATAGAAAATTACAGTAAATATCAACTCCGTAAGAATAGATGGTGTTAATATGGCAACTCTGTGATATTTCAAATCAGATAACTGTCATCTTTCTATGTGCCGCGACCACGGTTGCTAAAAAGCATCGGTTGCTAAATCCAATGTTTCTGAATAATTTGTAAAAAAACTTTTGTGGATATGAAATATCAAAATATGGGGAAAAGATGTAAAAAAATGAAAAGCTGTAATAGGGATGTTGACTATTTTTTGGAATTGCTTTTATTTTATAGATACATCCTTTATAAACACGAAAAAAATAAATAATAATATATAATATAAAAAAATATTACATATTTTAATAAAAAATACGTAAATAAAAATACTTTTCAAAGATTCCCGCTAAAACGCTCCAAACGGTCACGTGACGTCACAGACCGATAAACAATCTCGCTCGCGGTCGATCAAAGTTAGATCTTAACAAATCTTGTCACTTCTCACCATGGACCTAAAAAAAAGAGCGGACACCACCTCTCGTTACAATAACTGAAGCACCCCTAGGAAGCCAGCTCGCTAATACAAACACGCCGGCACGCACACATTCACACCATAGGAAGCCGATCGCTCGCCATTACGCTCCCAACCGCCTGCACGTGATGTTATATGACGAAAAATAAAAGATGCCGTTCTACGTGATGAAAAGTTGTAGAAACCATAATGGTTCCATTAAAGAAAGTCAGGGAATCACCTTTCATAAGTAAGGAAGTTATTTATTCACCATAATTCTCGTTTATACTTCAATATAATTTAGCAAAACGCAACCAAACAGTGTTGTCAGTAATTTAAATTTGCAAATTACCTTAAACGTAGGAGTTAAATTATTTTTATCTTAATGTACTTAGCACCGTGTAAATTTATTATAATATTATAAATAAAGATATTTTTTCATTAAAAATATTTATAGATTGATCGAATATTTTTTAAACTTTAAGGCACACTTGATATAAAAAAAAAAAAAAAGACAAATATCTAAATAAGAAGATCAAATATTATTTAGGTATACCAAATTTTATTGAGTATAAATAAAAGTTAAAAAATTATTATCATGTTACCTTGAGCTTGAATGCAGTTCATTTATAAATAATACAAACGCAATAATGAATATAAAGATTAAACAAAAAATACATCATTTATTTTAAAAGTGCTCATTTATATAAAATCAATTTGATTTTAGAGTATTACGTTGCCTTTTAGTTATTTATAATAAAATCCAAATTCCGAGGTCACCACACCTTAAAAATGGGTAATTTTTTTCCATCTGGCAATAATTTAGACACTCACACATAGTTCGCCGCCGCCATTGTGGTGCTTCAAATATTTCTTCGCGACGTTCTGTCCGCTCTTTTTTTTAGGTCCATGCTTCTCACGAATAAATTCAATAAAAATGAATACGTCGTTTTTATTTTATAAATAATATATTTCTATTTATACTTTTTTAATTGATATCAATGATTACCAACCTTGATCTTGACTTGGAACTTCAATATTTATATATGACTGGAAGTTTTTGTAGTTTATTGATCGACGTACTTTTACACATCGGCACTGCACAGCATTTGTAAACGACGTATTCATTTTTATTGAATTTATTCGTGAGAAGTGAAAAGATGTGTTAAGATCTAACTTTGATCGAACGCGAGCGAGATTGTTTATCGGTCTGTGACGTCACGTGACGGTTTGGAGCGTTTTAGCGGGAATCTTTGAAAAGTATTTTTATTTACGTATTTTTTATTAAAATATGTAATATTTTTTTATATTATATATTATTATTTATTTTTTTCGTGTTTATAAAGGATGTATCTATATAATAAAAGCAATTCCAAAAAATAGTCAACATCCCTTTTTTACGTTAGACGCCATATAACCTCAGACAACGATGTTGTTGACCTACTTTTTACTTCGAATATTTGTAAATGGAAACCAAATCGGTCAAGAGTCTATGAATGGTAGTTCAGTATCCCTCCCACCTTATGGACATTTGTAAACATGTTATCCCGTGGGATTCAGACCCGCTCTCTATCGGAACGTAAGTTACTACGCAACGCGCCAACGAGCGAAAAAAAAACGTAATATTCTCATGTCAATTTTGCTTTCCGAACGTTCATCTAATATATAAAATATCCATGTCACAATGTTAGTTACCGTACTCCTCCGAAACGGCTTTACCGATTTTTACCAAATTTTATACGCGTATTCAGTAGGTCTGAGAATCGGCTACTATCTATTTTTCATACCCCTGAGTGATAAGGGTTGTTCACCCTTAATTTTTTTTTAATTTTTGGACGATTTTTTTTATTTTTTTATAATGTGGCATTAAAAATACATACAACCCTAAATTTTTCCTTTTTTATCACCAACCCCTGCTTTTTAGAAATTATTTACATGGCAAATCAACGTTTGCCGGGTCAGCTAGTTTAAATGTATGATCGTTAAAAACCTACAATTTTATTTATATTGAAGATAAATAGTTTCTAAAAATTACCACCCTGACATCACGAGACGTTTTAAAATCTTGTATTCTGTCAAAAATTCTGTACCATTCTCAAAAATATGTAAATGATTCTGAATGGATAGTATTTTGTCGTATTAAATCCTTACAAATATCCACTTTCGATATCAATCTTTATATCTAAATCCCTTACATTTGTTACAAACGAATAAGCAAATAATATCCTTACTATAAGGCGCATTCGCCTCAGACCTCCGCGACCTCGATAGAGTGTCAACGACCTGAACTTGAAAAAAAAATCGCCATTGTATGCAAATATATGACACAGACTTTCTTATTGTTTAATTATAACAAATCCGATGACATATTTCTGTGGTACTTTTGTGGTTTCAACTCCAATTGAATCATGTTTGTTATGATAGTATTTTACGTAGGTATATATGTGTAGCGACAGAACGCAACCGTCCGTCCATCTTAACAACAACTCGATAGCCATCCATTTTTAGTCACCAAATATGTTTACACCATTATTTTTTATGTAATTGTTTTTAATGATTTTTTTTTCTCCTTCCCTAATCCTTCTCCACCTTACCTTCTCTTTCTTACCTCTCTTCCTTACGTTGTAGATGTTTGGAAGTTATGCGTGTACTTATATTTCAGCTACTTTGTTTTGACGGGTTCGTTGGCGCGTTCGGTAGAATACCTGCCGTTCGCATCCATGAGTCATGTGTTCGAATTCTACCGGACGACATGTTTATAATTTTCTGTAAGCATGTCTTACCACGTATTGCATATTTCGGTTTCAGTCAATGAATTTCCGAATGCTCGAAGTAAAAAGTAGTCCGACAGCGCATCATTGACTGATGTTCTGTGGCTGAAGTATCACCTACCATCAAGTGAACCTGATGCTCATCTGTCGATATCTAACATAAAAAAACTAGGTTTCATATTTTTTTGAATCACCAATGTGTATTTGCGTCATAAAAAATCTTTCCTCCTTTAAAGTAACATACTCGTATTTGCAAGAGAAGCCTCTGTATAATCAGATAATTTACTTTAAGTTATCGATAAAAATAAACAGTTAAACACTACAAAAATATTGTACGATACTTTTCAATTTGCATGTGAAATTTAATACTTTCAAACCCGTCGTAAAAAGGGTTTGGAAGATGACAGTTTTATCATTTCTCGTTTAATTTTATTGTTTAATAATTTCTCTAATATATAAGCATTTTTTCTACAAACGTGGTGCAAAACTGGTATATTTAGCTACTAAAGGTTGCCGGATGGCAAATATATGGGGATATATTTTCCCGGATAAATAATATGCGAGTGTTTGGTAAATTCTATAGTTGATTGTCAGTAGTAATAAATCTATAATATAAATATCAAATGTATTTTTGGTCAGTACCTTTTTTTTTTTTATATTGAAATAGGAAAGCGTTTGTTTGAGATCACACCTGATCTTAAGTGTTGATGCAAACTAAGGTGGTAAATCACGCTTGCCTATGAAAAGCCTATTTACCCTTGACTTAAGAGCCCAATATTATACCAAATTTTGTACCAAAATTATTTAGTGGTTTATTAATGTAAACATAGCAGACCGATGAACATAATGAAGAATAAAAACAGATAACTGTACAGGCTTGTTTTCGAGATGTGTAGGACACCTTCTTTGCATTGCAATGGGTCTTGACTTTGAATCCCGCCGGGACGACCTGTTTCCTAAAATCATGTCTTCCCTACGTGTGGTCACTTCGGGTACTAAACGGGTGGGAGGAATATCGACATTCCTACCGGGTGACGAACCACCGTTCATAGATGGAAAACTTTGAAGTGCACATTGCGCGTTTCGATTTCAGTCTATAGATTTCCTAAAGCTCGATTTATTTATTTGATAATTAAAATAAAAAATATAAGTAACAGGTCGACAGCGCATCATTGACTGATGTTCTGTGGCTGAGGTATCCTACCAACAAGTGAACCTCAAGCTCGTCTGTCGAACATATAAAAATACTTAAAAAGACTTAGGGTTTTTAAAGATTACAATACGGATATAACTTTCTTCCAGGCCCTTTGACTGATAAATCGATGAATATAATCCCGGCTATGCATAGCTAAGCGAACGTTTAACTCTAATCTGATTGTCAATATCAAATTCACCAGATCTTCTCGTTAAAGTATGTCTGGTTTTAAAAATGCTTCCAACTTTATTTATGGCAGTGTGGAGGAACAAAGTTGCGCTCTTTCTCCAACTTAAAGGGAGAATTCTCGACCAATCGAACTGACTGGCCGGCCCTAAGGCCCCAGTGGTTCATATCGAGGTGTTGTATAACACTTTGATAGCGCGATTCAGAATTATTGACGTCTTCTTACTGATTGTAGCCATAGATTATAGATGTCACTACAACAGATTAACAAACGACAAGCTCTTCTAGTCAGTGGCAGGTCCACCATACAAACCTAAATGCCTGGTTTGCACTATTTATGCTTATCGTGCTATGTTACTCGCTGATAATATAGCTTTTTATTAGTGAAAGAATTTTAAAAATCGGTCGAGTAGTTTTTGAATTAAATTATAACAAACAATCAAATCTTTACTCTAATATTAGTAAAGACAGATATAGATATATAAGCATATACTACGTTAAAGTCGGCAAGCCGAGCTTTTGGGTTTGTAGGTTGGTCCCACCACTGCTCCTGGTGTCTATTAGCGGCGGTGAATACTTACCATCTGGTAAGTGTGATCATTTGCCCCCTTTCTGTAAAAACAAGCGAGCATGGGGCTAACTTGATGGTAGAATACCAAGACAAAAGACAGTAATTGTTGAAATAAACTTTGACATAAGTTATTATTGACTTAAACCCTTATCCTTGTCTTATTGACTTAAACGACAATCTAGCTTCATAATATGGGTTGTTATTAACGCGAGTATCACACATTTAAATAAAATACTTTATACCGGATAAAAACGCGAATTATTGTTTATATTATTTATACCGACGTTTCGGATGCTTTTCAGCAACCGTGGTCACGGGCAAACTGCTTCTAGCTTCGTTTCGCTCCGCAATAGTGAATATACAACCTAATTTTTATAGGGTCAAAGCGTTTGTTATTTTATTTTGTTCATTTTGTGAGTAGATTAAAATGAGTAAAATTACCTTCATGCTAACTACTTGAATCATTAGTGACTAGTATCATTTTCTTATCAATGAATGATGTAACCTGGTCAAAATTTCCATATAATGTTTCCTGTCCTCTTCCTCTTAAATAGGATTCATCCTCAACGCAGGGGCGTAGCTACTGCCGTACCAGCCATATCATAGATACGAGGCCCCCAGCGTCAGGGGCCCCAAATCAGTGTTAGCTAAAATTTACCTTCGATTAGTGCTTGCCCGTAGTTAGGAAGTTACCAAATTTTGATATAGGGCCCATCAAGGGTAAACTACGTCCCTGCCTCATTCCTTTTTTTATTTCCTATGATTTAGGAGCAATTACTCAAAGTATCCAGACATAAGATATTATATTTTTATAGAAAAATAATTGTATCAGCCCTTTTAATGCCAATTTTTACTTAAGATAAGACACTCCTTAATATTTACTTTAACATAACGGTATTACAATTACTTACAATATGATTAAAATGATTTAGTAGAACTACACTGATAGCGTCACACAATCATATCTTAATGATTCATTCAGTTATTTTTAATTGATTTTCCGGTCAAAATCAAAGTATCGAAAATGATTAACCTACATTATTATTATTATTTATATAAATGACTTTAGTTTATCATTTGTATAAAGACAAACATTTGTAGACAAATAAAAGATACCACTGGATGAAGCTGTAGCATATTATATAGGCCGGCAACACACCTGCAAATTTTCATATGTTGCAGATGTCCGTGTACCGTGTGATGTCTCAGATGTTGTAAATTTGTATATTGAAGATAAATTAATCTTATTTTGTATGAGATAGCCTTTTTTGTGTAAATATATAATCGATCTATGGTAATTTATATAATGAAATAAACTGTCTATTACGGCTAAACCGCTGATTTGATTTTAATGAAAATTTGCACGGACAAAATTTGATACTTAGTAAAATATATCTACTTATTAGTCTAGGAAATTTCTAAATATTTCCATGCGAAAGAAGCCTTGTCTAAAATCAATTGATATATCATTTTGTACATAAACATCGCCACGGGGCAATTCTAGTCAAAACAGGGAAGCATTTAATCATGATATCAATCTGATAACATATCTTTAAGATTATAAATAATTATTGTCACTTGAAGTACTACATTAAACTTCATATTAGTAGGAAGGAAGTGTAACAAATCAGATCAAATTATGTTGTTATAATAAATTTAAGATTTTTTGGATTATTCTTCACAAACACCATTATAGATATATTTCTAAAATACAGACTGAATTTATCAAGGTTAGTACTGTTTATTTGCATATTAAACTATCAAACAGACGCAACGCGTTGTGACTCACTTAAAATACTCAAAACTTTCTATTCTTAAAATAATTCTTAGTATTTTTAATGAGAATAAGATTAGTTGAATAAAAGGATTAAAAATTAAAAGTTAAGTAAGGATTGGAATTCTCTTTGATATAACTATTCTAAAGATTAGAGAGATACGAAGTAATACTATCTTTCGGCGACTGTTTTCCCGGAACCAAATAATTGTAATCTCAATAAGTTCGAATAGACTTCTGCATAATATGTATGTATTATATCTTAGCACAAAAGCCAAAATCGCCTAATCTGTAGTAATATTATAAAGAGGTAAAGTTTGTGAGATTGTAGGTTGTAATCTCTGGATCTACTGAACAGATTTTAAAAATTCTTTCACCAGTAGAAAACTACATTATCAGCGAGTAACACAGGCTTGTATATTAGTATCAGCGAGTAACACAGGCTTGTACATTTCACCCGTGCAAAGTAGTAAAGTGATAAACACGAAACTTTAAATGTAATCAAAACAAATATATATTTATTCAGCTATATTTTCAAGCGAGTTGAATCGTCATTTTTTTTACATTTACAAACGTTTTTTACGTTTAAGTGTACATTGTGTTACCTAATTTTTAATGCCATATAATGGCATACATGGCCAGTTTAGTGAGTGTAACAATTAAATATATGAATGAATAGATAAAAAAATATTTGACAAGCAACATTATGTGACACAAAACAAATTAATTAAAATACAAACAGAAAAGATACAAATAATATTTAGTTCGTTTGTTTTGATTGTGACTTATCTGTGATTTAATAAATAAAAATTGTTAATATTATTAAATTCATGATAAAAATCTACCTCGCAGCGGATATATTAAAGCCTTTCAGAGCCTTTGGAAGGCAAAACGGGTTTGTAAAATTTGACCAAAATATTTGTTTCATTGATTTATTAGAATACCGTGTTATGCAATTCCAAATTATTTAAATATGATAATTTTGTTACCAGCGTATAGAATCTATGACAATATTTAAAAACACTCGTGCTCTTGAAGATAAGATGCTCTACATATTAGTCATAACGGGTTCGGCTCGTTAAACGCATAAAACATATCATTAGAGAAAGACAATTAAAGGCGATCTGTCACCTTGACCGACCCAATGACCGGTATAGGAAACTGTGCTAACGATTTTTATTACGTTCAACACCACTTCGACATTCCATACGGGCTCCTAAGCGGTTGGCCTACTCTACCCCTCTTATATATAAGATTACAGTGAGATGAGAGATCAGTGCACATCCATCGCTCAGATGTGAGGTTGGAGCTTAAGTTTTTATATTATTTATTTTTTTAGGTATCGGTATGAGTCAACAGGCGCTCGGCTTGGTTCTTTTGAGCCTGTTCGTCGTCGTGCAGTGTGGACCTCCGGGAGTACCGACGCTAGGATGGGGAGAACGGACCTTCGCTATCGTGGAAGTCAACCAAGCAGCAACAGCTTACAACCAACTCGTCACACGAAAGGATGGCGCTGACGTCACCGTCACCTGGAACGTTTGGTCTGGTGATGCAGCTGAAACTGCTAAGGTTTTGCTCAATGGACAGGAATACTGGTCAGGGGCGTCTACGGCCGCAGGAACTGCGACATTCAAAGTGAAGAAGGGCGGACGATACATGATGCAAGTTCAGCTTTGCAACAAAGATGGCTGCAGCTCTAGTGACCCAACTGAGATTGTCGTCGCTGATACTGATGGTAGCCACTTGCCACCATTAGATTACACGATAGATGAGAAGAACAAACCTTTCAAACAGACGTCGGGTAAAGTTGTTGGAGCTTACTTCGTCGAATGGGGCGTATACCCCAGAAAGTATCCCGTCGATCGTTTGCCTATTCCGAATCTGACTCATCTTTTGTATGGCTTTATTCCAATCTGCGGTGGAGATGGAATCAACGACAGTTTGAAGGAAATCGAAGGAAGTTTCCAAGCGTTACAACGCTCTTGTAGCGGACGAGAAGATTTCAAAGTATCCATCCACGATCCTTGGGCTGCGTTACAGAAACCCCAGAAAGGGCTTTCATCCTGGAATGAGCCTTACAAGGGTAACTTTGGCCAATTGATGTCTTTGAAGCAAGCTAGACCTGACTTGAAGATCCTTCCTTCCGTCGGTGGCTGGACCCTCGCTGATCCATTCTTCTTCTTCGATGATAAAGTAAAGAGAGCACGCTTCGTTGCTTCAGTTAAAGACTTCCTTCAGACATGGAAATTCTTTGATGGAGTCGATATAGATTGGGAATTCCCTGGAGGTAAGGGAGCGAACCCAACCCTCGGCAGTCCTAAAGACGGTGAAGTGTACGTCACATTGATGAAGGAGCTCCGAGAAATGCTCAATGAATTATCCGCTGAAATGGGCAAGAAATACGAACTGACATCAGCAATTAGTGCTGGGTGGGACAAGATCCAAGTTGTTGACTACAAAGCAGCTCAAACCTATATGGACCACATCTTCGTCATGAGCTACGACTTCAAAGGAGCCTGGTCTAACGATACCTTGGGTCATCAGACAGCTCTTTATGCACCAGCCTGGAATCCTAAAGAAACTTACACCACCGATTTTGGTGTTCAATACTTATTGGCTCAAGGTGTTAACCCGAAGAAGATAGTCGTAGGTGTTGCCATGTATGGCCGTGGATGGACCGGCGTACACAATTACACAGATGGCAATCCCTTCACAGGCATTGCGACTGGACCTTGCAAGGGCACATGGCAAGACGGTGTTGTCGACTACAGAGAAATCGCCAACGAAATCGCTCAAAACAAATGGGAGTTCCATTATGACAGTGTAGCGCAGGCGCCATACGTATTCAGACCTGCTACTGGAGACCTCATCACGTATGATAACGCGAGATCTGTTACTGAGAAAGGTAAATACGTAAGAAAGAACTATCTCGGTGGTTTATTCGCGTGGGAAATCGACGCAGATAATGGAGATATATTGAACGCTATGAACATGGCTTTAGGTAACAGTCCCGCGTGAAGCTATTCTTTGTGATTTGATAATTTTAAGTTAGTTTAAGCAAAGGTCTCAAGTAGATTGTATGGATACGTAATTTATAATACAGACTGATTTAAATTAATATTTGTATTTTTATTTCCCTTGTAAGTTATCTTAATTGAATAATCGATAGTGTATAATGAAATGAAATGATTTATTTGTCATACAAAAACAAACATTTTACATTAATTAGTGCCAGATAAGAACCCAACTCAGTATTTTGCTGGTTGTTTACAATCATTAACAGCCAGCAATACCCTTTAAATATTACATATTTGATAAATAACATCAGTATATTCGAATAAATTGATCAATTTAATATAACTACAAAGACGACTAACGACTAAGAAATAAGACTAAAAACAGAATGTATATAAAATAAATACAATAATCATAAAACACTAAAAACAATAATTAATATTACTGTACGTACTTTGCTATTATTCATAACATTAATAACTTTTGTGTAGGTATAACAATTGTTTATTTTGTATAACAATATAATTGAAACAATTTACCATACAAATGATAAATACCATAAACATTGAGAACTCTAAATATTATTTAGAATTACTATTCATCATAATATATGTAACAATAAATAAATAATATTTAAAAACAGTAATTCATGAAGGCGATAGGACGCCTGATAATTTATTTGGAGCAAACATGAGATAACACATAAATTTTATTTTTTAAAGGCTATTCAAATTTAAATCATTTATTCATTTAGGTAACACAATGAACGTCAATAAAAAATACATTTTAAATGCGTCTAATTTTACATTTACTGCCAGTTCTTAAATCAAGGGCGTTGAACGGACAAGAAGAACTGGCAATAAACTCTCCGCCTCTCTTTTTAATCGCCAAGATTTTTTTGTTTTACAAAATTTTTGTAAGGGCTGCAACCATTATACCATGTTCCACATGACATCTTGCCTAAAAAATCTATTCAGTTCACAAATTTGATAATTAACTTTTAAAGCAATTTCAAGCACAGAACTTTTAAAAAAATGTGTTGGCAATGTAAGAAATCTAATAGTAGATTATATACGATGATACTTAGACAAGTATAGATGTATGTCGAAATGAAATGAAATATTGGACTTGTTGACCTTTTTTGAAAATAGGTTTTTGGTAAGTTCGATTTCCAAACATATGTTTCTTGTTTATTTTGTATGGCACCTATTTAAAAAGGAATTGATGGCGGAAATGACAAAACGAACGACAAAAAGAACGAGGTTCTTAGCACCCTCTCCGAATGCTTGGACAGTCTATATGTCAAATACTAGACAAGTGTTAACCGCAGCGGGAACCACAAATAGTATTTAGGCTACAAATAGTTTTTAGTTTTTTAGATTTCTTACGCAATTATTGCCTATTTACCTATTCTATTTTATGGTTCTATAAACAATTTTTTTTATTAAAATTAAATGTATTAAAATTAAAAAATTGGACCTATATCTCAAAAACAAAATTTCTATATGCAAACATTATTTTTTCTTCTTTTTTTTTTATAGAACAGGGGGTAAACGGATGGGCGGCTCACGCGATGGGAAGTGATTACCACTGCCCATAGACATATGGACCACCAGAGGGCTTGCAGGTGTATTGCCAACCTTTAAGAAAAGTGTAGGCTCGTTTCTTGAAGGTTCCCAAGTCGTATCGGTACTGAAACCGCCGGCGACAGCTGGTTCCACATACTGGTTGTTTGAGGCAGGAAATGTCTCAGGAATCGCGCAGTTGTGGACTTGATCTGACCTGTAATTACGAAAACAAGCACATGTGTTCAATAGCTAATATAAATAAATCGAAAACACGATATTCTTGTTTGTATTCGCAAACGAACTAAGTTCCGTTATGCTGATAACTTTAAGTGCTATTTCCACGCGATTTCGAATTGAAATTGATACTAAAAGTTCGATACAAAAAGATCTTACGTGTGTTTTATGTTAAACTAGCGACTCGCTCCGGCTTCGCACGAAAAGACAAACGACAAGAAAAGTCATCTTTGATGAAAGCTCTACGACCGACGCGACGGTTTGATTTCTACGGAGATCTTAAATAATAGTCGCCATATTAAAAAAAAATAATGCAAAACAATACTTAACAAAATGTATAAACATTCCTCAATCTTGATTCATTCAATCTATAGATGAAACCCGCATTAAAATTTAAGCGTACACACGGCGGGAAACGACTTTGTTTTACACTATGTATTATAGATATATCATAGACAAGAGTGAGGCTCACTCGATGATACCAATTTTTTATCTATGAACGGTGGTTCGTTACCCGGTCGGAATTTCGATATTCCTCTCAACCGTTCAGTGTCCAAAATTACCAGATGTGGAGAAGACACGCTTACAGTAAATTATAATCATGTCGTCGCGGTGGGATTCGAACCCACAACTCATCGGGCGCACGGCAGATGTTCTACCGAACTCGCCAACGAGCCCGTCAATAGTCAACGTAGATAGCTACTATTCAATAAATTGAAAAAGCTAAATTGCTAAAGTTTTACTCAAATCAGTATTATAACAATGACATTTCACATATAGATTATATTAATAAATTTAATTTATATAATAAATATTTTTAATTCAGAAAAGAAATTAAACAAACAATGACTTGATCTCCGTTTAAGTCATATCACGTGTTCACGCGATATAAACAATAAACAATCGAAGAACAATATTGGAAACAGGTCACGAATGACGACCGGTTTTCTGATGTTGTTAGTTCACTAGTTGCTACGGTACACCCGCGAAGCGTGAGGTTTCACTTAATATACCAGTGCCGAAGCCTTTAAAAATGGTAAAAAGTGAAAAAAAATTACAGTAGGATGAAACCCATTAGAAAAGGAGGAGAATATGATCAAAATGAAAGGAAAATAAATTACGGTCGATCCGAGTTCGGGAAGTGGAAGTGGGGGGATTTAAGGGTAAAAAACGGTTTATCTCGTTTTCCGGCAAAACTACAAGTCCTATGAAAAAAAGTCATATGGCAAAGTTGTAGGTAATAAAAAGATCTACAACTTTTGTATTTACACTTTTTTCACATAACCTCAAAATTTATGTGAAAAATTCAAAAAACCAAGTTTTTGGTTTTTTATTTTTATCTTTTACAAAAAAAAAATTTTTTTTACGAAATTTGGTGAAAACTTACCTTATTATGTCCCAAATACACTGTAATTTATTTGATTTAAAATATTTATTTTTTTGCCTTATTTTAACTTAATATCAAAAAGCACCCTAATTTTCAACCGAAAATTCTGACGTCAAAATTATCGACACTGATCTATAAGGCGTCCTGAGTATTTTAAGATAGATAGTTAGATACAAATATTGTTTGCATAATATCACGGATTTAATCGCAACACGGTCGTTTTTAATGACGTTCATAAGTGTACATTGTGTTACCTAAATGAATAAATGATTTTGAATTTGAATCTGAATTTTCGAATCCGTTCAGGTAAATGTAGTCACGAGCTGAGGTTATTACAATGTACCTATAAAAAATTAAAAAACAAAAATGGACGATCATACGGCCTAGCATGACCGCCACGAGTATGTCGCGGACGAGAAAAGACAAAGACTAAGATGTAAGATATCTCGATATATTACATCTCGACATCGAAAATTTTGATAGAAGATAATAAAAGAAATATGTATATCTATTTTTGATATTAAAAGTCGAATTTTAAGTTTAATTGTCATATTAGACCCGGAAGAAATAAAGAGATAATCGATTAAAACATGAGAAAACGGTCGACAAAATTTTATTGTGGTTGTCATGCTAGGCCAGCATAATATGGTTAACAATTTTTTGTTGCATATATACGTTTATATAGGTATACTTAGACAACACTTATTTGGCACCTTAAAAATTAATAAATCTTATATGATATATTAAATACAAGGATTTAATATTAGTATAACAAGGATAAGAGTGATGACAAAACAGTAGTTAGTAGTACATTAACTAATTAGCAACTAATGTTGCTTCACTGACTTTCGGAAAAAATAAATAATTTAAGTCTAAGTTTCGATTATTTAGTTATCAGCGCGTAAGAGAGCGCGACTCTACCTAGGCCTAAAATATCTAAAAATTCAATCTTCCATCCAAAGCTTTTACCATAACATACTTGTCGCGCTTTTTTTTAAAGCTTAAATAAAATATATTGAATGCTAATAAAATATATGTTTAATTTAGGTTATGAAAAAATGAAAAAATATTTATTATTCAGCGATAAATTTTTACATAAAGTTTTGCTGTTGTTACTTCCTTTTATGTAAATTTTAACCAGTACCCCGTTCTTTTATACAAAATCTACGGTATATGAAATAATAGGTATAATATGAATAACTTTTAATCATTCTCTTTTTCGACTATAAATGCAAAAGTTAGCCAGTATTACCATAATCAGTGACGGATTAACACATTTAACTTTTTATCGCTCTTGCCTCTACAATTGTCAGTTCCTAAATATTCTAAAATACAATGATAGTAAAGAAGGAACAGTCTGTTTATTTTATTTATTTATTTTACGTACCAATGGTGGTATCACCATAGGTCGAACAAAGTAAATTACAAGTAAAATAGATGCAATATAATAGGCAATATAATAGGCAATAAATTCCTAATTTATTACAGAAATTAATAAAAATATATAAAATAGTAAAGGAGTAAGCATATGGAAAGCAAGAAACAGAAACTTCCTTTTGGTCTTCAAACAAGTAAATCTATTACCGTTCTGTGAAATTCATTCTTTGAAAAATTTTAAATGTCCGCTGATATGATATGAATAGAACCGCTGGCTTCCTAGCCTTAATATTAGATTTTAAGATGATTTTCCTTATTCTCCTTAATACATCTTCTTTATAATTGACTGATTGAACATCAGAATGATGCTATTATACTAAAATAATTAATTGGTAGTAACTTCTTATAAAACACTAGTAACTACTATACTCGCTAATAATATATATATATTACTCGCTGATAATGTAGCTTTCTATTAGTGAAATAATTTTTAAAATCAGTCGAGCAAAAAAAAATTCCTCTTCATAATATGTATTGGTATAGATATAGACTAATCAAATTAAAATTTTAAAGAACACAATGTTTTCGAAGATTGCAGACGAATAATGGTTCTGAAAGATAATTTCTCCTAAGAATAAGATCGAGTGTGAAGTACAGCGTCACTTAGAAGTAACTTTGTTCTACGGACACGTTGATAAAGTACATGATAATCTATACATATAATAAAAGAGTAGGATCGAAATTACGCTTCACTAAATATTTTTACCAGAAATTAAGAGGGGTGATAAAAGAAGGGTAGCAGAATGCATAAATGCAATTTTTAAGATTCTTGTCTGTCTGTCTGTCTGTCCGTCTGTCTGTCTGTCTGTCTGTCTGTTTGTTCACGCTAATCTCCGAAGATACTGAACGGATTTTCATGCAATTTACACAAATATATTAAGTAAAGCCCGGGGCAACATATAGGCTTTGTTTTATCGAAATCGGTTCTCGGAAAGAAAAGTTATCATCATTTAAAAATAATTTTAAAGGCACCATATCACCAAATTGCAATGCAAACTGACTCGCGTTGAACTTTTTCGAATTGTCAGATGTCAATCACAGTTTGATATGTAAATGAAATACTTTGATTATTTCGCCATTTCCGATATATGTAATCGTAGAATAGTAGATATGCAGGCCCATTGCGTAACTTCAGATGCGAGTTCGAATCTGAAGTTGGACGGAAATATTTTTTTTGTATTTATTTATTTATTTTTTTAAAGAACTATATTATAAAAATAGAAAATGTATTATTGAAATATTATATGAAAAATAATTTCTTATGAGATCGTTTATTTCACCTTTTCATCCATCCTTTCTCTATTACAATTACGATTATTCGACATTGCTTTTATTGCTTCTTAAGGACTGTCTTCGTATCTTAGAGGTTTCCGCATTTAGCACCGGAAACCCGAGTAGGAATCCCGGGAAAAGGGAATTTAAAAAAAAAAATCTCAAAATGAAAATGATCAATTAAATGAAATAAATATCGAGGTGGATACAGTATCTTCACCACTAATTAAATTTACAAAAAAAATAAGTAAATTTCTTTAAAGTCAGGTTCATTTTTTCAACAATGGTATTTCTATTGAATTTCAAATCATACTTCGAACCCCAATCTCAACCACCATTAAACGTGTCGATAATATGATGCAAAATCAACTATCAGTGACTAATTTGATAGCTCTTTCCCAAAAGAAATCACCAAGTACAGAGGATGGAGGATATGTCATTTGAAGAAAGCTTGCTCAAAAGCAAACCGCACGCGAACGAAGTCGCGGGCATCAGCTAGTATATGTATATATTACTAGCTGATGCCAGCGACTTCGTTCGCGTGGGCTTCATCTTAAGCTGAGCAAGGTTTCTTCAAATGATATACATATATCATATCCACTATTTCACGAAAACATATTGAAATTGGCGAAATAATCAAACTATTTCAATTCCACATTAAACTGCATTCCAATTTGTTGAAATGGTGCCTTTAAAGTAATTTTTAAATGATGATAACTTTTCTTTTCGTCAACCGATTTTGATAAAACAAAGCCTAATGTTGGGCTTTGCTTAATATTTATGTGTAAATTGCATGAAAATCGGTTCAGTATCTTCGGACATTAGCCCATACAAAGAGACAGAGAAACAAAAAATTTAAAAAAACATCTGGGTTTGTTCCATTTCTCTTCTTACATCCCCTGACTCGGTTTTTAGCATTTTTTTTCTATGTACAGACATTGACCTCTGCAGTTTTATTATATGTATAGATATTATTTCATATAAAACCCAACCTATATAAATGAGATAGGTCAGTCCTAGATGTTATTCTGATGAAACCAGTACTATAATACGATCAAATTAAAAATGAAACTTCTACTCGTGTTTTGCGTTTTATCCGTGGTCGGATTATCATTTGCGGACACAGTTCTGCACCCGCGTGGTTGTATATATGCATTGGGAAAATGTAAGTATCGTTTTTATATACCTATTTCTCTACTTTATTTTCTACTAGCAATTCGCCCATCTTCGCACGGGTGCAATGTAGATGTACTATACACAAAATATGTATATTTAAATAAATACTATATAAACGTATATATATGCGTTTCGGATGCTTTTCAGTAACCGTGGTCGCGGCAGACTGTCAAAATCAAAATCAATTTTTTAATCCGTTATAAAGTATTTTATTTAAATGTGTGATACTTGCGTTAATGAAAGACAATATTATATTACTCGCTGATAGTGTAGCTTTCTATTAGTGAAAGAATTTTGAAAATCGGTTCAGTCGTTTTTGAGTTAAAACGTAACAAACAAACTAATATAGAAACATACAAATCTTTCCTCTTTATAATATGTATTAGTATAGCTATAGACAATTGCATATAATAAGTCGTATAAAGAAATAATATACAAATAAAACAAAGAAAATTCTTATCTAAGTAAAGAATAGCATGTTATGATAATATTATAGCCAATAAAACTATTTGATGGTAAATCGCGGGTTTGATTCCCGTCTGATAATATATATAATGTTATTTCTTAAAACCGGACGATTCCTCTATGAATTTATCTGACATCCTTGTATCGGGTATAAGCTATAAATACTTTAAAAACTTTTATGTCTAAATAAATACGAGAACAAGTTTTTATTATTTGCAGATATCAGATGAAACAAGAAGAACGGGTTATCGTGGTCTGTTGACCAACTTGAACTATGTATATTTACTTGTTAATAACATTCAAAACAAACATTCTGTCATCATATAATAACGTACCTATCTGATATTTTTCTGAAACTGACGCATCGTTTAATACTATCCAGTAGCCACTATTTTTTACTCGTTTAAATTTTAAAAGGTCCCATTTTCTTATGACGGTCTTTTTATTGTGTCAGTTACTGACTGAATAAAAAGAAACTTAGTACCTATAGTGATTCACCCCGGCTTCGCACGGGTGAAATGTAGATGTACACAAAATAATATAAAAATAACCCATGTTACTCGCTGATAATATAGATTTTTATTGATGAAATCGGTTGAGTAGTTTTTGAGTTAAATGGTAATAAACAAAGAAATCGTGCCTCTTTATAATTTTAGTATAGATAACAGCTAGGCGGTACGAATTTCGTCGGTACAGTTAGTATTTGAATGAATAAAAGTTTATATAGTATAAAATATCTATTGTCAGTAGAAAGGTAAAAACAGCTAGGGCCAAAATGTTAATTGTAAAATGCAAATAAAATATACTTATTACATATTTCTCTATTTAAATAATGTAAATGAACTATACAATTTTTTTTAGTTCATCTACATTGCACTCGCGCGAACCGGGGCGAATCGCTAGTTCTTTATATTTTTGTTTACGTTTCCATTCAAGAATTTTCTAAATATTATGTATTTCAATTCTTTCCTGATTTGAATACGCTATTTAACCACTTCTATTCTAATATGTCACTAATTTGCAGTGTCCATCAATTATTACAAAAAAAAATCTATAAGCGTGCGTGACGTAAGCTGTCAATTGCGGAAGATGGAGTTCCGAAACTAATTTATTTTAAAATAAATTTGTTACATATATTTTTCTCCTGAATTATCCCGCTATTTTAAGTTTCATTTCCGTTCTTCTGTTATTCGGAACAAAGACATATCAATAAGATAGCATTAAAATCGGTCCAGTAGTTTTTGAGTTTATTCATAACATACAAAAATACAAATCTTTCCTCTTTATAATATTATAGTAAATATTATATTATTATTAGTAATAGTATATTATAGTATTAGTATAGATATATATTTAACTCTTTGCAGGTATCCGTGAGTGTGAAGAGGGCACTCGAGCCTACACAACCGGATGTGGACCTCTGAAACCTGAATCAACCTGTGACGAACCGAATCCAAAGGAAGGGGAAGGGATACTTTGCGATTTCTCGGCGTGCTACTGTGAACCCCCCACTGTGCGTCATAAGGAGAGCAAAAAATGTATGCGTATTGAAGAATGCCCTAAGTGACTTTGATAATAAATAGAAGTGCATGTTTCACAGTTCTTTTACTAAAACTACAATATATATTTGTAAACAATCACAATTCTCACCCCTAAAATAATAATATATCTGTTCATAGATGGAAAAACCGTGTGCATATTGCGCATTTCGGTTTCAGTCTATGGATTACCGAATGATCGAAGTAAAAATTAGGTCGACAGCGCATCATTGACTGATGTTCTGTAGCTGAGGTATCACCTACCATCAAGTGAAACTCATGCTCGTCTGTCGATATCTAACATCAAAAAAACATTAGCTGACATTAATAAATTGGCTTAACATTATCAAACATACATACATTTACATACCTATACATCACCCCTCTTTCCCATTGGGGTAGGTAGAGATCACGGAATTACATATGCTCCTATCCTGGCATACCACTTTCGCTTCTTCTACTTTCATCAATGCTTTCCTACACACTCGTCGGTTTCGAGTACTTTTGACCTGGCCCATTTGAAGAACGTCTCCGATCTGATCGAGGTGCGTTCGCCTAGGTCGACCACTCCCGACTCTACCACTCACACCAGTTTCATAAATCTTTTTCATTTCCCTACTTTCATCCATCCATGAATATAGATATTTTTATATTTTGCTGTATAATAAGAAGCATTTATAGTGATTGAGAAAATAAGATAGATTTTTCACTAAATGTAACTAAAATAATTCAACCCGATAACATATTTTCGAAAGTCCCTATCGAACTCCAAAAGTCCCTAAATCTAGCGAGAAATCACACTTAAATGGACAAATGGAAAATAATCGGTCAAGCGATTGGGCTTAGGACTTTGATTTCTTTTAGTCAAATCAAATTCAAATTCAAAAATCTTTTATTCATTTAGGTAATACAATGTACACTTATGAACGTCAATAAAAAATAAATATAAAATGCTTCTAATTTTACATTTACTGACAGTTCTCAAATCAAGGGCGTAGAGCGGACGAGAAGAACTGGCAAGAAACCGCCGCCACTCTTTTTAATCGCCAAGTTTTTGTTTTACAAATACATTTCTTGAATCTCTAGAGGGGAATTGCCTTTGGCGTTGCCCTTGGATTTTGAATATCAAGATATAAAACGATATTCTTATTAGAACCTAACCTAAAATATTAGCAAGCGCATTTTTCCGCGATATTGCTAATAGTATTTTAAACGGATCTTTATCCTACTAATATTATAAATGTGAATGTGTGGATGTATGGATGGATGGATGTTTGTTACTCCTTCACAAAAAAACTACAGAATGGATTTTGATGAAACTGTACATTATTATTGTTTACACATAATATATGTATAGCTAGGCTATAATTTATAACGATGAGTGTGATGACAAGTATGTCGGAAAAAATCCTGCTATTTGAGAGCTTTTTCGCGAAGTAGGCATGGGTAAGCTAGTAATTTCTAAATGGAAAGACTGAAAAAAAAGAGTTAATAATGTGTTTTTGGTTTAAAAAGACGCATTCGAGCTGTATGCAATTGATCCACTTGAATTAGCCCATTATTTAGAAGGAATCATCTAGTCACTTACCGGCAATACATACTAAAAAGAAGAATATTTGTAATATTTTCATGCTTGTGAACAACATACAAAGCTGAATTGTCTTATCTTTGCCATATATACCTATATGAAATATTACTTATTTGAAATGAAATGAAAATGAATTTATTTAAAAAATAACTATCTGAAGATATTTTTTGACCGCCTCCGTGGCTCAGTGGTAAGCGCGGTCCCGGGTTCAAATCCCGGGGAAACAAAATTAAAAAAAAAAGTGTTTCGGTCAGGCAGGGCACAGAAGGCTCCTGGCCTGTAAAGAAAAATGATCAGTGAAACAGACACAGAAATGGGTCTGCCCCTTGCTCCACTAGGGGACTCGGCAATTCACTCTTTTACTTTTAGTATCAGAAAGCAGTGTAACAATAACAAACTGATAAGATATCTTATTACTAAAACAGAGAACACGTTGTGGTAATTTCTAAAATGGAATCTACTCAGCAAATGTTAGGGACTATTTTCAATAGACACCAACACTGATTTTCAGTAATTCCACTGTGATGGCGCGCCGGCGCGGCATGAGAAACATTACAAAATAAACTCTTTTTTAAAAAAAATACATAGACATACGAGCATGATACGGCTTTCTTGATGATAGGTGACCTCAGCCACAAAACATCACTTAATGAGGTTTCACAAATCATAAAAAAAATTAAAAAATGTTTCTTCATGTATTTGTATTAGTTAAATTTGATATAGTAATTATAGCCAAAAATACCTGTGTTTATATTTATATGGAAAAATCTGTCAATTTTCCACTTATTAAGCAGTAAAGGGTATGAACATCATTTTTATGCAATTGGATCTTTTCAGGTCGAAAGCCCATATATTTGGATAAACTGGGCTTATCAGCTTTACCTAAGAGCGAACATTAGTATTAATTTGCGGAAAAAGGTTTTATAGGTCAAGTGGGGTATTTTATAAATTAGATATTATTTTTTATAACACAGTTCTTAACTTTTATAGTATACTTCGTGTTAATTCTCGAGTCCGTTAGTGGGGTATGGGGCAGATTTAAAATGTAATCTTGGTTGAATATTTTATTTTATTTTCTGTATTTTGGCTCAATATTTTATAAATTCGTACTTGGTATTGTATTAACTTTTAGTCACTAAATTTAATATTCTTGTAATTGTAATGTGTACTTTGTTTACAATACATATAATTGGGAAGGCACAGACTTCTGAAACACAATTCATAACTATATCAGAGAAGAGAGAATAAATATATTTATTATTATTATTATATCGAGAGTCTGGATTTATTTATTTGGTATATTTGAATTGGTTTAAATATACATATTTTTTGTTAATTTAATTTATATTAAATATGAGTAGGTATCAATTAGATTTCTTCATCCTATCTAACTGATTTTTAGGGTTTCGTACCCAAAGGGTAAAACGGGACCCTATTACTAAGACTCCGCTGTCTGTCTGTCCGTCTATCACCAGGTTGTATCTCATGAACTGCGATAGTTAGACTGTTGAAATTTTTACAGATGATGTATTTCTGTTGCCGCTATAACAACAAATTTAAAACAAAAGTTAAAACTAAAAAACAGAATTAAATAATGTTTTTTTGTTCGATATTGATAACGGCAACAGGTAGACGCTTGAAATATTCAAAGAACTTATAGTTATTATAAATATTCACTTAATAAAAATAAATAATAATTAAAATAAAACAAATATTTAATACAATAGATAGGATTTTTTGGCCGTTTTTGTAGATAATTTTACGGAACTCTTCGTGCGTGCGTGAGTCCGACTCGCACTTGGGCGATTTTTTAAAATTGTTTCCCCGAAATTCGGTGAAAATTCAGTGTTAGGCAAAAAACATTCCAAACATTTCAAAGGTTTTCGCATAAGACCAATATATAATACGTATAGGAGCAGAAATTAAAATAAATTTCCAACCCTCTCCTAGAAGAGCTATAGACATGTTCTGAATCAGATCTGACCCTTGAAACGCTGAATCCTTTGGTACCTTTGTACCCAACGCATATTTCAAAAGAATATCGGTACATGATAGCAACATCCTGCCGTGAATACAAAATATAATGCTTGCAGAGAATTAGGCCTCAATCTAACAGAGAGCGATCGCTGAAACAGCAAATATCGGGCTTTTAATGGGCTTTTGGCCAAATAAGTGAACGCTAATCAACATAAGTACCTTGACGGGCTCGTTGGCGCGTTCGGTAGAACACCTGCCGTGCCCATCGATGGGTCGTGGGTTCGAATCCCACCGGGAGCACTTGTTTATAATTTTCTGTAAGCATGTCTTCCCCACGTCTGGTAACTTCGCGCATTGAACGGGTGGGAGGAATATCGAAATTCCGATCGGTTAACGAACCACCGTTCATAGATGGAAAATCCGTGAATTAAATATTGCGTGTTTCGATTTCAGTCTATGTATTTCGGAATGCTTGAAGTAAAAGGTAAGTCGACGGCGCCATCGACAGTTCGACTTCCCCTTCTGAAATCCAGCGTTGCAGCTTATAACTGCAACAAATGCTGATGAAGGGTCCTTTTCGGCAATAGGTACACAGTATATTTTATTATATTTTAGTAAGTAAGTTCAAAATTGTTTTTATTATTGTATTTTATGTCGAATAAAGTATATCTATGTCTATATACAATCTCAGTATCTCCAGAACAAGAAAACAGAATTCTATACATGTTCTCATGATAATCGGTAACGGCACTATGTATTAAAACTTGATCGGATATTCATCCTTTTTGTTGAAGTCAGTTCAATTCGCTCGCTCAGCAGCAGAGGGTTTACTTCAGGTAAATTGCGGTTAAGAATCAATCGGAACGTGCTCGGAATCCCTTGTTGGTCCTGAGTGATATTTCATAAAGCTTTCTTTACTATTAATGTGGCCAGCGTGCCTTTGTAAATATTCTAACATTGTTAATGTTCTATCAATTTCTATTGATTTATACTTAGGTAACAGTCCTTCGCAAATTCTATGAAACCCACGGAGAATACAATTAAGTTAGAAGTATAAAGGTGATGGCATAAACATGTCAATTAAATTGATATGATACTAGCAACACGTTAGTATCTTATTTTTTTTATGTCAGATATCGACAGACGAACATGATGGTAGGTGATACATCAGCCATAGAACATCGGTCAATGATGCGCTGTCGACCTAATTTTTACTTCGAGCATTCGGAAATCCATAGACTGAAACCGAAACGCGTAATATGCAATACACGGTTTTTCCATCTATGAACGGTGGTTCGTTACCCGGTCGGAATTTAGATATTCCTCCCACCCGATCAATGCCCGAATTTTCAGACGTGGGGAAAACATACTTACAGAAAATTATAAACATGTCGTGCCGGTGGGATTCGAACCCACGACCCATCGATGCGCACAGCAGGTGTTCTACCGAACGAGCCAAGGAGCCCGTCAAAATGCAATGTATTATACAGTTTAACAAATATTTTTTGCCCTGGATGTCTCCGCGGATTTTTTTTATAACAGAGCGGAAAGCCGAGCAAATGGGTTACCTGTTGGTAAGTAATCACCACCGCCCATGGACATCCGCGACTTAAAAGTCTTAGATGCGTTGTCGGCCTTTCAAAAATTTATAGGCTCGCTTTTAAAAACCAAAGATCGTAGTCGGATGGAAACACTGAAGGTGGTAATTCATTCCATAGTTTGGTCGTGCGTATGAAGTTGCGCGTGAGCCTTACCGTGCTCGACTTCCGTTCATTGAGATGATGAGGGTGAAAGGACTGTTTGTGACGCGTGGTGCGATGATGGAAGTCGGCGGCTGGGACGATGTCGAATAATTCGCTAGAACACTCCCCATTGTTGTTCTAATTTCAAGTACGCAGTTTATTTATTTATTTATTTATTTATTAGGTACACCAACACTCGTTACATTTTGAATAATTTCTTATTATAATATTATACTAACTAAAAGTTTAAGAATATCAAAGTACCTACTGAATTGGATCTGATTTTTATAATATTGATCTATTTATAATATTAAAAACAATAAACCATTTATTATGTTACTAGCAACTTACATAAATAAAGTACTTACCTTAATTGTATATTTCGTATTTTTTTAAGTATCCGATATCCAGCCGGATGTTTTATTTAAGCCGGAGAGACTGGATACCGGATATCTTTATAAAAAATTACATAAGAATAAATATTATAGTTTAGTCTAGTGTATTTTCTAATGTTACTTATCGGCAGGGCCAGATTTCTAAATCTGGACCTCTAGGTGTGGAGGCAATAAAGGATTGGAGGTTCAAATTATTTTCCAAATATTTTTTTTTTTTGTTTTAATATTTAAAAATAATATAATCATGTTTGTACTTAGTATAAGTAGGTATATCAAAGGAAAAGTTGTCTTTTATTAACGCGAGTATCACACATTTAAATAAAATAAAATGTTTAAATTATTTATCCCTTCGTTTCGGATGCTTTTCAGCAACCGTGGTCGCGGGGAGACAGAAAGATGACAGTTGTCTGATTTTTGAAATGTCACATAGCAACATATTAACGTCATCTAAGAGTTAGATAGAATCTAGTGAGATGTTGGTTTGAGACTTTCCAACACCTGGGATCCAGTAATTAAAAATCTTTAACCCCAAATTAAACATACTAAAAACAAGAAGACTCCGTTAGTCAATATTGTCATCTATATATATAAAAGAGATTTCCACCTATATAGTCACTCATCACGATATCTCTGGAACCATAAGGCGTAGCGACTTGAAATATGGTAGGAATATTCCTTTCGCCGAGTAGAGGTCAGCTAAGAACGGATTTTACGAAATTCAACCCACAAGGGGGGTTGCGGGGGCAATTGCTAGTCTATACATATAATAAAAGAGTAGGATCGAAATTACGCTTCACTAAATATTTTTACCAGAAATTAAGAGGGGTGATAAAAGAAGGGTAGCAAAATGCATAAATGCAATTTTTAAGATTCTTGTCTGTCTGTCTGTCTGTCTGTCCGTCTGTCTGTCTGTCTGTCTGTTTGTTCACGCTAATCTCGGAAGATACTGAACCGATTATCATGCAATTTAAACAAATATATTAAGGAAAGCCCGGGGCAACATATAGGCTTTGTTTCATCGAAATCGGTTATCGGAAAGAAAAGTTATCATCATTTAAATATTATTTTAAAGGCACCATATCACCAAATTTCAATGCAAACTGACCCGCGTTGAATTTTTTCGAATTGTCAGATGTCAATCACAGTTTGATATGTAAATGAAATAGTTTGATAATTTCGCCATTTCCAATATGTATTCGTAGAATAGTGGATAGAATAGTGGATATGCAGTCCCATAGCGTAGCTTTTGATGCGAGTTCGAATCTGAAGTTGAAATGAAAGAAATATTTTTTTGTATTTATTTATTTATTTTTTGAAAGAACTATATTATAACAAAAATAGAAAATGTATTATTGAAATAATATATGAAAAAGTATTTCTTATGAGATCATTTATTTCACCTTTTCATCAATCCTTTCTCTTAAACAGAATTACGATTATTCGACATTGCTTTTTTGCTTCCGTATCTTAGAGGTTTCAGCATTTAGCACCGGAAACCCGGGCAGGAATCCCGGGAATTTCAAAAAAATGTCCGAAAATGAAAATAACCAATTAAATGAACGTACGCATCTATTTAAGACAGAAAATGTATTGAATCCAATCTTCGATTGAACTCTGATTAGTAGAAAAAAGACACATATCTGGATTTTGGTCACATAAAATTTAATTAATATGAATTTCCCTAATGTTTCTTTAAAGTCAGGTTAATTATTTAAACTATTGAATATCAAATCATCCTTCGAACCCCAATCTCAACCACCATTAAACATGTCGATAACATGATGCAAAAGCAACCGTCAATGGCTAATTTGATAGCTCTTTCCCAAAAGAAATCACCAAGTACAGAGGGTGGAGGAGGATATGTCATTTGAAGAAAGCTTGCTCAAAAGCTCAGCTTAAAGTGAACCCCACGCGAACGAAGTCGCGGGCATCAGCTAGTAATATATAAAATTACAGTAAATATCAACTCCGTAGAAACAATATAAATAATAAATTGCGTTTAATTCGGTATACAAAATTTTATTTAAAGGGAAAAGTTGTTAACTAGTGTTTACTCGTCGGAATTTGAAAGATTTTTTCGAAAGACCCTCTTTTGTGGAGGCCCCGGCTGTAGCCCCGGTTGCCCTAAATCCGACACTGCTTAGCGGAAAATGTTCTCACGTAAGGTTCTTTGAGCGGTAATAAAAATAACTAAGTTCTTTTCCCTGAGGTTAGGACAAAAGGCGGAGTACCTTAATGGTGACACAAATTACTTCGAGGACACACATTTGTCAATTATATTTGTCAAATGGCAGAGATAAAAGCTTTCAATGATATAAATTGTAGAATTTCATACGTTTCTTTGTGTTTTAAATAGTTTTTATACAATGTCTTACGATTCTTGTGGAACTTTCAATGAGTTTCATTTCTCAGCAGGCAAAATTTATGTTTTTTGGCAGGTGGGAGAAAAATTCTTTTGTCCGGGTATCCAACTGCCATCCATAGCAGTGTGTTCCGTGTTAGTTTTTTCATTAGGGTTCCGTACTCCGTACCAAAAACGGAAGCCTTATATGATCACTTCCTTGTCTGTATGTCTGTCCAACTGTCAAGACTATTTTTCTCAGGAACGTGTGGAGTTACTTCGCGTTCTTAAGTTGAAATCCGAAAGTCTCTGAAACTGGTGGACCGATTTACATGAAATTTTGTATGGTGGTACCTTATTGCTCCGGTCAACATCTTAACTATTATATAAAAATAAATATATAGCAGATCAGACTTGAGTATAGAGGGCGCTAGTAAAGCCCGTCTCCTCAACAAAATCATTTCATTAACAGCTACGAGTATAGCTGTCAGCGTGTAAAGCGAGTTAATTAGCAACGGCCATCGGAAGTAGATCCCGCTCATGAATAATTGATCAGCTGTTTTCAGTATATTCGGGTCTCATATACCTCCCGTAGGAAACTTTACTGGTTCATTTACACAGTTGACACACATACACATTTACTACAGACGAAACAATAAACTATACAAAATAATAATAATTTAAGGAAATTCTACTAGACACGGCACGTATAGTGAGATGGTCTATCTCCTCCCACTGGTAGCCTGGGCTGATGCTGAATGCTCGAAGTAAAGCATAGGTTGACAGCGCATCATTGACTAAAATACTGTGGCTGAGGACCATCTACTATCAAGAGAAACTCAAGTTCGTCTATAGACATAAGCAAAAAAATAAAAGAATATAAGGTATATAATTATAAAAAAAACGATAGGAATAAAAAAAATAACCACATATCATCCTGATAAAATATTACAAATCTATACTTCTATACTAATATAGTAATACTAATTACTAATATTACTAATACTAATAATAATATAAAAAAAAAAAAAAAATATTATATTTTTATTTGGTCATAAATACCTTTTTTCTTGTGGGTTACAGGACGGGGTATCTATGAAAGCCGACATTAGTGTCGAGAAGGTGAAAACCAAAAAAATATAATATTATAAAAAGGAAAGATTTGTATTTTTATATTATTGTATGTAACGAATAAACTACTTGACCGATTTCAAAAAAAAAATCACCAATACAAAGCTACATTATCGCTGAGTAACAGAGGCTAAATTAATTACTATAAAAAAAATAGAAATCCTTACTAAAACCAACCCAAGGTGTAAAAAAATTTGCCATAAAATGTCATGCATCGCATGCGCTGCTTAAGCATTGCTTTTTTTATCAACAATGCACCCGTGCGGAGCCGGGGCGTTTTGCTAGTTTTTAATATCTAAAAACCAGCCAATATATTATGCAATACACGTATTATCCGCAAACCGATCAATTTTAAAATGGCGACGAAAATTACCGCGAAAATGATTTATTTTACATTTCGGTTGCGTTGTAGATGAATTGCATTTAAAATGAAAAGTGACACAAAGTTAATCCCGGCCATAAACTGTTCGAGTTGAATTCCATTCTGATCGTTTAATCCGATCAGCGAAACGCGTTAATAATTAAAAACGAAACCAATAATTTTCGGCTTTACATACAAAATGAGTAGTCAAAAGTCAAAAATAAATTGAAAAATACGATACAAAATCTTAGAATAATATTTTTATTATTATGAATAATGAATACTCGGTTTATGTAAAGAGTTTATTAAAATCATTAGCTTAGATGACGCTATTATACATACATATATCACGCCTCTTTTCCATTGGCGTAGACAGAGATCACACTTTTTAAAACAGGTCGAGTGGTTTTTGAGTTAAATCTTAACAAACAAATATTTCCCCCCTTTTTTGCACTGCACCCGTGCGATGTAAATCATATTTGTCTCATCTGTTGTGATTCGTTAATTTAAAAGGCAAAATTGTATATTGTAATCAAATTTAGTATTAAAAATAGAAATAATTTATATTAATTATAATGAGTTTACATATTGTATCGATACTTCAAAGTGTATTTAATTCAGATGTTCAATTGTTATTATTGTGGAAGTAATATCAGTCATTCAACAGTTCACTCATCACGTGTTCACTCATGTCATTCGTTCCTTTCAATCACTCAATATTGAGAAAGTATCGTCTAATGTCTAGCTGTTAAGCAAAATTATTGGAAAACGGGCATTCTGTCTACAGTCGTGCTCCAGTAAAGTCCTAGTTATACTGTTCGTAATCTCGTGATGTATTAACGTCTATACAAAGTGAATATCGATATTTTAAGAAATTGTACACGTGTTGGTAGTTGAATATATTCATGTCCGAGAAGTCAAATATGTATTGAAGATGGAAATATACGTTTGGATACTGTACACTGGTGTTTCACTATACATCTATATTTAAAAAAACTGCTGAAGCCCACCAGAAGAGGCTTCACCATCACGTGAATGTCGAGGCCATCCAGCTCCTTGACCACACAGACCTTTGATTATAGATTCAAATTCAAATTCAAAAATCATTTATTCATTTAGGTAACACAATGTACACTTATGAACGTCAATAAAAAATACATATTAAATGCTTCTAGTTTTACATTTACTGCCAGTTCTCAAATCAAGGGCGTAGAGCGGACGAGAAGAACTGGCAAGAAACTCGCCGCCACTCTTTTTTAATCGCCAAGTTTTTGTTTTACAAATGTTTTGTAAGGAGCTGCAACCACAGACATGTATATAATCAAAGACACAGACCTAGTGCGAAGGCTTAAAAGGACAAAACCCTTCGAGTTAGTGTATAGCGACAGTGAAAAAGTGTAGTGCTGTTCAAGTAACACAACAAATATGTGTCCCCCTATGATAGAGACAATAAGAAAAGTGTTAAAGGATCTTAGTAAAATATATTTTCTAGTTAATTTAGGATAGAAATAAACTGTTTATTAGCCTTAAGTGATAGGCTAGATTGCATGTGCTCTTAGTACTTACTTGGTAAGTGCTAGTTATTAAATAAAAAATAAAAAAAACCCGTGCGAAACCGGGGTGTATTACTACATAATAAACATCTAACTTCAACGATAACCTCGCTCCTATGCCTAAGTGAAGTTGTAATCTAGTCAAAGATCCAGTCTCAATATTGTAGTTCAAAACACTTGAAGTATCAACAACTCTTCAACTCTCCTGGCTCAGTGAACAACTTACCTTGAGAAGTCTAGGAGAGTTTAACAATGTAAGTTATACACACAACAATTAAGGTATCAGATACTTAGGGAATCTTGCCACTTTTATGATATGTTTGTTTTCATGACAAATTGGATGAACGATTGATACAATCTTGTAGACCCTATAAACCCTATTATTTATTCCTATTGTAGATGTTTGCTTAAAATAAGTGAGTCGTATAGAATCAAAGGCGGCTATCTGACATTTTTGGTCCGGCAATCTACCAAAATAAAATAAGTTCTTGTCGTTTACACTGTTATGTTTTTTTATATATTTGGTTTTATCTTTAATTGTTAATATTCATAACCTTAAACATGCAATGAATGATACCTAATACAAAAATAAAGGAGAAAAACGTTTTCTTTTTTAAATTGCTAACAATCAGCCATAAGTCAGATAGCCGCCTTTAATTCTATACGACTCAAGTAATAGTAACAAATTAATACTACTATATACTTTTACACACAATTCTTCCAAGACTTCTTTATTTACACTGTTAATTTTTTTTACTATTTTTTTTCTACTATTAAATATTATTATTACATTATTTTTCTTTTTTGGCGCCTGAGGCGCAAACTGTTGTGGTCTCTGGCAGAATGACCGGCGCTGTTGAACATGTTTGCTCCACAGCATAATGCTGAGCCAAGGTCAATTACAACCACAACACACACACATTACACACTTAAAATGTACTTTATTCCCTTTTTTTCCATAATTTTTGTTTTCTTTTTTTTATTATTATTATTATTTTGTGTGTTTCTGTGTATGTGTTTCGTTGGTAATAAATGTTATGTCTATGTCTACGTCTAAAATTTATTTTTATTAAAAATGTCACTGAGTGAAATTACCAATGAACTAACGAAATCTATTATTTTTGAATGGAGAATTGCGCTGACCCCAAATAAAAAAAGGGAATTGGGAAAGAAGAAGGTGTCCATTGCAAATCGTATATACGTAGTGATATACGTAGGTTCTAGACATAGAATCGAAGTGGGAAAACAGCATTTAGTGAAATTTCGTGACACCCGAAGAAATGATGTAAAACACGACTTTGTTTTAGATATATTTGTATAGATATACTAGCGACCCGCCCCGGCTTCGCACGGGTCTAGATTTTTTTGACAAAAAAGCAGGGGTTGTATGTATTTTTTAATGCCACATAATAAAAAAATGAAAACAAAAAAAATCGTCCAAAATTAAAAAAAAATATTTTAAGGGTGAACAACCCTTATTACTTAGGGGTATGAAAAATAGATAGTAGCCGATTCTCAGACCTACTGAATACGCATATAAAATTTGGTAAGAATCGGTCGAGCCGTTTCGGAGGAGTATGGCAACGAAAACTGTGACACGAGAATTTTATATATTAGATAGTGTTCCGAGCTTCCAATTAGTTAGCCACATCTCTGGATTGCAAGGAAGAATTGTTATATACCCAAGTTGCCCATTTTGCAAGTCACGTTTCTCTAATAAGCTCCTTGAAAGTTACATTAAAACCTGTGAGACGTTACAGCGTAGTTTACATACTCATAACTGTCTGGAGTCGCGAAGCTAATTAAATTACGGCTGAGACCTGTTTGGGCTCATTTTAGTATACTATAGTGAGCTACCTGAGTATCCTAGTGGGGCATGGGGAAGATACTATGTCTATTTTACTGATAGTTTTTCTTTTTTATACACGACTTCAAAAAAGGAGGAGGTTCTCAATCCGTCTGTATTACAATTATTTTGTATATTTGTTACACGATAACTACGCAAGTTATGGATGGTTTTGGATGATTCTTTTTTTGGTTAGGGAATTTATCGGAGTCGTTGCCAGCCTAGAAGGAAATTTTAATCCTGCTTTTGCAACAAATTTTGGAACGGTACGGAACGGCATCGGTTGGATGGCACCGGATTCAAAAATAACTGTTAATAAATAATGCTTTGAAGTAATTAAAATATTATTTTTTACTTTTTAGTTGAAGTTTGTACATACTATAGTTTTGAAGTCGTTTTTTGTTTTTTGCTTAAAAATAATTATATTAGAAGAGACAAACGGATAGACAGCTCAACTCATGGTAAGTGACTACCGCCGCCCATGGACATTCGAAACACCATAGAACTTGAGGATGCGTTGCCGGCCTTAGTTTTTCTTTACAGACAAGGTCAATATTCGAGTGTTCAGGGCAGGTGGTTATCTGATAGTAAGTAATCAACAAATATCTATAATATCTATACTAATATTATAAAGAGGTTAGTTTGTGAGGTTGTAGGGGTATAATCTCTGGATCTACTGAACAGATTTTAAAAATTCTTTCACCAACAGAAAGCTACATTATCAGCAAGTAACGAATTGTGTAAGTACATCTACATTGCACCCGTGCGAAGCCGGGGCGTGTTGTTGCATATAAAAAAAAAGATTAAACGCAACGCCCATACCACCATACAATGGAAGCGGTAAGAGCGTGTAAAATAAACTAAATACTACTAATACTAAATACTACTAATACTATACGGCCGGATGTTTTATTTAGGCCGGATAGGTCGGATACCGGATAGTTACCGGATATCCGGTCCATCTCTACTATTTAGTAGAAATGGACTGGACCCATGAATACTGTTATAATGTTATGTATTTTTATATTTTTTTTACATGGCTATATTATTATTATCTTACCATGTCACAATGTTAGTTTAACCGTACTCCTCCGAAACGACTATACCGATTTTTACTAAATTTTATATGCGTATTCAGTAGGTCTGAGAATCGGCTACTATCTATTTTTCATACCCCTAAGTGATAAGGGTTGTTAAACCTTAAATTTTATTTTTATTTCTGGAAGAATTTTTTTGTTTTTATTTTTTTTAAATATGGCATTAAAAAATACATACAACCCTAAATTTTTATCACCAACCCCTGCTTTTTAGAAATTATTTACATGGCAAATCAACGTTTGCCGGGTCAGCTAGTTATTTTATATGTAGACTATATACATCTGACCAAAACTTTTGCCCCACCGGACTCTAATCCAGTGTACCCGATGCAACGAGTTACAAATGCGATGATTAACTAACATAATCATGCAATTTGTGAGTTAATAGTGATCTCCAACTAATATTTCACGGATGACAAATGTGGGGCAAACGGTGCCATTATTAACAATTGGCGGCCGACAAACTGCTACCCTTATTTATGATCCATTCGGGAGGATTATGGGATTAACTGCATAATCGATATGGCAATAATTGTTTAATTCCTACTAGACATGTGTTACACTGCGCTGCGCCGCGCAATCGCGTCAACACACATAAAAAAAATAAAAAGCTACAAGCTACTCGCTGGCTTTAAAAAGCGGGCCTATAAATTTTTAAAAGGCCGACAACGCATCTGAGACTTTTTAAGTCGCGGATGTCGATGGGCTGTGGTGGTTACTTACCATCAGGTAACCCACCTGCTCGGTTGTCCGCTCTGTTATAAAAAAAAAACATGTACAATGTGAAATATGGTTGAAAAGTTGACAGGCTCAGTTCTTATTCCAAGCCAGCGATAGCTAAGACACTGGTATTCTGCCAGTCACCTAGGGCAAAGTAGGCCACAACAAGAAATTAAATAGAATAAAAATAAGGAAAACTACAAAGCAAACAGTGCAAGGCAAAAATAAAATCACTGCGCAGGATGAGTCAACTCACCCGTTCAAAATGTGTTGGCGCACGGCGCAGGACTGGGAAATATGAAAGAGAGGTGTTAAGGTGTTGTGTTACTAGGCGACACTTAATAATCCATTATATTATTCCCCTTTTATTGAGTCATCAAAACGGATATATATTCAATTACATTAATAACAAATAATACAACAATAAAATAATACAAATAATCACAATAATAAAACATATACAATCAAATAATATAAGTAATATAAATTGCAATACAATAATAATAAAGTTGAGTAAACGCAAATAGCCGACGCAGTACAGTGCGCCTGAGTTACTGAGTCAGCGCAAGGAAACTGAGTTAACATACCGCTTACCTATGTCTAATTCCTAAGATCATTGGAAGCTTCTAATGGATACTGTTTTGAAGAGTTAGCATATGGATCTTAACATACATCACCAGTTCTCACCCTTCCATCACCGTTACACCTCATGTTGTTGATATTTCACGTTGCGGAAGGATTCTCCACCTTCTTCAACATGAGAAGTTGTTATGACTGGAATTCACTGCTGACATCCGTATTCCCACCAATACAATCAAAAGTAAACACGCAAAATGTGAAACGGGTACTAAGTCGCCTTGAAGAAAACCATAGTTTTTGCATCTATCATAGATTCGTAGAAGGGCTTATCTTCAATTTAGTTCAGTGTAAAGTAATGAATATTAAAATAAAATAATCAAGTCGTTATTTGATATTTAATCAAAACAAAAATCTAAAAACTATTTTATATATAAACCCAAAAAGGAATGAACGTTACGGGGCTCAATAGACTTCGTATCGCAACAATAATTGTTTTATGGTCTAAGATCCGGGATTAGAAAAATATACCCTCATCTGTTAATTAGATGAAAAAAAATTTAATAGGCTGATTTCAATATCATGAACTTATAAAAACAACCTCTGCCATCAAAAGCCTGCTGCAATTAATTAATTAACAACTAATTAATTTTTAATTTTTTACTTTCTCATGTTAATTACATGTAGTAAGTTAAAACCGTCAATATTTTATATTATATACCTCACTGCAGTAGGCACCCATCGCTATGATTGCTATACTTTCCTGCAGCCAGGTGAGAAAAGGTAGGTAAATGTAGCTTATTTCCCACACATGCCTCTGTGTATGCGTTAAAGAACAATCATACTCCATCCTAAACTGCGTTGTCAGTTGAAGTAAAACTCAGTCAAATGGATGTTCTTTGCACATAAAGAAAAAGTAAAATCATTATTATGTTATCTTACATGTATGATGTAAGCTAAAGAAATGAATGTGTGTAATAATAAAAAAAACATTTAATGGAACTAAACAGTGTTTCATATCCATTATTTACACTTAATGAGCCGAATTGTAATTCATTTTCTGTTTTACGAAGTACTGGCTTTCTGCAAGTCCAAAAAGTAACAATAGAGTATTTACTTATAGTTGTGTGCAGTTTACCAATCACCAAGCGTCCCCAGAGGCGACAATTCAATTTATTGGCTTCTCCCCTCCCAACCCCTTTCCTCCTCTTTGTATGTCTTTTTATTTGAGTATATCTGACTTTTAAACTACTTTTTAATATAATTTAACTAATTTTCTACTACCTTCTATTAATTTATTGAAAACTGATAAAAACCAATGGTTTAACATTAGTTTTGAAAATTTCAGTAACATCCTTTTCTCGAAGCCGTTCAGCCAGCCTAGCATGACCGCCACGAGATATGTCGTGGACGAGTGAAGACAAAACTAAGATGTGAGATAACTCGATATATTATATCTTCACATCGACAATTTTGATAGAAAAGATATCTCGATCGACAAATATATCTATTTTTGATATTAAAAGTCGAGTTTTAAGTGTAATTGTCATGTTAGACCCGGAAGAAATAAAGAGATAATCGATTAAACGGTCGACAAAATTTTGTCGCGGTTGTCATGCTAGGCCGGCTGAGGGCCTAGCACGAACGACTATCGAGAAGGTATTCGAATCGTCGATCTTTCAGATGTATGAGCAATCTTTTGAAATTTCATACAAATGCCAGCTCAACGATACGAATACTTTTTCGCAACTTGTTCGTGCTAGGTCCTCAGGCCATTTTCGACCTCCTGTAACTTCGTTGTGGAAAGATCTAGAAGCCTAAATTTTCAGTGACCAAGAGGGCATTACTATATTTCTTTCTTTGACTTTTTTTATTGTGTCATTTTCTTGAATCTACGATTTTTTTTCCATGATCTCTGCCTACCCCAATGAGAAAGAGGCGTGAAAAATATTTATCTATGTACGTATATGTGAGTAATAACTATCTTATTCTTCAATACTTCTCTTGCTGTCGTAAGGAAAAATAAAGTTTCTTCGTATGAATTGAAGCTAAGAAAAATGGTTGATGCTACTTTTTCTACAGATTTTAGTTTTTTTTTTAAAGAAAATATCCGAAAATTACTTTTCCTTATGACGACAGATTTATTATTACGATAAATCCACAGTAAGCCTCTTTTGTAATAAAATAAAACGTTAAATAGCCATTTTATGAAGGTGGTAATGAAACGCAACATCAAAAAGTTCAGCATTTATTTTAACATTAATTAATAATTATTATTTTTATCTTTAACATAATAACTTAATATATTATTATAGAAAAACTAGACTTTTGGATTTAAATATTTGTATTTATTGACGGGCTCGTTGGCACGTTCGGTAGAACACCTGCCGTGCGCATCGATGGGTCGCGGGTTTGAATCACACTGGGACGACATGCATATAATTTTCTATAAACATGTCTTCCCCACGTCTGGTAACTTCAGGCATTGAACAGGTGGAAGGAATATCGAAATTCCGACCGGGTAACGAACCACCGTTCAAAGATGGAAAAACTGTGAAGTGCATATTGCGCGTTTCGGTCTCAGTCTATGGATTACCGAATACTCGAAGTAAAAAGAGGTCGATAGCGCATCATTGACTGATGTTCTTTGGCTGGGGTATCACTTACCATCAAGTGAACCTTATGCTCGTCCGTCGATATCTATTATAAAAAATAAAAAATGCTTGAAATCATTATTCTGTGGAAAGCATAATGTTAGATTAAGGGTGAGTATACATTTTAAATCCCAGAGTCTAATTTTTCTTATTTCATTTTTACTTTTATATGATATGGAAGAATTCGCCTATATTCACTTATAACTAAGTATTGGCATTGTAATTTACAATAATTCGTATTTATTTACAGCATTCAGTTCTCCGATTTCGTATGTTATCTTTGCGGCATCTGAAAGAGACAATAGACATATTTTAATAATTATATTTTTTTTAATTACGTAGGCATCTTTGTGTGTAAAAAAGAAAATGCCTAAAACGTTATCTGTTTCGGTCTCGTTGCTGTGTGTGTGTGCTGTGTCTATTGCCAAATCGAACGCAACGAACGTGCATGAATAAATATCCGAACGCTCGAAGTAAAAAGTAGGTTGACAGGGCATCATTGACTGATGTTCTGTGGCCAAGGTATCACCTTCCATCAAGTGAACCTCATGCTCGCTCGTCGATATCTGACATAAAAAAAATTTGATTATATTTCAGCCACTATCAGTTTTAACCAAATACAGTAACTTTCGCAAGACCAGACTAGACTTTTTCTATATCCATATCGAATTTAACGTACGCCAATTTTTTTTTGGATTGATTTCGTATGTCGAAACTACACTCACGTACACGCACGACTAGTTCGCATAGAGTGTGCGAGACACAGTAGTACTCGGAGAGTCGAGATCGTTCGTGCGTATTCGTACTAGTAGGAGAGCCCGTGGGAGATCGTCCTTCACCGATCTGATAACCAGATGAGACGTATTTTTTATTAAATATTTTTTATAAACAAATATGCCTATAATTGCTTGCCTATCGAAAAGTGGTCATGGCTATTTTTTATAAAAAAAAATAATAATAATTAATTAATTTTTTTTTTAATTTAATTTAATTTTTTTTTTTTTTTATTTTTAATTTTATTTATTTATTTATTTAATTTTTTTTTTATTATTTTGACTTACCTGTTTACACCTGCTTGCCAGGTAGTTATACACTGAAATGAGTAGGCAAGCATACCTAGGCATATTCTGTGTATCAAAAACTATCAGTCAAATTTTCATTTGGTTATCAAAAGTATGAAGGTGATGAAAAAAAAATCGATAAAAGTTAATTTAATTAAAAATAGCCATGACCACTTTTCGATAGGCAAGCAATTATAGGCATATTTGTTTATAAAAAATATTTAATAAAAAATACGTCTCATCTGGTTATCAGATCGGTGAAGGACGATCTCCCACGGGCTCTTAGACCATACGTGTTCGTATGAGTAGAATTCATACAAAAACGCATCCAAAGTGTGACCGTCCTTATTCTGTCATATAGTTGCCGAATACTCCAATAACCCGCTAACCAGCCGGCCTAGCATGACCGCCACGAGATATGTCGATATGGACGAGAGAAGACAAACTAAGATGTAAAATATATTTTGATATATTATATCTCGACATCAACAATTTTGATAGAAAAGATATCTCGATTGACAAATATATCTATTTTTGATATTAAAAGTCGAGTTTTAAGTGTAATTGTCATGTTAGACCCGGAAGAAATAAAGATATAATCGATTAAAACGCGAGAAAACTGTCGACAATATTTTGTCGCGGTTGTCATGCTAGGCCGCCTGATCGCTAGATTCAATAACGCTTTACATTGCTCATTGACATGTATATTGTTGATCGAAGACATTGCTCAACGACCAATCCTAGTAAGTCCATTCCCAAGGCCCCAATAGCTGTCGCGTCACGTCACTTTGAATAGGTCGGGTTATAATTATTTTGCTAATAAATACTCCCGCGGTGGTCGTTTCTCTACTTCCACACATCTACTCTGCATTATGTGTGCTGACTAAACAAAATTTAACTTTATTCAAATTAAATTTACACTACCTACTTCATGCATTTTTATCTTACAGATACTTATTAACTATGTAATAGGCCTTATCTAATTGATTTTATTGGCAACCTTGAGGACAAATAGGAGTAACATATAAAGATCGTCTCCGTGGCTCAGTTGCGTTCGGCACGTGGAGCCCCAAGTTTGAATTCCGGAGAAACAACATTTAAAACATATTTGGTACGAATTGTTAAGAATGATCAGTGAAACGAAAATATATCTCCACATGCTTCAATATGCGATTCGAAAATTCCCTTTAATTGCGTATTTTCTAGTTTATTTACTAATGAAGATTGAAACGGACACAGAAATGTGTTTGTTCCATTAAACGATTTTCCGAACCGATATGACATGAGAACTTTTGAAGTAGGAATAGGCTCTTCTCTTGAAGGCCGGCAACGCATCTGCAATTCCTCTGGTGTTGCGGATCTACAGCGGTGTTCGCTTTACATCAGCCGGCCTAGCATGACAACCGCGACAAAATGTTGTCGACCGTTTTCTCGTGTTTTAATCGATTATCTCTTTATTTCTTCCGGGTCTAGCATGACAATTTCACCTAAAACTCGACTTTTTATATCAAAAATAGATATATTTGTCGATCGAGATATCTTTCCTATCAAAATAGTCGATGTGGAGATAAAATATATCGAGGTATCTTACATCTTAGTTTGTCTTCTCTCGTCCGCGACATATCTCGTGGCGGTCATGCTAGGCCGGCAGGTGCATGTTCGTTTCCCCCCCATTCTATAAATAAAAAAATACCATATCCTCGTGTGTTGTATGCGGAAGGTTGGCGGAGTTTGATAGCGAGTTCGTTTCCCGGATGATGTAGCTGGTGTTGTCGCTCGACTCCAGGACTACGCGAGGACCCTCTGCTTCACCTTGGATGTAAAAGGCAAATATGGGACATTTCACGTGAAGCGGACAGGGAAAAAAAAGTGAGGTTCTGAAAATCGACCACATTCGGCCCATTTGTACTTCTAGTAGGTATGAATGTGTACGCAAAATATTTTTTTTGTATAGTGTACATTTACCAAGTTATAGGTTTCAAAAGAATTGTCGTTGATTGGTACTACAATTTTTCGAAAGTAATTTTTCGAATATAACAAATCTACTATAAAATATTTTACATAGCGATACATATTAAAAATATACTGTTCTTTTTGACAGTAAAAAAAAATTAAAAAATTAAAAAAAAATTAATGGCCAAAACCGGAAGTAAACTTTTCAAACCAGAATTACAGTCACTTCAACCAATTTTTTTTTATTTTTTTTTCTTTCAAAATATAGCTTAAATGATAATGAAAGTACACTAGAAAATTTAAAATGGGATCTCTATTAGTTTAGGAGATACGTTGAATAATATACACCCGCGTCGCAAGGGGCGTCATATGTAACACTTGCTTAGATCGGTTGGTGTGCGTCAAATAAAATGGCTTGTATAAATTACTGTGATAAAATAGTTCAAACATAATAAAACAACATTGGTACAACACAAGAACTGTTTATTTTGTTATTTTAACAATTTTACAATGGGAATCTATGGCAGAACTGGTCCTCTTTACAAGAAGGCCTGTGGTTATTGGAATGAAGCTGTGAATTGGGTGCTATTGTTAATATCATAGTCTTCATAGAAGTAGAAGTAGAAGGATGATTGAATTTCTCTTTTAGCTGCTTTAAAATTTCTTCGTTTTCTATGGATGTGTCGGTTTGGGTGGAAATATGTTTAAACTTATCTTCGGGAATAAACGGTTCATCTTCAATGTTTTGCGAAGGTTCACTAGATGTTTGACTGCATTGCACAATGTCTTCATTAGCTACTGGAGGAGATTCAGTCAAAAGTCGTTTCCTGCAGGAGGCACATACGTAAAGATCTTGTGAAAAACTCCACTTTTGAGCTAAACATTTAGATATTTTCCTTAAATTTTCGATGAAGTACCAAGTGAAATGGGTTAAAACATCGATCACCGTACGGCGCCATTAATAATACCAACTGTCACAGATTAAAACGTGCACAAGTCGCTGAGCGGTTAAAGCAACACTAAAGTTTAAGTTACGAAACCGCTAGGCGTCATATTTCTATCTCTTTCTTGTAGATAGGTTTTTGACCGTTTGACTCTATCTGAGACAAAAAAGTACTACACGTTACTAACAGATGGCGCTATTAGTCACGTTTCGCAAATAATAAAACTTTTCTACTGCTCCAAAAACGGTTTTTCTTTATAATATATTATTAACTTATATTTGTATTATGTAGTTATATTTACATTATATTATATTAATAAAACTTATTTCATATCATTAAATGAGGTTAAATATACGCTAAAACGATATAAAATATTAATAAAGTTGCAATATCGCGCAAACTGCTCAACCTTGCAAGCGCTACATATGACGCCCCTTGCGACGCGGGTGTATATTATTCAACGTATCTCCTAAACTAATAGAGATCCCATTTTAAATTTTCTAGTGTACTTTCATTATCATTTAAGCTATATTTTGAAAGAAAAAAAAATAAAAAAAAATTGGTCGAAGTGACTGTCATTCTGGTTTGAAAAGTTTACTTCCGGTTTTGGCCATTAATTTTTTTTTATTTTTTTTATTTTTTTTTACTGTCAAAAAGAACAGTATATTTTTAATATGTATCGCTATGTAAAATATTTTATAGTAGATTTGTTATATTCGAAAAATTACTTTCGAAAAATTGTAGTACCAATAAACGACAATTCTTTTGAAACCTATAACTTGGTAAATATACACTATACAAAAAAAATATTTTGCGTACACATTCATACCTACTAGAAGTACAAATGGGCCGAATGTGGTCGATTTTCAGAACCTCACTTTTTTTTTCCCTGTCCGCTTCACGTGAAATGTCCCATATATTATATATGCTCGAAGTAAAAAGTAGGTCGACAGCGCATCATTCACTGATGTTCTATGGCATGCTCGTCTGTCGATATCTTATATTTATTTATTATTTTTATTTATTATTACATTTATATATTTAACACAACATTGTATATTTACATTTATTTATAATAACAGTACACATATACAATGTACAATACATTATGGAAGTTTTTTTTTATGTCAGATATCGACAGACGAGCATGAGGTTCACTTGATGGTAGGTGATACCTCAGCCACAGAACAACAGTCAATGATGCGCTGTCGACCTCATTTTTACTTCGAGCATTCGGAAATCCATAGACTGAAACCGAAACGCGCAATATGCACTTCACGGTTTTTCCCACTATGAACGGTGGTTCGTTACCCGGTCGGAATTTCGATATTCCTCCCACCCGATCAATGCCCGAAGTTACCAGACGTAGGGAAAACATGTTTACAGAAAACTATAATCATGTTGTCCCAGGTGGGAATCGAACCCACGACCCATCGATGCGCACGGCAGGTGTTCTACCGAACGCGCCAACGAGCCCGTCAAAGTGACGTGATCCCGGAACAAGACCGCGGTATCATCCGCGTAGCAGATAAGTTCCCCATTTAATAAAACTTGAAAGATATCGTTTATGTACAGTGTGAATAATGGTGGCCCGAGGACACTACCCTGTGACGCCATATTTAAGAGGGAGGATTTTACTAACATCATCGATAAGCTGTAATCATCATCATGCATCGATTATCCTGTAAATAAGTAGCAAACCAGTTGAGAACCCCTCACACCGACTGATTCCAATTCACTTAATAAAATGGATATAGATACGGTGTCAAATGCTTTCGACAAGTCCAAGAAAACGCCTTATACAAAATATATACAACTCAAAATTTATATTAAAAAATCGCGAATAAATACTATGTTACCGTGCTTAGGATTGAGGATATCTGGTTTAGTCTCCAGTTTGTCTTGCGAGTGTGTGGTCGGGTACGCGATGAGATACCTCCTTCCCTGGGCATCTACTTGAACCACACTCTGACATGGCCGCTTACTGCTGCTAGAAGACTCGTGGCGTCTAGAAGAAAACACATTTCAAGCAATGTCATATAGCACAAGTTTAGGAAAAAATCTGAAAACCGTTTTGTAGTAGGATTTTTTATTTATTGGGAAAATCATTACTTAAATAAAAGTTTGCACGGAAGTCCAACTCGCATTTGACAATTTTTTTAAATTATCAAATTTAGTATTCGTCTAAATGTAGAAACTGTCTTGGCTTATATAATTATATTTTTGATATATTTGTGTTGTAGCGACATCTACAATCTGCGACAACAATCAATACGAAGACGTCTAATCCTGAATCGCGCTATATATAAATGTTTCGGAGCGTTGAGTTTATATACAACATCTCGACGTCAACCACTGGGGCCTTAGGGCCGGCCAGTCAGTGGTTCGACTGGTCGAGGATCCTCCCTTTACGTTGGAGGAAGATCACACCTTCCTTCCTCCACATTGGTGACCCCGACGTGATTCAGCCACCTTCCTCCACAGTTATTTAATCTGAATATATAGTTTTGTCTTATTGTGGAAACTGTCTTGGCTTATACTATAATATTTGTCATGTTTTTGATATATTTGTGTCAAAATGGCTGTTTGTTTCCCTTTATAAATCAATGTTTATGAGTCCTTGTTTAAAAGGTTCATAATGATTTCATTTAAACTAAAAACAATTATATTAGTATATTTTTGATAGCTGAATAATAATAATTATTCCCTCTCTCAAGCAATACGATAGCAATTTATAGGATAACTAGCGATCCGCCCCGGCTTCGCACGGGTGCAATGTAGATGGTCAAAAATTCTAAGATATCCTATCTCTTAAGTTGGACCAGACTGCTCACGGTGTGCCAATTTAATTTAAAATCGGTTAAATAGTTTAGGAGTCCATCGCGGACATCGCGGACAATCGTGACAGGAGATTTATATATATTAAGATAATTATATTTCATTGAATGTATGAATATAGAATGTTAAAATGCAATACAAGTAAGATAATATTGAGGTTAAACTACTGAAATTGCAAAAGTTTATTATACATTTTGAACATGGCACAATTTTCGCGAGCACGATAAAAATGTGCAACACGTCCGACCAACCTATTTTATAAATGAACACGTTTCAATACGTTTTCAGTTTGTGAATTTAAAAACACTTTATTAATTTTATTGTTATTTAAATTTCAATTTCAGGCAGTAATTTTAATAATTTTGTCTACCTGATGTATTATATGGAGGGTTTTATTTCGCATTTATTATTACTTTATGTATATGTTTTGACCGCCTCCGTGGCTCAGTGGTAAGCGCAACGAGTTTAGCACCGGAGGTCTTGGGTTCGAATCCCGGGGAAACAAGTTAAAAAAAAATTGTTTCAGTCAATTAGGGCACAGAAGGCTGATCACCTACTTGCCTGTTAAGAATTTTTTTTAATGAAACAGACACAGAAATGGGTCTGCCCCATGCCCCAATAAGGGACACGGAAATTTACTTTCTATATATTATTTACATATATATAATCCAAACAAATAACTTTATTCAAGCTCCACATATTATGACTTATATCTTATAACCTAGCTTAATAACTAATTGTGTGGCAGCTTGAACAGGCGGCGACTCAGCATAATATGCTGTGCTGCCGACGATACAAAGGTTTATTTACACATCTTACTTAGCACGGGGAACTTTCGATGGATTTTTTTGGATATATCCCGGTCGCTGAAATTTGCTATCAGACATCGCGTCATAAATATCGCGAACAATATCATCTCGATGACTGGAAATCCACAACCGCGTGATTTCTTAGACACTTTCTGCCTTGCATAACCACTCTGAGGAACCAACTGGCGATTTTTTGAATCTAAACGACTTGGGAACCTTCAAAAAACCGACCCTATTCATTCCTCAAGCACCTTCCTCTGATGTTGCACGTCAGTAACTTATCCGCTGACAATCATTTCTATTAAAAAAATACATCCGTGTCTTACTTATATACCTACAATGTATCAACTTACTTCTTAAAGACAAGCGCTATGATGGCTCCTGCAGCAGTGATAACAGCAGCAGTTGCAGCAAAAGCAGCAGCCAATGGAAATTTTGCTATCGCCTTCGTAGTCTCTTCTGGTAAATATATGGAAAAATTAATTCAAATTGAATAATTAACATACTAATATTATAAATGTGAATGTTTTTAAGAAGGATGGATGTTGTTACTCTTTCACGCAAAAACAACATAACGGATTTTGATGAAAATTTCAGTATTATTGTTTGTACATCAGAATAAAGTATAGACGATAATTTATAACGATATTGAGTTAATTGGCCAAATTGTAACGTCTACTTGACGGAGTCGGAAAAGTCCATAATATCCAGAATAAAAGCCTGGTCGAAATGTGGCCTTATGTAGTTATGCTTATTCTCTCTATCTTCTACAGTATCTACCACCTCGAAGTCTGGCAAACCATAATGTGATTCCTTGGGCACTTTTTGCCCCGTACAATTATCATCTGAAAGCAGTTGTTACCGTCATAATTTCCGAATCAATTTGACAGGGAATTTCTTTTTATGTTAGATATCGACAGACGAGCATGAGGTACTTGACGGTAGGTACCTCAATATTCGTGCTGCAATAAAATAATTTTAGTTACTAGCTTGGCACAGGTGAAATCTAGATTTAATCTACACAAAAAACAAATAGCCTTTTTACTCGCTGATAATGTAGCTTTCTATAGGTGAAAGAATTTTTCGAAATCGGTCCAATAGTTTTTGAGTTAAATCATAACAAACAAATCTTTGGTCTTTATAATCTTCTTATATATAAAACAATGTCACAATGTTAGTTACCGTACTCCTCCGAAACGGCTTTACCGATTTTTACCAAATTTTATATGCGTATTCAGTAGGCCTGAGAATCGGCTACTATCTATTTTTCATACCCCTAAGTGATAAGGGTTGTTCACCCTTAATTTTTTTTTTTTAATTTTTGGACGATTTTTTTTGTTTTCATTTTTTTATAATGTGGCATTAAAAATACATACAACCCTAAATTTTTACTTTTTTTATTTAAATGGCAAATCAACGTTTGCCGGGTCAGCTAGTAGTATATAATGCTTCTGTACCGGTTTGCTTAGCAGCATCCTTGAAGACCAGTTCCCTCAATAGAACGGGATCAGACACGCCTTTGTTGTTGCGAGCGCTGACTGTAAGTACCTCTTCTTCTCCCAAGGTTTCTAGCACCGACCAACTGATGTTCAACCAAACGACCAAGTCTGTATAAAAAACCAAACAATGGGTACTACTCGTTCATTTCAAGTTTGTCGTTATCTCCCGTCCCGCTTTCTCATACCGCTCCTCAAGCGTCGCCCGGTTAGTACGGATAGCAACGCTGCCGTGTTTCGATTTTATTGTTAATATTGTTGTGAGTTGGTGTTCAGACAGTAAAAAAAGCTGTAAAATTTTAGATTATTTTATTTTTATCTATTCTATTATTTTTTTGTCACCGGTACCGTTACATGATCATCATAACGGTCGACGGCGGCATTCTGGAAGTGAACGAGTAGTACAATTAATACAAACTCCTACGTTAGGTGGCAAATTGAATATCTATCCTGCATCCAAATCGATAAATAGGTCACCAGCGTATTAGTTGATAACCTGTGACTAAGGAATTACCTACAATCAAGTGAGTGTCATGTTCGTTTGTACATATCTGATATATAAAAATCCAGCTTAGCTAATATGTATATCTATAAAAATTGTATAAATAAAGTTTGAACTTTACTGGAAGTGTTCAAATCAAACGATCAGATCAAAGATTCAGATCTAGGGCCGTTTTACTATTTCTTAAAGCGACATAGCATTTCTTTTTAATTATGTTAGATATCGACAAACGAGCATGAGGTTCACTTGATGGTAGGTGATACCTCAGCCACAGAACATCCTTTTTACTTCGAGCATTCAGAAATTCATAGACTGAAACCGAAACGTGCTATACGGACTTCGAGGTTTTTCCATCCACATTCCACCGTTCAGTGGTTCGTTAACTGGTCGTTTCGGTATTCCCACCCGTTCAACACCAAAGTAAGCATACGTGGAGTACAGATAATTGTAAGTATGTCGTCCCGGTAGGATTCAAGCCATCGTTGCGCACGGCAGGTTGTCTACCGAATGCGCCGTCAGGTAACTAACAATAGAATTAAGCTCTTACAAGTATGGATCCTTGTTATCTGATGATTATATAAATAAATAATTATAACTTAGGCAAATATGAAATCCTTACCACTCTTCCCAGCAGTTGTGTTAGCAAGGAGCGTGTTTGTATCACCCACAGCTTCTAGCATGAAGTGTTGACGAAGGCCACCGTCATAGCCAGCAATGCACCTCACTGCGAGTAAGACATCGAGATTGGTCTCCACTCGGTTGGCCGTGCAGTTCCGTGGTGGTGACGGGCGAGCTGTAAGAATATTATTTGACAGCAACAAAAAAAAACCAGCCTATGCTACTCGTTGATAATGTAGCTTTCTATTGGTGACAGGATGTTTAAAATCGGTCGAGTTGTTTTTTAGTTAAATTGTTACAAACAAAGACACAAATCTTTTCTCATTATAATATACATAGATGACATCGTCGTATAAAAGTGTATTGTGTTATGTCTGACAGATAGCAGTGAGACTTGGTGATAGGTGATACACTGCTACATATACCATCCTAAAGGAAAATTTTAGCTTTAGAACGGCAGTAGATCAATGATGTGCTGTCGATTTTACTTGGAACATTCGGAAATGTTTTTCGACAGTTTTATTGTAATTGACGGCATTTTTATCTTTGAACGATTCTTCGTTCTTCCCAACTTTTGAAAACCCTAAGTGATCAGACATAGGAAAAACTGACCGTAAATTATATACATGTCCCGGCAGGATTCGAACTCATGATCCAGGTAGGTATAACTCAACGTGTTAACGAACTCGTCAAAATATCATAATGCCATCAAAAACATAAATTGTAAAAAAAGCCAAGTCTTGCAACTCAGTTCTCTCGTAAAAAGTTGTGAGATCCATATAATACCAAGTCGGTCAATTTATTCAATCTCTACTGAAGGATCCTTCTGTCTTAAGTTAATACTACCACTAACTGACTTCTACTTTTATCCACAACGAAGTTATAGGGGGTCGAAAATGGCCCGAACTACTTCGAGAAAAGCATAGTACGGCCGTGCCGCTTGTTGCTCAACTTGGCGGGGGCACTACCGTGCCCCCAGAACATTCAAAAGTACCATAATATGCAAAGTAAGAATCGTTTTTTGAAAAAGGAGTAATATATGGTGATAGTCGCAGGCAAAAAATAGTGCAATCACAAAGCTACCTGACAAAGCATAGCGAACAATTCATTTTGCCATCACTTTTGGAATATAACTTTGGAGTTTCGGAGTATTCCAATGAAAGCAACAGTTCACTGGCAGGACAGTCACAAATAAAAGTAGTTAAGTTCTAAATGGAACAAACTGCGCTGCTACGCCTTTTGTTCGAGACAGTACAAAATTCTATGGAAATGGATTTTTATAAAAAAAGCAAACGGACGCTTTATCCCTTAGCTCAAAATGGAAAATAGACGCCATTTGTGGCCCTTGTGGACCATACAGGGTTCAATAAAATCCCTACGAAATGTTTGATCATTGAAGCGGTTTAGTGAACTAGAAAGAAGAGAAAGAGAGACAGGACTCGCGAAGTATGTTATTAAATTCTTCAATTTGAATGACTACTGTATGCGAAGTGTATGGAATACCCGTGAAGTGCACATTGTGCGTTTCGGTTTCAGTATATGGATTTCCGAATGCTCGAAGTAAAAAAGTAGGTCGACAGCGCATCATTGATTGATGTTCTGTGGCTGAGGTATCACTTACCATCAAGTGAACCTCATGCTCGTCTGTCGATATCTAACATAAAATAAAAATAAAAATGGAAAAGAAAATCGGAAAAAGGATATGAATATGAAATTGGTAGCAAGACGATATTTTAAAATTTTGGCGATACTAAAAAGCTTTTTTGTTTTTTTTATTTTTTTTAGAATAGGGGGAAAACGGGCTATCAATTCACCTGACAGTAAGTAATTACTGGTGGCTATAGACATCTGTAATATCGGAGTAATTTAAGTAGACTTTTTTGAAGGTTTTTAAATCGTATTGGTTCGGGAATACCTGGTTCTGAAATAACTGGTTCCACAGAGTAAACATGCGAGGCAGAAAATTCCTAAGAAATCGCACTGTTGTGGTTTTATACTAGTATATTATTATTATTATAGTTGGCGAAATTCGAGAGCGTTGTGGAGTAAAAGACGATGTAGTGACGAGAATTGAGAAAGGTATGTTGAGGTGGTTTGGGCATGTAGAAAGGATGGATGAAAGTACGGAAACGAAAAAGATTTATGAAACTGGTGTGAGTGGGAGAGTCGGGAGTGGTCGACCTAGGCGAACGTACCTCGATCAGATCGGGGACGTTCTGCAAAAGGGCCAGATCAAAAGTACTCGTAACCGTCGAGTGTGTATGAAAGCATTGATGAAAGTAGAAGAAGAGAAAGTGGTATGTAAGGATCGGAGCATATGGAATTCCGTGATCTCTGCCTACCCCAATGGGAAAGAGGCGTGATGTATATGTATGTATGTATATTATTATAGTTGAGATAAACTGTTAGACTATGTACTAATGCAGAGGCCCGTATTATTATATAGATACGGCGGTAGCTATATATGCCCCTGCCACCAGATCACACTGGTGGATACTAAAAAAATGAATTTAAACTTAAGAACTACCAGCTACAAGGTATTTACGAGATCGTATTGTAAGTCTCTAAATATGAACAAAGTTTGGGATAAGCTGTAAATCGCGAGTAAGTTTTCTCGTTTCGACTTCCGTATTGACTTTGGAGTTTCGTATTTTAAAATATTAAGGCGTTTTACACACCTCGCCTCTTCATTACTGTAAATAACTATAAAATTCTTTAATTGTACACCCAGAAAATAGGCTTAAGTTACATTTATAACTTAATTCGTCTAACAAGGAGACGGCAAAGGTGTGGGGTTCTCAAATCAAACGGAGGTTTCGCGTGTGTTAGCACTCAGTGAGTGTATTCATACACTCAAACCCTAGAGCGCACTACTTAGCCATTGCCGAGAAAAAAAATCCTAAAGTTTGAAACTTTAGGAATAGTACGTAGTACGTAACGAACACTAGTATACTAAATTATACTAAATTACCTACAAAATTTTATTTTATTCCAACCACATGCGAATTTTAAATTTTCAATTCGCGATTCAAAATTTGTACAAAAGTTCAATAGGAGTTGTTTATAACGATTTGTTAAATTTTAATACCAAAAATTTTTTTTTTTTCAAACTTTAGGATTTTTTTTCCCGGCAATGGCTAAGTAGTGCGCTCTAGGGTTTGAGTGTATGAATACACTCACTACACGCGAAACCTCCGTTTGATTTGAGACCCACACCCACACCCTTGCCGTCTCCTTGTAAGTAACTTTTTATCATTTTCCTTAAGCTACACAATGTCTGTTTTTTTACGGTTGAGCGCTAGTAAAATATAATATCGTAGACCAACTTGCGTTGTTGGCAATTATTGTCATAGTTAAATATTTTATGTTGTTTATTTTGTTTAGTTTACACACTCGGCTTGGTATGTTTTAAAATTTTATGCCATTAGGTATATTAAACGATTAGGTGAATCTTTTTAGTTTCACTGCTTTAGGTACCACTATAGAAAATTATAAAAATGTCGCCCCGGTGGGATTCGAACACACTACCCATCGGTTTTACCGAACGCGCCAAGCAGTCCGTCGAAACTATTTAAAATAGTAAATATTAATATTCTGTCTAACAAGCTGTATATTCTGTTTAGATTTTTACGGCTCAACAAATCGAATTTAGATGAAATTTAGTATTTTAAAAAAAGAAATTGACTTTTTGATCACAGAAAGCATTTCCATACTTGCATTCAAGCATAGTTGAATGCAAACACTAGTTTTTAATAAAGCAATGTCAAAATTAGTAACCGCGCAAAAGCTATCCCAGTTAGCAATTCCAAGTTGAAATTGAAATTTCAGTTAAGAGGCTTAGTTTATTAATATCACCAAGTCAACTTAATAGTTCCCATTCATTTAAATTGCTTTGCTTTCCTTTCAAATTTTAATTAACAAACAAATTATTAATTATTATATTTTTTTATTTTTTCGTTTATATGTATATTTTTAATTATTATAGTTATGTTAAAGATATCATGTGGAACATGGTGTAATGGTTAGCTCCTTACTAAAATTTTGTGAAAAGGAAAAACTTGGCGATTAAAAAGAGTGACGGCGAGTTTATTGCCAGTTCTTCTCTTCCGTTCTACGCCTTTGATTTAAGAACTGGCAGTAAATGTAAAATTAGAAGCATTTAATATGTATTTTTTTATTGAAGTTCATAAGTGTACATTATGTTACCTGAATTAATAAAATAAATGATTTTGAATTATAAACAATTGAAATTCGATAAAACATTATCATAAATAATTATTATAGGTAAAAAAAATCTCGAAAATCATTTAAATATCTTGAAATCCTGTTACAATATGTTATTTGAAGTTATCTTAGAGTACTAAATTGTTGTGACTCAATAGAAAAACTATGTACACTGTACAGGCTACCTATTAATAAAATATTTTTTAGAATTATATCATGACAAAATGCTAACTATTATAATTTACAATACGCCATTTAAAATCATATTTATCGATTAAACAGTCGTGACCCGTGTGAAAAACCTTTCTATGTCAAATTCATTGTCATAATTTATTATATACTAAAGACTTTCCATTGTTAAAATAATTATTCCAATATCTATTTCTATGAACATATATAAACATAATCTTTTTACATTAGTCAGTAAGTAAATATATAAAATCAACGTTAATAACACCGGCACACAAAAAAAAAAAAATTGTCTGTACACCGGGCGCCACCTATCTACGGGCATGTGTTTCGACCTGCTGAACACGAATTTCAAGTCAGTTTAGGCCGTCCAGCCTTCAGTTTCGAGTAAATTGCAAAAAACCCCAAAAAATAGCGAACATTTCTGTATTAGCGGTATTGTACTGTTTCATTCTCAAATGATCTACGACGTGGATACCTCTTCTTCCACCTTTTCCTTTATTTAGTAAACATTTGCCATCGTGTTGGGATTTCAACTTCTTCGATGTGCAGATTTCATTTCGTTGCATGATCGCTTGTACTTGCAACCAGGGCACAAGTGATGAGTACTTTACGATGCAGGGATTCGTAAACCCAGTATCGGCGTCTGGTCAGGGTGAGAAAGCAGGCCCACAGGCGTCGTCATCCAGCGACTGCAGCTCTTCAGTAGTAGGAAACTCGGCTACTGGAGAGTATACTATTACAAAAAGCAATTCCCATCTATGCAATAAGAATCCTGATCTATTTTGTTACGTTTGTGGGGAGTTTGAGCCGGTAAATAGTCTTGCCAAAACATCGAATTTTCGCTATTTTTTGGGGTTTTTTGCAATTTACTCAAAACTGAAGGCTGGACGGCCTAAACTGACTTGACATTCGTATTCAGCAGGTCGAAAAACATGCCCGTAGATAGGTGGCGCCCGGTGTACAGACAATTTTTTTTTTTTGTGTGCCGGTGTAATGTGTACAGAAGGCGGTCGTATAGCATGCTAGCTATTGATAGCCCGTGTAGAATAAGATGCTATTTAAATAAAAAATAAAAATATTAATAAAAAAATATGATAAATAAATATAAAAAAGAACTAATCGCCACGCGTATAGAGAGCCTTATTGATAATCGAATCGGGAAATCGGAGAAAGCTTTAATTGAGTTGTAAAATTAGTAATTTACGGATTAACTTGACTCGGAGCGCAATTCGAGATAATGTATCGATTAACACTTCGTTTTATAAGTGATAGCAAAATGCCCCGGCTTCGCACGGTAAATGTAGATGAAAAAAAGCATAGCCTATGTTACTCAGCGATAATGTAGCTTTCTATTGGTGAAATAATTTTTGAAATCGGTCCAGTAGTTTTTAAGTTTATTCGTTACATACAAAAATACAAATCTTTCCTCTTTATAATATTAAGTATAGAAGTATAGACTAGCGATTCGCCCCGGCTTCGCAAGGGTGCAATGCAGATAAACTATACACAAAAAAGAATAGCCATAAGAAAAACATTACTCGCTGATAATGTAGCTTTCTGTTGGTGAAATAATTTTTAAAATCGGTCCAGTAGTTTTTGAGTTAGTCGTAACAAACAAACAAATCTTTTCTCTTTTTAATATTACTATAGATATTATAGAAGACTATCACACTTCCTATTAGGTTTAAAGTTCCCAATTCTCAAAAGGATTTTAAAAAGTCACTAATATGACCATTAAACTTAACATATTTTTGACCTACCACCCATTATGTTCAAAAACCTTCCCATGATACTACATTGACTTGAAGTGAGGTTACACGAATATACGATACTAGCAATTGCCCCCGCAACCCCCCTTGTGGGTTGAATTTCGTAAAATCCGTTCTTAGCTGACCTCTACTCGGCGAAAGGAATATTCCTACCATATTTCAAGTCGCTACGCCTTATGGTTCCAGAGATATCGTGATGAGTGACAGGTAGGAGTGATAGGTGGAAATCTCTTTTATATATATAGATTTGAATATACGATATATTATTATATATTTGATAATATAAATAAATTGGAAAAAAAGACTAGAACTGTAAAATTTGCTTTGAACTTTTTTTCAAGGGCAGAAGTGCGGCTTAGAACTAAAGTATATACCTAAGTATACTAATTATTATACTATTACACCTATGTAGATTTGAACACCCAACACACTTGTCGCATTGTAAGATATAAATGGAAACGTAACCCCTATTTCCTGTTCCCTTTTTTTATTATTAAGTCACACAGCAAAACAAATATATAAGTTACAAATTAATTTTCAAGATTTTTGGTTTAATATTACTTAGTTTTAATTTCAGTTATTACTGCGTCCATCATTCCAACAGCTTATATTAAGTCCCATTGGACACCACGTTGCATCATTTCTTAAAAATGGGCTAGTAGTACTAAAGTAGTAGTAGTAGTAGTCTTACTATCTTACTATAATAATATTATAAATGCGAAAGTTTGTGAGGATGGATGGATGGGTGGATGGATGGATGTTTGTTACTCTTTCATGCAAAAACTACCGAACGGATTTTGATGAAACTTTACAGTAATATAGCTTATATATCAGAATAACACATAGGCTACAATTTATGTATATTGGCCATAATATAACGATAAGTATCAAGTAACTCGGAAAAACTCTGAGGGCTATCTTGGCGTGCGCTGCCTTAACGGTTGGAGTTACAAGAATATAATATATTATGGGATTGTTTGTTTTAAATAGTTCTAAGTAAAAGTCCGCGATAGCATATATCTACCTTTTATGTGGAAGCCAATATACCCTAAACTATGAGCCATAAATACATTTAAATTTGATTCATTTTTTAGAGTATTTAGCAAATTCTTATCAAAATTGATACATTTTTCGCTTTCAGTATTTAATATAGATGAACTTTGTCTTTTACACTAAGTAATTTGGACGAACGGTTTAAAAAATATCACGATATTATTGACTTGAGTGCAGCGTCATTAAGCGGAGATTGATGAAAAAACAGCTCGGTTCAAAAATAAGCTACCCTTAGTACTAATTCTACGCAGACGAAGTCTTTTAGTTTTTGCTTCTCAAATATAATTTAACTTTCAATAAGAATTCCAGTAAAATAATAAAGAATTCCAAATAATAATGACTATTGGATCAAAGTTAAATAAGAAAGGGAACTGCTGTAACATTGAAAACAATTTAACTTAAGTGCTTGTCAACCCTAGTTGATAAATTATTAACGTTTCACTAAATCACGAAGTCCTAAGGGCACAATAATTATAACATTAAATATTAAACGGTTTATTTACAAACGTGGTTTGTGCGTAGGGTTACCATTTACGAGAAATATTAATTTAATATTGTCTTTTATTAACGCGAGTATCACACATTTAAATCAAATACTGGATTAAACGCGATTTATTATTTATATTGTTTAAATTATCGAAAAGCATCTGAAACGTCGGGATAAATATTTTAAACAATATAAATAATAAATTGCGTTTTAGTCCGGTATACAGTATTTTATTTAAATATTAATTTAGTTAATATTTTTATATAATGTATAAAAATTTTATGTTTTCTTGCGAATTTACTCACATCTTTTAACATAAGCTGTTGACCGCGACTTCGTTCGCGTGTGCTTCATCTTAAGCTGAGCTTCTACGCAAGCTATTTAAATGAAGTTAACTGTTTTTCCCGTTGTCCGATTTAGATGAAATAAATTCATTGTGATGTTGCTTCAGACTAAACTCAATATATGTATGTAGGTACATCTAAATCATTTCAGTATTTTCGGAGATGAGCGTGAGCAAATAGACAAAAACGTTAAAAATTACCGTACAAAACCTAGTAACATTTTGACAGGCGATTCATATACATATTATATTGGTTTTACTTTATCATTTGAGTCGTATAGAATCAAAGGCTATCTGACATTTTTGGTCCGGCAATCTACAAAAAAAAATAAGTTCTTGTCGTTTAGACTGTTATGTTTTTTTATAGATTTGGTTTTATCTTTAATTGATAATATTAATAGATACCTAAAACATGCAATGAATAATACCTACTACAAAAATAAAGGAGAAAAACGTTTTCTTTTTTAAATTGTTAACAATCAGCCATAAGACATATAGCCGCCTTTGATTTTAAACGACTCATTTTTAAAAATAAGAACTGTCTAACAGCTAACTATTTATCTTTAAATGTAACTCTCAGCGTAAAAGTAGAGATCTCATTGCTTAGATGATAGCGCTACTATTCCCTTTTATTTGGGGTCGGCGCAATTTGCTTGTCTCTTTCATTCTTTTCACTTGACATCTCAATAGTGACATCCCTCAAACGTATCATTCTTCCCATAATTAATCTGTTGTTTGGTCTGCCTCTTCTCTTATCCCATCCACTTTCATATTCATAACTTTTGATATACATGCTTATGATTGCATTTCTTTGTTGAAAACTTACGGTTAAGATGAATTTCGATACCTCACACGTACGTATAAGTTGAAGTAATCATAATTAGTGTTATTTTTTTTATCTATGTCGTCTGTTTTCGTTATCATGATTTTTAGATATTTTCATATAATCCAATTTTTTTTACGAATCTATAAGACGTAGTACGAAGTTGTATCATTGTAAAAATATAGTTGAAAACTGACAGTATAGTGAATACCGGATAATTTACTATGGGAGTATAACCGAAATAATAAAGGTTTTTGTTAATATTCTTTCGTTTTTAGTTATAATCACTAAAAAACATAGTGTGCTATGAATGTAATAAAATTGATTTAGGTGTAGTTTAATCCATTTTAATCACTGTGGAGAAAGTGGGTTTCCCAAGACATATGATTTATTTTACTACTAGCTGATGCCCGCGACTTCGTTCGCGTGGGGTTCGCTTTTGAGCAAGCTTTCTTCAAATGACATATCCTCCATCCTCTGTACTTGGTGATTTATTTTAGGAAAGAGCTATCAAATTAGTCATTGACGGTTGCTTTTGCATCATATTATCGACACGTTTAATGGTGGTTGAGATTGGGGTTCGAAGTATGATTTGAAATTCTATAGAAATACCATTGTTGAAAAAATGAACCTGACTTTAAAGAAATTTACTTATTTTTTTTATAAATTTAATTAGTGGTGAAGATACTGTATCCACCTCGATATTTATTTCATTTGATTGATTTTGAGACATTTTTTTTAAATTCCCTTTTCTCGGGATTCCTACTCGGGTTTCCGGTGCTAAATGCGGAAACCTCTAAGATACGAAGACAGTCCTTAAGAAGCAATAAAAGCAATGTCGAATAATCGTAATTCTGTAGAGAAAGGATGGATGAAAAGGTGAAATAAACGATCTCATAAGAAATACTTTTTCATATAATATTTCAATAATACATTTTCTATTTTTATAATATAATTCTTTAAAAAAATAAATAAATAAATACAAAAAAAAAATATTACCGTTCAACTTCAGATTCGAACTCGCATCTGAAGTTACGCAATGGGCCTGCATATCCCCTATTCTACGATTACATATATCGGAAATGGCGAAATAATCAAAGTATTTCATTTACATATCAAACTGTGATTGACATCTGACAATTCGAAAAAGTTCAACGCGAGTCAGTTTGCATTGCAATTTGGTGATATGGTGCCTTTAAAATTATTTTTAAATGATGATAACTTTTCTTTCTGATAACCGATTTCGATAAAACAAAGCCTATATGTTGCCCCGGGCTTTACTTAATATATTTGTGTAAATTGCATGAAAATCCGTTCAGTATCTTCGGAGATTAGCGTGAACAAACAGACAGACAGACAGACAGACGGACAGACAGACAGACAGACAAGAATCTTAAAAATTGCATTTATGCATTCTGCTACCCTTCTTTTATCACCCCTCTTAATTTCTGGTAAAAATATTTAGTGAAGCGTAATTTCGATCCTACTCTTTTATTATATGTATAGAAGATAATTTGTATCGGTCATTTTGTTAGTCAATAAATTATTGTATAATTTCTTGACTAACAAAATGACCGATGACATTTATTAATTTAATAAAAGATGATGCAGTGACAAGAATTGTAAAAATATTTGTTGAATTAGGTTCGGCATGTAAAGAGGATGAAAGAAACAAAAAAGAGGTATGAATCTGGTGTGAGTTGAAGAATCGAGAGTGGTGAAGTTAGGCGAACGTCCTCAATCAGATCGGGGACTTTCTTCAAAAGGGCCCTGGCCCTTTGAAGAAGTCCTTTGATCTGTCAAAATTACTCGAAACTGACGAGCGTGTATGAAAGTGGAAGAAGCGAATTTAGTATGTAATGATCGGAACATATGGAATTCCGTGATCTCTGCCTACCTCAATGGAAAAGAGTGTGTGTAAATTCATTAAATCTATTAAAATATTTTACATGAAAAATTTCAACCATGAATTCACCGCATATTCAAAAATCCATCTTAAAATCCAATATAAATGAAGTTTTAAGACGAAGTTGGGAAGTTTTAAGTTTTTATGGATTAAACTCTGAAACTCGTCGACTGTCATTACCCGTCGGGTCTTGTAAAAACTCGATTAGCGACTTCTTAAGTATTCGATTTTATGTCGATTGTGAATCAATTAAAGAATTTCAATACGTATTTATTAAGACTGTCATTAATTTAGGTAATTAATCTTATCTTAAATGTTTTGGAATGTTTACTTGTCAGACTATTTGTGTATTTTATTTTAATTTCGTAAAAGTATAATATAAATACATTTCGACGGGCTCGTTGGCGCGTTCGGTAGAACACCTGCCGTGCGCATCGATGGGTCGTGGGTTCGATTCCCTTCGATTCGATTCCCCTGGAGCACATGCTTATAATTTTCTGTAAGCATGTTTTCCCCACGTCTGGTAACTTCGGGCATTGATCGGGTGGGAGGAATATCTAAATTCCGACCGGATAACGAACCACCGTTCATAGATGGAAAAGCCGTGAAGTGCATATTGCGCGTTTCGGTTTCAGTCTATGGCTTTCCGAATGCTCGAAGTAAAAAATTAGGTCGACAGCGCATCATTGACTGATGTTCTGTGGCTGAGGTATCACCTACCATCAAGTGAACCTCATGCTCGTCTGTCGATATCTATCGACATAAAAAAAAAACATACGTCAATTGAACATTTCGATTATTAAAAAAAAAAAAAAAAGCTTTTATTTTTCCTTACTATTTACTATTCTATAACATTTCGATTAACATGAATAAATGTATGTATTTTAAATGCATTTTTGACTTTCTCATACCACTGATAAATTGATGATAGGTATGTAGACTTTCTCACAAGTTGTTCGCTTGCTGTTTTGGGCCCCAGGTATTTAATGAAATTTAAATAAATATAGGTTAATAATAATAGCTTTGTTTAGTTATTGATCATTTCTTCTTCCTGTCCTGTTCATTTTTTTTATTTGGGGTCGGCGCAGTATGTTCTCTTTTTCCATTCTCTTCTTTCACTCGCCATATCATCAGTCACACCTCTCAAACACATATTATTCTTCACACAGTCAATCCATGTTTTTTTCGGCCTCCCTCTTCCCCTATATCCATCCACCTTCATATTCAAAACTTTTTTAGATAAATGTTTTTCATCTCTCTCCATAACATTTAATATGTAACGTTTTTTAGTTATTGATTAATTATTTTTGTAATTTACTTTGTTTACATTACAGAACAATGGGAAGACACAGACTCTTGAAACACAGTTCATAACTATATCGGGAGTCTGGGTTTATTCACCATCGGTTCAAATCGGTTATCACACGGTTGTTGTTTTGTGTAATTTTATCTCTATTCAGTTTAAGCTTTCTTCTTTTTTGTACATATTTCTATACTTTTTTGTGTGTAAACTACAATAAGTATCTTTCATCTCATTTTTTTTCATGAAAAAAAAAACAAAAACATTTAATAGAAAAAAAACTTTGACTACATTATAACAAGACTATCTTTATTATTGGCTGCGAGTGAATCTCCCATGGAAACTGCCATAACATTTGTGTTTGTTATCAGATCTCAGAAACCGCTTAGCCAATTTGAACAATATTTAATTATATTTTTATGTTAGATATCGACAGACGAGCATGAGGATCAGTTGATGGTAGATGATACCCCAGTCACAGAAAATTAATCAATGATGCGCTGTCGACCTACATTTTACTTCAAGTATTCGGGCTAAATGAACTGTAGCAAATTAATGAGGTTTTGTCAAAGCTCGAATTTTCATTTTTGGTCCACAGATTTTTTTTAAATGTCGAAACATCTGGTAATTTTATCTCCGCTACAATATGCCGAAACGAATCGTTTTGGCTAGCACTGTTAGCTAGCTAGTTTATTCTGAGTAACTTTACAGCGAGCATTATGTCAGTTACGTTTTAATCCAGTTAATGTACTTTTCATTTAAATTTATGAAATCCCCTTAACAAAAGAAAATTATTACAAAATACGAGTATATACGTGAATAATATAAACTCGAGAAATAAACATAAGGCAATTTATCAATAGGCCAGGTGACAGATCTTAGCAGCACAGTAAATATTAGCAATATCAAGGAACGACGCTCAGCTTGCGAGTTGGATTAGCCGAGGACACATAAGGGTTGTCACTATATCGTTTAACGTCTAATTTTTAAGTCATGGTTTACTTATCTTATCACTTAACATCAAGTAGGAGCGTTCAAACAACTTAGATAAAACTATATTTAAGTTGTTTGAACACTAATAATAATTATTGAAACTTTTAATTTTTTTTACCACCTGAGGATCTGCAGATATGTTGCTGGCCTTTTTGCGCGTTTCGTTTCTCATAAATATTGCATATTGTGATCAAATATTGTTACCATTCAAAATAAATATTTATTAAAACATTTCGGCTATTTAAGAGAAAGATAGAAGGATAGATGCCTTTCTCTCAAATAACCAACATTAGCCGATATTTAAGTTAATTTATACATAGATTGAATTAGGTGTCCTGAAACCTCTTAAAAAGGACGGACTAATTCGAAGGACACATTGTTTATAATAAAAAAAACTAGTAACACGCCCCGAATTTGCAAGGATGCGATGTAGATGTACTACACACAAAAAATAGCCTATGTTACTCGCTGATAATGTAACTTTCTATTTGTGAAAACATTTTTAAAATCGATCCAGTAGTTTTTGAGTTAAATCGCAACAAACAAATCTTTCCTCTTAATAATATTAGATAGATAGATAGATAGATATCAACTTTATTTGCCACCTTAAACCCATAAAACAAACAAAACTAACATAAGATTATCAATTATGTAAACAATAATAAAAGTGATGGCAAATAGGACCCCTCATCAGCAAAGCAGCGACTAATGTCGCTACACTGATTTTCAGAGGAGACCCTGCGGCTGTGAGGACTTACGGACTTGTAAATAATTAATATTAGTATAGATTACTTGACCTTCGTCGTCTTATAATATATAATATTTTGCAAAATATATTAACTCTTCAAACTTTTCGCTTTCATCCTTCATAATATCAAAGGATAAAACAAAACCTCTAGAATAAAAATTAATTTATAAACTTTTCCATTTATAGGACAAAATGCGACAACCCTACGCTCGATTTATGTCCTCAACTCGAAACGATGAAATAAAAACTTTTTTACTTAAACCTTCGAATTAGCTCGGAAACTTCACATTCTGGCGTAACCTATTCACTTTATTTCAGACTCGCACAAGATTGATGATTTTCGCTTATAATCCAATTTAGTTTGCATTTTCGTGAAGGTTTTTGAATAAAAGTACGGTACGACGAACTCTTAGACGTGATAGGTATTATTAAAGCATATATTTCCACTACCTTACGAGGGATCGTGGATTTGAATCCCGCTAAATAACATATGTTTATCGATACTTCTGTACAAATATTATAAAGAGGAAAGATTTGTATTTCAGTATGTTATGAATAAACTCAAAAACTACTGGACCGATTTTGAAAATTCTTTCACCAATATAAAGCTACATTATCAGCGAGTAACAAAGGCTATGTTTTGTGTATAGTACATCTACATTGCAGCCGTGTGAAGCCAGGGCACGTTGCTATAATTTATATTCATGAAGTGGGGTGGCTACGATACACTTAGAAATCATTTAGAAATGTGAATCTGATTAATTTGATATTGCGAATTTACAAAAAAAAATATAACATTAACATATTTTTTACTCAAAAGCAAGGCGTTAAAGAGACAAAGAAGTATATTATGTTTTTTTTATATTAGATATCGACAGACGAGCATGAGGTTCACTTGATCACCTCAGCCATAAAACACCAGTCAATGAAGCGCTGTCAACCTACTTTTTACTTCGAGCAGTCGGAAATCCATAGACTGTTTTCCACCTATGAACGGGTCCACCTGACACCCGTTGAGAGCCCAGACGTGGGGAAGAGAAAATTATAAACATGTCATCCCGGTGGGATACGAACTTACGACCCATCGATGCGCGCCAATGAGCCCATCATTATTTACTTGAGAATTCTCGATATTTCATTCAATTCAATTTTCAGTCATCAAACAAATATTTTTCATGTACCATTTTTTGGTTTTTGCTTTTGATAACACAAGAAAACATACCAGCAGGAACTATCTGGAAGACACAGGGCTTATGCTGCGTGCCCACTGCGTTCGTCGCGCGACACAGCAGCGCTCCGTAGTCGCGTTCACTTGCCGCGCGATAACGCAACTCGCTGGCTGTGCCGCCCGTCGACACTAGGAATTAATAGAGAATTTAAAATGACTAAAAAATACTTATTACCATGTATAATATTAACGCCAGAATAATTTTAATGACTTTTTTTAAATTCAAATTATTCAGTAACATACTACGTTTACATTAGTACTACATTTAGGTGTCTAATTGGTCTCAAGAATTGCTGAATAATTTGAATTTTTTTTTCCCAAGACGTGAATCTAGTTTTGAGATTTATCAAACCATTTTTTCTCTACATAAATGTATATTTATGTAAGCTAGTATTAGCTGACCCGTGCCTACTTCGCTGGCAAAATAGCTCTCAGATAGCGAGATTTCTTCCGACTTACTTGACACTCATCATTATAATTTGACCAATTAACTCAATATCGTTATATTATCTTATTCTGGTGTATAAATCATAATACTGCAAAGTTTCATCAAAATCCATTGAGTAGTTTTTACGTGAAAGATAAACAAACATCCTCACAAACTTTCAAATTTATAATAAATAAATATGTATATTGATAGTTCTCATTAAAATAACTTTAATAAATTAATAAAATAACTTACCATATCTTGCCGGCGACACTTGGAAACTCTCTCCACTGTTATTGAACTGCCAGTAGAAGGCCACGTCAGACGGGTCGGCGCTGACTGTGCACCTCACTCGTAGAGATTCGTCCAGCCGCGCTCCGATAACTACTGGAGTGGGTTGGGCACACGTTGGAGCGTCTAACATTAAAAAATGATTAAATTATAAAAAATACACAATAATTGTAGGATATTAATCAGAATCCTATAAAATCTTATAAGAAGATATACATTAAAAATACTAAAACTAGTTTTTAACTATACTTTTTATACTCGTATGATTATTTTAAGTTATTCCTTTATTTCACAGCTTTGAAGCGTACGAATCGCGAATATCGGACCAACACTGCTGCCTAGTAAATTACAACGTACTACTACATTATTTCATTTGATTTCTCATACAACGATACGAATAATTTATAGCAAGTTGTTGATTCTATAAAGATACTCACTTTACAGACCTATATTTTAGATTTAATTTTAAGCCTAACGAGTTATATTGAAAATGCTCAACGTATTTGTTGTATTTTTACATTAATATAAACTTTTTTACATTAATACAACAGGTAAAGGATACATAAAGCTTTATTAGTTCGTACTTGGGCCTCAGGCGGTAAACATGGATGTCCAATAGTTATCTATAGCATCAAACGCACTCACATTGCACCCTCAAGAACACTGATTGGCTGGTAGACTCTCCGATCTGATTGGCCGCCCGACAGGAGTAGAGTCCAACATCTTGCCTTGTCACTCGTTGTAGCACCAGAGATTTTGTGCTGATGAAGACTCCTGATGACATGTTCTGACTCACTTGTTCATCCTGTATACATATACCATTAAGGCATATTTACAGGATGCAATTTTCATGCCTGTTGCATACAACTAATTGAAGCAATAAATATCTTGCATGATCTAAATAATACGTAACATTCTTGATCTATCATAAAAGTTTGATTCAATAATGTTCTTGATGTAAAGAGCACATAATATCCGCCTATAAGCAGTTGCTTACAAATTACAATAATTGGACGTCAATTATTGCGCTTAAATTATTGCTCAAAATATTAAAAAAATGTCTTTGACACACTCCGATACCGGTGTATGTTATTGTTGTATTATTAAGTGTAAAATCAAAAACATTTGTATGTCTTTTAGTAGCAAAACATGCGAACGCCTCAATATATTTTAATTTTACCATTCATTGTACTGTGTTTTCGACAAATAAATAATTCTTATTCTCATTCTTGTATGTACAAGAAAAATGCATCATGTAAATGGACCTTTATTATACTACACATGCAAGAAATTGTTAGTTGCAGTAAGATTCCTGCTGAGTTTGACATTTTACCCGTTTTTCCTGTTTTTCTGTAAACATTTTTCCCCCCTAGAAAGTGGTCTACTCGTATATTGACCCCTGGATGTCCTCAACGATACAGTTCATGCACAAAAGGGTTAAATTAATTTTTTTCTAGTGAGAAGTACTTTACCAGCTGTCTAATAAACATTTGATGTTGATGAATTCATGACATGAATAGCATGACAACCACGACAAAATTTTGTCGACCATTTTCTCGTGTTTTAATCGATTATCTTTTTATGTCTTCCGAGTGTAACATAAAACATGCGCACCACGACCGACAATTTTCTCGTAGAAGATATAAATTTTATCTAGAAGACAAAGAGGTCGAATATTGTTCTCAGATTGTTATTTATTATTTTATTTATCGGACAACATATTATATCTCGACATCGACAACTTTGTCTTCAGTCGTCCGCGAGATATCTTTTGATGGTTATGCTAGGTGCCGAGAGGCGAAGAGAGTGCGCCGCTCCTGCGGGCACTATAAGAGCAAGGAGGAGAGGGGAGCGTAGGAGAAGGTTCGCCCATCTCCTTCGCTCTCCGTAATGTGTCTGTTTAGGACACGGTAGTGCCATCGTGGCAAGTCGCCGAGGTCGCGGTAGTTTACACTGTTATCCCGCGGCCTCAACACGGCGAAAAGAGGGGCCAGAGGGGGTTTAGTGGGTCGGGTCACCAGGCTGTCTGGTTAGCAGACAGTCGCGAGTGACTCAACCCCACACTCTCCCGGCAGTTTCAAAAGAGCCCCGCCGGTGAGGTCAGGTTTGTTGAAACTTCCGCCTCTATAAAAAAAATAAAAAAAAGGTGGGCAATGGAGTTTTCTTAAAAGTTAAAAAACAGTACGAAGTGGTCTACAAGTTTGGGAACCTTTGATTATTATTTAATTTTAAACTTAACTTTTGACGAAATAGAGATATTTGACCTTAATTTCTGTTAGTAGTAACATCCAAGAGTAAGTACGTAAGTAGTAAGTAAGTACCAGTTTAAAGACTACGATAATTAGTAAAAACGGAGTACTCGAAAAATTGTCAGCTCATTTTTATATTTTTTTAAAATATTCCACTTAACAACTTTTTGGTTAAGCCTAAGTGTCTTCTTATTACGTTATTTTTACTGCTTCAATATTATTTTTCAGAAATTTTAAGTATTTTGAATACTTTACGATGGGCTCTAACGTTGAAGTATGAAAAGCTTTACAAAAAATGAGATTCTATAAAGATATTCATTTTACAGACCTATATTTTAAATTTAATTTTAACCCTAACGAGTTATATTGAAAATGCTCAACGTATTTATTGTTTTTTTAAAATTAATATAAACTTTTTTACATTAATACAACAGTGAAGTTGTAACAGGTAATGGATAAATAAAGCTTTATTATTATTATTTTTAAATTAACATTGTTTGTTTATTTTTGTTTGCGATAAATAAATAGGAGATTTTTAATTTAATAAATAAGATGAGAAATTACTTATAATTAAAATTTCTGAATATTTAATGACTTCTGTTGTTGACTGTACCATACACAGTAATGGGGAATGAGGCAGACTTGCATGTTTCACTATTCACTTTTTTTTTACAACCGGACCGAAACATTTATTATATCTCGTAAGATTTGAACCCGGAACCTCCAGTGCTAAAAGCAATGCGCATTATACATATTGTATTTTATGAACGCGAGTATCATACATTTAAATGAACTTCTACCAGATTACAGAGATGTACTTAAAAGTATCTCTAACTCTTTCATTACGAAGATAAAATGAAAGATAGACACATTTTATGAAGCCCTCAAATTTTGATTATCGTTTCAGTATTCCGCAGTTAGTCTGCCCGTTAAATACGTCATTACGTCTAGCAAATCACGTTTTAATACAATAAAATTAATTTATTTCACACAAAATGTATACCACTGGGGCACCACGTACATTCGGAATGTAAATAGTAAATTAAAATTTTAACTCACTCACGTTATGGTACCAGGAGATGCGGTGTTCTTTAGGATTCGACTTTATATTGCACTCGAAGTAAACATCGTCACCTTCCTTTATGTCGTTGGGATTCAGCGTACTGCCCAGGGACATACTAACGACCGGCTTGTCTGTGGGAAAATACACTCTATCAACTCTACATAGAGTCTAAATTTGCGAAAAACTTCAAACCGTTCACAAAATTGAAGCACAGTGCAATTTCTCGAAAGTTCTCGAATAGAGTTGTATGAAATCGAGGTGTTTATTTCATATCCGTGTTCTAAGATTTCAGAAGTTTCGGTACTAATTCAACTTCTGTATTTTGTTAATTTGAGCCTTATGTACTGGTGATTGGGTTCAAATTTAAGTGGAGCAATCTTTTAGTTTTGATAAGAGAATCGAGGATATTTAGATAAAAGTCGGAAAATTAGTTTTTCTATCTGAAAGATCTCACGTAGTGGAATTGTCGTTGTTTTGGGACATTACGTTTATTTTATGTTGATTCGTTTTATTTATGTCTAAGACGGATTTTGTAATTTGATAGTCATTCGGTTTTTGGAATTTGTATCAATTGAATTCTTAACGCCACTATCATACATTTAAACATAGATTATTTCAATAATAAGATGTGTCATACATTCTGACTTTTCGAAGACTTTTTAGTAAGTCTGCCCGTAATAGCTTTTTTAGGATATATGAATAAAATGCATAATATTATCACGTTTTAGTCTAGTGACAGATTACAGTAATTTATATTATTAAATTGAATTCGATTTTTATCATTATAATCATTGACATATTACTTATATCGAAAAGTATTAGGGCCTAAAAATTAAACATGAAGTATGTGGCTCATATAATACGATCCGTTTATAGTTTATTTTCAACCTGTAATAATTGAATCATTTTTCTTTAATTTATTTGTTTTTCATTAATCAATTCATTCACTTAAAGTAGTTCTTAAAGTTGAGTTTATTCTGAAGATGTCAGAGCGGTCGGAAATAGTGTTCGACAGAAAAATAACCTAGTCAAGTCCAAGAAAACTTTATTCAATTAGATTTTTAAAATTACTTTTGAATCGTCTATTTTTTTTTCAAAGTTACCACTGGATTCTACTCTAAACTAACTTAATTATATCTTACTAGTCGCGCGCCCCGGCTTCACACGGTTGGAATGTAGATGTAAAACGCCTAAGTTACTCGCTGATATTGTAGCTTTCTATTGATGAAAGAATTTTTAAAATCGGTCCAGTAGATCCAGAGATTACCCTCTACAACCTCACAAACTCATAGTTAACTTTACCACTTTATAATATTAAATTTATAATAATATATACAATATAATAAAGATATAAAACTATTTTAAATGTTTTCCTTTTTAAAAAAACAATGTAACACTTTAAATAACTATGTAAAAACAACCAATTACAACGTTAAAAAAAGTATTAAAGTGTCTTCAAAATTAACTTACAAACAACTCTCATCTTGAAGGAGTCCTCTAAGGCAACCCTAAGTACAGGGTTGTCAGCTCGACAGCGGATGGTGGTACCGTCGTCCTCCGGTTGCGGCAACATTGTCAACTTGCTGATCGTTGATGTATCATTTATTTGCTCGCTGTGCTGCAAATAACTGCGTATTTTAAGATCCCATTAAATACACTTTACTTAGTATACGCTATTCAAGGTTTTCACCACAGACATCACACAGCGAATCCAGGTTTTTGTCAACCGGTGCCTTCGGCAGATTCTTGGTATTTTCTGGCCCGAGAAAATTTCCAATGACCATCTATTGGAAACGTTACCGTGAAACTTCAGTTGGTCACCAGATAGCGCGTCACAAGTGGACATGGATAGGCCACACGCTTAGGAGGGATCCCACACACATACCCAAGCAAGCTCTGGAATGGACTCCCCAAGGAAAGAGAAAGCGTCGACGGACAATCCTGGCGACGCTCCGTGACGGCTGAAGCTAAGGCAATATGGTTGACGTGGCCTGAGGTGAAGCGCGTAGCTCAAGATCAAACGCGATGGCGAAGCAATGTGGACGCCCCCTGCCCCACCTAGGGTACTTAGGACTTTAAGTCAAGTACGTCATTCAAGGTTTTCGTGGTTATAAGATGAACTGAAGATAGGATAATAAGAAAGAGGATAAATAAATAATCGCAAAAATAGTTTATAGTAGAGTATAATAGTCATCATTTACACATACATACATACATATACATCACGCCTCTTTCCCATTGGCGTAGACAGAGATCACGGAATTCCATATGTCGATACTTTCACTTTCGCTTATTCCACTTTCATGAAAGCAGAACTTCGGTAAATATGTAACTCTCAGCAACCTTACCTTCCCTCGTGTATATTTTCTATTCTCCCGATACCAGGTAACTTGAGCTGATGGTCTACTGCCATGTGTGGTGCACACTAAGGTAACCTCAGTGTCCGCTGATAGAAGACCGGGCTTCTCATCTATCAACACTGACGTTGGTCGCACTATTTAAAAAAATACCAATAATTATCATCACTAATGATGCAAACTTTATTATCACAAGTAGAACACGTAAGTGTATATTTAATGCGTTTAAAGCGATTTACATATCAGAATGTCCGTGAGCATGCTTGCTGTAAAGCACAAGGGATGGAATAATAAATATATACAATGAAAAAACTGATTTTTAATAAATTGATCGTTAGTTAAGTTTTTTTGTGTTTTTCAGTGTTGTGACATATTTTTTTGCAAAGGCATGGTATCAACTATCAACCTTGTACTATGATAAAACCACCTTTCTGTTGGTTAACCCGTTAGTTTTGCCAGTAAAAAGCATGCATAATTTTATAATCGTGATTATAATCACAATTATTTCAAATACATGAATGTCGGGTGCGCTAAAAAATTTTAGTTTGGAAAAGTCAGGTTATGAAAATATGGAACCTACTAAAAGATAGTAAGAGTTCATAATTGTCTATAATCTATAATTATTATATCTGTACTTCATCTATAAACTTAAAACAGTACAGTATATTACCTATTAAATTGTGTAGAATTATTGTGTTGCCTCAATTATCATCAATAATAACTCACAGTTCATTTCCACCCTGGCAGTACGCTCATGCGGACTTAACAGTGCTGTGTTAGTTGCTTGACAGCGCACTGTGCTGTTCAGCCAGCTTCTCTCAGCGCCGCTGACACTTATCCTGCTGATAATGATCTTGCCATCATTTTTCAGAATGGTGTGGTCGTCTACTGGCGTGTTGTTGATAAGCCAGGAGAGAGTCGGTTGAGGTCGACCTGAGAATTAATTTAGGTATTCGGTGTTTTTTTTTTTCAATTTTTTTAAATAATCGTAAGTTCATGACATTTTTTTCTCGTTTGACATCTTATGTCATTTGCTCAGCGCTTAATCGCTGCGACCGAGCCAAAAACTACAGGTGTGGCCACTCTTTTTAATCGCTTGATAAAATGTTTGTAAGGAGCTGCAATCATTACACCATGCTGTACATAACATCTTGAATTGTAATAATAAAAAAAACGTATAAGAAACACAGGTTTGTCCTCTATCAGCATGGTGAAATAGGAGTAATGAAATAGGACTCTCCCTGCCCCATAATATGACGTAATAAATAGCCATGACTAGCCGTGTCTAGTGGTTGCGACCAGTAGCCTTATTTGTAGCAGCACAGCAGAAAGGTTTTTTTTTATGTCAGATATCGACAGACGAGCATGAGGTTCACTTGATGGTAGGTGATACCTCAGCCACAGAACATCATTCAATGATGCGCTATCGACCTAATTTTTACTTCGAGCATTCGGAAATCCATAGACTGAAACCGAAACGCGCAATATGCACTTCACGGTTTTTCCATCTATTTAAGTAACCTATTTCTATATCTATACTAATATTATAAAGAGGAAAGATTTGTATTTTTGTATGTAACGAATAAACTTAAAAACTACTGGACCGATTTCAAAAGTTATGTCACCAATGGAAAGCTACATTATCGCTGAGTAACACAAGCTATATCATTTTATTATTAGAAAAAAATAGAGATCCTTAGAAGTCTTTACTAAAACCAAGCCAAGGTGTAAAAAAATTAGCGAGTACTACACCTCGCCGCCTGCGCGAGCAACGCGGCGAGGGGTAATACCTACCTTGTCATTTTGTTAAATTTTTGCGGTTTTGTTACTAATTAACTCAAAAACTACTCTACCGATTTTAAAAATTATTTCTATTATAGACAGCTATATTATCAGTGAGTAACATAGGCTAGACATTTTTTTTATCTACAATGCACCCGTGCGAAGCCGAGGCGTTTTGCTAGTCATACTAAAAACTATCTCTACAGAATTTATTCATATAATCACACCTTTAGCATTTTAATATGAGTGGGAATTGAAGACGTCTGCATGTAAGCGGTGTAGGGTTCAGTTAAAAGTTGGGTACTTCTCATAACGAGATGGTCCACGGTATATTGGATTTCACCGAACGCCTCAATTTCAACTTTTGCCAATATTCTTCACTTTTATCGAATTTTCTCTTTATCGGTCTGATAGAATGATAATGAGTAGCTTAAATAGAATGGAAATCAAGTTTATTGAACCATAGACTATATATGTCTATAAGCTGTTAAGACTTAGTGGAAACTCGTTGCCCTTTGCACTGAAGGTCCAAGGTTCAAATCCCGGGAAATCAAGATTTCCGGAGCCACTGAAAATCAGAGTAGAAAATTGCCTACCAACTTATGTTTGTTTTTCGTTAAAAAATATATTTTATTAGTAAAATATATTTATATACATATTTCAAATTTTTATGAACATATCTTATATGCTTGCTCGTGCCTGCGACTTCGCGTGGGTTTCATCTTAAGCTGAGTTTCTAAGCAAGCTATTTAAATGAAGATACATTTTCTTCCCGACATCCGATGTCTATGAATATAAATTTTGATGTTGCCCCAAACAAAACTCAATCTATGTGTCAAAGCTACATGAAAATCAGTTCAGTATCTTCGGATATTAGCGTAAACAAATAGAAAAAAAATCTTTAAAATGATTTTATGTTACTGTTTATTTTTAATCGTACTCTCCATTACTGTTAAAAAAAATCAATTTATAGACATTTTTATTCTACTGACATTTTATTAATTGTTATATAGATACTAGCGACCCGCCCCGGCTTCGCACGGGTCTATATTTTTTGACAAAAAAAGCAGGGGTTGTATGTATTTTTTAATGCCACATTAAAAAAAAAAAAAAACAAAAAATTTCGTCCAAAAATTAAAAAAAAAATTACGGGTGAACAACCCTTATCACTTAGGGGGATGAAAAATAGATGTTGTCCGATTCTCAGACCTACTGTATACGCATATAAAATTTGGTAAGAATCGGTCGAGCCGTTTCGGAGGAGTATGGCAACGAAAACTGTGACACGAGAATTTTATATATTAGATTTTCAAATATACTCTTATAAGTAGTTATAAGCTTATTCCATTCTATTTTCAAAAATAGAAGAGGATTTGAAATATAATAACCGGCAAAGTCTATCAAACAAAGGGAAAAGATAAGAATTATCATTGTTACTCAAGTGTTTTGGACAATGGTGAGAATAATGCCAGTACGTAACCTTGGAATGGGATTTGTGTAAGCCTTTTGTGAGAAAAATCTTGGAAAAGCCGAAACTCCATTGAGATATCATCAAAAGGAATAAGCATTTCGTTGCTTTTGGACTAACACAACTTATAGACTAAGAGATGAAAGAGTAGTTCGGGTAATTTTGACGGGCACGTTGGCATGTTCGGTAGAACACCTGCTGTGCGCATCGATGGGTCGTGGGTTCGAATCCCACCATGGCGACATGTTTATAATTTTTTGTAAGCATGTCTTGAAGTAATTAATTATAATAATAAAAACGTCCCCACGTCTGGTTAGTTCGGGCATTATATATCATAGGAATATGAAAATTCCGACTAGGTATCAAACCACCATTCATAGATGGAAAAACCGTGAAGTGCACATTACGCGTTTCAGTTTCAGTCTATGGTTTTTTCCTCGATGTCATGTGTCCCCGATAGAAAACAATAGTGGAAGATAGAGAAAAAATACAATATAAAAATACTAAAAGCAATTAAAAACAACTAATTTAAACTAAAAGTCTTAGAATTATATGGAAAACAACCTAAAATCTTAATAACACAGATAACTCCTTATTCTAAAAAAAACCAGAAGTATACACCAACTCTTGACCGCCTCCGTGGCTCAATGGTAAGTACAATGCGTTTAGCATCGGCAGTCCTGGGTTCGAATCCCGGGGGAACAAGATTTAAAATAAAAATTTTCCCATCGGGCAAAGCACAGAAGCCTGTACCTACTAGCCTGTAAAGAAATGATCAGTAAAACAGACAGGGTCTGCCCCATGCCCCACTAGGGGACTCCGGAATTCACTTTTACCCACCAGCTCTTAGACTATAACGGATATTTACGTCGGCTCGTTAAATTTTACACCTAAGTCGGCAGTTTGCGGTCCCCGGGCAGCGGAACACACGGAATAACTTATTATCGTACGTTTTGTTTCATTATAAAGTATTGCGATTTCGCTACATTTTAGATTTAATTAAATTTAGGGATGTCAGCAACTCGGTAATATTGTATCCAAAATTTTTGCGTTTATCCGCTTGAATTAAAATTCGGTAATATTGTATCTAATTTTTTTGTGTTTAGGCAAAAATATTCTTATCAAACCTCCGTGACTCAATGGTAAATGCGTTTAGCACCGGATGTGTTGGGTTCGATTCCATTTAGGTAGCTATTGTTTTATTTTACACTATCAGTCCGGACAGACGTTGTTCGATCGTTAAAATTCTTAATTCATCTATCATTCTCAATCCATGAACCATCCACCTACTCAAACGCACAAAAAAGAAATCATCAAAATCGGTCCAGCTTTTTATTTGAGCATTCGGAATCCATAGACTGAAACCGAAACGCGCAATGTGAATTTCACGTTTTTTCCATCTGTGAACGACTGTTTAATGCCCGAAGTGACCAGACGTTCAGAAGATACAAATTTATACAAAATTATAATCTTGTCACCCCTGGTGGGATTCGAACCCACGACCCATCGGTGCGAAAAGTAGGTGTTTTACCAAACGCGCCAACGAGCCTAATCTATCTATTTATTTATCTATCTTTCAGAATAATTCATAAACTGAAATGCAAAGTTTGAAAGTCTCTCCTATAAGGATTTTAATTATAGTCTTAAGATTTCAGTTTTTGCTTTTGCGTTGCTGAAGTCAGATGTCTTCAAACATAATATACTATATCTTTTATTCATATCAGAAAAAACTCATAACGGGAAAGCCCAAAGTCGAGCGACAAAATTTCTCATCTCGAATTTAAAGTTCCAGAACTATGTTCAAAGTTTTCAAGCACTCAATTCAGAATGTTTTTATGTTGTGGTGGTTTGAATTTAATATTTTAAATTCTACGTCATTTTTCAAATATTGTACGATATTGAAATCAAACAAATCAAATTAAAATATAACAGAATCCAAAATTTTACATCGAAGTTTGTTTATAGCTAGTACTGTTTTGGGTGATATTTTTCAAAATTGTTATTGCACATAGTATATTTTTTTAACGACTAGCTAGTGCCCGCGACTTCTATTTTTCTACATTTATATATACTACTACTTTTATATATATATATATATATATATATATATATATATATATATATATATATATATATATATATATATATATATATATATATATATTTATATTCTGTAACCTAATGTACGTCCACTATGCCCATTTTTGCATCTAATGTGGCGTCCACCTGCTTACGACGTCCATATACGGACGTCAAATAGGAGACTCCGCGCAATGTTTGTGAAATGACACACTGATACTAGAAATGTCAAAATATTAAAAAACAATTGGACGTCATTTTGCTTGCAATCTTGCTAACGAAAATATTTACGTAGTTCCGTTGAGTTCCGTTGCAAAACGAATGGCGCGGATGTCAATTTGTGAATACTTTCATTGATAGCCCTGTTTGACGTCCGCACAAACTTTAGAGATGCGACGTTGCCGTACTGTGCGCATTGTTGTCTGTTAATGTTTTGGATAAATCACAATATTTCTAATTTATATGTCACTGTATACGGGCGTCGCGTCGTGTTTGTTTCATAAGATATTTGACCTCCGCCTCTTTTGGCAAAATGAACAGTGAAAATCGTCGAAGTGCAAGGATATTAAAATTACTACGAAGAGATAAAGGTAAGTTTAGTATTTTGAATTTTTTATAATTCCGATAAACCGAGCGAGCGAAGCGTCTTTGCATTAACAGGCCAAATTTTCTTTCGTCTTTGTTGAGTAGTTTTTTTGTATGTCAGGTCGTAATCGCGAGGTTTACTGTTCGTAGAATTTCTAGTATTAGGTACCTACTTTAGTCTAAACTTTCACAGTTATATCTATTTGACATCAAATCGTAACATATATACGTAATTTTGAAAACACCTTTATTCTGAGTGGAATAAGATAGTTTTATGTTTGTAATGCATTGAATATTATTTAATATGGCTGTTTTCGACGTCCTTTATTTTTAACCAACGGATTGTGTCATTTTATTGCGGAGTTCCTATCCCACCTTCCAGCTCCAGCATCAGATCAGCCCCATATTATCATAATATTACATTATCACGCGATATACATACGAATATAGGTACAATATTTTGTGTTAATTTACGCATTTTACTTATTATTATCTCTAAAATTCTTTAACTAACCGTTGTCGAGAAGTATTTCTAAGCTGTTATTAGTAGTCTCAGTTTTTATTATTCATTTTTATTAATTGACATGTTTTCTACCTGGATACATAAATAAACGAACCCTAGGAGCTCTAATCCCAAAAAAATCTCTAAAAAAGCAAAAAAAAAATAGGATTTTGTAAATAAATCTTTAAAGTTAAATATCTCCATACCTAACCGTTTAGTTTCGGTCTTCGGACAACATATTACGCAATCAAATCCATCAGAAATGACCTCAATAATAACTTCCTTTAATATTTTGCACGACTTTCCCTGTAACCTTGTATAATGTATATACTATACTAGCTATAAATTTTCATTAGGAAAAAAAAAACAGAAAACGTTTTTCTAATCGCTACATTTACTCTGGTAAGAAACTCTAAAATAAAAAGAACAAAAAATCACAAAATATACTTGCTTATAACAATTTGAACTGTTTGTCTTACAAAATTAAGAAAAACTGTTTTTTTTAACCCTAATTCTATAGGATTAAGGTCTCAGACAGGCGCGGCCTGCGGTGACGGCCAGTTGCATTCGCTTGCAGTTGTTAAGTTAATACTAGACAATGTATAGAGATTCATTGTCTAGTATTGTGGGTAATACTTATACAGATTGCCGGTAACATAATATACCTACCTACCTAATGTAACAAATTATTTCAGATACTGAGGATTCAACTGAATTAAAAAACATAAGGAATGTTTTTAACAAGGTTCCTGAAAAACCAAGACGAATATCATTAGTAAGAAACAAATTTATTTACTGTCATACGGTTGTTTTAAAAAGTGCATAAATATTATATTTTTGTTTTACAGAGACCCAGATATAATATCCCATCATACGCACTGTCAAATACTAGCATTAACGATTCCTTCGATATTGATAAAAATAGGGATGAAACCTACGTACCGTCTACGGACGACGATACAATAAACAGCCTTAATACTTTCATTGATGATGTAACGAATAATTTAGACGACTCATCTCATATAGAGATAGATTTGAATCTGAACTGTAATAAAACATATTTGCGAGACCACAGATCAATAACTGACACCGAAACACCGGATAATTCTTTACCATCAGATTCAGTTACAACTGTCAGTCTTCCTCTGCAAGATGTTGCCAGCAACATTATCATCGGAGCAAATATTTTAGCTGATGACAGTGATAATTCAATTGTTGAAAATTCGGATAATTTAAATGTGTTAGAACAATCTCACTATCCAATGCATATCCCACCGAGTGAAAGTGATGAATCGTATCTTTCAACAACTAGCCAATCGTTATCACAAGGCCATAGTACTCAGATACAAGACACAGTACCTTTCACATCAAGTCGCGTTTCTGATGATGATAAACATATACTGCAGAGTGATACTAATGAATGGAATTTAACAAACAATTATACGATAACTAGCCAATCGTTATTACAAGACCATAGCACTCAGATAGAAGACACAGTACCTTCCACATCAAGTCGCGTTTCTGATAATGACATACATATACTGCAGAGTAATACTAATGAATGGAATTTAACAAACAATTATACGATAACTAGCCAATCGTTATTACAAGACCATAGCACTCAGATAGAAGACACAGCACCTTCCACATCAAGTCGCGTTTCTGATAATGACATACATATACTGCAGAGTAATACTAATGAATGGAATTTAACAAACAATTATACGATAACTAGCCAATCGTTATTACAAGACCATAGCACTCAGATAGAAGACACAGTACCTTCCACATCAAGTCGCGTTTCTGATAATGACATACATATACTGCAGAGTAATACTAATGAATGGAATTTAACAAACAATTATTCGATAACTAGCCAATCGTTATTACAAGACCATAGCACTCAGATAGAAGACACAGTACCTTCCACATCAAGTCGCGTTTCTGATGATAATATTCCTAATTTTTCTAATAACACTAGCTCCGAGTTTGACGACAGCGACAGAGATGCAACGTACAATCCTGCATCTGAGGATTCTTCCAGTGTGACAAGTTACATTGAAGAAATGGATCAAGAATTAAATGACAAGCATCAAAATCAGCAATTGAGCCTCGGACTTCGTCGTTTAGAGAAACCCCAGGTGGGTGGGATCTCTCTTTTTTTACTTAACCTCTTGCAGTGTCGCTGATTTTGACCTAGCAATATTTATGGACTCAAATATCTCAAACCACTTAGACATTTAATCACTGAACATTTTGTCAATTGACATGCCATACATAACAAACATACACACATACACATTTATACATAATTAGCAATGATTCTGTAATTCATTGAAAAAATTAATTTTTAAATTCAGTATTTACCAGAAAAATTGACATTTTTCTGGTAAATACTGATGATAATATTGTATGTGTTTTTATATGTATGTTTATTGTTTATGTATAGTTGGATAATATGCGTGTATGTATGTATGAAATAATTCAGGTTTTCTTATTAGTATTACTTTTTGATTTTATTTTTTGCACTACCCATTTCTTCTCTGTTGTCTCACTTGTACCATATGGTTGCCTGGAAGAAATCGCTACTTAGCGATAAGGCCGCCAGTTGTACTTTTCCTATGTGTTTCTATGTTTGTATATCTCTGTATTTCTAGTGCAATAAAGTTTTAAATAAATAAATAAATAATAATTTACATACGTAAACTGTTACTAATATGGGCTCAAATTGCCTGGAGGAAAGGCATGTTATATTTTATATTATTCGAATAATTGACAACAAGTATTATTTCAGGATTTGACAACAAGTAATAATGAATATATAAATAATAATGCCAATGGAAAAAAGTTAAAAAGAATCAGAACCAAAGATTATTGTTTTTTTTGTGAGGTTGATGTGTTAAACTTTGCGAGACATATATTACGAAATCACATTATGGAACCTGAAGTACAAAAAATTATAAGTTATCCTAAGAAAAGCTTCACACGTAAAAATTTACTAACGGAGTTGCGCAAAAAAGGCAATTATATAAAAAATGTTGTAAAATGTGACAAACCAATGAAAAAGAGTTGCTTACCTGTCGATTACTTACCTTGCGAAAAATGTTTAGGCTTTTACTCAAGAAAGCAATTATGGAAACATAAAAAAATATGTCAACCGTTATCACAAACCGCTAACACTCAAGTTCAAGCCCAAAATTTTATGTTGCGCAACCTAAATATTGACAAAAAACTTAAAGAAGAGGTATTTCCTAAAATGAGACCGGATAAAATATCACTACAAGCTAAAAGAGACATGTTGATTTGTGCCTTTGGGGCCCAATATTTAAGGATCCATCGAGAAAAACACTTTGTCAACGTCACGTCGCGAAAAATGAGAGAATTGGCTAAACTGGTACTAGAATTGAAGATGCTGAAACCATCACTTAATAATTTGATAGATTATTTGAAACCTCAAAACTATGATTTAATTGTTACTGCAACCAAAAAAGTATCAAGTTATGATGATATAAGAGACCGCTATGGATCACCTACATATGCCATGAACATCGGCACGAGCTTAAAACAGTGTTGTAACATAGCTATATTGAATACCTTAAAATCTGGCAGCAGCGTGCAAACTGCTACAGTAGAAGCTGATCTCAAGACGCTTATTCATCTCATTGAAGCTAATTGGAAGTTTGATGTTTCCAGTCAGGCCTGCAGTGACTTACATTTGAAAAAATGGAATAAAATTACGATTGTTCCTCTTGCAAAAGACTTAAAACTCCTCAAAAATTATCTATGCGAAAAATCTAAGTCTGCAGCAACTAAGTTAAGAGAATCCGAATCCAGTAGTATTGAAGCGTACAACACTCTGTCAGAGACAGTTTACTGCCGCATTCTTCTTCTCAACAGACGGCGGCCTGGGGAACTCCAACGACTCCCTCTGAGCATTTACCAAGAGACTAATAATGATAACAGTGCATATGAGGAATTTGACCGTGCTATTTCAGGTGTGGAAAAAATGCTGGTAAAAAGTTTCAAGCGCATTGTCATAAGGGGTAAAAGAGGTCGAGGTGTGCCTGTTTTGCTTACTGACGAAGTTCAAAATGACATCGATTTGCTAATCTCTGTGAGACGTAATTATGTAGGTTAGTGAATCAATCAGTACATAAAAGCTATTAATGATAACAGCACCCTGCGGTTTAATACGGTGATCCAACATAATATATTATATAGCCTATGTTACTTAATGATAATGTAGCCTTGCATTGGCCAATATAATTAGAAATCAATCCAGTATTTTTGAGCTGACTCGTAACAAACATACAAATCTTTCCTCTTTATAATATTAGTAAAGATTTCATGTATGATTAGGTTAACTGGCAGTGACACAAATTGTTCATTTCTTAGATATTACAATTAAGTGACTTAGAATAACTATGTATGTATTCGATTTTTAGAATAAAACAGGTTAAATTGTGTTTCGGAGAGCAGTGATGGAACGCAAGTCAAAACCATATCACTTAGACATTTAATTACTGGATATTTTTTGTTTGTAATTATTTACTCTGTTGATTGACATGCATTTCATCAATGGCCGCTGGTACACCGTTGTATTTAGTAGGTATACCGAGGTTCGATGCTCTTTGATAAAAAGCGGGATCGAGTTTCTTGATGAATTCTACTCAGTCTTGTTAATATACCTTTTCGAAACCACGTTAGTCACCATAAACCACACAGAAATATTTCCGAATCCAAACAATGTTTTGATTTAAATGATAATAATGAATTAATTATATTTTATTTTTAGGTGAAAACAATGACTTTTTGTTTACAAAATCTGGATCGGAAAGTGCATTATGTGGCTATAAGGTATTGAAAAAGTACGCCACTGCATGTGGAGCTCAAAATCCAGCAGCTATCACTACGACTAGGCTCCGCAAACATTTGGCTACGTTAACTCAGATGTTTAACCTTAAAGAATCTGACATTGAACAACTAGCCAACTTTATGGGGCACACACAGGCTGTCCACAGACAAAACTACAGATTGCCTGATGACGTTTATCAGACGGCCAAACTGTCCAAATTACTGCTACTTATGGAGAGTGGCCAAGCAGACTCTTTCAAAGGCAAATGTTTGGATGATATAAACTTAGACTTAGAACAAGATTTACTACAAAATGCAGAGGATCACGATCATTGTGATGGTGATGAGTTAGTGGAATACGACGCTGCACCAATGACTGAAAGGACAAATGAAACGGACTTCACGGAAGATAACCCTGTCATAAATCCGAAGCCATTAACCGATGTAACTAATATAAAGAAAAAACGAAACCTTGTTCCTTGGACCACAGAACAAAAAAATATAGTTAAAACGTTTTTCAGAAAACATATTAAAAATAAACAACCGCCAAAACGCCTTGAGTGCGAGGAACTTCGTAGTCAGCATCCTAAACTTCTTCACAACAAAGACTGGTTAAAAATCAAAGTTTTCGTCCAAAATGCTTATACAAAAAATAAATAACCGTGTCAGGTATTTATGGCATATGCGGACGTAAGATTAACCTAAAATATTAACAGTTGATCGGAAATATATGGACGTCAAATAATACTCAGTGTGAATATTTTTGGGTAATATTACGTCCACATTATGAAAGAAACCTTTGAATTAAACGTCTCTCAGATAGGCGCGGCCTGCGGTGGCGGCCAGTTGTATTCGCTTGCAGTTGTTAAGCGAAGTGACATTATCAGTATTTTAACCCTTTAGATACATTTAGCGTAAGAAGATGGAGTCAATTGTAGATATTGATAGGTTTTTATATAGAGGTTTGTTTTATGATATTCTGACCAACAACCTCACATGGCCTTGGATAGAAACTCATTTCATTATAAGATTTTACTGCATGAATTGCAAATGGGTTGTTGATTTCTACAATAAACCGTCCCATATTGTTGCTGACATGAATAGTCCCGAAAATATAATTTTGTTACTTGATCGTGCTGAGTTTTGGTGTTCAAACTGCGAGTTTAGTATTTATGATCACTATCCAGAAGATGAGTGCTACTATTGTACCTAATATGTCCTACAACATTACTCTAACTTAAGTTCTTTTCGTGAGAGGCTATTTTTGTTAAATTTTGTTGTTTCATTTGTTTTGAGCTTTATTGAAATATAATTATTGTTTGTTTTAAATATGGACGCTATATTACTAAAAAAATGTGTTTGTGTGTACTTCATACGCTTCTGTTTGATTGCATTTAACTTTTATTTAATTTTAATACTTTGGTACTTTAATGAAACTGTTAAAGTTGAATAATGTACATGACAAGGATTTAAATCTAAATAAAATACTGTATACCGGATTAAACCGTGGTCGCGGGGAGACAGCCTGTCTCCCCGCGACCACGAAAAAATAAATATATTATTTTATTGATAAATAATTTTAGCAATATAAATAATAAATCGCGTTTTAATCCGGTATACAGTATTTTATTTAAATGTGTGATACTCGCGTTAATAAAAGACAATATTAGGATTTAAATCGAAAATATTCTTACGTCCGTTGAGCATTCACCCTTATACGGACGCCAGATTCCCCTAAAATATTAATACTTAGTATTATTTGACGTCCATATCTCCGATACCTACCTGATATAAGAAATATATGGACGTCAAATAATAGTTAGTATGAATATTTTAGGGTAATCTGGCGTCCGTATTATGAAGACACAGAGACACATATTTTTATAACGGACACCAGATTATTGTAACAATTGATTACATTATATTGTAATATATGACAATGTTTAGCTTTAAATTACTCCCTTGTCATTTCAAATACCAAATTATGTTAGTTATGTTTCTTAAAACTTTATTATATAAAACCATATTACATAGGTAGATAACCTCACTGAATTGAGGATTGATAGAAGATGTATGTTTAATAAAGGTTTCTAATTTAAGTTCTTTTCGTAAGAGGCTATTTTGTTAAATTTTGTGCATTTTAATTTGTTTTGAACTTTGTTGAAATTATTTTTGCTTTAAATATGGACGCTATATTACTAAAAAATTGTATAATGAGTGTTATTTGGCGTCCGTATATTTTCGTTTCTTATTATTCCTTATAACTTTTCACGCTTATGTTCGATTGTATTTACCTGTTATTTAAGTAAAATTTTATAAAACTTAGTTATAAAATTTTACTTAAATAACAGGTAATTACAATCTCCTCTCTCTTAAACCTGTTAAAGTTGATCGGAAATATATGGACGTCAAATAATAGTTAGTATGAATATTTTAGGGTAATCTGGCGTCCGTATTATGAAGACACAGAGACACATATTTTTATAACGGACACCAGATTATTGTAACAATTGATTACATTATATTGTAATATATGACAATGTTTATCTTTAAATTACTCCCTTGTCATTTCAAATACCAAATTATGTTAGTTATGTTTCTTAAAACTTTATTATATAAAACCATATTACATAGGTAGATAACCTCACTGAATTGAGGATTGATAGAAGATGTATGTTTAATAAAGGTTTCTAATTTAAGTTCTTTTCGTAAGAGGCTATTTTGTTAAATTTTGTGCATTTTAATTTGTTTTGAACTTTGTTGAAATTATTTTTGCTTTAAATATGGACGCTATATTACTAAAAAATTGTATAATGAGTGTTTTTTGGCGTCCGTATATTTTCGTTTCTTATTATTCGTTATAACTTTTCACGCTTATGTTCGATTGTATTTACCTGTTATTTAAGTAAAATTTTATAACCCTTAGTTATAAAATTTTACTTAAATAACAGGTAATTACAATCTCCTCTCTCTTAAACCTGTTAAAGTTGATCGGAAATATATGGACGTCAAATAATAGTTAGTATGAATATTTTAGGGTAATCTGGCGTCCGTATTATGAAGACACAGAGACACATATTTTTATAACGGACACCAGATTATTGTAACAATTGATTACATTATATTGTAATATATGACAATGTTTAGCTTTAAATTACTCCCTTGTCATTTCAAATACCAAATTATGTTAGTTATGTTTCTTAAAACTTTATTATATAAAACCATATTACATAGGTAGATAACCTCACTGAATTGAGGATTGATAGAAGATGTATGTTTAATAAAGGTTTCTAATTTAAGTTATTTTCGTAAGAGGCTATTTTGTTAAATTTTGTGCATTTTAATTTGTTTTGAACTTTGTTGAAATTATTTTTGCTTTAAATATGGACGCTATATTACTAAAAAATTGTATAATGAGTGTTATTTGGCGTCCGTATATTTTCGTTTCTTATTATTCGTTATAACTTTTCACGCTTATGTTCGATTGTATTTACCTGTTATTTAAGTAAAATTTTATAACCCTTAGTTATAAAATTTTACTTAAATAACAGGTAATTACAATCTCCTCACTCTTAAACCTGTTGAAGTTGATCGGAAATATATGGACGTCAAATATTAGTTAGTGTTGATAAAATATATATGTTTAATAAACGTTTAATTTGATCACAATTTTAGTTTCATTCATATCAATATTTTTTAATATTGCTTATTATAAACAGTCTATGGTACAGCACGGCTGGGCAATCCATGATCTCGAAGTGGGGGGATCGAGGGTTTTTGAATGCTAAGAACCTTCAGAACCGCGAAGTGTGCAGTCTCAGGGATTATATCCACAACCGCGAGTCCGTGATGCATCGTGCATGATATTATAGGCTAATAAGAATGGCAACGTCGCATTCTACAAAGGAATTGCAATAAGTAGTAGAATGAATTTTAAAATCATGTATATCATAGGAGTCCTGATGAGTGGTAACATGGATAGGAGTCCATATTGGTTTCCTTCTGTCTGGCAATATACGAATATTTGTATATCAACATATCGTAAATTTTTAAGGAAATAAGTTGTACATGATTTTTGAAATTAGTTAATGGACCAATATTCGCTGTCATAGTTTATAAAAATGAACTAAAAGTCGTGGACGTTACAATAATGCGAAATGAAAAGACGTAGGATCAGTATTGTGATGTAAATATATATATATATGTATATATATATGAATATTATTTGCACCATTAGTCAATTAGTGAATAGTACTGACCTGCCCTACATTCCAAAGGCGTTGAGCAGAATTTTTAGTAACAAATCGGATGGTATGCAATGTATGTTAAATAAGTTGATTTTGGTCTTATTTAGAAAAGAGTGTCCATGGAGTTTCTTGCCGGTTCTGCTCCATGAGACCCACTTTTTGGAACCGTGCAACTAGACGTTTCATAAGAGCCTGCAAAGGCCTATTTGAAATAAAAAACTTTGGATTTTGATTTTGATTTAATGCAACTTAAGTAGTTGTCATATTGCTGTTTGCTTTCGGGTTTGTAATTAAAGATAAATATGTAATTAATTTTGTATAGTTAATACATTCTTACTGGGAAGAGACAGTATCTTTAAATCAACAGGAGTCTTCATCTTTATATTTTTAATATTTTCATTCGTATGCTACGCCGTAACCAGCTGATGCTACGGCGTAGCATAGTTTATAGCATGGTATACTATATTTGTTGGCGTGGCGTTCTATTCTTCTACTATGTTGCCATACATTTCGTTAGTATGGCAACATAGTAGAAAAATAGAAGTCGCGGGCACTAGCTAGTCGTTAAAAAAATATACTATGTGCAATAACAATTTTGAAAAATATCACCCAAAACAGTACTAGCTATAAACAAACTTCGATGTAAAATTTTGGATTCTGTTATATTTTAATTTGATTTGTTTGATTTCAATATCGTACAATATTTGAAAAATGACGTAGAATTTAAAATATTAAATTCAAACCACCACAACATAAAAACATTCTGAATTGAGTGCTTGAAAACTTTGAACATAGTTCTGGAACTTTAAATTCGAGATGAGAAATTTTGTCGCTCGACTTTGGGCTTTCCCGTTATGAGTTTTTTCTGATATGAATAAAAGATATAGTATATTATGTTTGAAGACATCTGACTTCAGCAACGCAAAAGCAAAAACTGAAATCTTAAGACTATAATTAAAATCCTTATAGGAGAGACTTTCAAACTTTGCATTTCAGTTTATGAATTATTCTGAAAGATAGATAAATAAATAGATAGATTAGGCTCGTTGGCGCGTTTGGTAAAACACCTACTTTTCGCACCGATGGGTCGTGGGTTTGAATCCCACCAGGGGTGACAAGATTATAATTTTGTATAAATTTGTATCTTCCCCACGTCTGGTCACTTCGGGCATTAAACAGTCGTTCACAGATGGAAAAAACGTGAAATTCACATTGCGCGTTTCGGTTTCAGTCTATGGATTCCGAATGCTCAAATAAAAAGCTGGACCGATTTTGATGATTTCTTTTTTGTGCGTTTGAGTAGGTGGATGGTTCATGGTTTAAAAATATAAAGAATGAAAATATTAAAAATATAAAGATGAAGACTCCTGTTGATTTAAAGATACTGTCTCTTCCCAGTAAGAATGTATTAACTATACAAATTTAATTACATATTTATCTTTAATTACAAACCCGAAAGCAAACAGCAATATGACAACTACTTAAGTTGCATTAAATCAAAATCAAAATCCAAAGTTTTTTATTTCAAATAGGCCTTTGCAGGCTCTTATGAAACGTCTAGTTGCACGGTTCCAAAAAGTGGGTCTCATGGAGCAGAACCGGCAAGAAACTCCATGGACACTCTTTTCTAAATAAGACCAAAATCAACTTATTTAACATACATTGCATACCATCCGATTTGTTACTAAAAATTCTGCTCAACGCCTTTGGAATGTAGGGCAGGTCAGTACTATTCACTAATTGACTAATGGTGCAAATAATATTCATATATATATACATATATATATATATATATACAGGCACAATTTTATTTTTAATTGGATACTTTGAAAATATATTCAAATAATTCACTATAAATTCATAAAATTTAAATAAAATGAAGTGAAAAAATTCTCGAGGAATATGAAAAAAACAACGCAAATGGCAGTAATCCATTCCCTGTCTCACCTCATATTTTTCATAGAAAATTGAGATTTCCTACCATCAATGTTTACGCAAACATTATTTCGGCAAATCAACGTAGCTAAGGCTCATATTCGCTTGCACCCATTTGATAAATGCCTTCGGTTGTAACAGAAGTGCCATTTGTAACGTTAATAGTTTGTTTCTACCTATTTCCTTCTATTTCAACTTCAAGTGTACCTATTGTCCTGTCTGTTTGAATGATATCATATTCTTTTGGAATTTATCTTTCTTAGTGTCTCTACCGTGATATGTAATTTGCGACTTTGTTTGTGGACAATAGAGTTTCATTTTCCCTGACACCTTTCTCTTGTTTGATTGATGTTATTATTTCTTTAGGATTATGAATTCGGAACGAAAAAGGGAGGAAATAGAGCGTAAAATTATTTTAATGTTCTCTTAGCTTAATGTAATGATAATAGCTTTGTCGTTCGTTCTGTCTTGCTCTGTGTTATGTTCGTAAGATAAGAAGAGAAAAATGGGTTTCGTTGGCAGTATTTTAGTATGAAAAAGGGCCGACAGGTATCATTTATTGTGATGCCTGTAACTGAGGTAAACAAAAGTCCCAGTTGGATCACCTTCCAGTGTTAAGTCCCTTAATTTGTAAAAAACCGTGAAGTATTAACATCGTTTTCTTTTTCTTTATATGTGTGTAGTTTAAGTATGTTAAATGTTTGTCTGTTTGTAAACAATGTACTATTCACAAAAAAACCTATGTTACTCACTGATAATGTAACTTTCTATTGATGAAAGAATTTCCGAAATCGGTCTAGTAGTTTGAATTACAAACATACAAATCTTTCCTTTTAATAATATTAGTCTAATTACTTTTATTCATTCTTCATTAATTTTGTTGTAATACCGTCGTATATAAAACTTCCATTTTGTAATATTATATTTTCTGTTATGCAGTTTGGTTTATTTTAAATATATTCGTATAGGAGTGTATACTTACCACCTCTTAGTTCGCAAAGGAGTGTAAAGTTGCCTCCTTCCTCGAGAGGGCCAACCACTCCCGCCACGTCCCTACCAGCTTCATCATATAACAGCAACTGATGTGGTGGTACTGCAGAAAAAATATAATCTTCAATAAACGCCAAAGGTCCATTCTTCTATATTTTTTTATTAACAATTCACATTAACTCCTATTGTCCTGAAAATATTCCGTCCGATATTTTAGAAGTTATATCATATAACTAGCGATCAGACCCGGCTTCACACGTGTGCAATGTAGATGTACTAAAATATGTTACTCGCTGATAATGTAGCTTTCTTTAGGTGAAAGAAATTTTTAAAATCGGTCCAGTAGTTTTTGAGTTAAATCATAACAAACGAACAAACATATCTTTCCTCTTTATAATATTAGTAAATATTACCCGTAAGACAAAACTTACCAATAACATTGAGACGGATTTGAAAATTTCTCGTAGGCGAATTCTTGAAATCCACTCTACACCTGTAGATTCCCTCATCATCCAGCTGGACTGCCTCCACGGTCAGCGACGAGGGTCTGGACATGGTCACAAAGTAGGCTCGCTTCCCAAACGCGAGGGGATCACTCCAGTGCAAGGCTTTGTTGAAACTACGGCCTCGGACATCGAAACTGTTGAAGTAAACAATAATATTTAACAACACATACATTACTCCGCACAAATCGTTTCGCCTCATCTTTTATTATGCGAACCGCAAAAATCTGGAAGACTCTCTCTGCGTCTGTCTTCCCCGAATTATAACATCGGTCTAGACTTGTGTAGTTCACGTACTAAGTACTATTAAGAATTCATTCCTGACACAGAATGAGAATGAACTATTCCTTCAACTTATAGGACATCGTTCATCTAGTACATGTAGTTCTATTAATTACCAAGGATTTTAGGACTTTATGTTTACAGAAATATTGGCTATTTTAGTTTAGTTTTTTTCAATGTTTGCAAAGTCGCTGTTTTATTATTTCTGGGATTTCTTGTCAATTTACTGTTAGAGGTACTTTCATATTCGTTCTCAAATTAGTACAGCGCTTAAATTCTATTTGTATCGGTCGATGTACTAGTGTACTAATAGTACTAGAAGTCCGAACTAGTACATTAGAATGATTGTAGATCGGAGCGATCCTTTCAATAACCGAGTAAGAACATGTCTACATGGGTCTCTTCAAAGCAAGAGTAAATAGGCATCTTCTAGACAGTTGTGATTTACCACCCTGACTGCATCACCACTTAACATCAGGTGGACTATCCCATAGTCAAACAACTATCTATCGACGGGTAAAAAATGAAAAACATAAAACATTTTTGACTGGCTCGTTGTTACGTTCGGTAGAACACTTTCCATCCGCATCGATAGGTCGTGTGTTCAAATCCCACCGGGACGACATGTTTATATTTTTCTGTAAGCATGCCCCCGTGAAGTGCATATTGCGCGTTACGGTTTCAGTCTATGGATTTCCGAATGCTCGAAGTAAAAAGTAGGTCCACAGCGCATCATTGATTGATGTTCTGTGGCTGAGGTATCATCTACCATCAAGTGAACCTCATGCTGGGTCGTCTATCGATGCGCACGGCAGGTGTCCTACCAAACGCACCAACGAGCCCGTCAAATCCTGATGCCAATCTATTTGACTGACATCAGACTATTTTATGAACTAGATTTATCAAAGGCTTGAAAGCTTATCGATACGAAAGCTGCCTTCAACAGGAACACTAAAAGAAAAAAACCGGTTTTAAAAGCTCCCCTTTACGATTTTACTCTCAAAACTTCTAACTATAAAAGCTTATTTCCAAGCTGAAAGAACACAGCTTATCTAATGTCCCGTTTATCAGTTGGAACACCTCGTTATTGTAAATAACAGAGGCGTATTAGAATAGAGGCCCGATCTTTAATCTGTCGTATGAGAAATGGCATACAGAGCCTTGGGGCCTCTGGGAAACAGAACGAACGATTTATGAGAATGTATTCGTAATCAATTTGTGAGTTGCGTGAGAAGTTAGTTGAAATACGCTTTCTAAATATTTTTAACTACACACAAAATCTTTGTTTTAAACTATTTGTTTAAATGATAATGCATTCTTTAAATCGAAGTTGGATGCAACGGAAAAATTGGCGATAGGAATACCCAACCGGAACTTCGTTATCCTTCCCAAGAACCCGTTTAATGAACATGCTTGCGGAAAATTATAATAAACATGTCATCGTGGGATTCGAACCAGCAACTCATCAGAGCGCAAGCTATGTATTCTACCAAACGTGCCAACGAGCCCGTCAGTTTAAATAATTTTGCTACTGAAAAAGACAACTATAACACCTTTGCTCTTATTATGATGATTTAATAAAAAATATATGATAATAGTTTTTACTTTTGTGTGGCCCCAGCCGACTCAATATCACGTCGCCAGGGCCGGATTTAGGGGAGAGTATCTGGAGCTACTGCTCCGAGCTCCCACAATGGAGAATTCGGAAAAACTTTCAAATTCTGAAGAGTAAACACTAGTAAACAACTTTTTCTTTGATATTTTTTGCTGTTTTTACCTTTACATACTGTGCTTTGAACAAAGGTGGTCATATTGAACATGAAAATAATTTGGGGCCATGGGGCCTCCATTTTGTTGCCCCAAGGCCTCCAGACCTGTAAATCCAGCCCTGCCCGTCGCTATCGCAATACGCTCCCGCATTCGAGCCGATTTGCGATAATCCCACACGTTAATATCCGAATCGGAATGGAAGCACAAATGTGGAGTTCTCTCGTTACGTTATTGCTAATGTGTTAAAATTACCTTGGGAACGTTTGAAGGTAACCTGTAAGTAGCGGTTGCGTGATAGATCATATCCAAGGTGGAAAGAATCAATGGGCCCTGGAGGGAAACCACTTGAAATCCTTAAGATAGATTATTTTACTTAAAGGAAACATTCCTTTATTTTTAAAAAACTGCATTCAAAGATTTTCTAAAATTAGTTTGTCTCACCCGGAAATCGAACCAGCTAAAGAATTTAAATTTAAATATTCGCTATTTTATTCCACTAATCGATAGATTCAACGTTCAGGATAAAATCTCTCTCATAAACATTTGGTCTTAGAAATAAAAAAGTTCATGAAATCTAACATTAATTTTATTTTATCATCAGTTCTAATACGTAGGACACGTAAACTGACAGAAAATTATTACCTTATTATTATTGTGAAGTGATAATATTGATCTGAATAAACTATTGAGCAAATCAAGTATTTTCTTCAGTGGTTTAACAACTGTCATATTTATTTGCGAAAATCGGTAAATATGGTGTTATTTGCTAAGTTCATTAGCTCCTCGATTTTCCGCCAAGTTTTATGGTATGCTAATGTTCAATTCAAATATTAGAACACCGTTTAATATAGCCTATGTTAGTAAGTATACTGCTGCAGAAACTACAGCTGATAAAAAACAAACAGACAAGTTTATTTATTGTATTAATAACCTAGTAACCCGCCCGGCTTCGCACGGGTGCAATGAAGATGTACTATACAAAAAAAATGTCTAATGTTACTCGCTTATAATGTAGCTTTCTATTGGTGAAATAATTTTTATAATCGATCCAATAGTTTTTGAGTTAAATCGTAACAAAAACAAATCTTTCCTCTTTATAATATTAGTAATAGATAAGTAGATTAGTTATTAAAGATACATGCAATTAACGTTACTATTACCACTAGTATTTACCGGTATTTCAGTACCTATTTAATCCTCATATTCAATAGATAAGTCAAGAAGCTATCAAGAAATAATGTCAGTACTCGAGTTAAATACCGAGTTTAGCAGAAGTGATTCGTCTTGCAAGCTTCTCTCATTAAGTGTGATAAAACGGTCTAGAATCTAGGCTATATGTGCACATAATTTTCCTGTCAGGCGTAAGTGTAAGGATATAGGTATTTTATGAATGTATGGATAGGGGGCGCTTAAAAACCAAAATCAATTTTGAAATGAAATGAAAAAATAATATTTCAAGATCCACACATAAACTTACGTACTAATACATATTATGATAAAATATTACAACAGAAAAAAAGATGTGTGTTTAGCATTAACTAGTACATTGAAAATGGAGTCAGCTCAGCTTTTGTTGTGCTATCTATCGATACATAACACTGGTTTTCAGTGACACCATAGAAAAATTTAACGTTATTAATTCTATTTTGATTACCGTTAATTTTGGAAAATAGTACGATTTTGATAGCTCACGTTTATAAAAGCTAAAAACAGATGTACCCTTTTGAGGTTTGAGACTTTGCATTTCGAAATACTATAAAGAGGAAAAATTTCTTTCTTTTTTTGCAACAATTTAACTCAAAAACTACTCTACCGATTTTAAAAAATCTTTCACCAATAGAAAGCTACATTATCAGCAAATAACATAGGTAGGCATTTTGTGTATAGTACATCTACACTGCACCCATGTGAAGCTGGATTGCTAGTTAAGACATAAAATATATGTACGTTATCCTTATCATGCTCAGTTGTATGCGCATTACGTTTAGCACTTGAGGTCTCAGGTTCGAATGTATTATAATATAACACTGACTGGGCCACACTTTTAAACACTAGGATTTTAACAAGTAAAAAGCTTTCTTATTCTATAATAACTATATGCAATAGTAAAATACACTAAAACACTCTTTCTGAATTTTTACTATTTTTAGGACAAAAAGATTTTATCTCAAATTATTCTGGAAAACCTCTCAAAGTCAACATCTGTCATGAAAACTTAATGCAATTATTGCATCACAAAAGCCCACAAGTTTCCAAAGTCGTACTAATGAATAATTGACGCAGCACAAACAGAAAATGTGGGGAAGCTGAGCTCGCAGGGCCGCAGTATTTGCAAAACGCTTTATTACACAGCTCTATAACGCGATACGTCTTATGTTGCTGGTAATATAAAAAATGTGGACATTTTACAAAATGTATTTTTTTATTGACAGACGAGCACTTAATGGTGAGTGATAATTCAGCCATAGAACATTGGTCAATGATGCGCTGTCAACCTTATTACTTCGAACATAGACACCGAAATGGGCAATAGGTACTTCACAAGGTACAAACAATAAAATCCAATTATTATTTATTAATTTAGGTAAGACAATGTACACGTGAGAGCGTTGAAAAAACGAGGAGTGTACACTGGTGAAAATAATATTTGGATTTTTAGACACAAAATAAAAGAAAAAAAGAAAATACTAATGTAATTTTATTACATTCATATAATTGGGTAGTATTTATACTTTCAAAGACAATTTTATTAATTTACACTTTTAAAAACACCCTTGAATTATCAATAATGTTTAACTGCTATGTAATATTTTGAAGGACTCTACCGAAAAAAGATAGCAAGGAACTATTTAAGACGTTTTAATGGCAAAATTATTTTAATAGATTATACTACCAATCCCGCTAAATTAGGGTTACCATATCTCAGGATTTGTCCTGAGATTTCAGGATTTTTGGACTCTTCTTAGGATCGCGGCTGGATTTTGCAAATCCCAGGGAATGTCAGGAATAGAATTTTTAATAAACCACAGCTTACATTCCAATAAAAAGTTAAATAATCTTCCTTTGGTAATAATTGCACAATTAAAATCAATACTTATTAAGAAGATCCGCAGTAAAGAAAATATTACTACGTTTTATAAATTGTTAAGTAGGTACGTCTGAGAGAAAATTCTGAAACTGTAAAAAAATCTCAGGATTTTTCAATGGAAATCAGGCCTTTCCTCCGGACTTTAAATTTTTTCATCTGGTAACCCTACGCTAAATCCATATAAAGCTTTTTCAATAACTAATACTACAAACACACATGATATATTCTTTAAAGTTTTGTCTTTAGATATTTATTATCTCTGTTAAGTAATATTAAAATATTTAAATAAATAAATATTATAGTCTGTGATGACAACAAAACTTTTTTTAAAATGATTAATATTTTGTTTAGTAAATTATCTTCTTAATATTACTTTAAAAAAAAGTTAAAAGTTTGAAATATGCTGTCGTGGATCTTTTTCTAGAACCATTAAATAATCTAGCGTCAAATGTTTTTTTTTTAAACAGTCATTTATCGAAACGCCTACATGTGCACGCTATCTACAACGTATCCTGCAACGCTAATGAGCGGGAAACACACGTACAGTTAAAACAGCCGGTTTCTAAACCACGGATTAAACGTCAGATATTAATTAAAATGGAATAAAGTTGGTCGCTTTTGGCTGCGACTCCATCCGTTTCTGCCAAATGTTCTCATTATACAATGTTATTTAATCTAGTACTAGTATTAATTAGCTTATTATGTAAGTTGCAAGTAATTAATTAATTCCGGTAATTAGGTACACTTTCATTATTATACTAGCAACACGCCCCGGCTTTGCACGGGTACAATGTAAGTGTACTATACACAAACTAACCTTTTGAATAGCTGAATGATAATGCAGCTTTCTTTTGGTTAAAGAAAGAAGTTTTTGAGTTAAATCGTAATCGTAAACAAATAAACATATTATGAAGTACCTATATCATAATTCATAACCTGTCCGAACTTTGGCTTCATAAAATAAAACTATATATTTTTGGAACCTGAGCCTAAAACACCCACAAAAAGTCATCTAAATCGGTCCATAGTATTAGGAGGAGTTCAGTGTTAAACATGTCACCTGATTAATTCTACGAACATGTATATATATTATATTCCCGCAAATTAGAACTTTAAATTGCGAGATTTATTATCTGTGTACAATTTTCTGTGCGTTTATAAATTTACGAGGGAAATTATAAGCGAACGATTCGTACAATAATCAGGTAACATACATACAGTTAAAATGAGAACTAACTTCTTTTTTATCTAGTTCGATACTCAAGATAGCCCCCAGAAGCCCTTTAAAGGCTGGATGAATGACCAAATAATAATATTTTTTTCTTTATTAAAGATACCTGGAATTTCTAGAAGAGTAAGAGTTTCATATGCCCCATTCCCCGGAAACGGAAGTTACCTCGGTTTCCCATTAAGCCTAGCTTCTATAATTCTCTGTGGTTACAGTAAATATACAAAGAATATAAGTTGAATCTAAACTAAGTGTATTATACTCTGGAATTCAGTATGGCGACTAAAACCTTTGCGGTTGGGTGTCCTTATTCTTACCGCATAATGTGAGTTATAAATAAAAAATTAGGTAAAGAATTTAATTCAGTTTATTCGTTATTTTATCCGGACATTTCGAGTTCTTAAAGGCCCTTTATATTTATATATATACGGTTCGATCGTTTCGATCAATGTGACGAAAATCGTTCGATCGCTTCAAAAATGCCACTCATACACGAATTGGTCGACGATTGGTCGTTACGATCGATCACTTACTTGCTTGAAACGGAAAAATTAATATGAACGTAGGGTAGCATAGGTAACTAGGTGCGGATCCCAAATTCGCCCCTCTACACCCCCCCCCCACCCCCCATGCTACGCCACTGACAACAATAACACTATTCATGCATGGGATTTTGTTAACGATCTTGACATACGAGTACACTATCGATTTGTCGTTTCGATTGGTCTGATACGATGGAAAGATGTGAGGCCCTTTATAGAATCATGGGCACGGGCAGGCTGTAAGGTGACAGCCGTCGGAGCGGGATCTCCACGTCATTGCTACACTAACGCTTTTTTAGACTTAATACTCGCTACCATTGTATGAATTATTTTAATACTAACTAATCATGCTTGTGTTTACCTGTAATTTTTTTGCTGTTTTAAAACTCCAGAACGGTCGGTCAGATAAGGGACGTTCGAAAATAGAGCCAGGCCATAAGTAAAAGAAATCGTCGAGCGAGTATGAAAGCATTGATGAAAGTGGAAGAAGCGAAAGTGGTATGCAAGGATAGGAACATATGGAATTCCATAACCTCTGCCTATCACAATGGATTTTGTTTGAGTAATTGAAGACATGTATCGCAGGCAAAAGCACGTAAGCAAGTATCAAAGTTGAGCTCGCAAACGGAACGAAGGAATACAAAGCGTGTAGTCAGTACTCAGTACCATTTCTAAGAGCGTCGCTACCTTCAGTCTTCTTAACAAACGATGTAACGCTTCGCTGACAACGAATTCCCTAGCTCTAAGTTATAAGCTGTCGCGATGATTATTTTTTTATTAAAACAAGTATTTATTTCAGACAAGAAATTTTATCTTAAAGATAAACTTCATAAAACAAATGAACATTAATAAAAATTGATGTATTTGAAAGGTGTGACTGGTGATATGGCGAGTGAAAGAAGAGAATGGAAAAAGAGAACATACTGCACCGAATAAAAAAAGGAACAGGGCAGGGAGAAGAAGACTTGAAAATGATACAGAGCAATACTGAATTAATATGAATATACCTAAATTGTTAAAATTGTATGCACACTACCTGTCACTTAGGCATATAATACCGAATCTGTGGTATACTTTATTACCAACGTATTGTTGTTCAAATACAACACGTGCTTGTTGGCGCATTTGGTAGGACACTTACCTTATGATCCGATGGTTCGCGGATACGAATCCCGCCGGGACCATATGTTTAAATAAACTATAAACATGTCTTCCTCCCACGCCCCACGAGGAGACTCGGGAATTTACTTACTAAAAATTAAGTGTATTTTCTTCAAATTCAAAATATTTTCGTTGCTAACTTTAGCGTGAGAAATGGATAAATGAATACACCCATTTCCATCTTCTCTATCTAAATTCTTACACTATATCAATCGAAGATTTCAAATTACATACTATAATCCTATCACAAAAATCGCTTCCGCTTATGACACAGAACTTAATGCAGGTAACGAACCATTGAGACACTTGTCTCGGTCGCTGCTTCGATGAAATTTCAATATCGTCAGTGTGAGCGGGCTCAGAGCGATACGGTTGGTTGGATGGATGGATGGATGGTAGGATGGATGGAAGAATGGATGAGTAGATGGATATATAGAGAATAATATAATTGAATGACCCCTAAAAAAATAGCATCTAGTTCTTGTTTCATAGAGATTCGATACCTAGTCTGGCATTGGATATCTTTCTATGAAATTTTGAATCGTACCAGTAGTTCCAGAGGTTAGCCTAACATACTAACAATAAACAAACAAAAATGTTTACTTAATAATAATTAACATCTATACGAGTATTTAACTCTCAATTCACTTGAACAATCAAAGTCTATTGTTTTTTTAAACATAACATTTATTACCAAACACATAAAAGCACAAAAAATAATAATAATTATAGTCAATACAAAATTAACAAAAATATGTAAAACAGAAAAGTACAATTGTTCTTCTAGAATAGTGCATTTTTTTAGACACTACAATACCGGGGTAATGATGATTATTGTATGGTGTGTAAAATCAAAAACATGTGTATGCCTATTACAGGCAGAATATGTGATCGCCACAATATACATATTTTAATAACCATTATACCAAGTTTTTTACAAATAAATAAATAAAAAAAATAAGAAAGCTTTATTAATTATTCCATTACACATCACTACATAGTATAAAACAAAGTCGCTTTCTCTGTCCCTTTGTGTGCTTAAATCTTTGAAACTACGCAACGGATTTTGATGCGGTTTTTTTTAATAGATAGAGTGATTCAAGAGGAAGGTTTATATGTATAATAATAACAGTTTTTCTGTAGTGTATTTAGTATCAGCATTGCACCGGTGCGAAGCCGGGGCGGGTCGCTAGTACTACAATAAATTAAACTGAGATTAGTTTTAACATATAATTAATTAGAATAAATCTTCGTTTGGTAATTATATGGAAATAAATCATTATATTATGTTTATTATTTTTATGTAATGGACCCCTTTCGGATAAAAGCCTCCTCCACCAAACAAATAATTATTTTTAAGTATAATAATAATTATTTATTTTTGAAAAATAAATAATAATAATTATAATATTGTCTTTTATTAACGCGAGTATCACACATTTAAATAAAATACTGTATACCGGATTAAAACGCGATTTATTATTTATATTGTTTAAATTATTTATTCCGACAGTCCTGTCTCCCCGCGACCACGATTGCTGAAAAGCATCAAAACGTCGGGATAAATAATTTAAACAATATAAATAATAAATCGCGTTTTAATCCGGTATACAGTATTTTATTTAAATAATAATAAATTCCAAACAAAACATTACATTGTACTTACCTTCTTATCAGCTTACACCGAAGCCATTTAACTCCAGAAATTGCAATACTAATTGACGGTAAACGGAATCGATACTTAAGGTATATGTGGCCTGTGCTTTCACATTGATTGGCTGTGGCGTCAGAGACAGATAGGAATGAATGAGGCAATTTGTGTAAATCAGGTTGAAACGAGTGTTATATATGACACTAGCCCCGGCTTCACACGGGTGCAATGTAGATAGCCCAAGGACTTTATATGTTATATATATAAAGTCCTTGAGATAGCCTATGTTACTCGCTGATAATGTAGCTTTCTATTAGTGAAAGAATTTTTAAAATCGGTCCAAAAGTTTTTGAGTATATTCACAACATACAAAAATACAAATTTTTCCTCTTTATAATATAAAGTGTAGATTGATATCTGCCACACAAATGTATTACAGAATCTTTGAAAAGCCCTGTGTTACCATCTGATTACGACTTTAAAAATTAAATTATTTCCGACGACTCATTTATCATTATTAAATTAAATAAGATTTTTTTTTTATTAAAATAATATTTTAAATATAAATATCAACATACACGATAAATATAATATAGCCTAATTATCAATATATACTATATATATAGTATAGAATATAGATCATCTTTTTATTATAATACATAAAACAATATTATTGGAGCGCAGTGAGTTACTCAAATAGGATTTATGTTTGTAAGCAGATATCAGTAACCGCTAGGCCGATTAAAATAAAAATGTAAGTGTCTAAATAAACTTTAACAAATTATTGGGGTTTAGTCGACTTTTTTATTTTTGATTCACAGATTTTAAAAATACCGAAATAGTGGTAATATTAATTTTTGGTATTTTTAATAGTTCACTTTCTATCATAATAATAAATTCGCGATAAAGAAGTTAATTCAGTTTTATAATTACTAAATTTTTCCTCTTAATATGAACAAAAACAATTATTCTTGCTTTTTATAAAATTTGTAAAAAACAAATTCTTAAAGTTTTCTTCATCAAATACGATTGCATTAACTAAAGGATATATAGAGCCTATTTATTCTATTGTAAAAAGTGAATTCCGGGACCCCTAGAAGGGCATAGGACAGACACATTTCTATGTCTGTTTCATTGATCATTTTTCTTTACAGGCAAGTACCTTCTGTGCCCTGCCTGACCGAAACAATTTTGTTTAAATCTTTTTTCCCCGAGATTCGAACCCAGGACCACCGTTTACCACGCAGCCGTGGCGGTCAATTCCATTGCTTCATACGTTTATTTTATATGTCAGTTAATATAATACTTTTAAACTTAAAGCAATGGCAGATTTATAATATTATTTTCTGATCCCTAAAAAAACGTTTCAAATTTTTATACTGAAAATTAATATATACAAAAATCACAGGCTTTACATTCGAAAATATAAGAGCAAAACAGTTAGAAGCGAAACCTGAAACAACATTCCGATAAATCAATAAAGATTTAATAAAATCTGTAAAAAATATAGATCATTTTATAAACGAACTATCTGACCCGTGTTCGCTGGGCGAAATAGCTAATACAGATATAGATATCCAAATATCTCAAACACAAGATATCTATACATATAATAAAACTGTAGAGGTCAAATGTCTGTACATAGATAAAGAATGTTAAAAACCGAGTCAGGGGGATGTAAGCAGAGAAATAGAACAAACACAGATTTTTTTTTTTTGTTTCTCTGTCTGTTTGTACGGACTAATTTCCGAAGATACTGAACCGATTTTTATGCAAATTACATAAATAACTATATTAAGCAAAGCCCGGGGCAAAATGTAGGCTTTGTTTCATTGAAATCGGTTGTCGGAAAGAAAAGTTATCATCATTTAAATTTTAAAGACTATTTCGCCACTTTCAATTGAATACCTTGCTCAAAAGATGAAGTCTACGCGAACGAAGTCGCTGGCATCAGCTAGTTATGAATAAATATATGAAAATAAAGACTTACGGCCTTATTCATAAACGTATACGTATTATATTATTCATAACGTATCATTTTCCTTGATCATTTAACAACAAAACTACTATAAATTGATACGTTTTGCATAGTTATACACACACAGTCAATTAAATACGTTGTTACATTTGACAAAGCAGTTTTTGCTTTGAAACATGAACGTTTTATTTGTCCGACACGGTTAGTTTAAACAATTATATACGTATTGTTTCATTGTATGAAAACAATTTTTGTTTGCAGTTTTATTTATTTGTACTAGTATGCCCCGCGGTGTCAGGCACGTTGAAGCCTGGAACTGAAACCGGTTAATTTTTATTTTCCAAAATAGTCTGACTGAGATACCATGAGTTTTACAGAGTAATACACAATAAACTTACCAGAGTAATTTTTTTCAGTAAATATGAATAAAAACGAAAGAATATTAACAAAAACTTTTATTATACCGGTATAACTCCCATAGTAAATTAACCGGTATTCAGTCCTTGAGTTGAAGCGTTTAACTTTTTTTATATATTTAAAGAAAAATACATTATATTTTTAATTTAAAGAACTTTTGAAAAAAAAACAGGTTTACAGTCAGGGGCGGGGCCACAATACAAGCCAAAAAACCCGGCTTGCCGGCTTTAACGTAATACGTGTTTATATAGTATAACAATATATCTTTTGACGGGCTCGTTGGCGCATTCGACAGAACACCTGCCGTGCGTATCGATGGGTTGTGGGTTCGAATCTCATCAGGACGACATGTTTATAATTTTCTGTAAGCATGTTTTCCCCACGTCTGGTAACATCGAAGTTATATCGAAATTACGATGGGGTAACGTACCATCGTTCATAGATGGAAAAACCGTGAAGTGCACATTGAGCGTTTCGATTTCAGTCTATGGATTTCCGAATGGAAAGTAAAAAGGAGGTTGTCAGCGCATCACTGATGTTCTGTGGCTGAGGTATCGCCTACCATCAAACTCACAGTAATAATAAATTCAAATTCAAAATCATTTTTTAATTTAGGTAACATAATGTACAGTGTACATTTATGAACTTCAATAAAAAAATACATATTAAATGCTTCTAATTTTACGTTTACTGCCAGTTCTCAAATCAAGGGCGTAGAACGGACGAGAAGAACTGGCAATATACTCGCTACTTTCCTTGATTTGAGAACTGGCAGTAAATGTAAAATAAGAAGCATTTAATATGTATTTTAAACTGACGTACCTAAGTGTACATTGTGTTACCTAAATGAATATATGATTTTGAATTTGAATTTAAACAATTAACAAAATTGCCCCTAGCACATCCTGTTTACTTCAAACAAAAATCATCACAGTATGTAATTATTAGAGATGAAACGGATAGATATTTAGCCGGATACCGGATATCCGGCCAAATATCCAAAATCTATCAGCTACACTGCTGTAGCGAATATTTATAAAGCTGGACTTGCTTATAAAGACAAGCTAAACCTATTTTTACCTCTAAATGAAATTAGTACTCACCATAATTTGCCCTTTTTACAGTACGAGTACTAAATCATTTTCTAAGATGCAGAATGAAAATTGTATTATTATTGATTTTGTTTGAAAAGTGATATAAATAAAGTACTTACTTAACTGTATTTTAACTTCGTATTTTTTTAATATCCGCTTTCCGGCTGGATAGGCGCTTGCTATCGGGTATTCGGCCGGATGTTTTATTTAGGTCAAATAGGCCGGATACCGGATAGTTGCCGGATATCCGTTTCACCTCTATTTTTTTTTATATTGAAATAGGAAAGCGTTGATGAGGCGAGCGTCTTAAGTGTTGATGCAAACTAAGGTAGTAAATCACGCTTGCCTATGAAAAGCCTATTTACCCTTGACTCAAAGAGCCCAATATTATAAGTCTCTGGAAAAACAGACGACGGTAGGGAATTCCAGTCCTTGGCTGTTCTAACTATAAAAGAGGAGGCAAAGCGTCCTGTACGAGCTTTCGGTACATCGACCAAGTAAAATTGGTACTCCTCCGTACGTCTCGATATCCGATGAAATAAAGGAGACGGTGGAATGAGGTGGTGAAGCTCAGATGTACATTCACCGAAATGTAGACGATAATCTAGTAATTAAACCCAAATTCTATCGAAAAAAGGGAAATAGAAACATCTTTTTTTTTCTTTTGTAGATGTTTTTTTGTATTTTAAATTCCCTTTTGTGTTTTAATATTTAATTACCGTATGAACATCCGTGAGGTGACTAGGCCACGGCTGAAAAACAACGTGGTGAGTTTGCCAAAACATCACCACACCATGCTGAGTCCAGTGGCCTTTTCAACAGAAGTATATATATATTTAATATTTTTCTTTATACTGTGCTTTGTATTTACTTTCTGTTGAATAAATGTCTATTCTATTCTATAAATAGCATTGAAATCTGTGCTTGGCATGTCTGCTGTATTAGCAGGTATTGTATTTCAACGTATGACACGTGAGCCTCGATGATAGGATAACCAACATCATACTGAATAATTGACAATGAACGCACTATAAGCACTTGGCTTAGCCTGATTTAAACAGGTTGTATAATACATTTATCATTTTTAATTTTTATGTTAGATATCGACAGACGAGCATGAGGTTCACTTGATGGAAGGTGATACTTCAGCCACAGAACATCAGTCAATGATGCGCTGTTGACCTACATTATACTTCGAATATTCGGAAATCCGAATTCTAGACTGAACCCGAAACGCGCTATGTGCACTTCACGGTTTTTCTATCTATGAACGGTGGTTCGTTACCCGGTCGGAATTTCGATATTCCTCCCACCCGATTAATGCTCGAAGTTACCAGACGTGGGGAAAACATACATACAGAAAATTGTAAACATGCTGTCCCGGTGGAATTCGAACCCACGACCCATCGATGCGCACGGCAGGTGTTCTACCGAACGCGCCGACGAGCCCGTCAAAATCTAATATTATAAAGAGGTAAAGTTTGTGAGTTTGTGAGGACATAGGGGGTAATCTCTGGATATTCTGAACCGATTTTCTATTTATTTGTTTGATAAGGCTAATCTCTGACGATACTGAATTGATTTTCATGTAGTTCACACTTAGATTGTTTCATCGAAATTCTGTGAATTCTTAATTTAAATTTCCAAGCTTTGGCTTTATGGAAACCCACACAAACGAAGCCGCGAGCACCAGCTTGTCTATACTCTATACTGATATTATAAAGAAGTAAGATTTGTATTTTAAAAAATTTAAAATTTATGGCTTTATATTGGTGAAAGAATTTTTAAAATCATTCCAGTTGCAGTAGTTTTTGAGTTAAATCGTAACAAACAAACAAATTTTTATCTAATATATAAAATTCTCGTGTCACAGTTTTCGTTGCCATACTCCTCCGAAACGGCTTGACCGATTTTGATGCAATTTTTTGTGCTTATCCGGTATCTATGAGAATCGGCCAACATCTATTTTTCATCCCCCTAAATGTTAGGGGTAGTCCACCCCTAAATTTTTTTTTTTAATTTTTGGACGAAATTTTTTGTTTTTATTTTTTTATAATGTGGCATTAAAAATACATACAACCCCTGCTTTTTTTGTCAAAAAATCTAGACCCGTGCGAAGCCGGGGCGGGTCGCTAGTTATTTATAATATTAGTATAGATATAGATACGATATGTGGTTGTTTAACATGGCTCTCTAGTGCCGATCATTTGTCGACCTACGATTGTCGCTGGCTGTCGATAATCCATTTTGTAGCACGCTTCGTTACCCATTGTAGGGTTGCCAGTTGAAAAAAAAAATCATAATTATAATAGCTTATACACATTTAAACCTGCTCTGTTGTTTAATTTAGGACTATTAATCTAATAATTTAAAAAAAAGTAAAATAAGAGTATGAATATGAATGGTTTTTGTATAGATTATAAAAATTGATTTTTTTTGATTTAATGAAATAAAATCTTTCATTACATTTCGGAACTTCGATATTCGTCCCGTTTAATGCCCATAGTGACCAGACGTGGGGAAGATGCTTATTGAATTATAAACATGTCGTCCCGGCGGGATTCGAATCCGCGACCCATCGGAGCGCAAGGTAGGTTCTGTATCAAAATAAATTAAACTCAGTCAGAGGCAGCCCTAGTACACAGCTAACGATGTGTACACTAGGGTGGAGCACGGATGTATGGAAAAAAATTTTTTTTTAGTTTCGAAGTTCTAATAGGGGGGGATTTATGCATTATGATAAAGTCAAAATAAGTGTAAATTTTTATTCCCTTTAATGAATATCTTCTGCCTCCGCAGACTTCATGATTTTAAAATTTTATTGAAATAATATTTAAGTCATATAAGGTGAAATATTGTGCCCTGTTTAGTAGTAAGAAGGTATTAAATGACAGATAATTTATAGTTTAGACATTTATTAAAGTGATACTGTGAAAAAAACATGAAAATACTTAGAAGAATTTGATAAATTGCATTAATTATTAAGGTTGATAATCCTTTTTTGTTTCAAATTTAGGCCGCGATTACAACATGGCTTTTATTGCACATAATCGTGACTTTTTTTGTGCACTGAGAAATGGAAGGTCGTATGAATGACTTGAATGGATGGTCGTAATCTTCACAGCTCCCTAAATAGCTTGAATATGGCAGGAAGCCTTAAAAACAATGGTTTGCGCTCACCACCAGATTCGACAATGTTCTGAATTTCTTGGTCAGATAAATTTCTCAAAAGCGGCGGTTTGGTTAGGTTTTCCTGCCAGTTTATTAAATTAACAACGAAGTAGCATTAAAATTTATCAATAGCACTTGAAAAAATCTATCTATTGAAGGGTGAGTCACACGGCGTGCCTTTAATATGCGTCGAGCAGCCATCTCTCTAATATGCTTCCTCTTATCTGTTATAATTGCAAGAATAATGCTTTCTGATTTCTTTGGATATCATTAATATATAACGAATATCTAAATCATCTAACATTAAAGTGTTTAAGTATGTGCTTGGGCGATTTTCTTGTTGATGTTTCCTTTTTAGAGTATTTTGCAACTTATTTGTAGCAATTACGTCTATTCCGCTGATTATCATCATTCGAGACGTTATTTGATCAATTAAAAAAGCCTCCTTATGTTTATGAACCTTTTTATCATTGAACTTGTATGCTGAAATATCAAAAAGTTTCTTACTGCTTTGCTGAAAACTTTCTTACTTTTCTGGAGAGAGCCTCTTGATAAACTTGCTTAATAAACTGATATGCTTTTAACATTTGAATAATTCTCGTTCATGTTACTATCGAAATAGATACCATATATTTTCAATCCTAGATGTCACGACTTTTGCTGTTTTTAATTTCAATTTCAGTTGATGTCTCGTCCGTTCGTAATACTTTATTACATTTTCGTAAGTAGGTAAAACGTTCTCTTTTATCTCACTAATATCCCCAAAAAGAGGACTTTTAAACACACTTCGAGATCCTTGCATAGTGTTAAAAATTGGTAGGTATTTAAAAAAATAACGTGCGTACGACTAATGCGAACTGAGAAGAACCTGAAAACGTCGCGACAAGTGCCGGTAAAAGTCTCCTTCCGCGCTCCCACACTCACCTTATTATAATTATAAACACAAAGTACGGCTTCTCTGTGTATTCTCCATCGAAAATATAGTATATCAGGCAACGATTTGTGATAAAAAAATAGTCTAATTATTTAAATATCGTACAGACATATGTGGTCTATATGAGGTCTAAAACCAAACTATTTTTATAAAATCAGTGCCGCTGCGGAGGCAGTTACTCTAAACCGAATTTATTAATATTTTGCATGACTTAATTTAAGCCCAAAAGGCACAATATTTTGACTATTACATTACAGTTAGATGAAAAAAAAAATTTCGCTCCACCCTAGTGTACACACGACATCGAGACGGCCGCGGCCGCTCCCTAATAGCGAATATTCGCGAGATCAAAGTATTTTTCCTTACCACAGCAAAATCTATATGGATTACGTTTCAAATAAGCTTACCTGATTCTATACATTTGGAAATTACACTCAATTTCTTCTATCAGGGTTTTTGTGAATGGTATGTTGGTTGTAAATTTTCTTATTTTTCTTTAACTTGTTTTTATTTGAAATTATGATATAACTATGAGGTTCAATTGATAATTAATTAAAGAAAGATACCATAGTAGACAATACATTACAATAAATGGAAAGTTTTCGATCAATTTACCGCGCAAATTCGAAAATTCATAGCCAATATCGACACTCGATATGAATAACATCGTAACTGATATTTGGATGGTTTTCAGAGGAGCCATTTTAAGAAATTTATTATGTTATAATCAACTTTTCCGCGAAAGTTTTAAGCCTATTTGAACAAACTAAGGATTTTGTTGTTTATTTTTATTCATTATTTAACGTGCTTAGGGTCTCGTTGTATTAAAACCAATAGAAGCCTGATTTTGCTATAGTTACAATGTATAGTTTTAATCTATCCATGAAATGAAAAACATTGTATTTGAAGTTACAATAGTTCTTGCTTTTAAAACACGTATATTTTTTAATGAATATCATCGTAATTCCTTTTACAGACTTAAGTTTTATACATATCAGCCTTTGTATATGATTAATTGAATTGTAAATCATTGTTAAAAAAAAAAGAAAGTGAACCCGTAACCCCTATGTGTCTGCCCATGGAGCAGACTCGTTTCTGTGCCTGTTTCACTGATCATTTTTTTTAAAGGCAAGTATGTGATCAGCCTTCTATGCCTACCAAACCGAAACATTCATTGGTTTCCCCATGATCAGAACCCAGGCACACGGGTAAACCATTAACCACTGATGTGGTTATAACATTAAAATATACTTTAATTTAGTTATACTTTACATTAAAATAGCTTCTGCTCGCGACTTCGACTGCGTAGAATTAGTGCGTGCGTAGTAAAGTAGACGATACTCTATGTTATTGTAGTCTATGTGTTAAATTTCTGATGTATAAGGTTATTACTGTAAAGTTTCATCAAAATATTGGCGTGAAAGAGCAACAAACATCCATCGATTCATCCATCAGTTCATCTTCACAAACTTTCGCATTTATAATGATTGTAAGATTGTTGAAGTAAGTACAAAATAACAGTAAATAAAATGAAAAAAAAAAACAGAAGCAACGGAATTTATAATTATTTTTTTATATTCGTGAAAGTTGACAATCAATTTTTAATTTTCTGTATCAGAGTATATACACTGACGGACTCATAAACTGCATCAAAGTAAAAAACAACTTTGAAATAAATATTTTAACCAAGTATGCAAACTTTCTACACAGATTTAAATTGAAACGTCTAGATTGGTTTGTTAACTTTAAAACAGCGTAGGGTCATATCCTTAAGTTTAAGTTTGTGTACTGGAAAGAACCTTAAAACTTTTGATGAGAAACAGAAATTTAAAGAAAATTGGTTTAATTAAAAAAATGGTTTTAACAATAGCTTTATGCAAGGGTTTTTTTATGTTTTAATAAGGTGTATTACCTCCACGTGCCCTTATTATGGATTCTAATCGGTTCCGCATAGATTTGATTAGGGTTATTAAAACATCTAGCGGAATATTGTCTCATTCTTCTGAAAGTGCTGTTCTTAGTTGTGCCACTGTCGTAGGCACAGGATTTCTCGCATATACAGCTCTTTTTAAATTGTCCCAAAGATGCTCAATGGGATTAAGATCCGGGCTGCGTGCTGGCCAATTCATTGTACGTATCCCAGCCACCACGTGATCTTCTAAAATCTCTGTTATGTAGCGATGTGCAGTCAAACCCCCTCTACTACCATTTTGACGGACCATGTCAATGAACACAAGTTCTGTTCGCCCGTTCATCGATACCCCAGACCATGCAAGAACCGCCTCCAAAAGGAACACGTTCCTCAATGCAACTTTGAGCATATCGCTCCCCACGTCGACGATATACTCTTCTGCGACCATCTGCACCATATAAACATGTCCTACACTCGTCTGTGAACAAAACGGAGGCCCATTGCTCATCTGTCCAATTTAGGTGATCACGCGTAAATCTTAAGCGAGCTTGTCTGTGAGCTACAGACAACTTTGGACAATTTGCTGGTCTAAAAGGAATGATATCCGCTTCCTTTATTCTTCTTATTGTTCGTGCACTAACGTTTACTCCACGCACTTCATTAAGCTCTGTTTTGATGTTAACTGACGTGAGGAAACGATTTCGCAGGGAAGTTGTAACAATAAATCGGTCATCACGACCGGTGGTTGCTCGAGTTCTGCCTGTACCACGTCTCCTTTTGTAAGAACCTGTCTCCACAAACCTACTGTATATTCTAGAAACCGTAGACTGGTTTAAATTTAAATTTCTACCAATCGTTTGTTGATCCAAGCCCTCCCGCACCAATGCTACAATTTGAGCAGCTTGTTCGGATCCATATTATGGTTCCATATTATAATTACCTACCTACTATAGTTTTTTTTATATTTAAGAAAAAAAATCGGCTCATAGATTAATGAGAGATAACATGCATTAGAAAGAGTTGCACAGTTACAATGCTGTTTATTGAGTTTTTTCTCACATTTTGTAATGAAAAATATTGTAAAAATATTTACTATTATTTAATGACTTAAAATGTTTTAGGATTTTATTTTATATTATCGTAAGCCAATCTACCATTTTGTTATTCATGAAATACATATTTTTTTGTTAGTTACAATGAAAAAAATTTTATGTAAAAATGAACCTAATGGTCATAGAAATATGGGAGTAAGTCCAAAATACGCTTCTTTGTTTTCTTAATTCATTGTCGAGATAATTAGATAATAGTGTAAAAATAGTTACAATGTTATTCATATCGAGTGTCGATATGTTATTAAACGATTGAAAATCAGTGTTGGACATCCACAACGAATACTCAGTGGTATGCTAATTTTGGTGGCGTCATTCTATTAATAGTTTTTAGTAGGTTTTCTTATTTATTTTAGTTAATTAGTTGTAATAAAGTCCTTGACATTTTTTTTGTAAGCTTTAAGTGATACTCTTCTTAAATAAGATAAAACGCGTCTCACATTAATTACATTATAATTGTCGGATGTGAAAATAGATTTATAATTATTGATTTGGCACGGTTAAGAAGAGTTTTCTGATTTTTAACATACAAAAAACATAAGAGTAATTACTTATCATTTAAAATGTTTTGTTGCACTTTTTGAAAAGGGTATTTAAGTTGAATTAAAAATAGTGCGGTATCAAAAGAAAGGGCTCTTTAGCAGCATTTTCCATTGTAATGCCTCCATCATATATTTACATAATCGCGATAGAATGGCCCATATAGGGTTACCAGATGTCAAGAATTTTCCTGACATGTCGGAATGCCGGAATGTCGGCCGGAATATGGAAATGCCTAGAATTTTTAATGATTTTGGATTATAGAATAAATGTTTCTAATTTACATTAATACAGAACAAATAAATACCCCAGTTATGTACTTCTTTTTAACACAAAATTCTGTTTTTTTTTTTTTGTAAATTCAATTAACACTTGATACTTAACAAAGACATTATTCTTGTACCAGGTTTATTTTTTTGTTAATTAGTCAAAGCCATTTATGCTTAGTCTAGAGAGCTTCTCTTTCTCTCTCTATGAATTTCCAAATTTTGCCCATTCGGACGACTGCACTGGGTTGAAGTCATTCTTACAGTGTTGTTAAACAGTGCCTACTATAAGGGAATTAACTAAAGAAGTAAAAAGTCCAATAAATTTTCAAAGTAAAGTAATTTTTAAGCAAAAAACAAAAACTGACTTCAAAACTACAACTGCATGTAGTATGTACAAACTTAAACTAAAAAGTAAAAAAAATGTATTTTAATTACTTCAAAGCAAGAGCCTTAAAGGACAATCGACAACATTATTGGTACTTATATATACTACATAATCAATATTTATTAACAGTTATTTTTGGAGTCGGTGCCAGCCAAGAAGGACAGTTTAATCCTGCTTTTGCAGTATATGGTATATGGGACAACATCTGAAATATGCCCTAAAAAACAAAAAAAGAATCATCCAAATCCATCTATCGCCTAACAAAAATAAAAAAGCAACATACAGACAAATTGAGAACCTCCTCATTTTTAGAAGTCGGTTAAAAATTCACCGTCAACACATCATTGACTGATGTTATATAGTTGAAGGTCTGAATCACCATAAGTGAACCTCGCACTTGTCTGTCAATATTTGAAATTAAATAATTATAAACAGATATTAGTTATAAGAGAGTGTACACTGTACACGTTCACAGTTGTGGAGTGTACACAATAACAATTAATCACAATTCGATTAACGATAACATCATTAATTATACGATCATTCGGAGTTAACATAAAATCGATGTTAGCCATACTACCGACTTTACACTTTATTATACCTTCAAATATATTTTAACTAAATCTAAATCGTCTATTCGAGATTTGACGGGCTCGTTGGCGCGTTCGGTAGAACACCTGCCGTGCGCATCAATTGGTCGTGGGCTCGAATCCCACCGACCGCCGTGGGACGACATGTTTATTATTTTCTGTAAGCATGTCTTCCCCACGTCTGGTATGTCCCATATGTCCTATTCCACTGTTCCTAGATAGAAAAACCATGAAGTGCATATTGTGCGTTTCGGTTTCAGTCTATGGATATCCGAATGCTCGAAGTAAAAAGTAGGTCGACAGCGCATCATTGACTGATGTTCTGCGGCTGAGGTATCGCCTACCATCAAGTGAACCTCGTGCTCGTCTGTCGATATCTAACATAAAGAAACCACAACTGACCTGTACAGTGGTTTGCCCCCCGCATGCCGAAACCACAGCACCATATAGACTCGGTCCTCGTGTGAGTCCGGTTCTATGTCGCACGGGAGCGATCCCGTCCGCCCCACCACAGCTTCCACCTCCATCGTCGAAACTGGAACAAAATCCACTACACCTCAATTGATATGACCTGTTCTTGATAGACTAAATAATACAAATTTGGACGTATACAATGTACTAGCAACGCGCCCCGGCTTCGCACGGGTGCAGTGTAGATGTACTACACAAAATGCCTACTTTACGTTACTTGCTGATAATGTAGCTTTCTATTGGTGAAAGAATTTTTAAAATCGGTCCAGTAGTTTTTGAATTAAATCGTAACATACAAACAAATCATTCCTTTGTAATTTTACTTTAGATATAATCCAAAAAAGAAAACAATTATACATATACTTGATATATTTCATGCATTTAATATTAAATTCTGAAATATAGTATTTATATACTAAATGTGGACATAATGTTTTAAATTTGGAGTGTATTTGAGTGTATGTCAAAGAGGTGTAATTAATGTATTAGATAATACTAATAATTCCCCGATACAATAATACATATTTTTGAGATTGAAGCCATTATGGGGGTCTAAATTGAACGCTAGAGGCACCGCGCGGATTTAAAATGAAATAATTAAAGTTTTAATCCCTTTTTCGGCAATTCATAAATTACAATCCAACCACGTTGGATACCATACGTTATTTAAATTGGCACCTTTATTTCAATTATTATACGGTAAATAAATAATGTTCAAACACATTTTGTGTACATAATAAATCGACAATCCATACGAAGCCGAGGCGTTACGCTAGTTATAATATAAAATAACAATTATGATATTTTATCTTAAAATAACAGTCATTTATCTTATATATACCATGTCACAATGTTAGTTACCGTACACTCCTCCGAAACGGCTTTACCGATTTTTAATTTTATATGCCTATTCAGTAGGTCTGAGAATCGGCTATTATCTATTTTTTATACCCCTAAGTGATAAGGATTGTTCACCCTTAATTTTTTTTTTAAATTTTTAGACGAAATTTTTTGTTTTTATTTTTTTATAATGTGGCATCAAAAAATACATACATCCCTATATTTTCACTCTTCTATTACCAACCCCTGCTTTTTTTTGTCAAAAAATCTAGACACCTGCGAAGCCGGGGATGGTCGCTAGTTTTAGATATATATTGCAGATCGCTTGGAGTTCTATTTCTAATTCAAAGCTGGATGCGGATCCAAGTTTTGCTTCAGCGAACTTTTAATATGACACGTTCCGGATTTAAAGTGTAAACTTCAAAGGTCGCCGTGTGAAAGTCTATTGGTACAATAAAAATAGGTACTTTCGTTGTACATATCTATTTAATTATAGTCGTGCTGGTTATAAAACTATTTTTTATTACATCTAGTCAAAAGAGCTAGTTGGTTCCCTGTAAACAGGAACTAAAATAGCTTTTTAATTTCTAAGGATTAAAAATAGGTCGACAGCGCATCATTGACTGATGATCTTGGCTGGGGTATACCTACCATCAACGTTAGCGCGTTCGGTAGAACACCTGCCGTGCGCATCGCTGGGTCGTGGGTTCAAATCCTACCGAGACGACATGTTTATAATTTTCTGTAAGCATGTCTTCCCCACGCCTCGTAACTTCGATCATTGATGGGATGGTAAGAATATCGAAAATCCGACCGGATAACGAACCGCCGTTCAAATATGGAAAAACCGTGAAGTGCACATTGCGCATTTCTATGGATGGATCTATGGATTTTTGAATGCTCGAAGTAAAAAGTAGGTCGACAGCGCATCATTGACTGTTGTTCTGTAGCTGAGGTTTCACCTTCCATCAAGTGAACCTCATGCTCGTCTATCGATATTCAACATAAAAAAGCGAATCTCATGCTCCTCTATTGATATCTATCCCGTGCACTGTCCGTATATGGTTGACTGCCATAAAAGTGTCAAATAGATCGGTACTTAATGAGCATTTATTTAATAATAAACGTTTCCGTGTGCGGCACTTTATTCGTGGTACTATTTTGTCAACATGTGACACAGCGATACAGATTTCATTTCACAGAAAAAAACATAGCAACTGAGTTGAACCGCTCGCGCGAAAATTGGCCATACGCGCGGCTGAGCTTAAATTTTATAGCGTCGGCCGATCGCCTCATATATCGGCATTACGGCGAATAAATCATGAATGAATGAACGAATGAACGAAATGAATTGCGAATGAACGAACGATCGACGTTTTTTGTCCGTTTTTATTACTTCTGATTGGATTAATGGATAATATTTGTTAGGGTTTTTAATTTTAAAAGTGGACTTTGTGTTCAAACACTTATTCAATTACTTGTTAATACAAACTTGAACAATAAACATTAATTTAATATAATTATTCAAATTGGTAGAACACCTATCTTGCGTTCCGGTAGATGGCGGGTTCGGTTCTCGATGGGACGACATACTTATTATTTTCGATAAGCATATCCCCCCCACGTCTAGTTAGGGCATTAAACGGGTGGAAGGAATATCAAAATTCTGCCCGGGTAACGAATCATAGATGGAAAAACCGTGAAATGCACATTGCGCATATCGGTCTCATTCTATAGATTTCGAAATGCTCGAAGTAAAAAGAAGGTCAACAGCACATCATTGACGTTCTGTGGCTGGCGTATCACCTACCATCAAGTGAAGTTAATGTTCGTCTGTCGATATCTAACATCAAAAAAAATCCTCAGTTAAAAATAAAAAAAATTGAGATTCCGTTTCAATCTATCTATAAAATGCAATCTGCCACTAGACTTTTCTAGGACCAACAAGAGTCGCAATACCCAGATTTCCATTGTTTCTGAACATAACTATGTACATATATAGTTTGTACCAGGGACATAAAAATAAAGGCCGAAACAAGAGCCCTCTGAAATAAATTGTCGAGGGCTCCATATAAATATTTCCTGTTCAAACATCCTGTTTCTTCTAAAAAGGGCTACTCCGACTCCGGCCACAAGGGCATTGGTGAGAACCGCATATGTTCAGCTTTCAACCGAAACAAATATGTTTATGTCCATATATTTTTTACTGATTGTGAGTATAATTATATTTTTACTAGCGGACCTGACAGTCGTCCTGCCAAAATGTTGGCTTCAAAAATAAAAAAATATGTATCTAAATTTGAATATTTTATAATGTACTAGTGGACCCCGCAGACGTTGTTCTGCCACAATTTTGGCTTCGAAATTATATTAAAAATTAATTAAAAAAACATTGTCCAGCGGACAAAATTGTGAATCTAAACCATTCCCAGATCCCCTTGAACACACACAACAAATTTCATCAAAATCGGTCCAGTCGTTTGAGAGAAGTTCAGTGACATACACACTCACAGAAGAATTATATATATAAAGATTATATGTCACTGATTTGCAGTGGTCATCAATTATTAAAAAAAGCTAAAACGTGCATGACTTGAGCTGTCGCAAAGATGTCGCAAACATTAATTAATTATCTGCATTTATTTTTTTCCTGATTTTTTTCCAAAATTCTAATAGTTACTCTATTATTCTGGACATAGACGAATCCGAAAAATCATTAAATTCTGTGGAGCCGTTCTTAAGTTATAAATGGTGTAAATAATACGACTTTTTTTATATATGTATATAGAAGATAATATTTCAAACGACATATTTAGACATATTTTATAATCTGCTCCATTTATTATGTTTTTTGGTATTTTGTATTTTTTTTACTTTTATATTTTATTTTTATTTATATAGAAGATATGATATTAGGTCAGTTTGCCTTATTAGAGATGGCTGCCTACATCGTCTATAGATTTTGCTGCTCAATATTATATAATGTCTTGTATGTCACTGATTTCCATTTATTTGATTTCCGGTTTTCACTCTCCTTTCAATATCTCCCTCACACTTCCCATCTCTAGTAAACATAGATCCCAGATATACAAACTCTTTCACTTGTTCCACTTTCACTCAGTAAATCTTAAGATCTACTTCGTGTTATATTCCGTGTTATATCCGTTTCAAAAACCATTACTTTCGTCTTACTCATATTTATTTTAGTTTTTTTTTATGTCAGAGATTTCATTCGGCAGGTATACATTAGCCTGACCAAGCCACAAGACAAAATATATGGAGTCGATCTATTAATTCCTTCAAGCTTTCGGAAATCCATACCTACAAACAGCAGTTCGTTAATAGAAAATTATGTATTTCTTTCCTTTCTTTTTTTTTTTTTTTTTATGTCAGATATCGACAGACGAGCATGAGGTTCACTTGGTGGTAGGTGATACCTCAGCCACAGAACATCAGTCAATGATGCGCTGTCGACCTAATTTTTACTTCGAGCATTCGGAAATCCATAGACTGAAACCGAAACGCGCAATGTGCACTTCACGGTTTTTCCGTCTATGAACGGTGGTTCGTTACCCTGTCGGAATTTAGATATTCCTCCCACCCGATCAATGCCCGAAGTTACCAGACGTGGGGAAAACATGCTTACAGAAAATTATAAACATGTGGTCCCGGTGGGATTCGAACCCACGACCCATCGATGCACACGGCAGGTGTTCTACCGAACGCGCCAACGAGCCCGTCGTTTCTAAGAGAATTTAGAAAGCCTTGCCTTCCCTTGCAATAACATCTACCTAACCTCTTGCAGTTCACCTTCTCACGGTGCAAGGATAACCTGGTCAAAATCAGCTCGAAAAAAGCTACCCATACTATTTCTACGCAGACGAAGTCGCGGGCAGAAGCTACTACAAAATAAATATTTACTGAAGCTGACTGCTTTCAAAACAATAACCGATCAAAAATAAAAACAAAATTTAAAATTAATTCTCAACTCATCCACTTACGTTTGGTTTTATAAATATTATTGTAAGGGTTCATGACGGGGTGCTGTTTATTTGCATACATTTTCTTCTTTATGAAATAAATTTGTATTTTATTAACATTATTGTTTCTGTTTTAATGTATTATTCGCACATGTTTATTTATTTTTATTTAATGTTAGATATCGACAGTCGAGCATGAGGTTCACTTGATGGTAGGTCATACCCCTGCTACAGAACATCAGTCAATAATGCGCTGTTGACTTACTTTTTACTTCGGACATTCGGAAATTCATAGTCTGAGACCGAAACGCGCAATGGGCACTTCACGGTTTTTCCATATATGAACTGTGGTTCGTTACCCGGTGGGAATTTCGATATTCCCACCAGTTTAATGCCTCCGAATAATTATAATGAATATAAAATGAATGTATAATTTAAATTAAATACCCTAGTCCCTTAATGGAGCATGGGGCAGACATATTTATGTGTCTGTTTACTAGTCTTTTCTACTTAGTTATACCGAAACGTTAGATTTTTCCTAAAAATCGAACCTAGGATCTCTAAAACCACAACGTACTACATAGATATAATTTTGTATCTTAAAGTAGTCCTTTCTAAAGAAAAATTGTATAAATCATAGTTAACTAAGAGATAAGTATCTAATATTCATGATTAATATACTATTAAAGTTTAAAATAGCTCCACGTAAGTTAAACACCATTTAATTTTGTCTTAGTTGTCACGTAAACAACAAACAAGGCAGGTAACTCATTACGCGCAATGAGTTAGCGCAGTGACGTCAGAAGCACAGTTTAGCATGAACTACAAATTGCGTCTTGATTAAAATTGAATATGCATGCTGGCTTTTACATTATATATACGTAAGTAGAAAGCTAACGTTCTAAGATATTTTTAACAATATTCCTAATATTGTATTTTATTAACGCGAGTATAATAACTTTTTTGATATAATATTTTTTGGTTGAACAAAGTTGGCTTTAGAAGATATATGTATGTATTTTTTTTTTATTTTTTTTTTATTTATTTATTTAAACGTTACAAAATTACAATAAAGCCTTGGCATGGCAATTACACTAATACTACATTTACACAATTTAGAAAAAAATGATGGACCAAACAAATTATAATATTAAATTTTTCATACAATTAACTAAAAAGAGGAAAAAATAAAACAATTACTATTTAAATAATGCTTGCTTATGCCTTAGAGCTTACTTGAATAAACTAAACTAGGCAAACCCTGTATCTCGGGGCCCTGGATTATATATTTGAATTAGGCTTTTTTTTAAAAAAACTTTCTTCAAGCACAACAGCAAGGCAACCTTTTTATCAATATCCGATCTGATCTTAACCGACGCTGAGAAACGGTTCTTAACACTATAAGCAAACCATTGTGGAGGAAGGGAGGTGTGGTCTTCCTCCAACCTAAAGGGAGGATCCTCGACCAGTCGAACCACTGACTGGCCGGCCCTAAGCCCCCAGTGGTTATAGTCGAGATGTTGTATATTAACTCAGCGCTCGGAAATATTTGTATAGCGCGATTCAGGATTAGACGTCTTTGTATTGATTCTTGTAGCGGATTATAGATCTCGCTACACCATGAAGACCTCAAAAGCTGCTAGAAAAGTTGACTAAAGTTATCATGTGTGCGATGGGCATAACTGTTTCAGATAATAAATAAGTAAGTAGTCGCGCTCAAAATTTATACGCAAGAATATAGATATTTACCGAATGGCGGCCGTTTCGCGATATCGTTACGTTTTACGGGAGGCGAAATGTTCCGTTGATGATATCGAGTTACGTGGTACTTGGTGATACTGATAATAAATATAGTGGTTTCCGCAAACGTGCTACTTATTTATTTTTCACTAGTATCACGCCCCGGCTTCGCACGGGTCCAATGTAGATATACTATACACAAAAAAATAATGTAGCTTTCTATTGGTGAAAGAATTTTTAAAATAGGTTCAGTATATCCATATTACAAAATGAGAATAATAGGGCACTGGATCAAAAAGGTTGGAAACATGGAGGAGGCCTTTACTCTGTTAGGAGGTCCTTATTTGTTGAAAAACGAAAATATAACATATTTACTAATAATTGTTGTCGAGATAAGATAAAAATTATAAAAATTGTAAGTTAATTTGTATTATCTAAGGAAATAAAAGGCTTTTTATTTTTTATTTTTATTTTATTTTTTATTTATTTATTATTTATTATATCCATAGATTACTCCCTACACCCATTTTTTACACCTTGGGATACATTATTCAAGTTTTAGTAAGTATCCTTTTCTGGAAATAATGTCGATGTAGCTTTCCAACGGTGAAAGATTTTTAAAATCGGTCGAGTAGTTTTTGAGTTAAATCGCAACAAACAAACAAACAAATGTTTCCTCTTTATAATATTAGTATAGATATATAAATACAGTTTTATTTTTCAAAATCGGCCTCAAGACTCCTTTGAGTATACTTTTCGCTAGTCCTCTTAGTTTCGGATGTGGCCATGGACACCAACTTGAAAAATTTATCCTGTATATACATACTAGCAATGCGCCCCGGCTTCACACGGGTGCAATGTAGATGTACTATACACAAAGCATAGCCTATGTTACTCGCTGATAATGTAGCTTTCTATTGGTGAAAGGATTTTCAAAATCGGTCCAGTAGTTTTTGAGTTTATTCATAATATACAAAAAATCAAAAATACAAATCTTTCCTGTTTATAATATTATTAAGTAATTAAGTTTTAAGTATAGATAAAGGGCCACGTCAAAAGTACTCGAAACCGACGAGCGTGTATGAAAGCATTGATGATAGTGGAAGAAGCGAAAGTGGTATGTAAGGATAGCAAGGAGAGCATATGGAATTCCGTGATCTCTGCCTACGCCAATAGGAAATAGGCGTGAAGTATTTGTGTATGTTTGCTCTCCTCTTTTCCATCTAAGTTAGTACTTTGTTACCAGGATAGAATTTTCATAATAACCTTTTAATGCCCGTAGCCAGATGTGGGAAAAACAATTACGTATATTTTTTGAAAATTCGTTGCGGCGGATTTGAACTCGCTGCCCGTCTCAATACAATATGGCATATTATGAAGAAATCTTATCCAATGCCTTCGTTACATAACATTAAATACATATGAGATAGCGTCTCTCGGAAGACATTAGCTGATATCAACGGAAATGTGAACGTTTAACGTTTGTTCCGTTCTCCGACTTCCGCTACCATAGCCTCATAGATACTAGATATCCGTGAGGTGACTAGGCCACGGCTGAAAAACAGCGTGGTGAGTTTGGCAAAACCTCACCACATCATGCATGTCCAGTGGCCTTTTCATCAGAAGTGTATATATTATATTTGGACGCTGTTAATCAATACAGTGTCAAGCCACAAAATTACAAAAATGTAAATTTTGATACCAATCGCTTCCTTATGAGCTGGAGTTAGGGAATACAAGCCCGATGACCGAAGCCCGGGATCCCGGCCGTTTTCTGGTCCCGTAAATCCCGGGATTGTACTCGGCTAATCCCGGGATTTTCGGGATTGCCACAAACAGGTTAATTTTGCATTCCGTAGTCCGTCGATCCTTGACAATAACCTTGCCTACCTTGCTTAATAATTAATATTTAACTTATTATTATATGTACGTACGTATATTACTTATCTATACATATAATAAAAGAGTAGGATCGAAATTACGCTTCACTAAATATTTTTACCAGAAATTAAGAGGTGTGATAAAAGAAGGGTAGCAGAATGCATAAATGCAATTTTTAAGATTCTTGTCTGTCTGTCTGTCCGTCTGTCTGTCTGTCTGTCTGTTTGTTCACGCTAATCTCCGAAGATACTGCACCAATTTTCGCGTAATTAATACAAATATATTAAGCAAAGTCCAGGGCAACATATAGGCTTTGTTTCATCGAAATCGGTTCTCGGAAAGAAAAGTTATCATCATCATTTAAATATAATTTTAAAGGCACCATTTCAACAAATTGCAATGAAAACTGACTCGCGTTGATCTTTTTCGAATTGTCAGATGTCAATCACAGTTTGATATGTAAATGAAATAGTTTGATTATTTCGCCGTTTTCGATATGTGTTGGTGGCATAGTGGATATACGGTCGTACTACGTAACTTCAGCAGGGCTATTACCAAAATCGAAATACGAAGTTTCGTTTGACGGAACGTACATTTTCCTATTACGAAAGTGTTTCGGATCCGACGATCGATGCGAAGTTCGCGATTAGACATTTTGCCTTTCGTTTACCTTATTACCAAGTTCACTTGACGATTACTTTTTCGTTGTTTGACATTATTGTAATCGTAACAATAACCTCACTTTTTACGACAGACTTGTAGCTTTCGTTTAATATAAACATTATTTATTTTTATTCTAAAATGGCACGTTTTTTGATGTACGAAGAGGTATTGCACGAAGAAAATCATAAAAGAGCCAAAGGACGACTTAGGCTTCGACAATATTTTTTTAATAAGCAAATTCCCGATGAGGAATTTGTTCTAAAATATCACCTTAGTCAAACTTTATTATATAGAATTGATCCTAGGTAAGTTATATTGTAAAGGTTTCCAACTTTATAACATTTCTTATAAGAACTCAATATTTAAGTCCTAATTATGTAGAACATTCATTTGTTAGTAGGTATATAAAATATATATAATAATATTTATATTTAATAATATATAATAGTTTTTTTTTGTTCCCTACAAATAATTAAATAATACTTACTTATAACTTTACTCACTAAAAACTTCAAATCTTTAAATTAGTTTACAAAAACCCGCGAAACAATTGTGAACTAACCACAGATTAGGTAAAGATAGAATGTAATAAATGACATATGTACCGTCAAACTTTTAATAAAAATATTATTTTCTTGCAATAAAATAGAATTCGTTTTTAAAAAGATAGCATAACAGTTATATAATGCAATTCCACTATTTAATTACAAGTTTTCATGACGAAAAGCCTTTTTATAAGTTTCTTATTTGTTATCGGTTTTCGCACGTTTTTATCGGAAATATAAGGATGTACACTCAAATCATCTTTTTGCAATATCTTCATGTCTATGGTTACGAAACGAAGTCCGTCCGTAGTATTCGGATTCGAACTGCTTTGGTAATAGGTTTGAATACGAAGTTCGTTGTTCTTTCGTTTCGGCCCGAAACTTCGGCGTTCGATTTTCGTAATAGGCCTCCAGATGCGAGTTCGAATCATCCCTAAGGGAATTTTTTTTTGTATTTTTTTTTTATATTTTTAAAAGAACTAATATTGAGAATAGAAAATGTATTAGTGAACTATTCTATTATATAAAAATGTATTTCTTATGAGATCGTTTATTTCGCATTTTCATCAATCCTTTCCTTTCCAAGGGAATTAAACAAAAATATCTGAAATTAAAAGTGATCAATTAAATGAAATAAATATCGAGGTGGATATAGTATCTTCCACACCAATTAAATTTATAAAAAATAAGTAATTGGCCAACATGGCCATACTATTTTTTTCATTCATTTTATCTTGCATTTCTCCATACCTTCATTTTATTCGTATTTAGACATTTTCTTGGCGTTTTTACCATGTGTCGCAAGTATTTTCAAACCCCCGTACAATTTTCGTGCATATATTTAAGACGGAAAATGCATTGAATCCAATCTTCGACTGAACTCTGATAAGTGGAAAAAAGACTGCATCTGCATTTTGGTAACGTAAAATTTGATTGATATGCATCTCCCTAAAGTTTCTTTAAAGTTAGGTTCATTTTTTCAATTCCTATGGTATTTCTTTTGAATTTCAAATCATCATTTGAACCCCAACCTCAACCACCATTAAACATGTCGATAATATGATGCAAAAGCAACCATCAATGACTACTCTGATAGCTCTTTCCGAAAAGAAATCACCAAGTACAGAGGATGGAGGATATATAATATGAAGAAAGCTTGCTCAAAAGTTCAGCATAACGTGATCACCACGCGAATGAAGTCGCGGGCATCAGCTAGTTATAAATAAACACGTATTACGTTAAAGCCAAAGCTGGGCTTTTGAGCTTCAATGGTAGTTCCACCACTGCCAACAGGGGAATCACCCGATCACCTCATATCATAATATTGTATACTAGCTGATGCCCGCGACTTCGTTCGCGTGGGGTTTGCTTTTGAGCAAGCTTTCTTCAAATGACATATCCTCCATCCTCTGTACTTGGTGATTTCTTTTGGGAAAGAGCTATCAAACTGACGGTTGATTTTGCATCATATTATCGACACGTTTAATGGTGGTTGAGATTGGGGTTCGAAGTATGATTTGAAATTCAATAGAAATACCATTGTTGAAAAAATGAACCTGACTTTAAAGAAATTTACTTATTTTTTTTATAAATTTAATTAGTGGTGAAGATACTGTATCCACCTCGATATTTATTTCATTTAATTGATCATTTTCATTTTGAGAAATTTTTTTTAAATTCCCTTTTCCCGGGATTCCTACTCGGGTTTCCGGTGCTAAATGCGGAAACCTCTAAGATACGAAGACAGTCCTTAAGAAGCAATAAAAGCAATGTCGAATAATCGTAATTCTGTAGAGAAAGGATGGATGAAAAGGTGAAAAAAATAAACGATCTCATAAGAAATAATTTTTCATATAATATTTCAATAATGTTTAAAATCATTTATTCATTTAGGTAACTTAGGTAACATAAAAATATAAAATTAAATATACTTATTATTATAAAAATAAAACAATAGCCTAGATCTTAACTAATTATAATATATATACACCCTCAAGAAAACTGCCATGCGGTATGGTTCCCAGGATACTGGCACTATTTCCTCGCTGAATGGCGAGTCTTATTCGCTGGGCGAAATAGGTACCAGCTCTGGGCTCCCCTGAAGCATGGACCAGCCGCATGGACAAATCCTTCACAAATTTTTTCGTATGCGCCGACCAAGGACCCAAAGTTTCAAATGCTAATGCCGCAAATTTGTAAGATCCCATTAAAGAAGAATATTTGCGGCATTTCAGAATTTGGGCCTGATCGGCAGCAGCACCAGGTCTCTGGCACGTAGTCCCTACATGGGATGGTGCCAACGTATCAACGCAAGTAACATCCCACACAAGGACTCGCCCCAAAGACCAGGGTACCAAAATCGCGCCATCTGGCCTCTTTCCATCGTCTCTGGACATACCAGCTGGTTCCAGAGACGCAGGGATAGAGGCCGAGACAAGAGCCCTCCTTACCAAATCATTGAGAGCTCCATGGCGATAAATCCGCCCTGCGCTTTTGACGCAGGAAAGTCCATGTCTCCCAAAACTGTCCACACTCCTACCGCAATGACAGCGGTGCGGCTCACAAATTTTAAGTCCTAGACGCAGACAAACGGCAGTACGCAGTGTATCGGCGTCCAGGACCGTCCCTAGATGATATGAAGGAAGAGCATGAAGCCAATGGCCAGACTCCGTTTCATACCTTTCAATAATACATTTTCTATTTTTATAATATAGTTCTTTAAAAAAATAAATATAAATAAAAAAAAAATATTTCCGTCCAACTTCAGATTCGAACTCGCATCTGAAGTTACGCAATGGGCCTGCATATCCACTATTCTACGATTACATATATCGAAAATGGCGAAATAATCAAAGTATTTCATTTACATATCAAACTGTGATTGACATCTGACAATTCGAAAAAGTTCAACGCGAGTCAGTTTGCATTGCAATTTGGTGATATGGTGCCTTTAAAATTATTTTTAAATGATGATAACTTTTCTTTCCGAGAACCGATTTCGATAAAACAAAGCCTATATGTTGCCCCGGGCTTTACTTAATATATTTGTGTAAATTGCATGAAAATCCGTTCAGTATCTTCGGAGATTAGCGTGAACAAACAGACAGACAGACAGACAGACGGACAGACAGACAGACAGATAAGAATCTTAAAAATTGCATTTATGCATTCTGCTACCCTTCTTTTATCACCCCTCTTAATTTCTGGTAAAAATATTTAGTGAAGCGTAATTTCGATCCTACTCTTTTATTATATGTATATAGATAAACTTCGAAGCAGGCTAGGAAGTCAAACATTGGATGCTTTGATATTTCTGCGATATATTTTATTTTTAAATTCTAAATAGTTTTTTGTGACGTCGCTTTTATTTCTTGTAAAAGTATAGTTTTTATTGTTTAGTCTATTTTATTTCTACTACTTTTTTTGTTAAGAAATTACAATTTTTTTTTCATTAGAGCCCAACTAGAAACCACTAGTCTAATCCCGGGATAGCCCCGGGATCCCGGGATTACGCATCAAAAATCCCGAAATCCCGGGATTGAAAATCATGCCCGGGATTGTGTTCCCTAGTTGGAGTACATATTTCAAAAGAAATATGTATTATTTAAATCGTTTTAATAGCAATAACCTAAAATGTTTAAAATATTTAATTATAATGCACTAAGTTCAATTACTTTGATTGCTACCAAGAAAAACAACATATATTTAGTCTAATAATAATAATTACAAAAATATCTATTATTTCAGTTATTTTTTAAAAGGAATTTTATAAAACCTGATTAACACTTCAAACTCAATTTTCTCAAAATGGCAACCGTGTGGGTTGACACTGTATTGCTTAACAGCGTCCATTTATACTGTGCTTTGTATTTACTTTCTGTTGAATAAATGTCTATTCTATTCTATATAATATCAACTGTGGGATTCCTTACACACTGTCTTCACCGCACTTCACGGGTGGTTTATTTATTTTACAATTTATTGCGCATAATATTGTCTTTTGTTAACGCGAGTATCACACATTTAAATAAAATACTGTATACCGCGATTAAAACGCGATTTATTATTTATATTGTTTAAATTATTTATCCCGACGTTTCGGATGCTTTTCAGCAACCGTGGTCGCGGGGAGACAGAAAGATGACAGTTGTCTGATATTTGAAAAGCATCCGAAACGTCGGGATAAATAATTTAAACAATATAAATAATAAATCGCGTTTTAATCTGGTATACAGTATTTTATTTAAATTTATTGCGCAGCTCTTTCTTACAGGCAACCATATGCTACAAACGAGAAATTGAAAGAAAAAAATGGGTAGTGCAAGTTTAAAAGGAAAAAAGTTACTTACATACATAAAATCTTAAATAAATGTTTACATAAACATACATTACATGCAAAAGTTCTAACAATTATTCAAATATTTCAATAAGTAGACATTAACTTAGAAGAAAAATAATTTGAAAGCATATTCTTGAAAATATTCAAAGATTTGGCTTTTTTTATAGAAAGCGGCAAAGCATTCCATAACTTTCCATTGCCTGGATCGTAAAACATTCCTCGTAGAATGTAGTCTGGTTTCCCGAAGCGATACTTTTTTTAATTATTTCATCACTGTTAAGCTTACCATTCCGCCTAGTCATTAAGAGACCATTAAGAGATATCTCGCGGACAAGTGAAGACACTAAGATATAAGATATCTCGATATATTATATAATTATCTCCTCATCGACAACTTTGATAGACAAGATATTTCGATCGACAAATATCTCAACTTTTGACATTAGAAGTCGAGATTTAAGTGTAAGTGTCATGTTAGACCCGGAAGAGATAATCGATTAAAACACGACAAACTATGCGCCTAGCGCCTAACCTAGATCTATGTAACAGCGCAGCCGGTCATGCTAGGCCGGCTGCGCTGTTAGACTGCCTGGCTCATCATCATTCGACATCTTAAAGGGGTGACTGATGCCGTTGCCAAGAACCTGTTACCTTTACTTTTTTTTTTTAATTCAGTTGGGAAGCTTCGAGATACGAGCCTATAGGTACTTTCCAAGGTCGACATGACTGCAAGCTCTCTGGTGCTGCGTGTACCACTTACCATCACGTGATTCACCTGCTCGTTTGCTCGTTTCTATAAAAAAAATAACTTAGCGACATTTATAATAAAATTAACATTAATTTTCACGAAGACTTTTCTTTCTTATAATTATAAATATGTCATCCGGCGAGATTCGAATCCAAACCACAAGCACACCAATGAAATCTAAAGCATTTGGTATTGTAATTTCAGCTGATAGAAGTTGATAATTTGTAAGCTAAACCATTGTTGAAAAGAGTGTCCATGGAGTTTCTTGCCGGTTCTTCTCCATGAGACCCACTTTTTGGAACCGTGCAACTAGACGTTTCATAAGAGCCTGCAAAGGCCTATTTGAAATAAAAAACTTTTGATTTTGATTTTGAATAAATAAATCAAATTAAATTGGTATTATTGACTTGAATTGAAGTATCACTATCCCCTCCAATTCTTCTAAGCGCGTACTTGTTTAGGTCTCTTCCAGAAAACAACAACTCTTTGCTTTCAACTCCGCGTATTGGAGCGGCAACTCGCTACCGTTCGACTGCATCTGACCCAACAAAATTCAAAATCAACCCTTATTCTCTTTCAGTAAACACCAATTTTGCATGAACTGTTTTGTCTCTACATTAGCACACATAACCCAATTTTGAATCGTAATTTTATTGGAATACAGTCGATTTTTGTTTGTTCTAAATCTTGTTATTCAAATAGGCTTTCTTTGTATATTCCCAAACGATTTTCAACTGCCGCAAGTTTGTGATTGAGCCAATTTGAAAAATACGTAGCAGTTAGATTGCACTAAAAATCGTTGTTTGAGTAACCTAAATCTATGAAACTGAATTTTGTATCATTGCAATTTGCCTAAGCTCTTCATTTTGCTTTGATTGAAACGAATCGGTGAAATTTGCTTTCCTGATTTGATTCCGGCTATCTAAGTTACGGATATTTGAAAATAGATTATTTGCATTTCCATTTATAGAATTTCTATCGACTAGCTGACTTCGCTGGTCGAAACAGATAGCAGGATTTATTCCATCTTACTTGACACTTTTTGACAGGCTCGTTGGCACGTTCGGTAGAACACCTGCCGTGCGAATCGATGGGACGTGTGTTCGAATCCCACCGGAACGACATGTTTTAATTTTCTGTAAGCACGTGTTCCCCACGTCTGGTAACTGGGCATTGATCGGGTGGGAGGAATATCGAAATTCCGACCGGGTAACGAACCACCGTTCATAAATGGAAAACCCGTGAAGTGCACATTGCGCGTTTCGGTTTCAGTCTATGGATTTCCGAATGCTCGAAGTAAAAACTAGTATCACCCACCATCAAGTGAACCTCATGCTCGTCTGTCGATATCTAACATAAAAAAGCTCATCGTTATAATCTGGCTAATGAACTAAATATTGTTATAAATTATAGCCTATACGTTACTATCAAGTAATGTCAGCCGACCGTATATAACCAACTGCCGTGAAATGCGCGCCTGCACCGCCTGCATGTAGTAATCCAGTGTAAATTTTATTTTGTGTCCCGAACCGTTACTTTACTATATTGTATGACTATAATATAGTTCATATAAACTAATATTATAAAGCGGAATGATTTGTTTGTTTGTTACGATATAACTCAAAAACTACTGTACCGATTTAAAAAATTATTTCACCAATATAAAGCATATTGGTAAAAGAATGTTTTACATTTCAGAGAGTATCATATTTGTTTGTATATGTCTGTGTACATCTACATTGCACCTCTGCGAAGCCGGAGCGTGTTAACGTGTTACTTAGTTCATATTTCCGTGATTTTTTTATCTTCGATATTAATATGAGACTAGCATGAGATTCTCTTGTGCGCATTGCGTTTTTCGGTCTCGCGGATTTATTAAAGTAGATTGACAGCGCATCATTGACTAATATTCTGTGGCTGAGGTCACCTACCATCAAGAGAACCTCATGCTTGTCTGTCGATATATAACATAAAAATACACTAAGGTACCTACATGTATAAAACTTTGGTGTATGATGTAAAAAAATGGTGTAATGGTTTCAGCTCCTTACAAACATTTTGTAAAACCAAAAACTTGGCGTTTAAAAATGCAATATTAAATGATTTTTGAATTTGTTTTATTATTTTTTGAAACAAAGAACATTCATTTGACTGCGTTTCAAGGTGGTAAGTGACAACGCTATCTAGAATAAGGCATGATAATTCCTTAACAAGTATCTATTCATAATTGCCTTAAAAAAAAAATATGCCCAATAACCAATTGTAAAATAATTCGGAGTATCTGTGTGAAGGGTTTAATTATATAATTAACAATTATAATTGAATATAAGAAGATCAAGTAACAAATAATTAATTATTTTAGAATTGAACTTGAACTTCTAAGACATTTATATAATTTGAATGACTTACGAAACAATTTTAATTTACATTGATTACTGGGTGTAACTAATGTACTTAATTGTATAATCTATATACATATATATAAGCAACTTTTTTTTTCTTTGTTATCGATAAACTTGAAAACTACTGGACCGATCGGCATGATACCATGACCATTCGACGCGGAATTAATTGTAGAAGGTTTTAGGCTATTCATTTTTTGAATTCAATCAACCCTTTACCATTTTTTTTCAAATTTATGTGGATAGTTCATATTCGTCTATCCTTTACAATTCGCCCAGCAAAGGCTTGTTAATTACATATAAGCCAAAATAGCTTCACAGAGTATTCATTATTACGACATAATATGGTGACTATGAGAAATATAGATCATAGGTATGCCCCACTATGGGACTAGGGAATTAGGGAATTCACTAAGTCTTAGAGTATAGATATACCATGGCGGAATGTTTAGTATTTTAAATATGTATATGCAACGCGCCCCGGCTTCACACGGGTGCAATGTAGATGTACTATACACAAAAAATAATAGCCTATGTTACTCGCTGATAATGTAGCTTTCTATATTTCTTATTATTTATATATTTCTTAAATTTAATATATGCATATATACAAATCAAACGAAATTCTTTTGCATCTAGAATATTAAACATAACATAGCTTAGGAGAATTATGGAAACAATCAAATGTGGATGGCGAGATTGTTTTATAATGTAAAGTAATAAAAATAGAGAATATAATTTATCTATACTTTCAATCATTTCTCTATTTCTTCAATCATCAAAGATAAGATTGATCCCCAGATAAACTTCCACCCTCCTTTTCACACCCTTAAGGGATGATTTCTGTGATGAAAATCCTTCACCGGGATTCAAACTTTCTCCATATCAAATTTTATAGAAATCAGTTCAGCGGTTTCAACGTGAAGAAGTAACAGAGAAACAGAGTTACTTTTTATTTATAATATTATAAATGATTAGTAGAGAAATTAAGGCCTAAAAGGACAAAACCCTTCGAATTAGTGTATAGTGACAGTGAAAAAGTGTAGTGCTTTACAAGAAACAGAACAAATATGTAGGGGACACATATTTGTTGTATGATAGAGACAATAAGAAAAGTGTTTAAGGATATTATCTTAGTAAAAAGATATTTTCTATTTAATTTGGGATAGAAATAAACTGTAATAATCACGTGTTTTTAAAAAAAAAATTCTTAAAATCGCTATCATCTATATCTTATACCACACGTAAAGAATAAATAATTGCTGACGGGTTGGAGGGCAGCACTTTTATCTTAACGCGAGCGATACGCGTTCGGGAATTGTGATATCGTGCAATTTTCAACCATTTATCTGTGGCTGAAATGTCTCCTGTTAATGAAATAGTGGCCGTTTCAGAGTAATGTTTTTCAGATTTATTTCTGCGTAAACTACCGTATCTGTTTATACCGTATCTGTATATACCGTTTGTACAAGTTTTGTTTTCCGTCCATAATTATCTTTATACTTACAAAATTTTATCAAAATATTTTTTTATCTGATTTCAAAGCAACCGCTATCGCCAAGCACTAAAATATATTGTCAATTGTAGGACCAATGTGATTTAGCTAATTTTGATTTAAATAAAAACAACGAATTGAAAAAAAAATGTAACTGTGTGCAGTGTTGTGTTAAATACTCCATTCATTTGTGTGATTTTGGCGACAGTCGATCCGGTACAAATTATGACACATTGCACTTATAAACAAACAAACAAATCTCTTTAAGCTTCACATAATATGAGTTATACCTATTAAACTAACCTACTAACTGTGTGGCAGCATAAACAGGCGGCGACTCAGCATATGCTGTGCTGCCGACGATACAACACAGCGCTGATATTCAGTCGCTATGTTGCTATGCTCTTACGGGTGAACTCACGTTCATCCGTAAGAGCATACGTCCTGGGTTCGTTTCCCGGGTTGGTCACTATGTGTTATTCGCTTTTAAAAGTGTTATAATAAATTGTGATCTATGTTTGAGAAACTTGAGGGATGTTGGAAACCCGGAAGGGTAGATAACCTAAAAAATTGTGGTGGAAGTTTGAAACCTGGGCAGACGGCTAATAGGTGGATAACTAACATGAGTGGGGCCAGCGTAGCAGGCTAAACTTTTTTTTTTTATTTTCCCAGTTTGCAAATACATTCCCGTCTATAAAAAAAAAGGTAGTTACACTCAATTGTATATATACATAGTTTACATACATACATAAATATATATACATTACGCCTCTTTGCGGTAGGCACGGAATCGGATCACGGAATTCCATATGCTCCGATCCTTACATACCACTTTCGCTTCTTCCACTTTCATCAATGCTTTCATATACACTCGTCGGTTACGGGTACTTTTGACCTGGCCCTTTTGCAGAATAAATAAATATATAAATACATTAATATACATTAAATTTAATAAGTAATAATAACTATAAAATAATAATTTATTTTGTATAGACTAATAATAATAATATGAAGTTTTAATATGATTTATAAATACAACAAATGAAAACTTTATTAAATTAACAATAATATTAATATCCTCTAACTCTTCCCCTAGCGCAACTAAGTCAAGTTATCAATACCCTGCCTTTGTAAATTTAGAAGATATCTTTTATAATGGAATTTAAAATTACTACTTCTACTTACTTCTTACCGCTTTGGGCCATACACAGATTTGTTTACTTTTTCTGTGAAATTATTGGAAGTATGTTTATAATTTAGATTATAAATTATATGTTATAAAGTTTAGTTTGATTTAGACAACAATAAACTGCTTCTTACCTTTCTATAAAGTCCGTCATCACTTCAAATGGCTGGAAATTGTGTGGTTAGACATCATTTTATCTTTTCTTATTCTTTTTTACGTATTGGAAACGAATTTATATTAAACTTTGAAATTAATAAAGAAGACGATATTTAAAACGTCAAAAATTACAATATTAGCTATCTCTTTGTTTTTTAAGTGTATGAAAGAGATAGAATATTAAGGTTGCATAAGTCGAGGGCTCGAACTCACTGGTGGGCGAGGCCAAAAAGCATGCTGTTCTCCCGCACCTCACCGGGGCAGTCATTATTAAGTGAGATGCACGATAATTCATAGTAAAAGGGGCGTCTAAAAAAATACGAAAAAGCCTTTGGAAAATCGAGTTTTATGAAAAAACCACTGCATAAATCAATTACAAATAAATGTTATTGTATTCTTCGATAATCGTGCTTTGTCGGTACCGACTTTGTTTTGAAAATTTATACTTCTTTTATTACTAATTTAAGCCCAAAGTTGTGTTAAAAATGGCAATAAAAACGAATCTTTGGTAGCTCGTAACTTTTTAATGGTTTTTTATTTTACCATTCTGTTTCCGTACAGACAAAATTAATAATGAGACCAAACGATATCATGTTTAACTTTGCATGTACGGTGCTAAATAGTGGAGTAATACCCCCCCGAAATTTCTATGGAAAAAATGTCGACTAGTGTCACCTTAAGCTTGAAGTTCGTTCGATCGAGCGACACGATCGTCGATATAGTTTTAACGTTGAACGAAACATTGACACTTATATTATTACGAGTTTTAAAACTGACAGTTTGATCGAGCTCACGAAAACTTTATTCGTTAGCTCGATTGCAATCTCATACTAGGGGTACTGTTCTGTGGCTCTAACTATAAATAGACGTTGACAAATGGAAACCCCTTGTGTGGGAACAAATACAACCTAAGCTGTAGTGGCCGAAATTTAAAACTCTTTCCTTGTTAGTCAGTTAAAACGATTCAGGAAGCAATCGAAGTAATCTCACAACGCAGAGGATAAGTGGGCTTCTATGTACTTTCATCCATTTTCATCCACTTTCATCCATTTTCATCCACTTTCATCCATTTTCATCCACTTTCATTCATTTTTATTTACCTTCAAGTGCGCTGATATTAAACAAGGTTTATAAATTTTATATCTCAGTATAATATTAGAAAGTTCCGCATTTGTAGTGTTTGTTAGTTATTCAGTTAATATTCCCGAGTGGGGCATGGGGCAGACCCATTTCTGTGTCTGTTTCACTGATCATTTTTTCTTTTTTGCCTTCTGTAAAAAACAAAAAAATATCTTGTTTACCCGGGATTCGAACCCAGAACCTCGGGTGCTAAACTCATCGCGCTTACCACTGAATCACAGAGGTGGTAGGAAATGTAGTTAGAATTGGAGACTCATAATTCTGAATGGAAAAGTCGTAAGTGGCCGACCTAGATGAACATTGACATAGTATTAAATAGACTTCAGGTCGCATACAAAATTCACGAAAAAAGTGTCCCGATTATTTAAGCCACGCCCCTTGTCAAATTTTGAAAAAAATGACACTGCTCAATGGGAACAAAGAGAAGAGTGAAGTCGAAGTATGATTTGACTTGACTAATTTCGAAGACTTTGGTATTATTAGTATACTTTATGAAACTCCAATGTGTAAATTATCATGTATCTAGTAGGGTACAAAAAAATATAATATTTGATAAACAATAATATAATGTTTTATATAAATAGTAATTCGTATGTTAAATAATAATTTCCGCAAAATGTTCCGAATATACAGATTGTAATATTTTCTTTTCCGTTTTAGCGTGAAAGCGTAACAAACAAAAAAATCACTTTCGCATTTATAATATTACTAAGGATGCTTAATGCTTATCCTTAGATAGTAAGGATTATTTCAGTACAAATTTACTCCATGCATATTCTGTTACATAATAGTTTGCGCATGTGTTGGCCAACCTTGGCCAAACATGTGTAGCGTTGATTTAAAACAGATAATTTTGTTCAAATTTTGAATTATTTGTTAGTTTGAAAACTTAAAATATATCTTATTTTATATGTACTAATGTTTTTTCGGGAATTATTTTCGCAATTTTTGAAGACAAACTGCGTCATTGTGAAACGTCTTAACATTGGCCGTGCTTGAAGAGAACGGATTTTTTGCGTCGACCCGATATCTAGTATTTTGTTGATCGAAGTAGATGAAGCTATCAAGAATATTCTTAAGAGAGGCCTGGTCTTTCTTTGCCTACTCTAGGACAGACGTAATTTACACTATGTTCTATGAAGACTTGGCTACGATGTGCTACGGAATGCTACGCCGTGCTACGACTGGCTATAACCGCACACAAAGGCGTCAATCAGTACCTACACATAGATAAAATAATATGCTTTATTGTCGAGAGCTATATATTATATTCATACTAGCGACCCGCCCCGGCTTCGCACGGGTCTAGATTTTTTGACCAAAAAAGCAGGGGTTGTATGTATTTTTTAATGCCACATAATAAAAAAATAAAAACAAAAAAAAATCGTCCAAAAATAAAAATAAATGTTTTTAAGGGTGAACAACCCTTATCACTTAGGGGTATGAAAAATAGATAGTAGCCGATTCTCAGACCTACTGAATACGCATATAAAATTTGGTAAGAATCGGTCGAGCCGTTTCGGAGGAGTATGGCAACGAAAACTGTGACACGAGAATTTTATATATTAGATAACGTGTATGTAGGTACATGAAGACACTGATAGTCATCAAAGGCAAATTATGGTTTAAACTCATTTGTATCTGTTCATTATTACTAAGAACTGTTAAAACCTGTGATTTCTAAATAACTGTGCCGATTAACGCGTCCCCTCTCTACTGACTACTATTATACATAATTTTTTATGCACACTTTATACGCGATCAGCGGAGAGTAATTACTCCACAGAGACTATTTATCTTAACGCGTTGGAAGTTGGAAGTTTGGAAGCTAAGCTCAGGGAAAAATATATTGATGTAAATATTCGCATATTTCATATTACTTTTTTGTGATATTATCTATACTTAATATTATAAGGAAAAGATTTGTATTTTTTATGTTTTCAATAAAGCCAAAAACTACTGGACCGATTTTTAAAATGGGTGCTAATTAAAATGGCTTCTTTTTAATAGCATTATTCGCCTCTAAAAATTTATGTTGCCTTCTAAATTCGGTAGAACACCTGCCGTGCGCATCGATGGGTCGTGGGTTCGTGGGTACCACCGTTCATAGATGGAAAAACCGTGAAGTGCATATTGCGCGTTTCGGTTTCAGTCTATGGGTTTCCGAATGCTCGAAGTAAAAATTAGGTCGACAGCGCATCATTGACTGATGTTCTGTGGCTGAGGTATCACCTACCATCAAGTGAACCTCATGCTCGTCTGTCGATATCTGACATAAAAAAAAAAAAAAAAAAAAACGTGGCCAATAAATAATTTTGTGACTTGACTTATAATTTCCCTTTAAAAATTCTGTCACCAATAGAAAGCTGCGTTATTGGTGAGTAACATGAGTAACATATTTTTGTTGCTGTTTATAGTACATCTATATTGCACCCATGTGAAGCCGGGGCGCGTTGCTAGTTGTAGATATAGTGAAAATATATGGCAATGGCAGTATTGATATAATTTTTTATGGTAATTTTATGAGGGAAAGGGTAGACTAATTTAATTATATAGCAATAGCAATCCCAGGTAGAGTAATACAAAATATAACCAGCGAAACAGACATAGAAATATGTCCGGAGTCGCAAAAATTCAGTTTTCAGATATTGTAGCAATCAAGTAACAATAGCTATAATTAAAAGCCAACCTTTAGGTGAAACATTTCAGTATCGTCGGCAACAAAATGGCCGCGGGCTACATTTTATTTGAAGTAATTTCTTTGACGTGAAGTGCTGCTCGGTTGGGTTGCTTTTGCTAATTCATAGATCGCTGCCTCTCACTTAATAGTTATTACTCTTTGTAATTTTATTCTGTTTTAGTATGGAATTTTATAATTTTGAGAGAGAGGAAATACTGGGTTGTATTTTTTATGTTAGATATAGACAGACGAGCATGAGGTTCACTTGATGATACCTTAGCCACAGAACATCAGTCAATGATGTGCAGTTGATCTACTTTTTACTTCGAGCATTCGGTAATCGAAAGACTGAAACCGAAGCGGTTATCCACCTATGAATGGTTCGTAACTTGGCCGGATTTTCGATATTCCTCCCACCCGTTCAATGTCCGAAGTTACCAGACGTGGGGAAAGAAAATTATAAACATGTCGTGCTGTCGTTGAACCCGTGGGTTCGAATTCCACCAGGATGATCCCCCATCCGCACGGCAGGTGTTATACCGATGCGACGCGCCAACGAGCCCGTCAAAAGTATATGAACGTACAAGAGTTTCATCATTTTCTCCCATATCGAGATACTTTTAACATAATAAACATTGGAAGAGATAACAAAATACAATCCAAAGAACGAAATCTACACTCTGCGCTACAATTCCTACACAAACAGAATTATTTTCCCCAAATTGAACACAATGTTTATATTTATACTAGTGGAAACGTCCGTATCCAATTGTGACAAAGAAAGAAGGGGGAAACAGTGTTCATCTATCCAAAAATTTACTAATAAGTTGGTGTTGACAAAAAATGTACTAGCGGTTCGCCCCGGCTTCGCACGAGTGCAATGTTAATCTACTAAATATGATTAGATTTGATCACTGAAATGCTATAGCAGAGTTAAAGTATAAGTAATATAATTTCCTTAGGATAACGCTCATACATAAACAATTTAATTACATCCTAGTAGAGCGTAAAGCTCTCGACTATTTTGAATATACTAAATTTAGTTCTATGGTGCAGTGATTTGCACAGTGCGATTGTTTTTGTATTATTTTCTCGGGTTTCAAACTGTACGATAACTCATAGAGAGTTTATTTTTTATTGAAAACAAAGGAAACATATAAATGATTACTGGCAATATACATTTGAATCGAGTGGCTGTGATCAGAGCGATCTATACTAATATTATACGTATGTATAAAGAGGAAAGATTTGTTTGTTACGATTTAACTCAAAAAACCACTGGACTGATTTTAAAAATTCTTTCACCAACAGAAAGCTACATCATCGGCGAGTAACATAGGCTAGGTGTATAGTACATCTACATTGCACCCATATGAAGCCGGCTCGCGTTGCTAGTACTATTATATAAGTCATATTAATCTACTATTATACGTCGCGTAGAGCCCCGCCGCGCCGCTCTAAGCGAAAGGTCTTTCAACTTTGCATACATCAAGACTCATCTTTATGCGGCCGCATAATGTGCTTGCATTTATGCCATTGAGAGCTTAATATTATTTTAATGTTACACACTTTCATGTTATTCATACTATGCTACACGATATGGCATAGCAATCATCATACGAGCAAACTTGGTGGTAATATTTTAGCCACAGAACATCAGTCAATGCCGCTCTATCAATCTGTTATGAGATTCGCTTCGAACTTTCAGAAATCTTGAAAATTAGATAATTCTTTAGATCTTTTAAATATTGTTTTTTTTACCATATTAAAACGCGATTTATTATTTATATTTTAATAAAAATAATTATTAGAAACGAAGAATATATTAGGACACTTAAAAAAATCCGTTTTCGAAACGTCGGGTAAATAATATAATAGATTATTTTTATTTTTCAATGTCTATAAAATCAAATATATGTGTATGACTATAAGGTGAACTCAAATATACTTTTTATATAAAAATTTAATATTTGAAAACGCCAAAAACTGGTAAATATTTAAAATTCTGTAAGGCATTATATATGTATATGTCTCTCTTCATACATGTGAAGCCGCAAAACATCACTAGTAGTTCATAAAACTCATTGGAAAATATTTCGTGTCACCGCACAGCAATAAACAGGCATTATTGGCAACGGTACCTGGCAACATAGCAACTTGACCACAAACTGGCAGAAAACTTGGTTGGAATTACAATTACATTTTTACTACCTATTCTTCGCGATTTCCGCATAAATCTAGAAATACCTACCCTCTACGTTTTTAGTGTATACACTACGAATGTCTACCTTTACATTTTAAATACTTTTTAATTTGCTTTCAAACTGCCTATCGGCCTGATGGTGATCACCGGTATAGATTGGATTATTAACGATTTTAACTAAGTGGTTGATTTTTTTCGTTTTATACGGTTATTTAACAGCATTTTATGCTTGTTACGTTTACGTTAAATAACTTCCTACCTCTTTTCAGACATTTAAAAGTTACCCTAAACCCTACGTCTTGTCACTTCGGGTATTAACAGATGTTATGTGTACCTAATTAAATTAAATACTTTTATTTTAAAGCACTTATCTTGCTCAAAATATATTTCTCAATTACCTATCAGACTCAGTTTACTGAAACAGTCAGATTCGAAAAACGATTATATAAAATACGTTTTTGGAAATCTGATTATTAAAGTTAACAATATTCTAATTTTAATACACACTATGTAGGTAATATAAAATCACTAAATTTAAAAAGACAACATATTTAAATGTCATAGCAAAATTTTTGGTCAAGTATAATAAAATAACTAAAAGCCCATTTACACGATGCAAGATTCTTGCCTGTAGTATACAATTAATTTGATTTAATAAATGACTTGCACGGTATAAACAACACGTAACATTCTCGATACAAGTTTTGTTTGAATACTTTTCTTGATGTAAACAGCACATAATTAACAAATAATGCTTACAATTCTTGGATGTCAATTATTGCGCTTAAATTATTGCATTCAGTATGTACAATGTAAATGGAATAATTTAAATGGGCCTTAACATTCTTATTCAAACATCTAAAACAAACAACAGAATATTTTGTTTCAACAAATTATTAGCGTAAAAACTAGTCAAACATTTTATACTATCAGATAGCTAACAAAGCAGCGAAAATAAACGAGCTCCCATTAATCTCTCTTAGTGCTAGATTTTCATTTATAGCCCAACTACAACCCCCCCCCTACTTCCACCACCCTAGAGTCCTGTATAGTGAAATACATCCCAAACTAACGTTCGGTAATTGCACGTGTAATTAACTAATTTGTCTTTAAACACAACAAAATAAATGCATTTAAACTTTGATTAATTCAAGTAAAGGTATTCTATGAATCGTATTATATTACCCTTATAATTATGAGTATAATAATAATTTTATTTAATTAATTAAAAATCCCAAATAATTTTAGCTAATAAGCTAGTAAACTAATTAGTTTATAAGATAATATTTGGGTACAATCTAAAAAAAATAATTACATATTTCTTATTTGATAATATGAGTCTGATATAGATCCAGTGTTTGTAGAATATGTAAGGTTCCTTGGCGCGTTCGGTAGAACAACTGCCTTGCGCATCGATGGTCGAGGGTTCAAATCCCACCGGGACGACATGTTTATGTCTGTAAGCATGTTTTCCCCACGTCCGGTAACTTCGGGCATTAATCGGGTGAGAGGAATATCTAATTTCCGACCGGGTAACGAATCACCGTTCATATGTTTATGGAAAAACCGTGATGTGCACATTGCGCATTTCGGTTTCAGTCTATGGATATTCAAAAACTCGAAGTAAAAACAAGATCGATAGCGTATCACTGACTGATGTTCTGTGGCTCAGGTATCACCTACCATCAAGAGAACTTCATGCTCGTCTGTCGATATCTAACATAAAAAAGTATATCTGTTTTTGGGTGGTTTTTCTAATAAGTTCGTACTAGCGGTAGGTTTTCTTTACCGCAACATAACAGCAACATTATCCCTACTGATAATTTCTAAAATGGAAACCACTCAGAATACGTTATTCAATAGACACCAAGACTGATTTTCAGTTGTCCCATCCACATAAGTAAACATTATGAGCATACAGGTAACAAAACAAATAAAAACATTTTAAATTGCAGCATATCCGTGCGTGTGCTCATACATATATACTACATAATATATGATGGCAAATAGCACTATAATACAGCCATAAAACTTCCGCCTACCGTGGAACGAATAACTCGAGCAAATCTGACAAAACGCGTCTATGCCGAAACAATTCCCACAGGCGCTAAAAAATTCATACAATGCTGCCAATGTTTGCACGGAATATAAAAATCAGAAGATTACAAGTAGTCCAGTCATAGATTATATGTAATAAGCCAATTCTCATAGGAGTCTCTTAATATGATTTGCTTGGAAACTCTTTGAACTTGGTTGTTTGTTCCACTGGTCTGCGTTGTAAAGAGATGAATATCATATGAAATGGGATCGCTTGAGTTATGTGAATGTAATCATACAAAAATATGATTACTTAGTGCTTGAGGAACGTGCACAGAGTATAATACTGACGGTATTAATGCAATATGATTATTTTTCTTTTGAAAATTATATTTTCATACTAAATTTTTCATAGATAATCAGAACAACGTATCGGTTTTATTTTAACAACGGAGTATAGTTTAAGAAAAGGGGAGTAACTTAGGCATTTTTCTATCTATAGTATACTTGAGCATACAGCCCAATATTTCCACTCAAGTAAAACCACAGGCTAACCTAAGTATAATCCATATAATAAAACAGTACAATAAATCCAAAGGATATGGAAAAACCAACAGAATACATACAAATAATTTTAAACATTTTTATCCGTCCGCAGTTGACGCAAACAAACCTAAACTACTTAACTAATTTTCATGCAGTTCTCACTGATATACACAGGATATTTAATTTAAATCAAATTTGAGATAATTGCGAACGAAGTCACAGCATGAGCTAATATAAATTAAATACGAGTTAACTACTTACTTCGAATTTGAAGCAATTATAAAAATCCTATTTCTAAACACATACATGGCTCGGAAAATTAGCAGCCATTTTGAATCAGAAATACCCGTTTATGAAAAATAGAATTTTAAGCAAGACTTCTTGAACTAGAACATTCACCTCACCTTACTTGACCTCTCATGCATTTTTTATTAACTAAAATCATTTCATAAGCTTAGGCTTAGCTACAACGTTTTCGGTTGACTTTGATTTGGGGCCCGGATTTATAGGGCCCTATATTATCGGTATATAAAAAAAGGGAATGTTTAAGAAGAGATATTTGTTTTAGCTCGACGTATAGATGTATTTCTATGTCTAATTTATTTAAGGGTTATGTAAATAACTAAATCGTTGAGCCTTGCCAGTATAGTATGTGATTTTTTTTTAGTAGCTTTAAAACGTCACTAAAAATCCATGTAAATTTGTAAGTCCAAGTCAAAATGAAAGAGACTAATGTATCTCAGTATTGACTGATATATTGTTGACCACGCTGAAAAGCACTCGAAACGTCAGGATAAATAATATAATGATTAAATCTCGTTTGAATATGATTATTTCATTAATATGTGTGATTATTAAAATATAGACGGCACTAGTTTTCGTGAACTGACTGGCAACTCAGGGGCCCTGATGACCTGTTCTACGGCACTCATACGTAATATTACCTCATAGTTCTTACAAAATACTCATAATAAAGTACCGCTAGCCCGGCTTATGCAAATTATATTATATAATGTCTCCACTGACTCATAAATACTATTTATACGGCATACATTCAAAAATCTACATTTTGGACTCAAATTCATTTTAAAATAGTATTTTATTAGTATTGATTAAAAATACAAAATTTTAGGGAAAGAACCGTGTTAAATGTTGTTTCCTCGGGATTTGAACCGAAGACCTGCCGGCCTAGCATGACAACCGCGACAAAATTTTGTCGACCGTTTTCTCGTGTTTTAATCGATTATCTTTTTTTCTAACATGACAATTACACTTAAAACTCGACTTTCAATATCAAAAATAGATATATTTGTGAGATATCTTTTCTATCAAAATTGTCGATGACGAGATATAATATATCTAATTACCTTATATTTTAGTTTGTTTTCTCTCGTGCGCGAGATATCTCGTGGCGGTCATGCTAGGCCGGATGGGGTGCTAAACACATCACATTGACGACTGAGCCTCCTTGATAGTTTTTTCTTATAATATGAAGCGGAAGTCACTACAGTTGCCTATAAGAAATTAAATGATACCATGCCATATTTAAATAAAATACTGTATACCGGATTAAAACGCGATTTATTATTTATATTGTTTAAATTATTTACCCCGACGTTTCGGATGCTTTACAGCGCGTAAATCGCGTTTTAATCCGGTATACAGTATTTTATTTAAATGTGTGATTAATAAAAGACAATATTACCATGCCATATTTCCACATAGCTGATGCGGCTTGTAATTCTGAGGTAAACTACGAAATAGGTAACCACAGAATTTGAAGCACGCTTTATTGATCTTTAATCAGAGCTTACATGTAGGCCTTTGCCGATAATGAGGCCAATACGAACATTAGTATTGGTTACGTGAAGTTTGTTTTAGGTGATATGGAACAATTGGAAAACTTATGAAAAATATTTATAAATTTGGTGTGAGCGGAAGAGTCAAAATACGATTTTTTATGGATTTAACTTCATAAATTACAGATTTCCATAAAATACATTCATTACAGACATACCCCTATTTTGTTAGAATTTCGAGAAATACTAAAATAGGTCTTTTTTAATATCTAAATTAAAGTTGATACCATTAATAATAATATTTATAATTGTAATTTAAATATTTATATAATGTAAAAACGGTCGCGTACTAGCTAGAATTACTGAACAGTATCAACATCTTGGCTAAATAACCTTACATTTAGTACTTCGTAAAATACTTATACAATGAATTTTATAATTTATATTATACAAAATAAACTCAAAACCCTCGCTTATTATTTCTTGATTATAAATTATTGAACTTTAATGAGTTATGAATAGCTACGAACGAGAACGTCGATTGTTTATTAACAAATTAGTAACTTATTGAGATCTTCGCTTTGTAACTTTTGGAATTAATAAATATAATTAGAAGTTATGTTGGAGAAATGGCCGAAGATATTTACTGTAATTGAAGTTTTGATATTTTTTGATAATTATAGTTAATTGTGTGATGTCATGTGGAACATGGTGTAATGGTTGCAGCCCCTTATAAAACATTTGTAAAACAAAAACTTGGCGATTAAAAAGAGTGGCGGCGAGTTTCTTGCCAGTTCTTCTCGTCCGCTCTACGCCCTTGATTTGTGAACTGGCAGTAAATGTAAAATTAGAAGCATTTAATATGTATTTTTTAAAGACGTTCATAAGTGTACATTGTGTTACCTAAATGAATAAATGATTTTTGAATTTGAATTTGAATTTGATTTTGCGTTTATGTAAAATTAAATTAGTTTATTCCCATGACGATATATTAACTTCTAGGATAGATCAACCCTAACTTCTTCCAAAACATAATTCCTACTAATATTATAAATGCGAAAGTATCTCTGTCTGTCTGTTACATCTTCACGCTTTAACCGCTGAACCGATTTAGATAAAAATTAATATAGAGATAGTTTGAGTTCTAAGGAAGGACGTACATGTACCTATTGTACCCTACCAGACTGAAGCGTTTTTAAAAAATCATGTTTCCTCGGTATTTGAATCTGAAACCACAGGCACTTAAGGCATTGTGCATACCACTAATCCACGTAAGTGAATATAAATGAATGATTTAAACTTTATAAAATGTTTTAAAATATCAAATAACTATATTAATAACTTAATACTTGGGCCGTCAATTATATTAATTGAAGTAGGTATAACATTTCACTTTCTCATATTATATCTTACGAACTCTTTACCTTTCACCTTCAAATCTTTGTTTTTTTTTATTATTTTAACTAATTATTTCAAGACGTCATGTGGAACACGGTGTAATGGTTGCAGCTCCTTACAAAAAATATGTAAAACAAATAACTTGGCGATTAAAAAGCGTGGCGGAGAGTTTATTGCCAGTTCTTCTCGTCCGTTCTACGCCCTTGATTTGTGAACTGTCAGTAAATGTAAAATTGTTTTTTTCTTTAATGACGTTCATAAGTGTACATTGTGCTACATAAATGAATGAATGATTTGATTACAAATTTGAATATTGGAAAGATGACCGTTTTTAAATTTACCAAATCAGGCCATCAATTTGATTGTTGCGAAAAGTTTCATAATTAAACAAGTACAAAGTAAATCGTAAACATATAAAAAAGGCAGAAAATTGTCGGCGTATACAGAAATTTACTTCACATTAGCCCAAGTAATATACCTATCTCAAAATTCCACAGTATGTTTCTCAAATACTTATCAAATCAAATCAAAAGTTTTTTATTTCAAATAGGCCTTTGCAGGCTCTTATGAAACGTCTAGTTGCACGGTTCCAAAAAGTGGGTCTCATGGAGAAGAACCGGCAAGAAACTCCATGGACACTATTTCAAGAATGGTTTAGCTTAATATTGTCTTTTATTAACGCGAGTATCACACATTTAAATAAAATACTGTATACCGGATTAAAACGCGATTTATTATTTAAATTATTTATCCCGACGTTTCGGATGCTTTTCAGCAACCGTGGTCGCGGGAGACTCCCGCTTAAGTGTTAAGTAAGCTAAACCATTTTATTTAAATGGTTTAGCTTACTTAACTTTTATTACAGATTATTTTTTTACTGAAATCACTTAAAAATTATTCGCAATAAAACATTCAACTATCCATAGTAAAGCTCTCGTATTAAACATGAAATGTATACTGCATACGATAAAGCCAAAATTACCGGGTGTATTTTAAAATGGGGAAAGTGTACGCGATTTCTGCGCGTTATTCTGAGTAAAGGCTCATAAAACGGAATAACTAGGGTTGCCGCTTGCCGCTTTACTCTCCTTGAATAAAGAGGTATACTGTTTTTTAACTATTCAAGATTGTGCTCGACAGCGAGCTGGAAGTAAATAATATTATTATTAGTGATCACGTTTGCCACCTGCCCATTAGCCCTCTGTTTTATAAAAAAAGAACTTGTTAGCGATAATATATTTTGTATAGTTCTGTCTCATTCAAGGAATCCATAATTATCGACTGACGGGCTCTAATTTGACGGGCTCGTTGGCGCGTTCGGTAGAACAACTGCTGTGCGCACCAATGGGTCGTGAGTTCGAATCCCATTGGAAAAATATGTTTATAATTTTCTGCATGTCTTCCACACGGCTGGTAACTTCGGGCATTGAAAGGGTAACAGGAATATCGAAATTCCGACCAGGTAACGAACCACCATTCATAGATGAAAAACCGTCAAGTGCATATTACGCGTTTCAATTTCAGCCTATGGATTTCCGAATGCTCGAAGTAAAAAGTAATTCGATAGCGCATCATTGACTGGATGTTCTCTGACTGGGGTATCATCTACAATCAAGTGAATCTCATGCTCGTGTGTCGATATCTAACATAAAAAATGTATAGATATATAATACTAGCTGACCCGGCAAACGTTGATTTGTCATGTAAATAATTTCTAAAAAGCAGGGATTGTTGATAAAAAAGTAAAAATTTAGGGTTGTATGTATTTTAATGCTATATTGTAAAAAAATAAAACCAAAAATTCCAATAATTAAAAAAAAAATTTAAGGTTGAACAACCCTTAACATTTAGGGGGATGAAAAATAGATGTTAGCCGATTCTCAGACCTACCCAATATGCTTATCAAATTTCAGAGGAATCGGTCAAGCCGTTTCGGAGGAGTATGCAGACTAACATTGTGACACGAGAATTTTATATATAAGATGTATCAGATATTTGGTATTTTGGCTGTTTTTGTGTCAAAATATTAGCTCAACCCTATCAAAGACGGCAGTATTAAGGTAATATAACGGGTGAGGAACATCTCTCATAAGTCACGTTTGTATTTGCATTTCAAATAAACAGATATGAAATAAAGGCGAGATTTCAAATTTTAAATGTCTGTTTTATTCTTAGCATGGAATATATTATATATTAGCTTCTGCCCGCAACTTCGTCTGCGTAGAATTATACTACAAAAATTGCTTATTATTATCCGTGGGTTCGAGTCCCACCGGGATGACATGTTTATAAATTTATGTAAGCATGTCTTCCCCACGTCTGGTAACTTCGAGCATTGAAGGGTGGGAGGAATATCGAAATTCCGACCGGATAACGAACTACCGTCCATAGATGGAAAAACCGTGAAGTGTATATTGCGCGTTTCGGTTTCAGACTTTCAGTCTATGGATTTCCGAATGCTCGATGTAAAAATTAGGTCGACAGCGCATCATAGACTGGTGTTCTCTGGCTGAGGTATCACCTACTATCAAGTGAACCTCATGCTCGTCTGTCGATATCTGACATAAAAAAAAAACCTGTTTGGTGAAAAATGCAGAAATATTATTTATTTTTTGAAAAAAGTTAAATTATTATCATTGATTCCCCATACAAACTTCCACCCCCCCCCCCTTTCACACCTTTAAGGAATGATTTCCTCCTTCCCGGGGATTCAAACTATCTCCATACCAATTTTCATCTACATCCGTTCATCGGTTTAAGCGTGAAGAGACAACAGACCGATTGAATTACTTTCGCATTTATAATATTTGTAGGGATAATGGTAACTCTGTTAGTTTGTTCGGATTTGAGGACTAAATTAACAAACCTATTATAATAGAATTTACCTAAATCTGAATAGTACCTACATAGGATTAATATGAGATTACTACTACATGCCAAAGCACGAAACTATTTGTTTTGTCAATTGGACGCTGTACACTTGTACAGTGCAACCCACATGGTTGCCATTTTGAGAAAATTGAGTTTGAAGTTTTAATCAAATAACAGAAATAATATATTTTTTTGTAATTATTATTATTAAATTAAATGTATTTCGTTATATTGGTAGCAATCAAAGTAATTGAATTTAGTGCATTATTGTTAAATATTTTAAACATTTTAGGTTTCGTTAGTTTTTTCAATATTTTTGCTATTAAAACGATTTAAATGATATGTATTTCTTTTGAAATATGTAGTCCAGCTCATAAGGAAGCAATTGGTATCAAAATTTAAATTTTTGTCATTTTGTGGATTGACAGTGTATTGCTTAACAGCGTCTAATTAATAATTTGGCAGATTGAGTATATTCGAATACTTTCTCATATTCTCACAAATTGTTCGTGTCTATCTCATGTAAAATTTTATCAAAATCTATTGACCCGTAAACATAAAACCTAAAACAAACAGGCATTCATTTCATATTTTTATTACGAAGCTAACTCCAAAAATACTACATACTCGTAGTTCAAAAGCAAATTAATTATAAGTCTACACGCGCGAGAAACCTAAAATTTTATTTATTGAGGCTCAATAGCAAATCCGATTATTAGTAAACACAATAAGGCTTAACAAAAGAAAAAGTTTCTAGTGTTCTTTGTTATATTATGTAAATAGGGCTCAATGAAGTAGCATCGATTCAAAACTTCGCAAAAAGAAATCGTTCGCAAGGTCGCCCGTTACTTACTATTCACTGCGGAATGTTTTTTATTTGAATATTTTTGTAATAATCTGCGTTAGCTACTTCACAGACGAGGTTGGTTTAAGACTTTTTTTTATAATAGACTAGAAATGCGGGCTACACACGGGTACAATGTAGATTTATTTATTTATAATTTGGCCATCGCTACAGAAGACAATATAATCTTAATGAAGATGTGCCGGATTACAGGTGTCGAGTTTTATTGTCCTCCTTAGATGCGACCGCACTATACTATACACAAAAAATAGCCTATGTAACTCACTGATAATGTAAAGGAAAAAGAGGAACATACTGCGCTGACCCCAAATAAAAAAGGGAACAGGGCAGGAAGAAGAAGACTTTATACTGAATTAAAACACGATTTATTTTTTATATTATTTATCCCGTAGTTTCGGATGCTTTTACACGCGCACTAACCACGGTTCAGCAAGTCTGTTAAAAAACTTCAATTGATTTTTATAATAGATCTTTATGATTTTCATATTAAGTATCTCTTATGTATTATTATTTAGTGTAACCACTGTGTTTATGCTATAGTAATAATCATAAACTTGACGGTGACACTCGTGACGAAATTAAATTTATGACTGGATATATCAGATAGCATTTACGTTTTTTTTTATGTTAGATATCGACAGACGAGCACAAGGTTCACTTAATGGTAGGTGACACCTCAGCCACAGAACATCAGTCAATTATGCGTAGTCGACCTAATTTGTACATTCGGAAATCCATAGCTGAAACCGAAACGCGCAATATACACTTCACGGTTTTTCATTTATGAACGGTGGAATTTCCATATTCCCCCCACCCGTTCAATGCCCGAAGTTACCAGACGTAGGGAAAACATGTATACAGATTATAAACATGTCGTCTCGGTGAGATTCGAACCCACAGAATATTAATTACCAAAAACACAAACAGTAAACAAATTATAACTAAAACTAACAAGCTTTGAAGCAAGCGATATAAATTTCAGCTATTTGCTATAGAATGTTTGAATAACATTCAATCGATACCGGTTTTAATACATGATAGATATTTAATATCAGAATATATTATTAATATAAATATATAGCAATCCGCCCCGGCGTCGCACGGGTGCAATGTATATGTACTAAAAATAGCATACGAATATGTTACTCGCTGATAATGTAGCTTTCTATTGGTGTATTATTGGTTTTTAAAAACGGACCAACAAACAAATCTTTCCTCTTTATAATATTAGTATAGAAGACCAATGGAAGTATGTTTGTCCTTTATGCACTTCTTATCATTAGATTATGATGAAACTTTGGGTAGTTGCATATGCAATGCCCGCGAAGCTATCTAAAAAAATAAAATTATATAACCAATCACTTATTTTTATTTATGTACATCACCACTATTTGAACAATAAAGTTGTTTTCACGCCATCGCCCTAACCCCTTTAAAATAAGAACGTCCTTAGTTTTCCCATCAATTTTTACTCATATGTTATGCAAAACCAGTGTCGCGAGCTCAACTTGCTAAACGAATAAATTGAAGTTCATTTTTCAAAGTGAACGGATCTAAGTTCGGGGTGAAAGCCAGATGAAACCGATCTTAACGCTAAGCGCATTTCCCTCGGCGCTTCGATCAAATACAACCTAACTTCATACGAATTTTCAATCCTCTTTTATCGAGAATTGGGCCATAATGAATGCCAACGCTTTTAGACTTTAGGACGCAAATGCTTTCCGAAAATATAGCCTAAGAGTTTGAATAGATCAAACTATCATCGTAGCTTAATACAAAGTGAAAGTCTTCACTAAAATTATAAAGAGGAAAGATTTGTATTTTTGTATGTTTGTAATGAAAATACTCAAAAACTTCTGAAAAGATTTTTAAAATTCTTTCACTAATAGAAAGCTACATTATCGATTTATAAATCTTATTACAATAGTTTACTTTTATTATTATTATTAAATATCCATAGTCTGTAAGCTCCAAATGTTGTTATTTGGTTTTTTTGTTTATATGGTGTGTGTTATGAATAGATAGCTCACAACAAAAACTGAGCTAACTCCTTTTTGAAGGTACTACTGCCACACATCTACTCCTAATAAATTTCTTTTTTTTTCTTTTTATTCTGTTGTAATATTTTATAATTTGTTTAGTACATAAGTTTTTGTGTGGATCTTGAAATATATTTTTTTCATTTCTTTTCAAATTTTGAACAAAATAAATATATTCAGCACATATTACATATATCCATATACACATATTATATATATAGGTATATTTGGACGCTGTTAAGCAATACAGTGTCAACCCATATGGTTGCCATTTTGAGAAAATTGAGATTGAAGTTTTAATTAAATTTTATTAAATTTAACAGAAATAATAGATTTTTTTGTAATTATTATTATTACACTAAATATATATATCGGTTTTCTTGGTAGCAATCAAAATAATAGACATTTTAAACGTTTTAGGATTTCATCCCCGCTAGTGTTTTCAATATTTTTGCTATTAAAACGATTTAAATGATATATATCTATTTTGAAATAAGTATCAAAATTTACATTTTTATCATTTTGTGGGTTGACACTGTACTTATGACTTATTAACAGCGTCCATTTATGCTATCATCTTCTAGTAGTCCTCTCATTAAGATCAAACCTTTTGAAAAAGCTATAGGTCATTAAACTCACTAAAAAGAAAAAAGAAATAAATAATTCAATGTCATTTTGTTCAGCGACCCGCGCTAATAAGACTTCCCTTATGAAACAAAGATGGACTCCCTTCAACGAAAACAGAACTTGAATAACACATTAATGATCTCTTTTTGAAAAGGACCTTTTTACGGGTCAAATTCGGTTGTTAAAAATGGCGTATCCTATGACGAAATGTTATCAAAGAAATGCCACTAGGTTGGGTGACGCAATATAAATTTTCTTCAAGTAATTTCGAGCAGTAAATAGATTGTATCATAGAAATTTTGAAATTCCGGATTACGAACCAACGATAATAATAGATGAATAAAACCGTGAAGTGCGCGATACATCGATTAAAAAGAGTGGCGGCGAGTTTATTGCCAGTTCTTTTCGTCCGCTCTACCCCCTTGATTTGAGAACTGGCAGTAAATGTAAAATTAGAAGGATTTAATTTTTTATTGACGTTCATAAGTGTACATTGTGTTACCTAAATGAATAAATGATTTTTTAATTGATTTGCAGATGTGTTGCTGACCTATGAGGTCTAAGTTAATGCGACAACTGATTCCAGAATGACGTTGTGCAGATGACAATTGCGTAAAAACCCCTCGGTGCTTGACTTCTAACCCTCTAATGACAATCTGCAAAACAACTTATCAAAGTTTCATCATAATCGGAATCGCATATCGAATAGTTTAGGAGTGCATAGAGGAGAAACATTTATTTATATTTATATATTTATCGAATTTCTTCGTCTAAGGAAACCAATTTCAGAAAACACGGTAACACCATACTCAAACATAACTTTTATTGAATTAGTATTAGGGAAATAAAAGAGCTTACTGAACCAGATGGTAAGGTAAAGCAACAGACTAATAATAACAGTTGGGATAGCCGGAAAAAACGCTTACGCTCTGTTTTGGTTGAGTGACCGATACGTAACGTGAAAAGCGTGTTGTATCTTAGGGATTTTTTCCACCACTGATTTGCAAGGTAGCTAATCAGTAAGTGAAGTAAAATTTTGAGCTACGAAACTATGTGATCGTTTCCACTTGTCATAATATAGAAAATTACAGTAAATATCAACTCCGTAGGAATAGATGGCGTTAATATGGCAACTTTGTGACATTTCAAAAATCAGACAACTGTCATCTTTCTGTCTCCCCGCGACCACGGTTGCTGAAAAGCATCCGAAACGTCGGGATAAATAATTTAAACAATATAAATAATAAATCGCGTTTTAATCCGGTATACAGTATTTTATTTAAACCCCAACTGGTTTTAATAAACTGTGACAAGGAAAGTTGTAATGTTTTATTACTACGGATTCAAGATATTTTTGTAGGTGTTCTTGGAAGTAATGCTTCCCATAGTAACAGCATCGCATTCATTAGTGTTCATTAAGTTTTACTTGCAAGCTTTTAGCACGAGTAATATTATTACTTATACCGCCTATGACTATTAATAATGTCGGATGTAAAAATCGATTACAAGTAATTTATATGAAAAAAAAGAGATATCTGATTTTTAACATATTTACGATAAACGTAAGAGTAATTTGTTACGTGTAATTAATTCATAAACTTATATTCAAAAATGTTTGTTGCTTTTACTTTACTTTTGCCTTGCTTTTGATTTGACATTTTTTTAAATGTTAGATATCGATAGATAAGCATGAAGTTCAATTGATGGTAGGTGATAACCCAGCCACAGAACATCAGTCATAGATGCGCTGTTGACATGGAAATCCATAGACTGAAACCGAAACGCACAATATGTACCTACTTCACGGTTTTTCCATCTATGAACGGTTCGTTACACTGTCGGAATTTCGATATTCAGTCCCACCCGTTCAATGCCCAAAGTTACCAGACGTAGGGAAGACATGCTTACAGTAAATTATAATCATGTCGTCCCGGTGGGATTCGAACCCACGACTCATCGATGTGCACGGCAGGTGTTTTACCGAACGCGCCAACGAGCCCATTGAATTTATGATTTTATATAAACATGTCCCCTAGTGGGGCATGGGATAGACCCATTTCTGATCATTTTTATTTACAGACAAATAGGCAATCTTATGTGCTCTAACCGACCGAAATTTTTTTTAATCGTGTTTCCCGGGGATTTGAACCCAGGACAAGGCTAAAGGCATCGCGATGACCACTGAGCCGCAGAGGTTACGTAATATATACATATATTGTGTAATAAAGATTTCTGATGAAACTGCAAAAGACGCCTTACAACTCGATAAGTTTTGGTCCTTTTTAAGTGGAATAGCGTAAGGAATTTCCCGGGATAAATCTTTTGATGTAGCCTTTCATCAATTTTATAAGGAAGACTGGCCAAGGGCATACCGTTTCATGCCATATCTGGTTCAGTAGCTAATTCATTCATCTACATTTTACACTAACATTATAAAGAGGAAAGAGCTATATTTTTATATAATAATTTTTTTACATGTTTGTAACGAATAAACTCAAAGTACTTGACCGATTTTAAAAATTCTTTCACCAATAGAAAGCTACATTATTAGCGAGTAACATATTTTTGTGTATAGTACATCTATATTGCTCCCGTGTGAATCCGGGGCGCGTTGTGTATTATAAAGGTACAAGATAAATAGGAATAAAGGCCACATTCATAATCGTCAGTTCGGTTGTATCCGATCGGAATTTTGACATTTATTCCACTCGTTCAAAGCCTGAAGGGACCGGAAGTCAGGAAAATATATTTTAAGAAAATTATAAATATGTCCCGATTGGATCCATCCGAACGCAAGTTTGTTGTAGTCCAAAGACCGTGATTCTCAAAAGGGATTTAAGAAAGCTTTCTTATATGCTACATAACGGAGTGACCGCTTCCGTGGCTAAGTAGTAAGTAAGTGCATGCACTGGAACTCCTCGGTTCCAATCACACGATAACAAGATTAAATAAAGTTGTTTCGGTCGGGCAGGATGGAATGAAAAATTTCCTGAAAAATGATCAGAAACAGACACAGAAATTGGTCTGCCCCATGCCCCACTAGGGGACTCGGGAATTCACTATACGGATTGCCAAAATATAGATCGTACCGTTATAGGAAAAATGGAGAGGAACTGACCTATCGTAACCTATTATCCGTTTAAAATGCTCGAAGGAAAAATCTTTTTTCGCAGCAAATGAGGTGTAAAATCGTTCGGGATTGGAGCGAGGCCGTACTCCCGATAGCTGGCTTTATTTCAACCAATAAATTGTGTAAGATAAACGTGAAAATCGAATTTTATGAATACCATGTTGTTTATATACCACGTAACCGTCGCTGCAAAATGGCGCAAATAGCATGAAATCGACGACGATAATTAAAACTATAAGTTTTCCGTTGTATAGTAATTTACTATGGGAGCTAAACCGAAATAATAAAGGTTTTTGTTGATATTATTTCGTTTTTAATCATATTTATTGAAAACAAAATTATGTGGTAATTTAAGTGTGTATTACTCTTTAAACTAATATCGTGGTATCTCAGTCAGACACGAAATTAACCGGTTTCAATGAAAATACCTGGATGAAAATACCGTTTAATTGCGCTTTTCGTTCTATTAAAACCGAATGCGTGAAGTGTAAATATTAATAGCGACAGTGTTTCTGATGGATTTCTGTAAGATTGAAAAAAATATATGGTATTATAACAATATGGATATAAAAACAAAACATGAGATATTTTTAATTTATACAGAAGTAGAATCGTTAATTCTTTATATATTAATAGTTTTCTTTTTTATTTCTTATGTTTAATTTTTTACTCTATGTTAAGTATCTTAAAACCACAGAACAGGAAAAATAAGTCTGTTCTGTCCTTAAAACCCTGGAAGCTATTTTCACAACGCTTTTGCTATGGTTTTTTTTTTTTTCAAAATATCAAACAATTAGATATATTTATAATTTTGTGGATTTTTTTGTAAATAAAGAAAATAATGTGTTTAACACGTTTTAGTTTTATGTGTGTCAGTATAATATAAGATTATTATTGTCACTATTTAATATATATTTTAGTCAAATAATTAAGTAACAAACCTGTATCTTCATTAGTTAGAGCCCTCGTCCTCAAACAGGAACACTTGAAGGTGAGCAACAGCAACACCATCAGCTTCCCGCCAAAAACCTCCGCCATTTTATTCACATTTCCGCCATCTTATCACTAATGTCAGACCATTTTAGTAGATTATCTGAAACAAAAAATAAAATCCCCTTTACGCTATTAATATATGCTAAAAAAAATAATAAAATACTTTATAACGGATTAAAACGCGATTTATTATTTATATTATTTTCCGACATTTCGGATGCTTTTCAGCAATCGTAGTCGCGGCAGACTAAAAGATGACAGTTGTCTGATTGGAAATATGGCAAGGTTACTATATTAACGCCATTTATTTTTACGTAGTTGATATTTACTGTAATTTTCTATATTATGACAATATTGACTAACGGTGTCCTCTTGTTTTTTAGTATGTTTGATTTGGGGTTTTACGTTTTTAATTACTGGATGCCAGGTGTTGGAAAGTCTCAAACCATCTTCTCTATTGAAGTGTGCTTTTTTTTAATTTCAATAGCCTCGTGTCTGGAAAATAATCTACTGTCGCGTTTTAATCCGTTATTTTTTTATTTAAGTGTTTGATACTCGCGTTAATAAAAGACAATATTACCCTAAAAACTTAGATTAATATAATTATTATTGGTCTCCGCGCGTTACGACTAGATACCGCGCTATAAAGAAAAATATTTCCTGAATGCGGCAACTCAATATTGTAGTGTGTGTAAAACACTGAGATTCGTTATATTATTTTACTGTGAAATTTATGACGATTAATACAATACTTACTGATGATATGTGATGCCAGTATGTTGCTTGTTTCTTGTAGTATTATTTTTATTTTTATAATTTGACTACGCAAACCAGATACCGTATACCGTATACGGCGTAGTATTTGTTACCGCATTTTTCGAGCCGCCGACGCTAGTCGTAGCGCGCGGATTCGTCATGATCGTAGAACAACGGCGGATCTGCAAAACGGCTTCTTTACAGGAGAGCGTTTTAAAGATTGATAAGTCGTTTTTTATGCATAATTAAAACACGGCTAATCTTTTCGGGTTCAAACTCGGCAATGTTATGTTTGGTGTCTTTTTAATATTAATTTTATACTGATTACCGTGGGGGGAGGGCGAGGGGGGGAAGTAGTACAATGAAGGTATAATACGCGGTTTTGTACTGCGTTGAAAAGACAGAACCGCTGTTATTCTAGGCAATAATTTGATTCTTTTTATCAAACTCCAATTTTTTGTTTGTTCTGTAGAAAATTGAGATTTTTTTAAAGATTTTTATACAATAAAACTAACATCGTAAAAAATCAGAACCGTCGTTGTTCTAGGATCATGACGAATTATTAATCTAAGCCTAAAAAGTTACTCAAAACTTATTACAATAAACTCTCTTTCTAACTGTTAATTAACTTTATATAAACCTTCCCAAATATAAAACAGTCAATCACTTAACCTCCAATAATCCTATAACATAACCTGTAAACATGACTTGAAATAAAATTAATTGAAGAATTTAGATTTCAACAATTTTCGCTCCTAATAGAGAAATATTATGAAGAAAACTCTTGCGAATCCCGGGAGCTTACAACGTTTCAACTAATTACTTACGCGCAAGTCAGCAAAAACAAACTAATGAAAGCAGATTAAAATGAAAAACATCTACAGAAATCTTTTTCATGAATGAAGAAGGTATTTAGGGGTGATATAAACGTTTACATAATACTTATAGTGGCGGGACTACCATACAAGCCCAAAAGCCCGGCTTGCCGACTTTAACGTGATACGTGTTTGTATATAACTTATATAATTACGGAATCATATAAGTGATATGTGACTTATAAATAGTTAGTTTAAAATTTTCTGTAAGCATGTTTTCCCCACGTCACGTAACTTCGGGCATTGATCGGGTGTGAGGAATATGGATAATAGAACCGCCGTTCATAGATGGAAAACCGGTTAAGTGCACATTGTGCGTTTCGGTATCAGTTTATGGATTTCCGAATGCTCGAAGTAAAAAGTAGGTCGACAGCGCACAATTTTTGTTCGGCTGATGTTCTGTGGCTGAGGTATCACCTACCATCAAGTTAACCTCATGCTCGTCTGTCGATATCTAACATAAAAAAGATGACAGAATACCAGTCGATGATGTGCTGTCGACCTACATTTTACTTAAAATTATTTTAAAATTTTACACCCCGCTTTCATTTTATATCGCACCTTAACATTAAATATGGTCAAATGTGTCATGAATTTTTGCAATGCTCATTGTGGGTTGGTCGCAAACAGCGCTGCAAATATATGTAAATGCCCTATCACGCGCTGACAGCGCTGCTATTTTGCATTGTATTGTATTCAAGCGGGTGAGGAGCGGTGATAGTACCGGCTGTTGAATTTGCCTAATAGTATGAATAGTGAAATAATTCAGTAGTAAGCGCAACGCTTAGCACTGACGGTCTTAAGTTCAAATCCTGAAGAAATGAATTTAAAAATATATGCGACGATTCGAACCCGCGACCCATCGAAGTGCAAGTGAGTGTTCTGCCAAACGTGCCAAAGATCCCATCAAAAGCCGTATTTTCTTAATGCGTATTAAAATGTGATAATCTAAACCTATACTAATATTAAAAAGAAATAAGATTTGTTTTGATTTTACTCAAAAACTACTTGACCGATTTTAATCTACGTTATCAGCGAGTAATACAGGCTTGGGAGAGTCGGGAGTGGTCGACCTAGGCGAAAGTACCTCGATCAGATCGGGGACGTTCTGCAAAAGGGCCAGTAGGGTTATTCACGATCATTCGAAAACTTTCCGTTCCGATATTACAAGATTTCGTACCGATATATCAAGCTTTCTATCATTTTATACTAAGATTCTAATCGGAAACTCCCGAAGAATGCCGATGCTCAATCCTATGGGAATTGTGAATACCATTTTTAAATCTGGTAAATACGAAAAAACTTTCAGTGGGAGAGCGTAGCTTTCCGGGCGGATCGATTTCGAATGATCGTGAATAGCCCTACTGGTCAAAAGTACTCGTAACCGTCGAGTGTGTATGAAAGCATTGATGAAAGTAGAAGAAGCGAAAGTGGTATGTAAGGATCGGAGCATATGGAATTCCGTGATCTCTGCCTACCCCAATGGGAAAGAGGCGTGATGTATATGTATGTATGTATGTAATATAGGCTATTTTTTGTGTATAGTACATCTACATTGCGGTTAAAATCGGTCGAGTAGTTTTTGAGTTAAATCGTAACAAACACACAAATCTTTCTTCTTTATAATATTAGTATAGATAAATCGTTGGTTTGTAATTCTGGAAAAGTTATTTTATTTAAATACTTCCATTCAACCTTATAGCTATGGACATCAAAATACACGAAGTAAACAATGATAGCCCTTATCAAAATCCCCGCCGGAAACTCAGGGCCGGATGTAGGTGAGGACATCCGGGGCTACTGCCCCGGGCCTCCTACAATAGAGATTTCGGAAAAAAATCGTTCAAATTCCGTCGAGTAAACACTAGAAAAAAAACTTTTTTGCTGATTTACCTTTACCTACTGTACTATGTACAAACTAATTGTTTAGATGAAAATAATTTGGGACCATGGGGCCTCCACTCTTATGTTGCCTGGGGCCTCCACTCTTTTGTTGCCTGGGGCCTCCCCATCTTTAAGTCCGGCCCTGCGGAAACTGCTTAATACGATATATGTTAATATCCCCTATCACACTCAGACAGGTCCTGCTATTTGCATTGTATTGAATACCGACGTGGAAAGGGTGTGGTCTCACTGTTAGTGGTTACAAATTTCCTTCGCCGATATGTATTTCATACAAACAATACGATTTAAGAGTTTTTTTGAGAAAAACAAAGAAGTTACCTTATAAAATTAATTTTGTTCAATTTATCTTTTTACAAGAACCTAAGTAAAATATACCTATGCTATGCTATTTTTTTCACTTAAAATAACAATTTCCTTTACATTTAAGGTAAGTAAATCTTAGCCGCTATGCGGTAGACAATTTTAAGAGAAATAATGTCCTAAAAATATATTTCAAATCTTTTATAAAATTTCAAACTGAAACTTTTATTATTTTTATATAGCCTTTGTAAATCAGCGATAGTCTAACTTTCTAAAAGTAACCTTCATTTAAATCGTTTCAGTAGTCACAGAGATTGTCTTCTACAAACTTACTTTTTCATGTTTCATTTTTCTTATAATATCATTTTTTATTAAAATCTTCTTTTATAAAGCTATGGGTTCCTGGATAATTTATTTTTATTTATTACATCAGTATTAAAAATGCCTTCTTCTATTTTATCTTATATCAGACTCTGACCCGTATCTACTTCGCTGGGCGAAATAGGTCTCAGATAGCAAGATATTTTATAATATGGCCAAATAACTCAATATCGTGATAAATTAGAGCCTATATATTATTATTGTATAACATATATAAACATATTATATTTTGTGAGAGTAGCACCAGTGACTGAAAAATTTAAAGGGTAATCATTTGGCTTGGTATGGGCATGTTATGAGGAGAGATGAAGTACATGTATCTAAAAAAGTTTTGAATATGAAAGTGGAAGAGGGAGGCCAAAATATAATGTATTGATTGTGTGAAGAATGATATGTGTTTGAGAGGTGTGACTGATGATATGGCGAGTGAAAGGAGAGAATGGAAAAAGAGAAGATACTGCGCCGACCCCAAATAAAAATAAAAAGAGACCAGGGCAGAAAGAAGAAGAAGAAGATGTTATTCTGATGTATAAACAATAATACTGTAAATTTTCATAAAAATCCGTTGAGTAGTTTTTTGCGTGAAATAGTAACAGCCATCCAGACATCCTCATAAACGTTCACGTTTATACGTATAATATTCGTAGGCGGATGCATTTTCGCGTTTTACTGAAACAGTTTACCGCAAACCATGATAATTAACCGAATCCCAGCCGCTAATGAGCCGATACATTCGATATTGAGAAAAAATTATTCAATTGATATTGTATTCGAATATGTGTTGAAATTAAAATAACTGATTCGATTAATTTTTAATATTCAATAATATACGAGGACTAATACGATAAGTCCGTTTTGAACATTTTTGTCTATCTGTGTTTCGCTAATCTCCGAAGATACTGAACTGACTTTCAAGTAAAGACGTATATATTGAGCTTTTTTTATGTGAGATATCGACAGACGGGCATGAGGTTCACTTGATGGTAGGTACCTCAGCCACAGAACATCAGTCAATGATGCGCTGTCGACCTAATTTTTACTTCGAGCATTCGGAAATCCATAAACTGAAACCGAAACGCGCAATGTGCACTTCACGGTTTTTCCATCTATGAACAGTGGTTCGTTACCCGGTCGGAATTTAGATATTCCTCCCACCCGATCAATGCCCGAAGAACTTCGTCTTGGGCAACTTTAAAACTTTGTTTCATCGAAATTCAATGTCTGAAAGAAGAGTTCTTTTATCTTCATTTAAATAGCATGCTTAGAAACTCAGCTGAGATGAAGTCGCAGGCACGAGCTAGTTTATTCAATGAAATGTAAAAAACTGTTATAATGTTCATATATTTTTCCCGTTTTTTTTCAAGGCAGTTGTGATTTACCACAGGTGCTATCATGGTCAAACAACTGCCTATTAAGTTAAAAAAAAGAGGTTCCATTTGCCAAACAGCTGTAGGAGGCTCTCAACTAAAATACATTAATCAAATCAAGTAATTCTCATTGTATTTGTATACAAACAAACAAGTAGTAATGTAAACATGGACATGAGATTCGCTTTATCGTATTACGCATTTCACTTGATCTCTCCCTCCTCATTGTACACTTAGAGTGATTCCAATACTATATTAATAGTTCATATACTAAATACTCCAGCCATCTCTCAAAATAACGATAATTTTCTCCGTCTTGATGATCATCAAGTTTATTCTCATATTTATTAGTTCAAAAGCTACATTTGTGCATATATTTCAATTACGCCCTTCCGATCCCGATCGATCTAAGGAATTTTTATAAAATTGTTTCTCTGATACTCACACACACAAGACCACAAGTATTTATATAAATCTAAAAAAATCTAGCAACGCGCCCCGGCTTCACACGGGTGCAAAATACACACAATCACGGATACACAAAAATATGTACTATACACAAAAAAATTGCCTCGCTGTTAATTTAGCTTTCTATTGGTGAAATAATTTTTAAAATCAGTGCAGTATTTTTTGAGTTTTTTCATAACATACAAAAATACAAATCTTTCCTCTTTATATTATTAGTATAGATATAGATATATAAGTATGTAAGGTATTAAGATATCATGATGAAAGTGGCTTGAAGACCTAATTTATTCCGCTCCGCTTATAAAACTGCATATCGCTCACAAAGGGAACCCCAACATGATGCACATACTACACATCTTTGCCCATTTGCTGCGAGCGGTCGATAAGTACCCTACACCAACTCATAGCACGTTATGACATTTTAAAACACTAGTTACGACTACGTTAATCCAGGTTTATTTGCTTACATTTAAATACTACTGGCTATTCCTGTTTTTCGTTTTTCAAACACACGGCAGTCTCTAGCCAAGTTCAAGCAAAAATAACTTTTGAGGGACAATGACCCAGCCTCTACTCAAAATCATTTTTACCTATCTATCTATACATATAATAAAAATGTAGAGGTCAAATGTCTGTACATAGAAAAAAAATACTAAAAACTAAGTTAGGGGGATGTTAGAAGAGAAATAGAACAAACCCAGATTATTTTAATTTTTTTTGTTTCTGTTTATAAAAATATATTATGCAAAGCCCAGGGCAACATATAGTCTTTGTTTCATCGATATCGGTTTGTATCATCATTTAAAGATTTTAAAGGCACCATATCAACAAATTTCAATGCAAACTGACTCGCGTCGAACTTTTTCGAATTATCAGATGTCAAAAACAGTTTTATATGTAACTAAAATAGTTTGATTATTTCGCCACTTTCAATTTAATATATCATATGAAGAAACCTTGCTCAAAAGCTCACTTTAAGGTGAAGCCTACGCGAACGAAGTCGCTGGCATCAGCTAGTAATTTATATTTTTTAAGAAAACTTAAGGATCGACTAATTCACCTAAGATACAACTCCAAACGTGGAAATTAAATATTATAGTTCCTGAATACCGATTTTAGATAGTAAATATTTTTTCACTAAGTCATTAAAAAAACCTAACAACTTCAAGGTGTATAAACATGAAATTATCTATACTAATATTATACAGAGGAAAGATTTGTTTCTTACGATTTAACTTAAAAACTACTAGACCGATTTTGAAACATCTTTCACCAGTAGAAAGCTACATTATCAGCGAGTAACATGCTATTTGTGTATAGTATATCTACATTGCACCCGTGCGAAGCCGTAACATGCTGTAACCAAAATGTTTTTATTAGAAAACATACTGGTCCAACAGGTCGGGGTTTGGTAGGCCATTAGGAAAAATAAAAATATATAATAAAGACAATATAAATATATAATATAGCATACCATCCAGTACGATTAGTTTATCCATTTATGTGGACACAAGCTCTCATAAATGAATGAAATTATTTCAGCTGGGAATGTACGATAATTAAGTTAACTAAACAAATGTAACTGCATTCAAATTGTGTTCATATTCTAATCTAATTAACACCGAATGAAACATTAATATACATTATATTCATAAAAGCCTATTCACCGCATCAGAGGTCCTAGGTTTAGTTTCTGACGTAGAAAATAAAATAAAATGTTTCATGTCTGAAAGTATATATTGATTTTTTAATGGAATTCGGATAAGTAATTACCGGCGCCCATAGGCATCTGCACAACCAGCTGCAGGTGCGTTGCCAGCCTTTAAACTTATTAATATACATAACTCATAAATTTCGGAAAAAATGTCAACCTCCAGTCAAGATTGTGTGTTGCAATTTTACTCTTTTGAATACCAAAAACTCAAATAAGTTGATCAGTCGACAGCGCATCATTGATTTGTGTCTGACTATTGTATTGTCATCAATGACTTTTATTTCTGTTTATCATAAAAACCGTAGCAAATTACCTAAACGTAGAGGTCTCGTAGACCTTTGCTACGCTAATACACTTATTTATTTTCGTAGCCCCTTAAAAGACATAATAGACGAATGTGACTTATTGTTCTGTCTGCAGTACACATACAGTACATAAATAATATTGTAAGGTAACTTAGATATGACTTTTGTCAGGTGTTTATATAATGAAGGTCGAACATTTTCGTTTATTTTCCACTAGTGACCCGCCCCGGCTTTGCTTTGCAATGAAGATGTACAATACAAAAAACATTACTACTCGCAGATAATGTAGCTTTCTACTGGTGAAAGAATTTTTAAAATCGATCGAGTAGTTTTTGAGTTAACAAACAAATCTTTCCTCTTTATAGTATTACATAGTTTAGATATGTCTGACTATAATCATAAAATATAAAAATTAAATATAGATGTTTCAAGAGTCACAAGGGAACTGAAAACCAGCTGGGATTTTCAGCAATAGCTGAGTTGTTTTGCGGTTAATGTGTAGTTTTCAGCTCTATTTATTTTTTCCCTCTTTTTATATATTTTAATAACATTAAAATGGAAGTCACAATAAAATAATTCCATTTCATTAAAATCCAAGAAAAAAATTAAACAGAATATTGAACAAGTATTATTGTTAAAACAATTTGCAAGGCGGTGTTTCTTACAAGCTAATTTTTATTCACGCCGGGCTTGAAACGGTCAAGGATTTTAATTAAATTTTTAGCCAGCTTCTAATTATAGGGCAAATAAGTCAGGACCGTAAAGGAAGGAGACTTGGGGAATTGTGTTGTAAAAATTATGTTCCTTTCTTTAGAAGGTAATGGGAGAATGTTTTTATTTAGGTTGAACCTCGACTGTGGCATGTGTTGGGATCATGATTGCAAAAATACGACATTTTAGATATGTACGAAGAGTTCGTTGGCACGTTTGGTAGAACAGCTACCTTGCGCACCGATGGATCGCTGGTTCGAAAGCCGCCCGGACGAAATGCTTATAATTGTCTATAACCATCTCCTTCCCACGTCTCGTCACTTTAGGCATTAAACGAGTGGAAGTAATATTAGAATTCCAAACGGGTAAAGGACCATTCTTATGTAAAAAGGCGTGAAGAGCCAATTGAACGTTTCAGGTTCAGTCTATGGATTTCCGAATGCTTGAAGTAATAAATAAATAATCAAAAGATTACAGAAAATTATACATCAAATCCGACAGGATTAGAACCCGCAATGTAACGTAATGCACCTGCGAATTGCTTAAATCGTCTCGTCTTTATAATTTTTCAATAACGTGTTTTACGATTGTGTGAGCCAGTCTTATTGAAATTAACTTGATATTTTATCTTAGTATGAATCATAAAATTGAAAAACATAGATATAAAAAATATATCGTATAGCGTAAAAATTTCTATTAACTTTCACCAGATTGCCATTTTAGACAATACCTTAAGCATTAATAATAGAATTTATTTTAAAGTATAGAATGGTTACTATTACTAACCAAGTAACTCTCTCTCAATAACACGTTTTAAGTTACAGTTTAAGTTATAGTTTAAGTTTCATATAAACTTCAAGTTTAGTTCATTTTCCAATTATATATTAAATGTTTCGAAGCTTTTACCAGTTAGTCCTCTTTCAAGAAGAGCTAGCAAGAAAATCAATAATTACTCTTTTGAAAACCAAAAATATACAAGAAAATTCTAAAAACCTTATGTATATGACATTAACTTACTTTTTAATAGCACATTCATCACATCACTGTATAAAAATATTATCCATATCACAAATATTGAAACAGTTCGGAACACTGAAAAAGTTTTAACGAGAACGTAAATTAGTCCGGAAAGTGTAGGAGCGATACGTCAGCCTCTCACGACAACTGTTTGCGTACTGAAAGCTTTTTGCTGTTATACCTTGAGGCTTCAAGGCTGTGTTCCCACGTTTGGATATTTTCCCTTAGATTAGGGGAAATTTATATATATCGTCATATAATATCGTCTTTTATTAACGCGACACACATTTAAATGAAATACTTTCACTGGATTAAAAAGCACATGTTTGCTGAAAAGCATCCAAAGGGTAAGATATAAATAATAAAACTATTGTGTATTTGTACATAAGTTAATTCCCGTGTTGGGGCATGGAGCAGACCCATTTCTGTGTCTGTTTCGCTGATCATTGCCCGACCGAAATATATTTTTTCTTGTTTCCCCGGGATTCGAATCCTGAACCTCCGATGTTAAATGCGTTGCGTTTACCATTGAGCCACCGAGTTTTGGCTAAATATAATACGTATATTTTAAAACTTACCATCAGGTGGTCAAAAAACTACTAAAACATAAAAATATTTTAATTTTTTACAGAAAAAATTAAAGATAAATTATATTCTTCCTTTTCATATATTGAAATATACAATAATATTTGTCTTATTATACTCATTGTTGTTTTCTCTACAGTCAAGTACACAATTTTGGCTACAATATTTCTTCCATGAACGGAATCGAAGCTATGACTTAATTGTTGTAAATTAGTCCTTAATAAAAATAAATTATAGTAATTTGTAATATTATTACCAAACTAGCAGATTAAATTAAGCATTCCGATTTTAAAGTAGGGTAAAACTTTAACTAATACTCTAGCAACACAACTTCAGGATGCCGTAGTATTAACCGAATAATTTGAAAAGCACTCAAAATATTCCATGAATTTTAAGCGTGTATTACAGCTTAAATCTGCCGCATTGCCTACTTGGCTATAGGACTCTTCGAAAAGTTATTTCCGCTGCTTTTAATACTTGATTAAGTGTTTTAAAATAGAGTACCATTGCCATGTACCAGTTCTCCCTCTATATTCGAATTAAACGGGAATTCTAACATTGTTTTGATTATATTTAACTCTCGGACTAATTAATTTCAACGTAGCTACGTCAGATTATTAAGACATATCTATTATCTATACATATAATAAAACTGTAGAGGTCAAATGTCTGTTGAAAAAAATATAAGCATAAAACCGAGTCAGAGCGATGTAAGAAGAGTAGATAGAAGAGAAGAACAGTAAATATCAACTCCGTAGGAATAGATGGCGTTAATATGTAATAATTGTAAAACAAAAACTTGGCGATTAAAAAGAGTGGCGGCGAGTTTCTTGCCAGTTCTTCTCGTCCGCTCTACGCCCTTGATTTGTGAACTGGTAGTAAATGTAAAATTAGAAGCATTTAATATTAGTAATATTAGTTATTTAATATGTATTATTTTTTATTGACGTTCATAGATGTACATTGTGTTACCTAAATTAATAGATTATTTTTTAATTTAATTGAATTAAATATGGCAACTTTGTGACATTTCAAATATAAGACAACTGTCATCTTTCAGTCTCCCGCGACCACGGTTGCTGAAAAGCATCCGAAACGTCGGGATAAATAATTTAAACAATAAATCGCGTTTTAATCCGGTATACAGTATTTTATTTAAATGTGTGATACTCGCGTTAATAAAAGACAATATTAGTGTATAATATATTAAAATTCAAACTCAAAAGTATTTTAATTCAAATAAGCACTTTTGAATCGTTTTGACGGGCTGGTTGGCGCGTTTGGGCCGACATGTTTATAATTTTCTGTAAGTTAAAGGTCGACAGCGCATCATTGACTGGTGTTCTGTGGCTGAGGTGTCACCTACCATCAAGTAAAACTCATACTCGTCTGTCGATATCTAACATTAAAAAAATGTGTCTTCCCCACGTTTGGGCACTTCAGGCATTTAACGGGTGGGAGGAATATCGAAATTTCGACCGGTTAACAAACAACCGTTCGGTTTCAGTCTATGGATTACACAATGCTCGAAGTCAAAAGTATGTCGACAGCGCATTATTGACAGATGTCCTGTGGCTGAGGTATCATCTACCATCAAGTGTGCCTCATGCTCGTCTGTCGAAAACTGACATAAAAAAAAAATATTTTTTCGATAAATTCTATAGGTTAAGTTTTTAATGTAAAATTATTAAATAAATAAAATAAAAAAATGTACTAAATCAACCACCGGTTACTACTTTCTACTTCTACTACAAAAATATATGCTAATAATTATATCTTTATTATTTTCTTTTTGCAACGAAAGTTGAGGTAAAGACCTGTATTGCCGAAATAAATAAGAACCTTAAGATTAATTGCCCTCCTACGGCATCCCGAGATGAGGTACATACTGCAGAGAGTCCCTTAGGCGTGTCCTAAAATCCTCCCTTCACGACTAAGACACAGAACTCCGCATTTAACTTTCAAAATTAATGGAATAGCATAGCATATAAACAAAAAAATATTCTCTCGCTCAGCCGGCCTAGCATGACAACCACGACAAAACTTTGTCGACCGTTTTCTCGTGTTTTAATCGATTATCTCTTTATGTCTTCCGGTTCTAACATGGCACTTACACTTAAAACTCGACTTCTAATGTCAAAAGTAGAGATATTTGTCGATCGAGATATCTTGTCTATCAAAGTTGTCGATGTGTATATATAATACTAGCAACGCGCCCCGGCTTCACACGGGTGCAATGTAGATGTACTATACAAAACTCGCTGATAATGTAGCTTTCTATTGGTGAAAGAATTTTCAAAATCGGTCCAGTAGTTTTTGAGTTTATTCATAACATACAAAAATACAAAAATTCAAAAATACAAATCTTTCCTCTTTATAATATTAAGTATAGAAGTATAGATATCGAGATATTTTATATATTAGTTTGTCTTCACTCGTCCGCGAGATATCTCGTGACGGTCATGCTAAGCGGGCAAGCGGAATCACACGTATTAACTAGTAATGATATACCTACATTATGTTTTATCTCTACATAATATAAAACAAAGTCGCTAATACGCAATCAGTGATTCACCCGTATTAATTGTTGAAAGAACCTAAAACAAATATAACACAACTAGCTTCTGCCCGCGACTTCGTCTGCGTAGAATTAGTACTAAGGGTAACTTATTTTTGAACCGAGCTGTTTTTTCATCAATCTCCGCTTAATGGCGCTGCTCTCAAGTCAATAATATCGTGATATTTTTTATACCCTTCGTCCAAATTACTTAGTGTAATAGACAGAGTTCATCTATATTAAATACTGAAAGCGAAAATGTATCAATTTTGATAAGAATTATCTAAATACTCTAAAAATTTCAATTGAACAAATCAATCAAATTTAAATGTATTTATGGTTCATAGTTAAGGGTATATTGGCTTCCACATAAATTATAGATATATGCAATCGCGGACTTTTATATTACTGTAAAGTTTCATCAAAATACGTTCGGTAGTTTTTGCGTGAAAGAGTAACAATCATCCATCCATCCATCCTCACAAACTTTCGCATTTATAATATTAGTAAGATAGAATAAATATACACATATTGATTGTCTCTTTACGTTGTATCTTGTATACGTTTGGAATAAGTAATTCTAAAATTTGTTTTTTTTTGTTTTATATTGTAGCGTGATCAACATATAAGGATAAGTGTTGGAACCCTCATCGTAGTTAAATAAATAAATACATGTATCCACACCTCATTGATATAGTACATATTATGTAGCATTATTTGTTGCAGAGGTGGAATGAAACATACATTAAAAAATCCTAATCAGGAAATCTAGAAACATATGAACGTATCAAGTGACATGAACAGTAGCAATTGTTCACTCCACTGGGTTTCATTACTGCGCCACAGACTATGGAGAACAGTTCGGACAATTGAAAATCTATATTTGGTGGCGGTTCTACTACAATCTCACAGAGTAGTAATACTGATGAAAGAGACAACTCTGACAGATTATAGTACAGCCCAGACGACCTCTCTCTCTTATCGGAAGTATTATCTATATTCTATATGTATTATATAGTATTGGTAATAAAAGTGATTTCCCAAGTCCCCTAATGGGGCATAGGGCAGACCCATTTCTGTGTCTGTTTCACTGATCATTCTCTTTAGAGGCAAGTAGGTGATCAGCCTCCTGTGCCCTGCCCAACCGAAACAATTTTTTTTTAATCTTGTTTCCCCGGGATTCGAACCCAGGACCTCCGATGCTAAACGCATCGCGATTACCACTGAGTCACGGAGGCGGTCATACTTTATAATCTAAAGGTAATACTTTATGTAAATAAAATATAAATGTATTCACGTTTGTGACCAGTCGTGACCAAGCTATACTTATTACTTACAGAAAAGTATAAATATGTCATCCCGGCGGAAGTCGAACCTGCAATTCATCGGAGACCAAGCTAGGTTCTACCCAACGCGCCAAACAGCCCGTCAAAAATGTGATATTTCTTCAGTTGCGCAACTGGTTGAATCAACCTGAATTCATGGCCTGAAAAACTCCCGTGACAAGGCACTAGAGACGCAGACACTTCGTTGCTGTGTTTTTTCGCAAATGTATTAATATAGGAAAGTAATAAACTTAAGTGATGTTGGAATTTATAGCAGCTTTTATATGATGGCGTGTTTATGTAAATTTAGGTTATGTTAATTCATTAAATACTAGGCTAGGTTAGTGCATATAGCACGTATAGTCAAGCATTATTATGCGTAAATATTGTTGCCATCAAAAACAAATTGTAAAAATAAACCAAGTCTTGCAACATGTCTCTAATGAAGGATCCGTTATTACGTACGTTATGAGCTAACCTAACAACATCTTATAGTGACCATATCAATATCAATATTAAAAATCTTTCATATTTTAAATAAATAGATTGACTTGGCAATCGCACTAAAAATCTAATTTAATATCATATGTATTACTTGTGAGATACATTGTGTTGATATATAAGATGTTGTTAGGTTAGCTAATTACGTAATAACTTAAGACAGAAGGATCCTTCAGTAGAGACTGAATAAATTGACCGACTTGGTATTATATGGATCTCACAACTTTTAACGATAGAAGAACTGAGTTGCAGGACTTAGTTTTTTTTTATAATTTATGTTTTTGATGGCACTTAAATGTATAATACTCGTGTTAATAAAAGACAATACTTTAACATTATATAAAATTATATTATTTGCCCCGAATCGTCGAACACTTTCCAGCAAGTATGGTCATGGGGAGACTGAAATATAATCCTCTTTTTCACCTCTCATACTTCAGCATAACGCTTCCAGTCAAAGAAGAACATAAATTCAGATGTATAACTGGTAAACAGACAATAATATTAAACAATTGACGTTTAAACTGGACATAATCAAAATTAATTACTGTTTATCATCAATACGACCAATATTGCGAACGCAACGCTCTGAGATATGAGCTTCAAGCGGACTTACAAATACAAAAATTAAGTCTGTTATGGACTTAGGTTGCCATAACAGACTTAATTTTTGTATATATATAGCCAACTTGATACTAGGGATGTTACGGAGCTTCGATACCGGTTCCGAATGGTCGGAACTTCCGATTGATTTTGCATCTCCGATTCCGATTTCGGTTCCGATGAATTTCAATCGGAGGTTATAATCGGAGGTCGAAGCACAGCGCGGCGGCGGCGGCAACGATCAGTGCCATTTGATTTAATTTACTACGGTATAAAATTTAAGTCAATTCGTTTATTTTTATTTTCAACAACTAGGAAGGTGTTTTATTTTTTGAACTGATATAAATGAAACTGATTTATTCTATTACACATCTCTCTTTTGCTTCTGTCTCCGATTCTGGTTCCGGTTCCGGTTCCGACAAACCAAATTTAAAAACTCCGATTTCGAATTCGGTTCCGATAAAACCACTTCCGTTACATCCCTACTTGATACCATTACAACAGCGTACATAAGTTATGAGAGAGCAAAGCGGTCTCGAACAGAACTTACATAAAACTTGCAGTACCTAGAAAAAACCCACATAATGCTTAATCAGCTAAAAGATTAATGTGTATTGTTTTTTTTATGGCTGTTGGCCGTATTAGCCTTGACTGCTTAACGCAGATTTGAGTGGTGAGCACTGTGGCTCAGCGTTGACCTTTAAATTAGATTAGATATTAACATATAATATATAGGAATCCACAAAAGTATCTAGTCGAGTATTTGCTTCTTTTTGAACCTATTTTGACACATTGGCGCGTGCCGTGCCGTACGCTTCGATGAATCATGGGTTCGAATCCCACCGGGACGACATGTTTATTATTTTCTATAAGCATGTCTTCACCACGTCTGGTAACTTCGGGCATAGAACGGGTGGGAGGAATATCGAAATTCCGACCGTGCGGAGCCGGGGCAATCGCTAGTAAATAATAAATCGCTTTTTAATGCAGTTGTAGCGACATCTACAATCTGCAAACAATACGAAGATTAATCCTAAAATTATCCTAATCGATATCGATTAGAGTCTAATCCTGAATCGCGCTATACAAACATTTCGGAGCGCTGAGTATATATACAACATCTCGACATCAATCACTGGGGCCTTAGTCGACCAGTCAGTGGTTCGACTGGTCGAGGATCCTCCCTTTTGCTTGGAGGAAGACCACACCTCCCTTCCTCCACACAGTAAAAGTTATTTCATTTAAATGTGTTTATTAATATTGTCTTTTATTAACGCGAGTATCACACATTTAAATAAAATACTGTATACCGGATTAAAAAGCGATGTATTATTTATATTGTTTAAATTATTTATGGGAGGAGACTGTCTCCCCGCGACCACGGTTGCTGAAAAGCATCCGAAACGTCGGGATAAATAATTTAAACAATATAAATAATAAATCGCGTTTTAATCCGGTATACAGTATATTATTTAAATGTGTTTATTAAGTTTTAATGACGTATGCTTATAACTTATGCAGTATGATGAAATGGAGCATGAAATCATTATCACTGATCACTCAGCCATCGAGGACGCTTGGGGCATATTACTAACTGTTTTGTAAAGTTAAATATATATCGCAGTCCATACATATATCACACTAGTGTTTTTGTAATAATGTGATGTGTTTGTTATGCAATAACGCAAAACATGGCACAGGCTGTGTTCACCTATAATTGTTTGTAATTTGACGGGCTCGTTGGCGCGTTCGGTAGAACACCTGCCGTGCGCATCGATGGGTCGTGGGTTCGAATCCCACCGGGAGCACATGCTTATAATTTTCTGTAAGCATGTTTTCCCCACGTCTGGTAACTTCGGGCATGGATCGGGTGGGAGGAATATCTAAATTCCGACCGGGTAACGAACCACCGTTCATAGATGGAAAAACCGTGAAGTGCATATTGCGCGTTTCGGTTTCAGTCGATTCTGTCGTCGATATCTGACATAAAAAAAAAAATAAAAAAAAATAACAGACATCGACAATATCGGAGTACTTGCAGTTGCGTTGCCGGCCTTTAATGAATTAATCGTGTAAGTTTTTTCAGTTAAAGTATTGTAACGTTTTTCTTACAATATGTATTGTATAGCTATTTCGGATTTTACGGTGTTGAATTGGTATCAACCGGTACAGTTACGTACAGATGTTCTAATGGATATTAAAATAATTATATTATAAGAAAAAGTTGGTGATTATTATTATTGATATGATTTTTTGATAGGTCATGCTTCCATGTAGTGGCATGTGTTTGGGCTTGGGCAATTAAAAAGTAATATTTTATGATGACCTTCCCAAGTTGGTTGCTGGTTCAATAAATCGCTGCAATAAAGGAAACCCAGACAATAATTAATGATGGAGACTTACTTGTCATGTAGTTCCCTGCAGCTTGTGGTCGACCACTTTTCACTTTCTCCTTAGTTTGATTGAGAACACATTAATTTATTTTTAACAGTTCAATATTTGTGACCGTGCGCGCGCGCTTACATCCGTCATTCGAATCACACACAGAGTAAAGAAATTGTTTATATTAGTAGGGAATGGAGCGATGGTACAGCGTCGCCAACCATCAAAAAACTACGCCTGAGTATACCAATAACACAGCGATTGGCGCGAACATAGCTCCCCGCCTTGAAAGGTCATCTTTCAAATAGGAATAGGTATAAAATAAAACCTAACTTAATTTTACAAATATACTTTAAAGAAAGAAAACCCTATGATAAAGGAATGCCAGAAAAAATATAAAATAAAACTATACCTACTAATATTACCTACGAGAAAACATTCTACACTAAGAGAGAGCCGGTAAAGGGCACAAACGTATAATCGGACGTTTGAATGTACCTGAATTAGTACGCACCAACGCGACACGATGACGATTATCTTTGCCTGGATACGTTTTCTCTACAACACCTAAAGGCCAATGAAGAGGTGGAGAGTTATTTTCCATAAGTAACACAATAGTGCCTTCTTTAACCGGGTATTGTTCCGTGTTCCATTTCTCACGCGTTTGTACCGTATGTAAATATTCGTTACTCCATCTTTTCCAATAAGATTGGACTAACTTATCTAACAAAAGATACCGCGAGAGTAGATGCGATTTCTCTTCTTCGATATTAGAAGCAGGCAAGTAACGTAACGGTTGTAAATTAAGAGCTGGTGTTAGTGTAGAGGGCTCAGACGGATCTTCGCTCAATATACCTAACGGCCGAGAGTTTAGAACTGCTTCGACTTGACTTAAAATCGTTAATAGTTCTTCGTATGATAATAATTGGCAACCGATTACGCGGAAAAGGTGCGTTTTAACGCTTTTAATTGCTGATTCCCAACTACCACCAAAATGGGGAGCATTAGGTGGAATCATTTGCCACGTGATACGAAATTCAGTTAAAGTTGACCGAAAACTCTCACAGAAAGAGTTGGAAAAAATAAAGTTTTGAAGTTCGTTCAAATATGTACGCGCGCCTACAAAATTAGTTGCGTTATCAGAATAAATAGTTTGAATCGGACCTCTGCGCGACAAAAATCGTTTAAAAGCGTTGAGAAAAGAGTCAGTACTCAAATCTGTGGCCGTTTCTATATGAATTGCTCTTGTCACTAGACATATAAAAACACAAATATAAATCTTTTGACTTTTACTACCCCGTTTGCGAACAGGGGTGTATGAAAGCTGACCAACATATAAAATATCATTTATAGAAACGTCTTTATTAGTTTTAGCACTAGAATCGAGTACCATTCTAACTTTAGTAGTCACAGATGAGTCACGGAATACACCATGATGCGGAATTATATAGCCCACAGTGTCACATGGATCGACTACCGGGGAGATATAATCTTTTTCTAAATATTCAATTAATATATTATCATAAGCAGTGCGATATGAGACCGATGATAGTAACTTCCTCTCAAGAGACATAAATCGCCTTTTAGCAATATCGGCTGAAGAACCTAAGCTAGAAGGATCCTTCTTAAAAGGAAGCGCGACAATATATCGACCGGAAGAATCGCGACACGTCGTCCTTTTATAAATTTCTTCGCATTCTTCTTCTTCGTTGCTAAGAAAGGCAGAAGGCTTAGATGGTGCTTCCTCAAGCTCCCAGAATTTACGCAAAACGTTATCTAGAGGTGCGCCTGAGAACGCGCATAAAGCGACAGACTTTTCATTATTAAATAGTACAGGAGCTTCCCCCATAAGAATAAAACCAAAAATGGTTTTAATCGCATCAGGAGTACCAGGTGGACCCTGAATACGTCCCTGCATAAGCAGTCTAGGGAACAGCTGAGCACCGATCAACATATCAACCCCACCGGGTTCATAAAACTTGTCATCGGCGAGCGGTATATTAGCGAGATATGCTAATCTCGATCTATCGATATTTGAAGTCGGTAAATAATCAGTAATATTTTTTACGACTAAAGGTTTAATAGGAATAGTAGGTTTTTTATCGAAACGAGAGGATATAACTAAACTAGTTGCCCCTATGATCTCGTTCGAACAACCACCGAAACCGTTCACGGAAACCGGTTCGGAAAACGTGTCATACACTAATGACAAACGTTTACAACATTCCGTTGTTATAAAATGATTTTGTGAACCGTTGTCTATAAGACAGCGCACAATATGCGAGTTACCACGCGCATCAAACGTACATACGCGGGCAGTAGCGAGCAAGACCGTAGAGGGTTGCGCTACAAAATTATTAGTTTTCTTTTGCAATGAGCATAAAGAAACAGGTGCGTAAACAGGGTTAGGCGCATCTGTGTAGTGCGGCGCGACGAGCGGGGTTGCGCTGGCCGACGATGAGTCATTAGAACTCAGCGGCTCAGCGGCGCGGATGTCGATACTCGACCCATCGGTCGTAGCTTCGAACGGCGTCGGCTGCGTGTTAGGTACAGTCAGGACAACTGTACTGCTTTGTTCATTTGAACGCGGGAAATGTAGTAAGGAATGATGTGAATTCGAATGACAAACGTTACAATTTTTGTTAGAATTACACTTAGAAGTTTTATGTTTCACGCTTAAACATTTCACACAACAATTAAAATTTTTAACGATATTAAAACGATCTTTAGGTGTAAGCTTTAAAAATTCAGAACAACGATAAAATTGATCGTGATCCACCCTTTTACACAACGAACAAACTGAATTATTAAATGAATTATTTTTGTTCGAAGTAACAAATGATTTTACATTTTTAGGAGTAGGTATTTTATTTATCTGCGAGTTATTACTCGTAACTGGCTTGCTAGACACAGGATTCGTGCGTTCTAATATCTTACATTGTTCTCGTAAAAACGTAAGGAACTGCGAATAAGAAGGCAATTTTTCTGATCGGACATTATTTTCGAATAGGCGAATGTTTTCAATATCAAGTTTTTTCAAAGCTAAAAATAAAAATACAAAATCTAATTTATTTGGAATATCGAGTTTTTCAAAAGCAGAAATCGAAGTGGCGAATTTATCAAGAAAACTATTGAGTCCGTCAGTTGAAGTTGTGGTCAAAGTTTTAAAATTAAAAATTTGATTTAGATATGAAGTGCCAAGAGAACGCACATCTTGATATTTTTCAACTAATGTCGAATAAATAATATCGTAATTATCACCAGTCGGATTGATTCCGGCGATCGTGGTGAGTGCCTTGCCAGTCAGCTGACCGCATAGATAAAACACCTTCTCTGACCTTGAAATTAATTTGTTATTATGCACTAAATGATTATAGCATTCAAAAAACGAAGTCCATCTGTTTGGATCTCCGTCAAAATGAGGTAACTGTATTGGCGGCAGTTTTAATGTTTGCTGAGGCCCAGATATAGGTTTTGCCTCTTTAGAAGTGTCTTTAATTTCATGAAGAACACCCTGAATATGTGCATATAAATCTTCAAAGGCCTCCCACGTACTAAACGTAGGGATGTAATTAGGATCATAATCCATTTGTTCAGAATTCAATTTTTCAACAACGTTATTAAACTCCGTGCGAAGTGATTGTATGTTAGAAGTTTTAATTATAAAATTTCTTTTCTGTTCTGAAGTTTCAAGATATAAAGATAAATCATATAAAGACTGAATCTTAGAAAAGTATGCAACCTGACGAGCTCGCAGTATTAAAATGTTATTAGGAATAGTCATAGTTTTCTCAGAATCATCATCATTCTGTTTACTTTTAGATCTCGTATCCATGATGTAATAACGTTAAAATATAAAATATAATATTTAGATTACAGTCACCTAATGTTCGTATAAAACATGTGAAGAAGCGTGTGCCTTATGTCAATAACTATAAGACTTAAAATTAAGCGCGGCAATATACGGCCCTATGCGGTACAAACACTTGAAAAATGAAACCGACCCTCAAGTGTAATTAATTATGTTACGTATGGAACAATGACGATTGTTTCGTATTAATAGTTCTAACGAATACAACGTAATTATATTAAGTTAAAAATTAACTTATTTTGGTATTTCACGAATAGTTCAGGTACATTCAAATAATAAATTATAAAGAAATACGATGAAAACCCATCGGCTTATCACCGCAGCGGAAATAAAGGAAAAAACCACCGTTTTATTCCTGTATTATATTAAAATAGGTTTATTAACATAGGAACTTCCTATCGGCTCGTCCTAATCTAATAATACCTATACCTAAAGTGCCTATAATAGGTCAGAAATATAACCTAACACTACGAAGCAAATTAGGGGCGAAAATGGAATGTATACCTAACTTTTACGTGAAATACACGGCTATTTTGAAGGACCAATAGTAATGAAAAAATAGAATACGGCTCGAAGAGACCAAATTTTTTGGGCTTGGGCAATTAAAAAGTAATATTTTATGATGACCTTCCCAAGTTGGTTGCTGGTTCAATAAATCGCTGCAATAAAGGAAACCCAGACAATAATTAATGATGGAGACTTACTTGTCATGTAGTTCCCTGCAGCTTGTGGTCGACCACTTTTCACTTTCTCCTTAGTTTGATTGAGAACACATTAATTTATTTTTAACAGTTCAATATTTGTGACCGTGCGCGCGCGCTTACATCCGTCATTCGAATCACACACAGAGTAAAGAAATTGTTTATATTAGTAGGGAATGGAGCGATGGTACAGCGTCGCCAACCATCAAAAAACTACGCCTGAGTATACCAATAACACAGCGATTGGCGCGAACAGCATGTACGTTGTCTAGCATTTGAGGTCCCAGATTCGAGTCCCGAGGATAAACATTTTTAAAAATATATTTCACTCACTAAGAAATAAATCATGTATACCGGTGCGGGTATATCTAAAAATATTTAATAAATTTGATTAGTCAATAGACAGCAGTCCAAGTGATAAACTATTTTCAATACGTCTCAATTGATATTAGTATTTGCAAAGAAGCCTGAACTTTGTTAACTGAATTGGATTAACTGAAAGGAATTACTGATGAATTTACATCTATACTAATATTATACAGAGGAAAGATTTGTTTGTTTGAACGATTAAACTCAAAAACTACTGGACCGATTTTAAAAATTATTTCTCCAATAGAAAGCTACATTATCAACACGGGTATTTTTGTGTATGGTACATCTGGAGAGTGGGATCTTATAAGGAGGAGAAATATAATATAAATGAGTCATTAAATATGCTTTGGTGATTTTATAAATATTTAAGTCATTTGTGTCAGTCGGCTTACTTAAATTTTATACTCATTTTAATAAAAATCCGTTAGTAATCATATTTATTGAAATCACTTTTCCATGAATCTGTACTCAGTAGCACGTAGCAAGGAAACAATAAAGAGCTTATAAATAAACACGATCGACTGCTTCTATTCCCGATTCGGTCAAAGATTTGAACGAGTTTCGAAAACAAACAATTTACACAAACAAATGTTTTCTACTAGCAAACAATCTTTGTTGTTTATAAATAGTAAAACTTGTAGGTGCAGGGTATAATATTATACGCATAGGCTTGTATTCCAACGGCCCTATTCAAAATGTATTATAAGCTCGATGTAGTTAAGATTAGGAGTGGGCGTTAATACAACAAGCAGCTTTTTTAAATCGCTTTTCTAGTGTTAACGAATTAGCTGCTTTTCGTTTACCGAAAAGGTCGTTAAATATATTAACTGATTTATTCAACGATTTTCGAATCACGCCAACAGAACAGAAGAATTATTTTTCCTGTTCTGTACAACGCTCGGATTAGCTCAACGAACATTCAACGCGTAGCTAACATCATCCGAAGCAGCTTGTGTATTAACTGTTAATAAAATTAGCTGCTTTTTTAACTGGTTATCAGTTTGTAATTAACATTTTCATTTCGTTAACACAATAATCGTCAACGACCCACTTCTAGTTAAAATATGTTTTGTTTCTTTCGTTCTGTAGTCTTTTTATATTCGATAGAGCGAGACAAAACATATTTTAACTATATCAAGCTTATAACGTTTATGAATATGACCGCAAGACTTTAGTCAAGTCGAAGTATTTTCTTGAGAACTCCAAATGTCCTGTAGAAATAACTAGCTGCCCTATCCGGCATCGCTCGGCTATACTAATGATGAAAATGAGACCAAACCAATTTTTTATCAAAAAATAAAATTAGAAAATAAAATGTATCCCCTAATCACCCAGAAAAAAAAAACATAAAAATCGGTCGAGCCGTTACGGAGGAGTGCGACCACAAACACGTTGTTTATATAGAAGATGGTTTGACAAGTCTCAGTTGGTTTAAACCACAACTCACGTCTTAGACTTACCACCTGGATGCACTTGGTATTTTTTTTTAAGGTGATTGCAGAGTCCCCTATTGGGGCATGAGGCAGACACATACATATACCGTATACACATATACCGGCCCGAAATAATTTATTTTTCTATTAGCAACACGCCCCGGCTTCGCACGGATGCAATGTAGATATACTACGAGTACATTAATGGCCTATGTTACTCGCTGATAATGTAGCTTTCTATTGGTGAAATATTTTTTTTAAATCGGTCGAGTAGGTTTCTAGTTAAATCGTTACAAACAAATCTTTCCTCTTTATAATATTAGTATAGATTTTTATACTAAATGATGCCATGCGAACTTTATTTTGGTGTTATCTCATATTTTTGTATCGCTTCTTAATATTATTTTTTTCTAGTACCTACTTGTGCTTTTTTTTTGTTTAAAATCTTAGCTCTAATTATATTTTCACCGATTGTTTGTCATAATGACCTAAGCCAAGTGATCAGCAAGCTGATCAGTCAGTTGTCTTATGGATAACTGGAGTTGTTTTGGTAAAATACCAGTGCTGGTAACATTTAGAACTGGACGCTGTTAAGCAATACAGTGTCAAGTTGTCAACCCACAAAATGATAAAATTTAAATTTTGATATCAATCGCTTCCTTATGAGCTGGAGTACATATTTCAAAAGAGATATATATCATATTGTCTTTTATTAACGCGAGTATCACACATTTAAATAAAATACTGTATACCGGATTAAAAAGAGTGGCGGCGAGTTTCTTGCCAGTTCATCTCGTCCGCTCTACGCCCTTGATTTGTGAACTGGTAGTAAATGTAAAATTAGAAGCATTTAATATTAGTAATATTAGTAATTTAATATGTATTATTTTTTATTCACGTTTATAGGTGTACATTGTGTTAACTAAATTAATAGTTTTTTTTTTTTTTTAATTTAATTGAATTAAATATGGCAACTTTGTGACATTTCAAATATAAGACAACTGTCATCTTTCAGTCTCCCGCGACCACGGTTGCTGAAAAGCATCCGAAACGTCGGGATAAATAATTTAAATAATAAATCGCGTTTTAATCCGGTATACAGTATTTTATTTAGAGATATACCAGGGTGAATCAAAAAGTTCTTAGAAGTGCATATATATGAAACCTTTTTGGATCAAGTTCGATATTCAAATTAAAGAGTGTCTATCACACTATATTTATGCAGACTGTCACTTGTTTTTGTCAGTTCGTTCGCATGTAATAAATTTTTTTGTGCAACGAGTTGCTAAAAAGTCAAAATTATGGATAAAAGTGAGTTACGTGCGGTGATAAAATATCTCAGTTTGAAAAAAATGTCTACGAAGGAAATTTTTTTGGACATTCAGCAGACATTAGGGGGTGATGCTGTACCCTATTCTACGGTTGCGTACTGGGTGGCTGAATTTAAAAGAGGTAGATCAAGCTGTAAAGATGACCCGCGTTCTGGGCGGCCTTCAACCTCCGTTACAGAAGAAAATGTCAAAAAGGTTGAGAATCTGGTTTTGGAAGACAGAAGAATGACTATAAAACATATAGCTGAGATCCTAAAGATATCTTTTGGTAGCGTTCAATCCATTTTAATTGATTCACTGGGGTTCAAAAAAGTGTCTGCAAGATGGGTGCCACGAATGTTAACCGACGAAAACAAAAAGCGACGTTTGGAAATTTCCAAGCGTAATCTCGAAATGTTCCAGCGTGATTCGGATAATTTTTGCCGTCGTTTTGTCACCATGGATGAAACGTGGGTCCACCATTTTGATCCTGAAACTAAAAGAAAGCATGTCTTGGAAACGACCATCCTCTCCATCCATCAAGAAATTTCGAGTTGCTCCTACCGCTGGCAAAGTTATGGCCTCTGTGTTCTGGGATAGTGAAGGAATCCTTTTTATTGATTACATGCCAAAAGGCCAGACGATTACTGGACCCTATTATGCAAATTTAATCCCGAAAGTGCGTGAAGCGATTAATGAAAAACGTCGTGGAAAACTGTCGTTGGGCGTGTTGTTCCTTCAAGATAACGCTCCTGCTCATCGATCGGAAGTTGCGCTCAACGCAATCCGCTGTGCTGGCTTCAATCTCCTTGACCACCCACCATATTCTCCGGACCCCAAGTGATTTTCACTTATTTCCAAAATTAAAAGAGGAAATTCGTGGAACAAAATTTCACGATAATGACGCGGTTATAGCTGCTGCCGTAGAGGACTTTTTCGAGAGTCAAGAAAATAATTTTTTTTCACAAGGAATAAGGAAGTTAGAAACGCGTTATTCTAAATGCATTGCATTGGAGGGAGATTATGTAGAAAAATAAAATATTATTATTTAAATCTTTGCATTTTTTAATATTGATTCCAAGAATTTTTTGATTCACCCTCGTACTATATCATTTAAATCGTTTTAATAGCAAACATATTGAAAAAACTTGTAGGCGTGCAATCCTAACATGCTTAGAATATTTAACAATAATGCACTAAATTCTATTACTTTGATTGCTAACAAGAAAAACGATAAACATTTAGTGTAATAATAATAATTAAAAAAGAATCTATTGTTTCTGTAATTTTTTAAAATAAATTTTATAAAACCTAATTAAAACTTCAAACTAAATTTTCTCAAAATGGCAACCATGTAACACTGTTTTGCTTAACAGCGTCCAACTAATACTACACTGCGGAAAGAAGTATTTTTCTTCTATGCTCTATGGCCATGATCATTCCTTTTAAAGATTGATATAAAGCGATATAAAACAGAGTTATCTATAAATAGGGTGAACGGATGTATATTTACTTGTTATGTACATAGCGAATGGCCGGAGACCGTTTATTGTATTTACTTAGGACTTAACAAATATCAGCATAGGGCTGCCACACAAATATTAGACGAGTCCTCGTTAAATGGGCAAATCGATTAGACTTGCTAGCACGTCCTACCTGAAACGTAGTTTTGACGGGCTCGTTGGTGCGTTCGGTAGAATGCCGTGCGCACCGATGGGTCGTGGGTTCGAATCCCACCGGGATTGTTTATAGTTTTCTGTAAGCATGTATTCCCCACGTCTGGTAACTTCGGGCATTGACCGGGTAGGAGGAATATCGTAATTCCGACGGGGTAACGAACCACTGTTCGTAGATAGAAAAACCATGAAGTGCTCATTGCGCATTTCGGTTTCAGTCTATGGATTTCCGAACGCTTGAAGTAAAAAAGTAGGTCGACAGCGCATCATTGACTGATGTTCTGTGGCTGAAGTATCACCTACCATCAAGTGATCCTCATGCTCGTCTGTCAATATCTAACATAAAAAAAAATACCAAAACCGTCGGGTCATTTATTGTTCACCTGACCAGATATAGTGCCAAAATTATGATATTAAAAAAATTGTACTAATGAATTACAAATTTCAGCGTATTGGCAAAGTACCAAGGATACTTGCTGCATTACCTATCCGAATAATTAGGCTAATTTGCTGTGAGAGGGAAGCGCTTATTAGCATCAGCAAGTCTCGTTCATAGATTTAAGAGCTATGTTGATTACTCGTTTGGATTTTATGGGTTTTTCAATAATACGCAAATAAATCGAAGACCAAATCGATAATTTAATTAAATTCCTTAAACTAAATATAATATGACCGCCTCCATGGCTCAGCGGTAAGCGCGATGCATTTAGCACCGGAGGTCCTGGGTTCGAATCTCGGGGAAACAAGAAAATAAAAAAAAAATGTTTCGATAGGCCACGGCACAGAAGGCTGATCACCTACATGCCTTTAAAAGCATAATGATTAAAAATTATATCACCAACAGAAAGCTACATTATCAGCGAGTAACATAAAAAAAGAGAGAAAAAACTCTCTTTTTTTCATCTACATTGCTACGTACGAAGCCGGAGCGGATCGCTAGTATAATATAATCTACCAATTACCTTTTTCAAATGAGCTTTTCATACTGTAACATAATATATAAAATGTCCAAGAATCTTTGAAAGCATTTATTCAACCCTAAAAAGGACAAAAGGCTAAATGAGGATAGATGACAACCCTGAAACCGTAGTTTTTTGAAGTCAGCTAAAAATGTGAGTGTCAGAATGGCCCATTACGGTCCGTGGCATAATACAACGAGATAAATAATACTGAAGTAAATACGTTTAAGGTCCGCACAATAAATATGAGTATGGGTTACGTAAAAAAGATTTTCTTAATATAGAAATATTACTCCAATGTTTCACAACATATGTCCATATATAAACGATTTTAGTAAATAAGTATGGCGACATTCCCCGTTTCGCTCGGGTGCAATGTAGATGTATACACAAAAATATGTACTCATAAAAAATCGCTGATAATGTAGCTTTCTATTGATGAAAGAATTTTTAAAATCGGTCCATAGATCCAGAAATTACTCCTACGACCCCACAAACTCACAAACTATCTCTTTATAATATTATTATATTAGATATTTTCAACCTAGTAGAAATTATGTATTAAGTATTTAATTAACTAAGTATATAGTAGGTAATGGTTGCAGCTCCTTACAAAAAAATTGTAAAACAAAAACTTGGCGATTAAAAAAGAGTGGCGGCGAGTTTCTTGCCAGTTCTTCTCGTCCGCTCTACGCCCTTGATTTGAGAACTGGCAGTAAATGTAAAATTAGAAGCATTTAATATGTATTTTTTATTGACGTTCATAAGTGTACATTGTGTTACCTAAATGAATAAATGATTTTTGAATTTGAATTTGGTATATGTACTTATCTTACTTACTTATATTATATATCAAGTAAAAAATCGTAATATTTCCGAGACGATATGTAATATAAGTTGTTTTCACTTACCTAATGGGGGACGTGTTAACGACACGCGTCAGCTGTGACAGACAGACAAATGGGAGATCGCGATATTATTTATAAATGGCCTTTTGTTAGTATTTTGTACTACATTATTTACGAAAAATTTAGCTGTATTTTTCTTGTGAGAACAGAGAGAAGTTTATAGTGAACTAGCTGCCTGGCTTCGCACGGATATAGGATACTTATGAAGAAAATGAGATCAAATCAATTTTTTGTTAAAAAAATAGAAAAGAATCTGGATAAGGACACCCTGATAATTAAACGGTATGAAATATACTTTACGAACTATTCTCATACCTACCAAATACAGTAAAAGTTTGAAGTTGTTTCAAAACACCGTGACACGAGATTTATGTATATATATGTTATAACTGTTTTAGTGTTAATGCACATTACGAGGGAGAGGCTTATTAACACATTTGCTGCAATACAAGGCTGAAGGTCCTGCCTAGCACAAACGTTTATAGAAAAAGTATTCGAATCATCCATCTGTCAGTTCACAGATGTATGAGAAATCATTTGAAATTTCATACAAATGACAGCTCGACGATACGAATACTTTTTCGACAGTGGTTTGTGATAGGCCCCCTGAATTATCAGCTCCGGTAGAAAAATAAAAAAGTTTCCGATAACAATATAGGGTTTTTACTTAAATGTTTAGATCCAAGGCTTTTTGACCTCACAACAAACTGCGGGGACAGTAACAATTATACTATAAATTCAATTATGTTTATTTTTATATCTAAACTGAATCAATTTAAAAAAAATAGGTATAAGTAGTTTGAATCCAGGAAAAGCATCCCAATTTTCTAAAATAAGCGAGCCTAAAGTTGGAATAGTTAATTTTCATTGTCTTTCATTTTAGAAATATATGGGATTGCTAATACATTTCATAATTCTTATTAACATGTATTTCATAAATAACACACCTGTAAAGCCTCATAAGGCTTCTTTTCACAACCTTTCTTTTTTCTCAAAATATTCATATAACGTATTATATTTTCACAGCAAATCAAAACACATTGTATCACGTGTTCAGAGAAAATAAAGGTTCCATTATGTTCGAAGCAAAGCAATTCAATATCATACATTTCAATAGGAAATTGAAGGTTTGGAAAGCACTGTGGTCTTAGTTATGGCGATTTAAAATTGGCGAAATGGAAAAATTGGTGGAGTTTATTAGCACTTAACCTTATGACGGCTTTAGACTCTTATTTTAAAATTGTTAAATTCCAGGTTTTCATTTTTCTTGAACTTACTGCACGTTGCACGACTTTTTCGATCTAAAATATAAATATCTCGTGTGTTTGTAACAAAACTCCTCCGAAACGACATGACCGATTCTAATGAAATTGATTAAATAGGGGTTTCTACCACCAATTACGTATTTGTAATATAATTGCATGAACAATATCCAAATAATACTTGTCATTATAATGTATGTACTGATGTGGTGTCCCACATCGTAGTCCAACATGTAGTATCTACAATGTATCCGTGCGAAGCCGGGGCGGGTCGTTAGTAATTTATATTATAGAAAAGGTCATCCTAAAATTGTGTGTAAAATACATAATATAGAATTGCTTACTCTTTTTACGGTTAGTTATCTGAATTAAGGTCGAATATTTTAAAGCCCCAGTCAAAATGGGCTGAGACCCGATCTACCAGAATCATATCATGCTACATACCTTAAATTGTTGCCTCAGGAATAGGAAATATGCGTGATTCCAATTAGGGTCAAAAAAAATTTTAATAAACTTTATTGCTTCAGAATTACGCTTCCATCCATATGTTTTATTACAATTTCAGTTTTGAGCTAGAAATAAATTTTTAAAGAGTGCAAATAAACCGTGGGAAAAGCAAATATTTCAAAAGCCACGCCTTTGGTCACAGCGAATATGACGTAAATGTATATGCCAGCAACTGTTTAGAGGCTACCGAGTGCGTAGTTATTTGCTGGTGTTTCTGCTTGACGTCATAATCTATTAACACATCCCGCGAATTTAGCGGGCGTTAAAAATGCCCGTATGTTGGCCTTTTTTTTTTAATACTTTAAATAAATTTTTAAAGTATTAATTAACTTTGCTACAGAAGGAAATGGAAAATAAGGTATACAAGTTTAAGAATCCTAGGTTTCACATTAGACCTCGGAGCAGACGCGACGGAACCCCACACTCCCCACATGAACCGCCCAGCGTGTGTCAACACATTTTCACCACATTAAAAAAAAAAAAGGAAAAAAGGTTTCATATTAGAACAGCAACAGAGTCTCAAAGTTCCCAGAAATTTTAAATTTTTCAAGATAGCCACATTAAAAAGAAAATTTCAAATTGTAAGCCAGCTTACATGCAACTGAGTTGTGTACAATCACGCGTACAATTACTACCCTCTTATAATATCGTATTACTAGGGCTCACACGCTATCACAGGAACCACATATAGCGATTTGTCTATAGGAATGCTTCTAGAGGAAATGAACGGCTTCGCGGGCGATAGTTGGATTCCGGCATAACGGGCATTTAGCGAATCTACATAACATCGGAATACTTTCACTCCACATTGTTTGTTCGAGATTACATTTCCTCACCCCGCGTCCTTCGTCGTTGATGCCACAGTATATATACCCATGAGCTATTATTATTATTTATTGATTTAGAATATGACAAAGATCCATAATAAATAGTATGCTGTTAAGACTGCCACTTACCCTCATCAACAGAGATGCTGTTTTATTGTGTATTACTGCGCAATAGTAATCTGAATGGGCCAATATTACAATACTAGCAATCCGTCCCGGCTTCACACGGGTGCATTGTAGATGTACTATACACAAAGCCTATGTTACTCGCTGACGCTGATAATGTAGCTTTCTATTGGTGAAAGATTTTTTTTAAATCGGTCAAGTAGTTTTTGAGTTAAATCGGAACAAACAAACAAATCTATGTATGCTTTTTCAATGAAAACTCTCAGTCGGCTTGATTTCTTCCGAAATCTTGAACAATTTTCGTCATATTTCAACAAATTAACACAAAACAACATAAAATATGCGTTTAAACTCTTGAATTACTCTATCTATTGATGTAAACCGTATTGAAATCCTTTGTGCAGTAGTATACATAAGCGGATGAAGCGGGTTGGTTGGAAGTTCATAGATGGAAAAACCGTAAGTGCATTTTGCTCGTTTCGGTTTCAATCTATAAATTTCCGAATGCTCGAAGCAAAAAGTAGGTCGACAGCGCATCATTGATTGTTCTGTGGCTGAGGTATCACCTACCATCAAGTGAACCTCATGCTCGTCTGTCGATATCTAACATTAAAAAAGCTAGTTTTATATTATGTAGAGAAGTAAATCCCTAGTTTTTCTTTTCAATCCGGTTCTACCGCTACTACACGCCGAATATATACTCTGGAACAATACGTTTTAACGAAATAAACATTTAATATGGTTCTGTCTTACATTGATACTTATCAATTGGTTCCGTCGAAAGGTTTTCAATGAGCTTTCTAAAATATTAAAAAGAAGACAAGATCTTGATGTAAGCTAGTGGTTCTTTTATTTATTTATTTATTTAAGGATTACCAACTAGATCATAATTTTACTTACTACTTAACTTAAAATTAATACTTATGACTATTTATATATCTAACTTATAGGTAGGCACCACATTACTAATTCTATAGTACAAAATAATCTAATGGAGAAAAAAACTAATCTAACTTATCTAAAATTATAAACACTTGTTTTTTAAAATCCTTAAATCTTACATGTTTTGTTTCTTTCATTCGAAACCAATTTAGAACTTTTTGTATTACTAAGGAGTTTATTGACCGACACAAGAATAAATTAATAAGTAAATACTTTATTGCACACAAAAATATACTAAAAACTTTAAAATAGAAAAATCTGCGTTAGATATTGTGTGCAGAGAAGACTTCATCGTTGAACGAACACATATTTTATTATAAGTATTTACTATTTCTTATTATAATTTTATTATTTAGTATTGTACGCTGATATTTTTAAACCTTTTTTTTTATTTTATGTTACTTTTTTTGTTAAATATTGACAGACGAATATAAGGTTCAGTTGATGATAAGGGATACCCCAGCCACAGAACATCAGTCAATTATGCGCTATCGACCTACTATTTACTTTGAGTATTCGGGAATCCTTAGACTGAGACCGAAACGCGCAATGGGCACTTCACGGTTTTTCCATCTATGAACGGTGGTTCGTTACCCGGTTGAAATTGCGATATTCCTTCTACCTGTTCTATACCCAATGTGACCATACATGGGAAGGACAAGTTTATAGAAAATTATAAATATGTCGCCCCGACGGGATTCGAACCCCCAACCCAACGGTGCGCAAAGCCTAATAAAAATACCAAATGAGCCAACGAGCCCGTCAGTAAAACTAAATTAGTACTATAAATATTGCACTAAAAGTGTTACTAAAATAGTTTCAGCATTGTTTTAAGCGTGTTATTGATAGAAGAAGGATTGGAAACAATTGAATATATTTATATCCGGAAGCATTCAGTTGCATCAAATGTGTTTCCGGCACGACACACCAAAACTACTAAACATGTTGATCTATGAAATAGGCGATGTTTATAAACATGGGTGATAACAGGTCAAACATGATATATGTTATACCTGTTACTGTAAATCAATAATAACAGATGTAAATATCTGTTATTAAATAACAGTATGTTATTTATATACTAAAGGAATTACAGATGATACGATCTAATTTAAAAGTGACTTTTCAAGGTAATTTCCTTCCTGTGAAACGTTGAACTGTATTTTTTTGGATAATTAATACTAGGTGCATCTCGTTTTAGCCCGCGACCTTCGTAGATGTTTAACTGAGACAGGTAACGATCACAGTTGTTTTATAATAGCTTGACTGTTACAAATATTTGTTGAACAGTTATTATTTAGTATTGTATGATATTTTCAATAACAGATATATCACAACCGCAGGAACAACTGTTATCTGTTATCTTTGAATACCTGTGATTTATATCTGTTACAATAAATACTCCTAGTTTCATATACAGTTATTAGCGAATACGACAAACGTTATCTTGCCAGAATGTTGGCTTCAAAAAAGAATCTATTTCTAGGTTTGAATAGGTATGCTATTTTTTACACTTTTATTTTATAATATTTAATATATCACTGGTTTGCATTGGTCATCAATGATTACAAAAAAACTATAACCGTACCTACTGTCAGTTGTGGAAGATGGCAAAGTTCCGAACCTAATTTATTTTAAAACTAGCTGATGCCAGCGACTTCGTTCGCGTGGTTTTCATCTTAAGCTGAGCTTTTGTGCAAGGTTTCCACTATTCCACTAATACATATTGAAAGTGGCGAAATAATCAAACTCTTTCATTTCTATATCAAACTGTTATTGACATCTGATAATTCGAAAAAGTTCGACGCGAGTCAGTTTGCATTGCAATTTGATGATATGTTGCCTTTAAAATAATCTTTAAATGATGATAACTTTTCTTTCCGACAACCGATTTCGATGAAACAAAGCCTATATGTTGCCCTGAACTTTGCTTAATATATTTGTGAAGTGAACCCGGACACATTAAAATTCCATAGTTTCTTATTATTGTACATCTAGAGATAAGCCTACCACTGTTACAATAGTAATAATACTCTTTTCTCTGTACTTTTAACTTAAATCAGTCATGTATTAACACTTGGATGGAGCAGTAGCTCCGAAGTTTCATTTTAAAAACCCTTCTGCCATCGCTCCCAATAAAACACCTAGAACTGACAAATTTTCGTGGCCGAACGGAAAATAAAACGAAATCAGTATTCAAGCGGTGGGGAGAGGTTTTATAGCCGTCGATAATTTAAATCAATTCCTTCGTCGGTTGTAAAACAAAACAATTACCGTCTCAATCGTTTCCTTAAAATAAAATGTATGTATAGGTTTACATTTAAAAAAAATGTTTCACGACCTCTTTACTCCGTGGGTCAATATTAGCACCTGAGTTGAATTGTCCAAGGAACACGAAAAATTGACCTACATATACGTAGAATAAATTTGAATATGATTATAATAATTTATTTGTATTTTTAAGGCTACATTAATTATAGGTCACGTTAAAAAATTCAAAAATTCAAAAATCATTTATTCATTTAGGTAACACAATGTACACTTATGAACGTCAATAAAAATACATATTAAATGCTTCTAGTTTTACATTTACTGCCAGTTCTCAAATCAAGGGCGTAGAGCGGACGAGAAGAACTGGCAAGAAACTCGCCGCCACTCTTTTTTAATCGCCAAGTTTTTGTTTTACAAATGTTTTGTAAGGAGCTGCAACCATTACACCATGTTCCACATGACATCTTTAAGTAATTAACTATAATAATCGAAAAATATATATATATGTATAAACGAAAAAATAAATATCAATTCCACACACCCACTTATATATTTCTGTACATATACAGAATATTTATAATACCATCCAGTACAGCCCTAAGCTTAACAGAAGTCCCAACACTGATTTTCAGTGACTCTGATGGAGGGGCGTATGCGAAAGTGAAAAATAGTAGTAGTTCATTTTATATTGATAATAATTCAATAGGAAACAAGATTAAAACATGGCAGTTGATGACAAGATTTCATAAAAAATAGACGTACGACAATGTTACGTAAGGGGTTAAAGTAATTAGATACTATAAAATAAAATAGAAAGACGAGAATGGAATAAAAAAAGGGAACAGGGCAGGAAGAAGAAAAATACAAAATCTTTAAAACTATAAATAAATTGTTATTGCTGTTTTTTATTTCGTTTTCAAACACAAATCTAACACCTCACACGCGCAGTATAAGCATAATATTACAAACTGTCCGTTTTCCATATAAATTGTTCGAACACAGCCTTCCCGTAATTACGGGCCTTCATAAATATTATTTATGGCCACGAATTTGCCTACAGCTGCATATTGCACGAATCTATAACTAACAGGTACTTAGGACTTTAATGGAGCTTTTATTGAGGTCAAATAAGCCTAAATAATGGTATCATAATCTTTACTTAATGATGTTAAATTTCGAATCATAAAAATTGTGACCCTAATAAACGAACTTTCGTAAAATTAAAAAGATCTCGAACTCCAAGACGCGACGCGGACGCAAGCTTAATTGTTTCTTAAAACTTTATTGGGAATTGTCAAAATATAAATTATCTATAGAGAAAAAAATAAACAACACAAAGAACTATATTCAAACATGGAATATACATATGTAAAGGCTTATGGTTATTTATATTATGCTTATCACCGCACCACACGTCAAAAACAGTCCTTTCACCCACATCACCTCGATGAATGGAAGTCGAGCACGCTAAGGTTCACGCGCAACTTTATTCCACGCACTACCAAGCTATGGAATGAATTACCACCCTCTGTATTTCCATCCGACTACGACCTCGTTGGTTTTAAAAAGCGAGCCTATAAATTCTTGAAAGGCCGACAACGCATCTGAGACCTTTAAGTTGTGGATGTCTATGGGCGGTGGTGATTACTTACCATCAGGTAACCCACCTGCTCGGTTGTCCGCTCTGTTATAAAAAAAAAAAAAATGGAAATATGCATTGAATGTACGGAAAATTATATGTATCTTTTACAGTAATGTCGTCGACAAAATAAAGCATAGAATGGAACACAGATTAAGGAGAGAATATTGCTAGTCTATATCTATACTGTAATATTATAAAGAGGAAAGATTTGTTTTTTTGTGTGTTATGAATAAACTCAAAAACTACTGGACCGATTACATCCGTGTATAGTACATCTACATTGCACTCGTGTGAAGCCGGTGCGCGTTGCTAGTAGTTATATAAGCCAAAAATAGTTTTTTTCGTTACGGGGCTCAATAGACCTCGTGTCGCTACAATTATAGTTTTGATACAAGGTGTAAAACGCCCAGTACCGCAGGAATGGAAAGTATAGATTAGTCAGTGCCGCTGTGAGCATTTTTACGCGTTCGATCGCGACAAAGCCGTTTATTAACAACAGATTTAACAAACCAATATCTATTTCAATTACAATCTAGTTCTTAACTGTTTAAGCTCTTTTTGACGGGCTCGTTGGCGCGTTCGGTAGAACACCTGCCGTGCGCATCGATGGGTCGTGGGTTCGAATCCCACCCGGGACAACATGTTTATGGTTTTCTATAAGCATGTTTTCTCCACGTCTGGTAACTTCGGGCATTGATCGGGTGGGAGGAATAACGAAATTCCGACCGGGTAACGAACCACCGTTCATAGATGGAAAAACCGTGAAGTGCATAATGCGCGTTTCGGTTTCAGTCTATGGATTTCCGAATGCTCGAAGTAAAATTAGGTCGACAGCGCATCATTGACTGATGTTCTGTGGCCGAGGTATCACCTACCATCAAGTGAACCTCATGCTCGTCTGTCGATATCTGACATAAAAAAAAAAAAAAAAAAAAAGCATATATCTATTTGAAAATTGTATATTGTTAGAATTTAAACGTAGAGAGAACTCCTCAAAGAACTGCTCTCGTTTGAAAGCTTTTATCGGTCTATTGTAATACGTTCGCCACAGGCTGCCTTCCATTCCATTTAATTTTGTTCTCAGACGATAAATATATAGTGGAAATATATTTATATATGTATATTACTAATATTATAAAGAGGAAAGATTTGTTTGTTTGTTACGATTTGACTCAAAAACTACTTGACCGATTTTAAAAATAATTAAACCAATAGAAATCTAAATTATCAGTTACATTTATTTTGAATTTATTTATATGCAATACGAAGCAAACAGTGGTAAGTGATCACCGACGACCATAGACATCTGAGGACTTGCAGGTATCGTGCGTTTTCGGCCTTTAAAGAATGAGTAGGGTCTTTGAAGGTCCCTAAGTCCCTCAGTGCGAGGCCAAAAAATCCTATGAAAACGCATGGTTTTAGATTGACATGGTGAATCGGTTTGAAAATAGCGCCAGAGACAGCTGGTTCCACAGAGCAAGCGTGCGAGGCAGAAAATACCTATGAAAACGGTTGTGGATTTCCAAGCATCGAGGTGGTGAGGATAAAATGTGGTGTTTCCTTCTGGACTAGCATGTGTGACATGAGATGGTAAAACATTACTAATGTCGATTTATATCACCTTTTCGTAACAATTTTTAAATTATGATTCTAAAAAATACCGTGAGAGTTTCTCTTTGGAGATCCCGGGGCTCTCCGACTTCTTGCGCTGAAGACGGCCACCGTGGGGTTTTAGTCGGTAAGCTCGCGATGTTTTGACTCCTTGGAATCTGGTCGCGAGAGTCCGACATAACCCCTCACCGCCCTCAAGTTGACGGGTATCATTAATGATTTCCCCACAAAAAAAAATTAAAAACATATTAATAGATAGATAAATAAATCCCATGTTGGAGTGGAATAACCCACCATAGATTGTTTTGATATATCTCAAAGAGATAAGGCAGCGTTTTAGATAAAAGCTCCCAGGCGGCTTGACTTTTTCCGACACAATTTACACAAAACCTTGACATTATATATACATAAATCTTCCTCATGAATCAACTTATCTATTGGTGAAAACGATAAGTTTTTATGTTTATCGCGAACCGACAGACAGGCGCGGCGGAAGACTTTGTTTTATATATATTATGAAGTTCATTTGACAGGCTCGTTGGCGCATTCGGTAGAACACCTGCCGTGCGCATCGATGGGTCGTGGTCGTTCGAATCCCACCGGGACCACATGTTTATAATTTTCTGTAAGCATGTTTTCCCCACGTCTGGTAACTTCGGGCATTGATCGGGTGGGAGGAATATCGAAATTCCGACCGGGTAACGAACCATCGTTTATAGATGGAAAAACCGTGAAGTGTGCGTGTTTCGGTTTCAGTCTATGGATTTCCGAATGCTCGAAGTAAAATTCTGTATATTCAATTCTGCTATCAAAATATATCTTAGCTAGGGATTATTTTTATTATTTTTAACTACATAAATCTCGATCATCTTTTCGATTTTATTAAAAAACATAACGAATAGCTCTTTCAATGATAAATAACTTCGGCGTGTCGTTAAGAAATAATGAATGCCAATGTTTGACATTTAGATCGATATGAACTAGATTTTTAAATAGGAAAAGCCTTTCACCTTCATAATACCATGTATCATTTATTCTTAAGGCTGAAAATGGAAATGTTTTGAATAAAATAGGCTAAAAAAAATTGATTTCTTTTACAGAGAAGACAACGGACCGAGCTTACCAGCCCGCCTAGCATGATCAAGAGATATCTCGCGGATGAGTGAAGACAAACTAAGATATAAGATATCTCGATATATTATATCTCGACCTGTATAGAAAGTGTCGCTTGGATTAAATTAAAGAAATGGCTGCAAAATAAGTCATATGATGACACGAAGTGTCTTCTTTGGATAAGCAAATAGTGTGCCAAAAATTATAAAAGATACACGTATTGCCCACAAACACCCAATTATTAACAAAACTAATATTTACCCCACAATAATAAATAATAATAATAAAATTATTGATTAATAAAATAATAATAATACCTAATAAAATAAATGAATTCACTATTACAAATAATAACGCAGTAATAATGCGAATAAATATAAAAAACATAAATTTGTAGTATTTTTTTTATGGTAAAATCTTTCCTTAACTACAAGTTGTTACGGAACCCAACTTGTCCGATTTTTTGGAATGGCTTACCTTTTAAAAATTTTCACCCTTCGCAATGATAAAACATATTATAGACTGAGTTAATTATTATAGAACAGCAGCAAGCTACTTCTGAATAATTGAAGCATCATCTTGAATTCCTTTGCAGTACGCAATATCAAGACGTCGGGAACTATGGCTGCGATTAGTTCAAATACAGCTGAAGATTACTTAGCACGATTGCACTTGCTATGCAATTTTCATTCGCTTTCAAATGCAGTATAATTAAAAAACCATAACCTAATACTAGAAAGATCGCCATTTTGACGCCAAGATTACATACATACATATACATCACGCCTCCTTCCCATTGCGGTAGGCAGAGATCACAGAATTCCATATGCTCCGATCCTTACATACCACTTTCGCTTCTTCTACTTTCATCAATGCTTTCACACACACGTGTCGGTTACGAGTACTTTTGACCTGGCCCTTTTAACGCCAAGTTTAATATTGACAATGATGATTTGTGTATGTAGGTATATAAAAGTGAATTCCCGAGTCCCCTAGCAGGGCATAGGACCCATTTCTGTGTCAGCCTTCTGTGCCCTGCCTGATTGAAATATTTTTTTTTTCCGGGATTCAAACCCAGGACCTCCGGTGCTAAACGCATCGCGCTTACCACTGAGTCATGGACGCGGTCATGTATGTATATTTCGGAGAATTCGTTATCTTCACTGTCACTACTTGTGGTGCTTGTGGAACTAGAAATCGTGTATGCGGTGATATTGGTTATTTCGACTATGTATTTGCGTTGTTCCCACGAGAATGTGAGTGCTCCTGTTTCACCATACATTCTGTTGATAGAGGGAGGACAAAATATCTTTGATTTTATTTATTTTTATTTTTTCGTTTATATATATATTTTTCGATTATTATAGTTAATTACTTAAATATGTCATGTGGAACATGGTGTAATGGTTGCAGCTCCTTACAAAACATTTGTAAAACAAAAACTTGGCGATTAAAAAGAGTGGCAGCGAGTTTCTTGCCAGTTCTTCTCGTCCGCTCTACGCCCTTGATTTGAGAACTGGCAGTAAATGTAAAATTAGAAGCATTTAATATGTATTTTTATTGACGTTCATAAGTGTACATTGTGTTACCTAAATTAATAAATGATTTTTTTTTAATTGAATTTGAATTAAAACTTATTATGGGCGGCAGGAATCCAGGCAAGAAATACACTCTCGTACTACACAATACAGTTCTCAGGCCAGCGTTACTCTGTGAGCGATCCATACGATTATATCACCTATCACCGAATGCAGGTTCCTTTATTATTATTCGTTCGTTTGCCCTCTCCAAATCTAGGCACTGTATCCGTCACTTTCCGCACTCATGACCCGGATGCGACATACGTACATATTACTCGCTTTTCATATAACTGAATTTTAAATTACAGATTCAAATTATTTAATGCGTATAATGGTAAACTCGCGCTTAAATCTGGTTATTTTGTTGTTGCATTTGATTTGATTGATTTGATCTATTAAAGAAAACAAACGATAATGAACTTTTTAAGAATCTGTTAATTTTGTTATTCTCATGTGCCATAAGCGGAGGAGTGTTTCTATATCTATTCTAATATTATAAAGAGGAGAGATTTGTATGTTTGTTTGTTACGATTTAAAAAATCTTTCACCGTTAGAAAGCTATATCTACATTAGCTATATTTATTTCCAGAAATAATTAGAGATCCTTACTAAAACTTGAATAATGTCCCCCAATTATGTAAAAAAAGGTTGTAAAGAACTGAACCGATTTTAAAAATTATTTCTCCAATAGATAGCTACATTATCAGCGAGTAACATAGGCTATATGTTTTTATACAGTACATCTACATTACACCCATGCGAAGCCGGGGGTTGTTACTAGTACAATTAAAAAAATTAACCCAATCCCCGGCGAATCAGGGACAGGTTAACTATAAACTCATATTATTATAATAGGTCATAGATATTCATTTAGCTTCACGAATGAATCGTACCACTTACTAGCGATACCAAGGGTAAAGTTGTCGAATATAAACGATTACTAAGTTTATTTATAGTTGGAAACCGATTTAAAACCTCTATAAGTCTCGTAGCAGTAATATCATTATATGTATATTATCTAATATATCAAATTCTCGTGTCACAATGTTCGTTCCCATACTCCTCCGAAACGGCTCGACCGATGCTTATCTATTAGCCCTAAGTGATAAGGGTTGTTCACCCTTAATTTTTGGACGAAATTTTTTGTTTTTATTTTTTTATAATGTGGCATTAAAAAATACATACAACCCCTGCTTTTTTTGTCAAAAAATCTAGACCCGTGCGAAGCCGGGGCGGGTCGCTAGTAGAGATATATAAATAACTTAAGTATATATTACCGTAAATTGAAATAACCGTTAGACTATAATCTATCTGGCGAGATTGTAAACTGTCGAAAGATTATTAATTTATTATTAAACGCAATAATTGACATCCAAGAATTGTAAGCAACTGTATCGCGGATATTATGTGCTGTTTACACCAAGAAAAGTATTGATACAAAACTTGTATGATAGATCAAGAATGTTACGTGTATTGACAATATATTTAATTTAATGTAACAGGCAAGAAACTTGCATCGTATAATAATTGTATTAACCAAAATCGTTGATTTTAAAGAAGAAAACAAACCTTATTATTGTTATGCGCAATCCTAGTGTTGTCATGTCATGGATGAAATTCTAATAAACTAAATTCAAGATCCCTCCTCAGGCTTCCGGATACCTCCATGCAAAATTTTATCAAAGTTAATACATCAGTTTAACCGTAAAAACGTAAAAGATTGGCTCGGGTTTAATTTCATAATAATATCAGTATATTTAATAATTTTGCATATACAGCGATTCTCTAACAATAATTTATGACAATTTGTTTAGGACAATGACACCCAAAATAGTCTTTATCGACCCCCAAGGATCGACTATGATACAGTACAGTTAGAAAATAAATCTTTCTAAGTGATAAGTACTATATCAGCTGTCATATATACATATATATTATGTACAATGTAGGTATATTTGATATTAACAAATTATAAAAAACATAAAAAGTTTACTCAAAAGCGAAAACAAGGCAGGGTAAGATTTTAGAAAGAAAATTGGTTGACAATGTCATGCACATTCCTGTTTTTTTATCATAATTTTAAATTAGATTAGCAACAGGCTTTGGACGGGTGCAATGTAGATGTACTATACGAGTACCTACACAAAAAAATATAGCCTATGTTACTCGCTGGTGATGTAGTTTTCTATTAGTGAAAGAATTTTTAAAATCGGTCGAGTAGTTTTTGAGTTAAATCGTAAGAAACAAAAAAAAAGATTCCTCGTTATAATATTACTAGCGCTCCGCTCCGGCTTTGCACGGGTACAATGTAGATGAAAAAAAGAGAGAAAGATAGCCTATGTTACTCGCTGATAATGTAGCTTTCTATAAGTGAGAGTTTTTTTAAAATCGGTCGAGTAGTTTTTGAGTTAAATCATAAGAAACAAAAAGAAATACTCTTTTAAATAAAATACTGTATACCGGATTAAAACGCGATTTATTATTTATATTGTTTAAATTATTTATCCCGACGTTTCGGATGCTTTTCAGCAACCGTGGTCACGGGAGACTGAAAGATGACAGTTGTCTTATATTTGAAATGTCACAAAGTTGCCATATTTAATTCAATTAAATTAAAAAAAAAACTATTAATTTAGGTAACACAATGTACACCTATGAACGTGAATAAAAATAATACATATTAAATTACTAATATTAAATGCTTCTAATTTTACATTTACCAGTTCACAAATAAAGGGCGTAGAGCGGACGAGAAGAACTGGCAAGAAACTCGCCGCCACTCTTTTTTTTTCCGAAACGTCGGGATAAATAATTTAAACAATATAAATAATAAATCGCGTATTAATCCGGTATACAGTATTTTATTTAAATGTGTGATACTCGCGTTAATAAAAGACAATATTAAAAAGAAATACTCTTTACTAGCTGATGCCCGCGACTTCGTTCGCGTGGGGTTCGCTTTTGAGCAAGCTTTCTTCAAATGACATATCCTCCATCCTCTGTACTTGGTGATTTATTTTGGGAAAGAGCTATCAAATTAGTCATTGACGGTTGCTTTTGCATCATATTATCGACACGTTTAATGGTGGTTGAGATTGGGGTTCGAAGTATGTTTTGAAATTCAATAGAAATACCATTGTTGAAAAAATGAACCTGAATTTAAAGAAATTTACTTATTTTTTTTATAAATTTAATTAGTGGTGAAGATACTGTATCCACCTCGATATTTATTTCATTTAATTGATCATTTTCATTTTGAGACATTTTTTTTAAATTCCCTTTTCCCGGGATTCCTACTCGGGTTTCCGGTGCTAAATGCGGAAACCTCTAAGATACGAAGATAGTCCTTAAGAAGCAATAAAAACAATGTCGAATAATCGTAATTCTGTAGAGAAAGGATGGATGAAAAGGTGAAATAAACGATCTCATAAGAAATACCTTTTCATATAATATTTCAATAATACATTTTCTATTTTATAATATAGTTCTTTAAAAAAAAAAATAAAAAAAAAAAATATTTCCGTTCAACTTCAGATTCGAACTCGCATCTAAGTTACGCAATGGGCCTGCATATCCACTATTCTACGATTACATATATCGGAAATGGCGAAATAATCAAAGTATTTCATTTACATATCAAACTGTGATTGACATCTGACAATTCGAAAAAGTTCAACGCGAGTCAGTTTGCATTGCAATTTGGTGATATGGTGCCTTTAAAATTATTTTGAAATGATGATAACTTTTCTTTCTGATAACCGATTTCGATAAAACAAAGCCTATATGTTGCCCCGGGCTATACTTAACATATTTGTGTAAATTGCATGAAAATCCGTTCAGTATCTTCGGAGATTAGCGTGAACAAACAGACAGACAGACAGACGGACAGACAGACAGACAAGAATCTTAAAAATTGCATTTATGCATTCTGCTACCCTTCTTTTATCACCCCTATTAATTTCTGGTAAAAATATTTAGTGAAGCGTAATTTCGATCCTACTCTTTTATTATATGTATAGATAATATTAGTAAAGATAATATAGACACACGAGCTTGAGGCTCAATCGAAAGCGCATCGGTTTTCTTTGGCTGACATTTAATTTGTTTTTTATTTCGTACATTTGGAAAATCCATAGACTAAAATCCTCATTTTGGGACAGTCGATTCAAATCTATCTTCTTATATCCATAACAAATCAATGCACTAAGTATGTTTGTCATTAATGCACTCCTAAAATGAAATTCGGTTAAGATGAAATTGGTGCATTGTTCAGAATACGCCCGCGAAGGTTTACCTGGCCCAAAAAAATATTTTCGACGTATGGGAGAAATTTTGTAAGTACCGTCACGTTTTTCGGTTACGCGCCATGTTGCTTTTTTTATCAAAGTTTAGTATAGTGACGTAAAGAATATAATGTAATATATTATAATAATAACAACAATATATTAGTTTTGAAGTTTGGTTTGAAATAAGTATAACAATATATTAATTTGAAAGTGATAAAATCTTTTTTCTTAAGGCTTAAGCCTTATCTACCCCATTTTCGTGAAGTTGCAAATAGTACAAAAATGATATGTCGTAAAGAAGTTTCACTTCTTACCTGTGTACTCTGGTACACACACACATTTTTTTTTACTTTACTACGCATGCCGGGTATAACTAGTCATGAATAAATAATCGTTTCGTTTTTCTGTACACTAAAATAGACATGGAAAAGGAATCATAGTGTTAATTGATGAGGGGTTGATCGAACACCTGCGCGCTGCATTATTGATATCCCTCAAAGCTCTGATATAACTACGTTTGTATCATCATACTTATATATTAGAATTCACTGGTTACAAAAAGAAACTGGTAATTTAACAAAATACAATATTAACTAGAAGATTTAATTTTTCTTAAACGATTATCAAGGAAAGAAGAGATACTGAGTTTCTAATTTTTTATTCATTTTATAAGCACCGTAACAAAATTTTCATTTCATTTCAAAAATGACATCTTTCCCCCACAGTAATATGGTGTAACGTGACCAAAGTGATGAATCTCCCAGTCTCTACATAAGGGAAAAGTGAGTTAGTTAAATTGTTTTAACCGACTTTTAAAAAAAGGAGGTTCTTGTTTGACCTGTATGTATATGTTTGTCCGCGATTCTCGCGTTTGACTGAACTGATTTTGATGCGATTTTCAGAAATTTAATTGTTATTTAATTATGTATTTCTTTCATAGTTTTAGGTTTAATATAGTTTTATATGTTTATATTTGGTTTTCAATGTAAGAAGTTTTTCTTGACTATGTAGGCATAAAACTCACGCAAATATCATACGTATAATCTCTAAGGTCTTACAGCAATCTCAAACACCCGAAAGGTCGCAAACACGTTAAAGAAAATCTCGTTTATTTCATAATATTTTATAGCAATACCCCATCTTTTATTACCATCCCTTTCTTCAGTTGAGGAATGTCGACGAAAATAATTTGATCATTTTTGTCCCATGGTTAGGATTTATGTGGGAACATCTGGACATATTGGTCCCGAGATAGGACATCGATATCCCCATATCGGGGTCTCGGGGGATTTGTGGGCAGTTAGCGTCAGCAAGAAATAGTTTAGGTTTTAAGTCGTTTTCTGTTCTTTTGACTATTTTATATACGGAAGTTTTATATATGTAGTGTTAAGGGCATTTTTTTATTTACATTTAATATTATAAAGAAGAAAGATTTGTATTTTTTAATGTAACGAATAAACTAAAAAAAACTAGTCCGATTTCAAAAATTCTTTCATCATTAGAACATTATCCCTTTTGAATGCATTTTTATAATTATTTCACGAATAGGAAGCTACATTATCAGCTAGTCACACAGGCTATTTCTTGTGTATAGTACATCTACATTTCACCCGTGATGATGAATGAAAGCTTTGAACTAAACACTAAACATTAATCATTTCGTAAATAAACATTAACAAACCTACATATCAATTTTAGTGTTATCTATCCTAAAAAATCTATAGTATTTCTTTATATGATAGCAGAGACAATTATTGAAAAAATAGATTATATTGTCTATGACAGTGACAAAATGCCCTTTACAAAACTATCATTCCCAATCACGCAAGCACTGGGCATAATAAATACTGTTCATAATTTCATAGCAATTAAGACATACATATTTGTAATTTTCCTTGAAAATGTTTGATTTTGTTTATTACAAGCAACGCGCCCGGCTTCACACGGGTTGCAATGTACATGTACCATACACTAAAAACTCGCTACTATGCAAAAACTACTCGCTGATAATAATGTAGCTTTCCATTAATGAAAACATTTTTAAAATCAGTCCAGTAGTTTTTGAATTTATTCGTATACAAAAATACAAATCTTTCCTCTTTATAATAATAGTAAAGATTAAATGTATTTTGAATATTTTTTAAAGATACACTGTCGAATTGGATTATAACTTTTACATGCCGTTTCGAAAGCATTTTAATCCGCAAATAAAATACTTATTTACCTTAAATGTGTGAAACTCGCGTTAATACAATATTATGTGTTAATATTATAGTAAATATATATTTACTATAATATTTATTTATTTTTCGAGTGTGTATGAAAGCATTGATGAAAGTAGAAGAAGCGAAAGTGGTATGTAAGGATCGGAGCATATGGAATTCCGTGATCTCTGCCTACCCCAATGGGAAAGAGGCGTGATATATATGTATATGTAAATATATATTTTTTAAGTTATTTTCTTTTTCAATTACTTACGCTTCTTCACTTTCATCATTGCTTTTATATAAGCTCGTGGGTGAAACAGATACAAAATCTTCGCCCCATGCCCCACTAAGGGTCTGGTCAGTTCACACACTCAGTACATAAGTTATATACCACTTGGGTTAATCATATATTAAACACAATACAAGAAACTTGTAAATGTATTTCAGTGAAGTGGCTGCTCAAAGGAGAACGTATAAAGGCGTTCAATCAAACTCATTGCCTAGTAAATAAATCTGAGTCATCTCCTTTTGCGGTTCCGTATCTAATTTAGAACAACCGTTTCTCTATAGTTAAGTATATAAAGAAATTCCGTGTCATGAGAAAAGTCAAACATTTTTTTATCTAACATAATAATATATATTTTTTTATACTGACAGACGAGCATGAGGTTCACTTGATGATGATAACCCAGCCACAGAACATCAGTCAGTGATACGCTGTCGACCTACTTTTTACTTCGGGCATTCGAAAATACATAGACTGAAACCAAACCAAACGCGAGGATATTCCATCTATGAACGGTGGTTCATTACCCGGTCGAAATTTCGATATTCCTTGCGTGGGGAAGACATGCTTACAGAAAATTATAAACTTCCCAGTGGAATTCGAACCCACGACCCATCGATGCGCACGGCAGGTGTTCCCGTCGAAAATTTAAGAATGATAATACTTCCACATTAAATTAAACATCTTAATTATACGCTTAAAATGATCAAAATAATAATAATCGCTTCCCGGCAAAAAAAAGTATGAATATTATCTATGTATAAAATCGGAACAAGTCTAATCTTTTAAGTGGCAAAAATAACGAATGAATTAATTACTAAGCAATATTTCAATTTGATAAAAGTCGATATCGACACTCGATATGAATAACATCGTAACTGATATTTGGATGGTTTTCAGAGGAGCCATTTTAAGAAATTTATTATGTTATAATCAACTTTTCCGCGAAAGTTTTAAGCCTATTTGAACAAACTAAGGATTTTGTTGTCTATTTTTATTCATTATTTAACGTGCTTAGGGTCTCGTTGGATTTTGCTATAGTTACAATGTATAGTTTTAATCTATCCATGAAATGAAAAACATTGTATTTGAAGTTACAATAGTTCTTGCTATTAAAACACGTATATTTTTTAATGAATATCATCGTAATTCCTTTTACAGACTTAAGTTTTATACATATCAGTCTTTGTATATGATTAATTGAATTGTAAATCATTGTTAAAAAAAAAAGAAAGTGAACCCGTAACCCCTATGTGTCTGCCCATGGAGCAGACTCGTTTCTGTGCCTGTTTCACTGATCATTTTTTTTAAAGGCAAGTATGTGATCAGCCTTCTATGCCTACCAAACCGAAACATTCATTGGTTTCCCCATGATCAGAACCCAGGCACACGGGTAAACCATTAACCACTGATGTGGTTATAACATTAAAATATATACTTTAATTTAGTTATACTTTACATTAAAATAGCTTCTGCTCGCGACTTCGACTGCGTAGAATTAGTGCGTGCGTAGTAAAGTAGACGATACTCTATGTTATTGTAGTCTATGTGTTAAATTTCTGATGTATAAGGTTATTACTGTAAAGTTTCATCAAAATATTGGCGTGAAAGAGCAACAAACATCCATCGATTCATCCATCAGTTCATCTTCACAAACTTTCGCATTTATAATGATTAGTAAGATTGTTGAAGTAAGTACAAAATAACAGTAAATAAAATGAAAAAAAAAACAGAAGCAACGGAATTTATAATTATTTTTTTATATTCGTGAAAGTTGACAATCAATTTTTAATTTTCTGTATCAGAGTATATACACTGACGGACTCATAAACTGCATCAAAGTAAAAAACAACTTTGAAATAAATATTTTAACCAAGTATGCAAACTTTCTACACAGATTTAAATTGAAACGTCTAGATTGGTTTGTTAACTTTAAAACAGCGTAGGGTCATATCCTTAAGTTTAAGTTTGTGTACTGGAAGGAACCTTAAAACTTTTGATGAGAAACAGAAATTTAAAGAAAATTGGTTTAATTAAAAAAATGGTTTTAACAATAGCTTTATGCAAGGGGTTTTTTTATGTTTTAATAAGGTGTATTACCTCCACGTGCCCTTATTATGGATTCTAATCGGTTCCGCATAGATTTGATTAGGGTTATTAAAACATCTAGCGGAATATTGTCTCATTCTTCTGAAAGTGCTGTTCTTAGTTGTGCCACTGTCGTAGGCACAGGATTTCTCGCATATACAGCTCTTTTTAAATTGTCCCAAAGATGCTCAATGGGATTAAGATCCGGGCTGCGTGCTGGCCAATTCATTGTACGTATCCCAGCCACCACGTGATCTTCTAAAATCTCTGTTATGTAGCGATGTGCAGTCAAACCCCCTCTACTACCATTTTGACGGACCATGTCAATGAACACAAGTTCTGTTCGCCCGTTCATCGATACCCCAGACCATGCAAGAACCGCCTCCAAAAGGAACACGTTCCTCAATGCAACTTTGAGCATATCGCTCCCCACGTCGACGATATACTCTTCTGCGACCATCTGCACCATATAAACATGTCCTACACTCGTCTGTGAACAAAACGGAGGCCCATTGCTCATCTGTCCAATTTAGGTGATCACGCGTAAATCTTAAGCGAGCTTGTCTGTGAGCTACAGACAACTTTGGACAATTTGCTGGTCTAAAAGGAATGATATCCGCTTCCTTTATTCTTCTTATTGTTCGTGCACTAACGTTTACTCCACGCACTTCATTAAGCTCTGTTTTGATGTTAACTGACGTGAGGAAACGATTTCGCAGGGAAGTTGTAACAATAAATCGGTCATCACGACCGGTGGTTGCTCGAGTTCTGCCTGTACCACGTCTCCTTTTGTAAGAACCTGTCTCCACAAACCTACTGTATATTCTAGAAACCGTAGACTGGTTTAAATTTAAATTTCTACCAATCGTTTGTTGATCCAAGCCCATCCCGCACCAATGCTACAATTTGAGCAGCTTGTTCGGATCCATATTATGGTTCCATATTATAATTACCTACCTACTATAGTTTTTTTTTATATTTAAGAAAAAAAATCGGCTCATAGATTAATGAGAGATAACATGCATTAGAAAGAGTTGCACAGTTACAATGCTGTTTATTGAGTTTTTTCTCACATTTTGTAATGAAAAATATTGTAAAAATATTTACTATTATTTAATGACTTAAAATGTTTTAGGATTTTATTTTATATTATCGTAAGCCAATCTACCATTTTGTTATTCATGAAATACATATTTTTTTGTTAGTTACAATGAAAAAAATTTTATGTAAAAATGAACCTAATGGTCATAGAAATATGGGAGTAAGTCCAAAATAAGCTTCTTTGTTTTCTTAATTCATTGTCGAGATAATTAGATAATAGTGTAAAAATAGTTACAATGTTATTCATATCGAGTGTCGATATGTGCTCTTTTAGTATTTAGATATTCATGTATTATGACGCTTTTTTGCCGGTTAGCGATTTTTAAACTCATTATAATGAATATAAATTATATATTTTTTATCACTTTTGAATATATGATTTTGCCTTTTAAACCAAATCACAACAATACTGTCATTCTTTAAAAAGTGTAATAGTGTTGGTGTATTAAATAAGTATTCTGTGTTAATCAATGTATTCTCCTGTAAACAATTATTTCTAAGGCACTTAATGGGCGAAAGGTATATTTAAATGCCGATATGGTAATTAACCACAGTTCATAAATGGAAAATTCAGTCTGTGTATTTCCGAATGCTCGAAATAAATACATCAATGATTGAAGTACTATAACTGAGGCATCGCCTACCATCAACCTCACGCTACGAGGTGTTCTACGGCGTAGCATTACCAATGGAACCCCAAATAAGGGTATAAAGTTTGTCCCAAGAGCAGTAACAATTAGGTTTGTTCCAATTAGCAATAACGTACAACCCTACATTACGATCAACTGGATTATGAGATCTACTTTCGTGGAGATTTGACGGTTTCTGGTAATAAGATACTTTGGTAGTAAGCAAGAAACATCTGTGTCTTGATATAATTTTCGGTCATATTCTCACGGGCTCGTTGGCGCGTTCGGTAGAACACCTGCCGTGCGCATCGTCTGGGTTCTAATCCCACCGGGACGACATGTTTATAATTTTCTGCAATCATGTCTTTCGCACGTCTGGTAACTTCGGGCGTTGAATGGGTGGTAGGAATATCGAAATTCTGACCGGGTAACCAACCACCGTTCATAGTTAAAAAAACCGTGAAGTGCATATTGCGTGTTTCGGTTTCAGTGTATGGATTTCCGAATGCTCGAAATAAAAATAATCGACAGCCACATAACATCATTGTCTGTTTTTCTGTAGCTGAGGTATCACCTACCAACAAGTGAACCTCATGCTAGTCTGTTGATATGTAACATAAAAAATACCAACATTGGTGAGGTTCTGAAAACCAGCGCTATGCCAAGAGTGTTGACATAGCACAAGCTGAGTAACCTCACCGTTTAGGTAGCTAGCAAAAAAAAAATATTTTTTATGTTTAACTGATTTTTTATTATTTTTTTCTTATTGTTTGTTTGTTTTGTACCTAATAAATTTATTTTTATTCTTTTTCTCAAGCAAATAATATTCTATAGAAGCAAAAGTTTCTAAGGAGTCTGTCGCTTTGTGATTGCTCTGTATTGTTAGACAATATGGTAATTGAATTCGAATGTGAGGTATTAGACAGTGCACACACCTGAACCGGCGACAATGAGGACAACCTAATAGAATCTACACAAAGCCGTTCCATCTCGCAACACGTCATATGCAGCGCTTTTATTCGCAAAATTAATTCCTTTGACATAGAATGTATTGTTAGATATTGATAAAATTCCTACGAATATTAAAAATGCAAAAGTAACTCTGTCTGTTACCTCTTCACGCTTAACCGATTTAAATGAAATCTGGTATAGAGATTGTTTGAGTTTTGGGGAAAACAGGATTTTATAAAAACGGAGAAGGGGTGGAAATTTGTATGGTAATAATTTCTTTAAGGATTTAAATAAAATACTGTATACCGGATTAAAACACGATTTATTATTTATATTGTTTAAATTATTTATCCCGACGTTTCGGATGCTTTTCGCGACCACGGTTGCTGAAAATCCGAAACTAAATTTTAAATCGCATTTTAATCCGGTATATAGTAGGTATATTATTTAAATCAAGAACTATAAATACACACTTTAAATACAATAATCTTATATACATTTCCTTCTAAAACCTATCAAAGTCCTCTGAGTCACACGTTCCGTAACATTAGCCTCGTAATTACCGCGAAAACTTCGGAATTTTCCATTGTGGAAGTTGTGAAGTGGTTTAAAGAATAACGTATTATAATAATTAAGTTTGCGGCCATCAATCACGGCGCCATCTGTCCATCTGTGAGGAAAACACCGGAACGTGGCCTAGTTATAGTCTATGCCAAAAACTGTTCTACTTTTTTTTTAATAATTGGCACGTTGGTCCGCCTCAGTGGCTCATGCGCTATGGCACCGGAGGTCCTTGGTTTGAATTCCGGGAAATTAAGATGTAGGTTATAGAAGGCTGATCACACTCTCAGCTGATGATGTCTATTCGCGACTAGGGGACTCGAGTATTCACGTACACCTTACATTCTCATAGGTCACGAGTGGGAGGAATATCAAAATTCCTACCGGGTATCATCTATACTTCTATATCTATATTAATATTATAAAAAGGAAAGATTTGTATTTTTGAATTTTGTATGTTATGAATAAACCCAAAAACTACTGGACCGATTTTAAAAATTCTTTCACCAATAGAAAGCTAAATTATCTGCGAGTAACGAGTACATGTGAAGCCGGGGCGCGTTGCTAGTCGTTCATAAAGTGAAAAATCGTTTTTCAAGTATTTCTGAATGCTAGAAGTATAAAATATTTTGTATGCTCATCATTGCTACTTGTCTATCTAACATAAAATAAAAATATTTAACCATAGTAAAAATTACTTATATGAAAAACAACTTCAATCAGGTGAATATATTATGTTGATGTCGAAAAAATATTACAAAGAATTTCACAAATAATTATCTGAGGGTAGACAATTAATATTCTTCCCTGGACTATAAATAGAAGACGAAAGCCAAACAATTTTTACGCTCTCAAAGGTAACTTTTGTTTGCCGTATTCGTATAATTGATTATATTCGCCGGAATTTGAAAGTCGCTGAATTATTTAGTGATGTTATTTCCTGGTTCGCTCTGATTTATTTACTCTGGCATGATGAAAAAATTAACTCATTTTATCTGTTAAATTACGGACAATTTCTTCCTTTTAGAAAAGTACGAGCAAATAGACAATTTCTTCCTTTTAGAAAAGTAGGAGCAAATAGGCAAATTTATCACCGCCGCCCAAAACTGCAACATCAGCCGGCCTAGCATGACAACCGCGACAAAATTTTGACGACAGTTTTTTCGAGTTTTAATCGATTATCTCTTTATTTCTTCCGGGGCTAACATGACAATTACACTTAAAACTCGACTTTTAATATCTAAAACATTATATGTATTATATAATTATCGATCTATCCAAATTGTCCCGTGTCCCAAAAGCGACCCGCCCCGGCTTCGCACGAGTCTAGATTTTTTTGACAAAAAAGCAGGGGTTGTATGTATTTTTTAATGCCACATTATAAAAAAATAAAAACAAAAAAAATCGTCCAAAAATAAAAATAAAAATTTTAAGGGTGAACAACCCTTATCACTTAGGGGTATGAAAAATAGATAGTAGCCGATTCTCAGACCTACTGAATACGCATATAAAATTTGGTAAGAATCGGTCGAGCCGTTTCGGAGGAGTATGGCAACGAAAACTGTGACACGAGAATTTTATATATTAGATATTATTATTATATCTACCCACTTATGTAATATTTCTGAAGTCTAACAAAGTCGGTTGGCAGTTGTATGATTGAGGATCAAAGTTAGTTTAAGAGGCAGGCCACAATAGAGGAAGGGGTGAATGGAAATTTCTTTAATACTTTTAATTGGGTAATTTCACGCATCTGTCGTCGGCCGGAGTTCACTGAAACTCGGTTAAGGACCCTAATATTGAACGTAATTAAAATCTCACTTTGAATTTCCTTAATATTTTTGAAATAATCAATTTTAATTAACATATTTCCGTCTACACTTACATAATAGCACTGTTTACTATGGACAGTCGTATGCTGCCACTGCGATTCGGCTGTGGAACTCTTTACCCAATAATATTCGGTTGGCACAGAATCTGGCTAAATTTAAAAAACTTATTAATGAATATTTTCTTTCAATTGAGTACGGCCCGAATTAATTCGTATTTTTTTTTCCTCATATATAATAGGTTATAATTAATTTTCCGTACTGTATATAATATTATATTTATGTATATATATTATATATAGTATTTTAGATTCATTTAGACATTTATATTATTTAAACTGTTTATATATATATCCTATATCCCACACCTACTCTTCTATTATTATTATTTTTCTCTTTCGCTTTATCCAGATAAGGGTTGCCTGGAAGAAATTGCTAATAAGCAATAAGGCCGCCTTTAATGCCTTAATTAAGATTAGCTTTTTAAGTTATTTTATGTTTGTATTATAGTCTAAGGTTATTAATAAAGAGTTAAATAAATAAATAAATAGCACTAGCAACACGCCCCGGCTTCACACGGGCGCTATGTAGATGTATTACACACAAAAATAAGCCTATATTACTCGATTATAACATTTATAACATACTTAAGGCCTTATTAATAAACGTATTATAAGCTTGATATAGTTAAACGTATATTTTGTTTCTTTCATTCTGTAGTCTTTTTATATTCGATAGAGCGAGACAAAACATATTTTAACTATATCAAGATTATACGTTTATGAATAAGGACGTTAGGCTATATTTTTGTGTAGGTATAATACATCTACATTACGCCCGTGCGAAGCCGAAGCGTGTTGCTAGCCTATACTATATAATATTTGTAATTTATAATATAACTAGCGACCAGCCCCGGCTTCACATGGGTGCACTGCTGTTACTAAATACACTACAGAAAAACTTTGAAACGCTACGTCCCGCAATTTTTAAATCTGTAATATCTTCGAAAATATTCATTTAAATCATATGCTGTAAAGGGCCATATAGAGCTATATTAAATCAACAATGTATTTAAGGTATTTTAGTGGATAAGGATTAATGCTGTATTGGTTAAAATCGCTTCGAAAATTAGCCATCATTTGTCGTAAAAAGTAAATGACAAAAAAAAGTTATTGTGGGTTATCCATAAGAGATAGACATATACCATCACGGACTTTTCTGTAGACCTTTTCAATGTGTACAATACTTAGTACATTATTTTGATAAAACTCGTAGGGTTGCAATGTAAGCGGAAAAAATGTAATTATTTACGACATCACATTAGAAACCTCAAAAATAACAGTACTTCTCCACTATTTAATGTATGTTATTGTACATATAAACCTTCCTCTTGAATCACTCTATCTACTAAAAAAAACCGCATCAAAATCCGTGGCGTAGTTTCAAAGATTTAAGCATACAAAGGGACATAGGGACAGAGAAAGCGACTTTGTTTTATACATACTATGTAGTGATTATAATAATATTATAAAGAGGGAAGATTTGTATTTTTGTATGTTATGAATAAACTGAAAAACTACTGGAGATATTTTAAATTTTTTTCACTAACAGAAAGATACATCATCAGCGAGTAACATAGCCATGTTTTGTACATCTACATAGCACCCGCAGCCGGGCGTGTTGCTAGTATCTAATAAAATGAAAGCTTTTAGATGCTATTGTAGAATGTTCATGTAATATCGAATAGGAGTCGAGTGAATGGATGCGAAACAAATAATTGGACGCCTAATGTGAGTTCGCTCGTAAACGGTTAAGCGCACTTATGCTGAGAGCCTGCAGGCCGGACTGTCTTAAAATATAGGACACGCGCACATTGGAGTACGAGATCTAATCTTTTAATGTTTGATATCGACAGACGAGCATGAGGTTCACTTGATGGTAGGTGGTACCTCAGCCACAGAACATCAGTCAATGATGCGCTGTCGACCTACTATTTACTTCGAGCAATCGGAGCTCCATAGATCAATCACTGATTCACGGACGCAATGTTCTATATATTCTGCCTCATATCTGGTCACTTCGTGCATTATGCGGGTGGGAGGAATATCGAAATTCCATCCGGGTAACGAACCACCATTCATAGATGGAAAGCCGTGACATGCACATAAAAAATATATCCATTAAATAGCATCTCTGCCGCTAATTTTTTGTAAGGGAATACTTACTTTTATGTCAACTACAAAACGCATTTTTGAATCAGGTTATGATACAGTTCACAATCTCCTTGTAAAAAGATAATAGCTCTAAATAAATTACAAAATAAATTTTATCTATGTATATAATAATAAGAGCAGTGTAGATTTTTTTTCTTATATTTTTGCTAGCGAAATTCTGACAATTTGAATGCCAAACATTAAGTATAATTTTGTTTTTTTATTTATAAATTTTTTAAGTAATCTTTATTAAGTCTGCTTTTTTGTGCACTAAATGAAAGTCTCTCTCTCTAATAATTATGATTATCGTCTAGTCTACTCCTATATAAGCCGTGTCGGATCTCAGTGTGCGCCATACCTATAATTACAAACACTAGAGTTAGCACGGTCGTTAGCCATTCAAGAGGCAATCAGGCAGTAACCTTATGTCGTGTTCCACGCACAGATCGTCTTGAAATTTTAATTGTATCTGTTACTATTACTACTTCTACGAGAATTGATATCTACATCGTGTTAGTTATATTTATATAGGCAGAATTGTACATTGTACATAGTTTAAAAAAGACTGTAGTTTGATTATAATTGTTTTGAATTAGGAAATATATAAAAGAAAGTCGTGTTAGTTACACCATTTATAACACAAGATTTTAACGATATTTTTTTTTTAGATTCGGATTATCTCGAATAACAGAATAACTATCTTTAAAATATAGGAATAATTCAGGAAAAAAAATATGCTGAAGATAATTTTAAAATAAATTAGGTTCGGAACTCCGCCATCTTACGCAATTGACAGCTCACGTCACGCACGCTTTAAATACTGTGCTTATAGCTTATCTATATATATAAAAATGAATCCCAATGTCCCTTGGTCACGGCATCACGCGTGAACGGCTGGGCCGATTTCGCTAATTCCTTTTTGTTGTGTTTGTTATTGTTAGAATAAATAAGGTTCTTATGAAAGAAAAAATTAAGAAAATTGCGCGGAAAATTAGAAAATTTAAGAATACTTAACCACTATATTAAATTATTTCTAATGTAACCATATTTTTTTCGCTTTTTTCGTACTTTTTTGATGTTTAAACCTTATGGCGTTTGACATAACATTGACAGAATGCGTGCTGTAAATATCGTCAAAGAGGATTGAAATCTATATTCATAATTAAGACAGGACAACGTCTGTCGGGTCCGCTAGTTTGTAATAATTGATGTCTTAAATTTCTTGGTTTTATATTCATGTAATTTGGTACGAAGAAAATAAAGGAAAAATACCAAAAATCTACAATTTATACTGTCATTTCACATAAATTGCGTGAACCAGAACTCTAGGTGCGCAAATGCGACTCCTACTTGCTCGTGTTTTTTTTTAATTTCGTGGCTACAATTAGTTAAGCTTCCTCAACCCTCTGTCAGTAAAACGAATAACAAAAAAGTTTAACCTGCAAGGTGACGCTAATCTGCTCTATTAAAAGTTACAAAATCTTTTGAGTTTTAAAGCTATATATATATTAGGTCTGGTGACAGACGGACATTATGCTCTTGATGATAGATAGGGAGACGCTGGTGGAGGGTGCCGGATTATTGGACGTAACGGTCTATTGAAGTGTCAGATTAGTGAGATACTAACTATATTAGTATTCAAATGAAAATATAACTTTATTCAATACTAGCAACACGCCCCGGCCTCACACGGGTGCAATGTAGATGTACTGCCGGCCTAGCATGACAATCGCGACAAAATTTTGTCTACCGTTTTCTCGTGTTTTAATCGACTATCGCTTTATTTCTTTCGGGTCTTACATGACAATTACACTTAAAACTCGACTTTTAATATCAAAAATAGATATATTTGTCGAACGAGATATCTATCAAAATTGTCGATGTCGAGATATCTTACATCTTAGTTTGTATTCTCTCGTCTGCGACATATCTCGTGGCGGTCATGCAAGCCCGGCTGTACACAAATAGCCTATGTAACTCGCTGATAATGTAGCTTTCTATTGGTGAAAGAATTTTTAAAATCGGCCGAGTAATTTTTGAGTTTGCTCATAACATACAAAAATACAAATCTTTCCTCTTTATAATATTATTATTAGTATAAGTATATTAGAATAGGTATATGTAGATTATATTTCAAATATTCAATATTTGAAAGTTATCTATTCAAGTAATCTGTTACAAGTGCTTATGACTCGTCAATTTTTTAAAGCTAATATTGGTAGTAAGTATAAAGAAATGTAATATGTAAACAAAAAGTTAAAATCTATACCGTGAATAGTACTAGTTAGTACCTTGGCACGAATATTATGTTATTGACTTATCGAAAGGCTACAATGATTTAACGATAGCACTTTTGTCCTATTCAACTTTGAAACCATTCGACATTAACACAAAACGCGTGGATTAAATATAAAATACGTACTAATGTGCAGTGGTGGATTTACCAGCAGGCTGAGTAGGCTTGAGCCTAGGGCGGCAGATTTTAGGCAAATTTGGGGGCCAATTTTATTTTACCTGTCTTATGGAAATCAAAAAGAATTCTCTAGAACGTTTTATTTTATATCAAACTTATATATCCTATAGCAATACGCCTCCCCGAACCATTAATCGGACTCGTGATATTATATTAATTTATGAATAGACAATTGTTGACGAGGGTTGGGGGGAGGGGGTAGTGAATAGCTTACACCTTTGAAATGTGTAAATCCAAAACTGCTAAAGTGTATATAATAATCCGAGGGAGCCAGTGGTGGATTTACCAGCAGGCTGAATAGGCTTCAGCCTAGGACGGCAGATTTTTGGGGCGGCAAATTTGAAGAAAAATTGTTTTTCTTTTAGCTATCTTATAGAAATAAACAAGTATGACAGTTTTCTGTATCTTACAGAGAATAGTCTAAAAGTAAGACTTATAGAGAGAAGTGTAGAAGTCAATCCCTATCATTGCATTTTAGAAAATTTTGGAACTTACAAGGGGCGGCAACATTTAAACAGCCTTTACGCCAGAAGTGTGTAAATCCGCCACTGGAGGGAGCAGAAAGATCCGTATTCGTTACTTTTTGGCGGATCTTTTCGATCCTTTACTAGGTAGCGATCGGTCGTGGAGTCTGTCTTATCCGAATATCCATACATACATATACATCACGCCTCTTACCAATTGTGGTAGGCAGAGATCACGGAATTACATATGCTCCGATCCTTACATACCACTTTCACTTCTTCCACTTGTTTTTTCACACCATGTTCTCTTGTTCCTTTCGATCCTTAGAGACCAGCAGTATCCTGTTATATTCTCGGCCTCAGTCAAGATTCCTTGAACTCTGTAATGAAACTAACAGCAGCTAATAAACAATTAATAAAGCTCTTTAAATAAATATGAATGTAAGTATTTTTGTCCTATATGCACTCCTAAACTATTCATCCAATTTAAATAAAATACTGTATACCGGATTAAAACGCGACTTATTATTTATATTGTTTAGACAATTACGCTCCCCGCGACCACGGTTGCTGAAAAGCATCCGAAACGTCGGGATAAATAATTTAAACAATATAAATAATAAATCGCGTTTTAATCCGGTATACAGTATTTTATTTAAATGTGTGATACTCGCGTTAATAAAAGACAATATTATATTCATCCGATTATTATGAAACTTTGGTAAGTTGTTCCGCGGAGGTTCCTGATCCAAAAAAAAATATTTACGTGGCATTGCAACGCATGTCGGATACCATATTTCATAAAACAGCAATTGACTTACTGTTTTAAAAAAAAGTTACTAAATGTGACCATGTTTTAATTCAATTTTTATTCGCTATCATCATATTATCCTAAGCCTAACCTCAAAAGTACATTTAAAGTGTAGTCGAGTTATTACTCGACGTATTCGTCGAGTTTACGACTGCTGAAATGGTCGGTAATCATGATAAACCCGAAACGTAAAGAAATTTTGCATAACCCTCTAATATTATATTTGACGAGTTCGTTAAAACAATTATTGATATACAAAATTGGACTCAAGGGTGTGTTCCATTTTTTATCTGTTAAGTATCTTTATTCTATATTTAAAACATATTTCTCCTCATGTTTATATTCTGATTAAGTGAATTCCCGAGACCCCTAGCGGGGCATGAGGCAGCCCCATTTCTGAGTTTGTTTGACTGATGAGATCATTTTTCTTGACCGGCAAATAGGTCTCCTATGCCCGACCGTCACATTTTTTTTTTATCTTGTTTCTCCGTTATTCGAACCCAGGACCACCGGTGCTAAACACATCACGCTTACCACTGAGCCACGGAGGCGGTATTAACAATAAAGGGGGAGAAAATTTGATATATCATTCGATAAAAAGTATATTTCATAAATTGTAAACAGATGAAGCAAACTATTTTATACTGCAGGATTTCTCCATCTTAAAACCGTTGTTCAGTAGCTCTCGATATTTCTCACACCATTTCAATGGTTAAACTGTTTTAACATATTCGTAGAAGTAATAACTACTCGTATGTCAAAAGTGTGGTGAGAATCGTTATCTATTGATCCATGGATAACTTAATTGAAAGATACAGTATAGGAAAATAATAGTAATAGCGTTGCAAGTAAATGAAAATTAAATAACCATGTCTTCTTATTTATCATTTAATAATATTAATTATTATTAATAGAATAAATCAATTATCCTAAAGTCTTGTCGTAAAATTACCCTATAGACATACTTTGCAGCCTTATAAAAGTTTCCCGATCAAAAGCGCTAATAAAACGTCAAAGGCTTCAAAATCCCCACTTTCATTAATTATGAAAGGGTATAAAGAACTTGCCAGTTGTCAAAACAATTACCATCAATTCGGGTAAAATGAAAACCTTACAGACATGGCTAAGGGACTATAAAATTGACAAATCTGATAATATTTTGATCAAGCTTTTAACCTTTTAAGTTGTTTTCGTGAACTACGGCTGTCATATACTTTTAGCGTTTGACATTGTTGAAAGCTAAAAGGTTCTGATTGAATTATATCATAATCAATTGAATTTACTTTGGCAGATCTAGTTTTATAAGAATTCTGTATGATTTAAGTTAAAGCTTTCTTATTTTACGAATATAATAATATTGTCTAATTTTCTAAAATTATATATTTTTTCTTTTATTCATCATATCTTTAATATTACATACACATACAAAGTGTAAGATTACGCTGGGAAAATATTGTTTCATCAAATAATGGTCGTATTATAATAGTAGTAGTACTACAGATTGTCTATGATTTTTTTTAAATTTATTTTAGCTATGTAAACCCTTGAATAGCGGACTTTTTGAGCTGGATTCTAATGGATTGAATTCAAGGACTTATTATTTTATTTTCGTACTTGAAATGGAAAGTGTTCCATTATGTTTCAAGACTAATATTACTAGTTCTAAGGCCAAAACTCCCTACAATCGGCTTTTTCTCCCGCACAATCGTTTCCATGGCAACGCACACAAACACCATACGAACCGCTTTCTAGAATACTTGTTAATATGACGAAAAATAAAAAAGAAATTGTGTGGGAGGACAGAGAAGTACTTTTCGACTTGCCATTTGAGTAAGAATTTATTGAATTTATGATTAATTTAGTCTTAAGGAGACAATTAGAGCTTTATTATCTGTAGATTAAAAGTCACCTCGCTACCTAGTAACCTGCAATATTGGCAATAGCAGGCAAATTATCATATGATACGGACACCAATGTTGTCAGTGAATTATCGACAGCTGTAATTACAACTTTTCCAATATACACAATATAGAATATTATAGTAAATATCAAGTCCGTAGGAATAGATGGCGTTAATATGGCGATATTTCAAATCAGACTGCTGTCACCTTTTGAGTCTGCCCGTGACCATGGTTGCTGAAAAGCATCCGAAACGTCGGGATAAGCTCAGGAATTTGTTCTTGTTCGCTCGTAAGAACAAGCGAGACAACGCGAGGGGAGGAATCAGCGGACTGTTCAGATGTGTGTGTCACACCGATACATTGCCGCGCGCTCTACATGTCAAAAATCGAACTACTTTTTCTGTGACAAAAGTTTGTATGGGCCTGTACTTCTGTGTACATCTATGTTCTTTGGTAGCATCACAAAATCTCTCGTTTTCCTGATTCACAGAGCCCTTCAAAACCATACCATAGAGAAAACAAAACAATTTATTAGTGAAATATATTACAGATACCTCAAGCTCCGTCCCGGCGAGAAGATATTCGACAGAATTGAACCCATTGAAGATACGAAGGGCAACTCGGGTGTAAAGGGAAGGATGGTCGTCACAAACCTAAGAGTCATATGGCATTCGATGTCTTCGCCTCGGATCAATCTATGTAAAAGCTAGTTTTTAATTTGACTCGTGGGATGTGACCAGTCTACTGATTAGCATCTGATAAGCAGCTGACAAAATCACATATACTATAATGGCGTGTATAGAATGAAAATGACGTAACTCTAATTTATGGCAAATTTACTTTTATTTATAGAACGGTCTGTAAACACTTTCTAACCATTAATAAAATCTCTGCTTAAATCTGTACTAATATTATAAAGCTGAAGAGTTTGTTTGTTTGAACGCACTAATTTCACGAACTACTAGATCGAATTGAAAAATTGTGTTGGATTGTCCAATTATCGAGGAAGCCTATATACCATCACGCTGCGACCAATAGGAGCGAAGCATCAGTGAAAAATTTTGCAAAAACGGGGAAAATTATCCATATAAAACTACTTGATCGATTTTATTATCATGATCTAATACACTGCACCCGTGCGAAGTCGGGGCGGATTGCTAGTTAAAACATAAAAATGGTGACATCCATTCTAAGTTTTAAGTTTTAAGTGTTGATATCAGAAGATTATGAAAGGCTTACAGAGTAACAACTGTAACAGTTGGATAAAGTATGTTTTAATATCATTCTTCCAGCGATTGGTCTTAATTGCTTCATATCAACAAGCAGTAAGACAGTGAGCTCCGGGCTGCGTGGTTCAACACAAGCCCTCTATGTCCTAGCTGCATACAGGAAGAATAAATACGAATTCGTGTTCACCAATCTATTACCGAACTGCATGCGTCATTACACTACAGTCGCCGCTGTACATAAGTTAGTTTGTACATTTTATTTTCTATCCATTAAAAAAATCCAAAAAGGTTGAATATGAAAAATTATTAATTCGAATTTCGAAATACAAAGTGTCGTGCAATTCCTTTCTGGCCCCATTGTCATAGTATACCTACTCAGTTAAAGTTGCTCGGCGACCTTCAAGAAGAGAAGGCTATTTTCTCCTATCTAAAAAGCCGGCAACGCATTTGCAAATCGTGTGGTGTTATGTTTTTTTATGTCAGATATCGACAGACGAGCATGAGGTTCACTTGATGGTAGGTGATACCTCAGCCACAGAACAACAGTCAGTGATGCGCTGTCGACCTTATTTTTACTTCGAAATCGGAAATCCATAGACTGAAACAGAAATGCGCAATGTGCACTTCACGGTTTTTCCATCTATGAACGGTGGTTCGTTACCCGGTCGGAATTTATTTATTCCTCCCACCCGATCAATGCCGGAAGTTACCAGACGTGGAGAAAACAAGTATACAGAAAACTATAAACATGTTGTCCCGGGTGGTATTCGAACCCACGACCCATCGATGCGCACGGCAGGTGTTCTACCGAACGCGCCAACGAGCCCGTTAAAATTCTCTGGTTTGCGCTGAGCGGCGATTTTCGCCTTCCATCATTTGAGCCGCATGTTTATTTGCCACCTCCATACTAATTAAAAAAAGAATATCGATAGACGAGCTGTTTTCATGGTTTATACATAATATATGTACATAAATATGAACTAAATTTTAATATAATTTTGTTGAAGGGCATATGCTGGATCCAGAATGTATAGAGACTTAAGACTTCGAGGCGCTATTATACATAACAAACAATTACGCATATTACCTCTTGAACAGGCAAGTAATATATAGTATAGGTATGTACCCATATATATTTTTATAACTTAAATATGTACCCATCATAGATAATACACTACTTAAGTACCTGTCATATGTACGGCAATAACGCCACAAAATAACAGATCGAATACACGTACTTAATGTTTTTTATTACAATAATATTTAATAACTTCAAATAAATTTATTTTTATGATATTAATAACAAAATTTTCTTTGCACATGTAGATTTGTTTGAAAGAGTCAGGAATCTGGAATCTTTCGAGCGAATCAGGAAATCTGGGCACAATGGTGATAAGCAACGTGAGAATTGTGTGGTACGCGGATATCAATGAAGCATTTAACATTTCCATGCCGTATATTACCATCGAAGGCGTAAGATTTTACACATATGTTTACATTAAAAATTAGGGTCAAACTCAGCATTAAGCTGACTCTAAACAACCAGCGATGATCTTCCATTAGTACTCCTTGGTTAGGGCACACAATATTTATTAACTAAATTTTATTAAATACAGCTTACTGACTAAAAACAAATAAATTAACTATAATTGTCGAATTAGAATTAAATACTATTTGAATTATTCTTTAAATATTTTATTATACTGACATAATAGGCTGTCACTCTGATAATCATTATATCCAATACTAGCAACGCGCCCCGGATTCACACGGGTGCAATGTAGATGTACTATACACAAAACATAGCCTATGAATGTTACTCGCTGGTAATGTAGCTTTCTATTGGTGAAAGAATTTTCAAAATCGGTCCAGTAGTTTTTAAGTTTATTCATAACATACAAAAATACAAATCTTTCCTCTTTATAATATTAAGTATAGATATAGAAGTATGGATAATTTTGAACTACATAATATGTTATTCCAGATTTCTGTTCGAGATTCAAAATTTGGCCACGCCTTGGTTATTCACATTCGATCATCTGCCGGGGGATATGTACTTGGTTTTCGAGCAGACCCTCAGGATAGACTTGGCACTCTTCTTTCTGAATTGCAAACATTGCACCAGGCGTATACCGAAAAACCCGTATTTGGGGTTGAAATGAACTGGACTCAGGAGGTAATTTATATAATTTGTATTTTTTATGTCAGATATCAATAAAGGAGTAGTAAGTCAATTGTAGGTTATGATGCTTTAGCCACAGGATCTCAATATTGACCAATTTTTTCTTGGCGCAATTATCATGTTTTACCCGTTTAATTCTCTTAATGGCTAGGAAAACTTATTTTAAATAATATTATTTAATAATTTATTTCCAACCCACGATTATCTGTATTCATTTAGTATGTAAAAGGTTTATACGTATTCTAAATTGCTATATATATTATTAAATATAGATATATTCGTATGATGGTTTTATTTAGGAAACGCGACAAACAAACGATGATATAGAAGAACTAGAAGAAATCGGAGAACCAAGAGGTGAAATGGGTCCTACTCTTTACTTGGCTTCGCAATTAGCTCAAAACAAAGATGATTCAAATAAATTGCCGGTATATAGCCCTTATTTGGGATTAGCAATAGAACCATTAGAAGAAGGAATCACATTGAAGAGCCTTTTTGAAGTTCAAACTACAACATAATGAATAACGTTTCTGATATCTACTTAGATACTAAAAATAAAACTTTAAAAAGATATTAATAAAACATATAATCAATTTGCAGTGTTTAATTTTATGAAAATAATAATAAAAAAAACTTATATATTAAAATTTAATATAAAATAATAATAACGGTACAAGTATCCAATCACTTTTCAAAATGTCAGATTGTGGGGTGTCGGTTGTCAACTTCATTATGACAAATCTGATGTTTATTTATTGAACTTGTTGAAACTTGAAACATGATATTAAATAATATTCGTGAATCGTGAACTTTTAAGTTTTTATTCTGCAACAATCAAATATTTTGTTAATTTATATAATATTTTAGGTTTATAAAGAATATATTATGTCAAAAGAACCTGTGTCTGTAAGTATGTAGTATTGGAAATTAAATAACTGCGTAGCTCTGTATTATCTATCTCCACCTTAAATCATCAATATGAATAAAGAGAATAACAGAAGTGCAGCTGGCCTGGTAAGTAAGCAGATTATTTAATGATTATATTACATTAGATAAAGCTTTTTTTTTTAAATAACTAGATATTGCAATAATAAAAATGAAAAAATAACATCTATGAAATGCACATATCATTGGTTCTAAAATAAAACTCACTTTTTAAGTGATATTTTGAATTAATATAAATTTTTCCACTATTTCTGATTTTAAGAGTAAACCTGCGTAATGAAGAACTAATTAAGTATTCTGGTCCATATCTAAACTATGAAGCTCAATACACACTTATTGTGTTTTTAAATGTACCCTTAAAATAAGGAAGATGTAGTAAGTGGAAAGAAGTATGGCTATTTTTATTTTTAGTCATGAATCTTGGATGTATAGAATATAATTAAATAAGGAATGATACAAATTAATATGATGTTATGAATCATTGCATTAATCTGTGTTAATAGTTAGAAAATCATTGGGAACCCTTAAATTAATTGTATAATATATTACAAACTAGTATTTTATAGATTTGTACTGACATGAGCTGGCAATTGTTATTTAAAAATGTTAAATACCCTTCCAAACATTATTTAGTTTGTGAATATTGTATAGTAACATAGTAGAAAATTTTCAAGTATACAAATTATAATGATTGTATCACTTATTATTCAATCTGAAAATGTCGCTTTTATCTTTGATACCCACTTAGTGCAACAGGTGTTAAGTTTATAGAGATAGATAAAAATATAGTTATAGTTCATATAGTCAATATAGATCAAAATAATGTTCTACAGAAAAGTCTAACATTGTTGGTGGGTTGTCTCCTTCACAAATCCCGCTGGGTCTGTCCTAGTTAATATTTTCTGTAAACATCATTTTGCAACTTTAGACAAAAAAGGGTGAGAGGACTATCAAAATACAGACCAGGTGACAAATTACCATTAATAGATAAAAAAACGGTGAAGTGCAAATTGTATGTTTTGATTTGTGGATTCCGCAAAGCTCAAAAGTTACTGCGACTTCGCTTAATTGATTTGCATATATGCATATGTCAATAACTAATATAAAAACATATATACTTTCAGAGACGCTCAGCAATTGCTGAAAGATTACGACTTAGAGAAGAATGGTCAGCACTAAAAGGAGTTGACAATGAAAATATACAACATAAGAAAGTGCTGAATAAGAAAACGCAGAATGTATTTAAACCAAATAGACCACAGATAAAAGATTTGAGAAAAGTAAGTGGCAAAACTTTTTTTTTTAAATGTTGTCAAAATGTGTAATCACATCCCCGACACTGGGCGGTGTGAGGCTCCGTCGTGTCTGCTCCGAGGTTTTGAGTTGAGCCAGTTGGTTCAACTCCTCCAGAGACAGATCGGAATTGGTTACCCACTTAAACACTTCCGCCACTTACCGCCTTTGCAGGATCTCTGGGTTCACAGAGCATATCTCTAGGGGTAGGTGGCACACCCTAAGTTAAGAGAACCGAGCATAAGCAAAAAAAGTAATCATATTGTCAATTTATGTATGTGAATTTGCTTGTAACTGTACTTGTTAAGTAAGTAAGTTAATTTCCTTCTGAAATGTTTTGTATAGTATAATAGGTGTGTGTATTCATAATGTAAGTAACAGTTAATTAATTTAAGTTACAAGTTCAAATGTCTTCGGTAAAATTTTATATACTGTTTTTCTACTTCTATATTTCCTGTGGAAGGTCAGAAGTCTTCTCGTTCTCAAAGACAAATGATCAGTAAAAATGTATCACCGGGGAGCATAAGAGCTCAGCTCATTGAAGGGAAATTACCTCTTAATAAGACACTTTTATCACCACAGACTAAAAACCCATTTTCTGTCATCTTCAGTTTCCAGTACGTCAACAAATTACATGTGAAGCCCTTCGAGGAGTGGTTGCGTTTGTCGATGTAGGGGCGGAGACGCGAGCCCTAGCGCTCCGGGCTGCGCTGATGGCGTTAGGAGCATCTGTGGTACCGGCTTGGAGTCCCCTGGTCACGCATCTTATATGGACACACGGTAAGAGGACTTCTTGTACTTCAGTTAAAATAAATTGTGAATTTTCCGCCAGGCCATTTTGGGCTCTCTTCTAATTCAAATTCAAATTTTTTAGTTTGAATTTGAATTAGAATTTAGTTTTTGCCTCTGTATTTTCAGTCACAGTCTGTTTAGAACAGGCTTCCGTTACCCTTGAGGATTTCAGTCAAGGACTTGTGTCGGGATATTTATTAATTATTTTAAAGGAAAATGTAAACTTTTTACAACAATATCCCAAAATACAGCAACTATTTGTTTAAATTTAAAACTTTTGTAAAGAGTAAGCTGATAGCGATTTTATAATTCAGTAACAGACTACATACAGGATGTATCATCTGCTTGGGAATGAATTGTTCCAACATTTCATTATTAGAATTGACGCATAACAAACCTTTGTTATACATATTTTGTATTATTTTATATTACTTATTACGTACATGTAAAAAGTTTGGCGTTAAAAAAGTAATTACCAAGTTTCTTGCCGGTTGTTTCTTAGTAGATGAGATTCTGAACTGGTGGTAGATTTTAAAAAGATGCGATGTTAAAATGCTATTTAAAAATGTATATAAATATATGTATACTAATATTATAGAGAGGAAAGATTTGTTTGTTTATTGCGATTTAACTAAAAAACTACTGAGAGCGATTTTAAAAATTCCAATAAAAAGCTACATTATCAGTGCCTAACTAGTTATTTTTTTGTGTATCGTGCGAAGCCGGATCGTGTTACCTAATATTATTTAATATATATATCAATCGCTTTAAACTGGGAAAAAATGAATAAGGCACAACTGCGTTTCTCTGTGAATACAAAAGAAACAACATTTAAAGCCTTTATTCTAGGTCTTACAAATTAAAATATTATACTGAAAAAATTAAAATAGCATACCTATTACCTGCATACATATCTGACAAGTGACATAAATTAATTTATTATTATTAGGGCATACATAGGGCAGGCTAAAGTCTTTCGACCATACCGCCTTTTCTTATGTGATATTTTCCTTATATCTCTCCTTATTTATTTATGTCATGTCATACATAAATTAAGCATCGCCGCGGCCGATCAGACGGCAAAGAATATTAGAAAAAGAGTTTGTATAATAAACGACATAGAAAAGAGTTTGTATAAGAAACATGTTATGTTTTCTTTACATATATTTGAGTTTTATTCCTAATGTGACCAGGTGGTTGTCGTAAAATCCGCGCCCGCGCACGTGCGCTGGCCTGCCAGTTGGTATCACCTCTGTGGGTTGAGGCCTGTGCATCAGCAGCTAAACGCCTGCCCGAGAGGATATTCCCAGCTCCCACCAGACCCTCGGACCTGCCTTCACCAGCCACACTGAGACAATTGCTGGTGGGTTATGCACGCTCTTTATATTGTCTTTTAATAACTCAAGTATCGTACTAAAGAAAATCCTTAATAACTGATTGAAACGCGATTTTTGCGAGATCTGCCCATGACAACGGTTGCTGAAAAGTATCCGAAACGTAATATAAATAATAAACGGCGTTTTAATCCGTTATAGTCTTTTATTTAAATATGCATGATCTTTCAATCACCACATCGCACCTTGAAAATCATACCGTTACTAAAAGTGTTTTCAACTATCAACGCCATCTTGGATTTTCCAAAACACACATTTTTCGTTTAGTGTCAGTTTTGTTTTCACCGTGCTTTATTTTCCGTTTAATATTTTTCTTATATTAAATATTGACAGACGCGCATGATGTCCTACCGATAAGCTGAGGTATCACCTACCACCCTACCGTCCAGCGGTAGGTTATACCTCAGCCACAGAACATCAGTCAATGATGCGCTGTTGACCTACTTTTTACTTCGAGCATTTTAAAAATATATTTCCTCCATAATGTTGCATTATATGTTATGACCGTTCATTCAACGAGAATTAATCCGACTAACGCCTATTTAACTTTTACTTATTTCATTCCTTCCTGCTGTTCATTTATTTCAGAAAAAAGCCGAACACGAGAACATTCCACTAGCGGACCTCCTCTCAGACAGTAGGGAAAGTGAAGATGACAAAACGACGAGACTTCGCATGTCTAGCGATACTGAACATAGTCATGAGCGGTCGGCCAACAAGTCGCACGATAAGTCTAGCGATCAGTCGAGGGATGTGTCGCACGATAAGTCTAGCGATCAGTCGAGGGATGTGTCGCACGATAAGTCTAGCGATCAGTCGAGGGACAAGTCGAGAGATGTATCCCATGATAAGAAGAATATAGCAGGGGATTCTCCAAGTATTGCTTGTAAGTTTATTATACTAATATTAAACTTTGTAAATAATAAGTAGGGAACACAATCCCGAGCATATTTTTCAATCCCGGGATTACGGGATTTTTCATTTGAGCCCGTTTCTAATTGGGCTCAAATGAAAAAAAATGTGTAATTTCTTTAAAAAAAAAAGTATTACTAAGAAAATAAAATAGATCAAATAATAAAAATTATAATTTTGCAAGAAATCAAAATGACAATACAAAGAAACTATTTAGAATTTTAAAATACATAAAATAAAATCGCAGAAATATCAAAGCATCCAATGTTTGACTTCCAAGCCTATTTCTTAGTTTATATACAATATTATAATATGATATGAGGTTATCGGGTGATGCCCCTGTTGGCCAGTTGGGTAATGACGAATGAAGTATTCCGAGATGGGACGTCCCTTCTAAGGTCTACTAAAAACGTATCTAAGGGTTGTTTTTGTCGTTATTTTTACATTTATTACAATAAATGCTATTAATATAAGATTCGGGATCCCGGGATTGTTTTCCCTAATAATAAGTCACACAAGCACTAATAAATAATTAGTAACACAGAAATATTTTTGCCCCAATCTAGTTTTTAACAATGACGGGCTCGTTGGCGCGTTCGGTAGAACACCTGCCGTGCGCATCGATGGGTCGTGGGTTCGAATCCCACCGGCACGACATTTTTCTTTTTTCTGTAAGCATGTTTTACTCACGTCTGATAACTTCGGGCATTGATCGGGTGGAAGGAATATCGAAATTCCGACCGGGTAACGAACCCACCGTGAAACACCGTGAAGTGCAGATTGCGCGTTACGGTTTCAGTAAAAAATTAGGTCGACAGCGCATCATTGACTGATGTTCTGTGGCTGAGGTATCACCTATCATCAAGTGAACCTTGAGATGTAAGGATAGATAATATAATATATATATAAACATATAATACATTGTACACCTTATTTATAGGAATGCTTTATGATATTAAATGCAGTATTCACTCAGCAGTCGTGCCTATCATTTCTCTCCCGTGTTACCACCTTACAACCTCATGCTCGTGTGTCGATATCCAACATAAAAAAAATATCTGTATTAAAAATCTGGTTAATTTTTTAGGGGCGGATTGTCATTTATTACACTATCTCTCCTATATAATTTAAAAAAATGTAGATACATTAGTACAATGGTAGATTTGGATAGATATAGGGGAAGAGGGAGGCCAAAAAAGACATGGATTGACTGTGTGAAGAATGATATGTGTTTGAGAGGTGTGACTGATGATATGGCGAGTGAAAGAAGAGAATGGAAAAAGAGAACATTTTTTTTTTTTTTTTTTATAGTATAGGGGGCAAACGGGCAGGCGGCTCACGTGATGGCAAGTGATCACCGCCGCCCATAGACATCCGCAACACCAGAGGGCTTGCAGGTGCGTTGCCGGCCTTTAAGAAAGATGTAGGCTCGCTTCTTGAAGGTTTCCAAGTCGTATCGGTTCGGAAAAACCGCCGGCGAAAGCTGATTCCACAGAGTGGTTATGCGAGGCAAGAAGTGTGTCATACTGCGCCGACCCCAAATAAAAAAAAAGGGAACTGCCGGCCTAGCCTGACCGCCACGAGATATGTCACGGACGAGAGAAGACAAACTAAGATGTTACATATCTCGATATATTATATCTCGACATCGACAATTTTGATAGAAAAGATATCTCGATCGACAAATATATCTATTTTTGAAATTAAAAATCGAGTTTTAAGTGTAATTGTCATGTTAGACCCGGAAGAAATAAAGCGATAATCGATTAAAACACGAGAAAACGGTCGACAAAATTTTGTCGCGGTTGTCGTGCTAGGCCGGCAGGGCAGGAAGGAGAAGAAGTACCATGTAGATTTTTTTTTTTTTTCTTATTTGACAGAAAAAACAATAGCACAAACAAATAACTTATTAAAATAATTAAAATATAAATACAAAAGACAATACTAAAAACAATAAACAACACTTCTGTCAAAAAGGAGGCCGCTCAGCATACGTTGCGCCGTCGTGGGAAACGGACGCAACACTGATTTTCAGCAACTTCCTCAGACGTTTTGGCATTTAAAGCGAACAGTCTGCTCTCAATCCGTTTAACATTAAAATTATTTAAACGTATATGTATATTTTAACTATTAACATTACCATCACGGAGACACAAGCTAAAAGATGTGCCAGGTTAGGAAATAAAAGATTATAAGTATAATAAAATAATAATAACAAAAATTGATAAATAAATTAATTATTATTTAGATTTGAGTAATATTGGCCTAACAGACCTGATGCAACTGGTTAACCCCACAGACCGCGTCAACACCCAACCCCGGCGAGCCCTACCGGCCACACCACAGTCGCCCCCACCAGCGAAGTCCAGGAGGAAACTCTTCACGCAGAAGGAAGCTGATGTTATCACCACTGATGATGATGATAAAGGTATACAAATTTATATCCTAAATAATGCATCATTATTTATTGCTTGTAAATAATTTTAAATAAAATCAGCGTTATGTCAATGTAAGAGGAACATATATTTTTTTATATTGGATTAAAACGCCTCATCCTATAACACAGTTAAATCACGTACGTTACTTTTAATATTCTCTTTTATTAACGTGAGTATCAGATATTTAAATAAAATACTTTGTAACTTTAAATAAATTTTTTTTATTTTAGAAGCAACCCCAACACCGGCTCGACCGAAAAAGATGCAACCATTAACGCAACAACAGAGGCGAGAATTCGTGCGAGCTGAGAGAATAGCGAGAAAGTTAATCAAAACACCCATAAAGAAGATGCAAACGAACAGACAGATTGCTGGAACACAGAAACAGACCTCTCCTAGAATAGTAAGTGTCTATGTGGTTTTATATATGACATTATTCATAGATGGAAAAACCGTGAAGTGCATATTGCGCGTTTCGGATTCAGTCGCATTTCCGAATGCTCGAAGTAAAAAGTAGGTCGACAGCGCATCATTGACTGATGTCCTGTGGCTGCGGTATCACCTTCCATCAAGTGAACCTCATGCTCGTCTGTCGATATCTAACACAAAAAAATAATTACTTGTAAAGAAATATAGGTCATTGTGAATATAAAAGTCAATTGTGAACAATTTATTCTGTTATGTCAAGATGTTATAATATAAAGAAAATTTTAGTTTTAAGGGTTAAAAACAGTTATTACTCTCAATAAATTACTTTTCACTTCATGAGAATTACATATTATAACTAGGCATACTGGCTCGAGTTTTATGAATGAAACACAACTATTAAACTAAACTTAATTTTTAAGTTAATATCAATTTAAAATGTTTAAGGTTTACCAAATTAACTTTTAGGTTTACATAACTTAAAGTTTAATACTTATTGGGATTTGAATAGCTCTATATCCTCGAGACATCTTTTTTTACAAAAGAAACGCATATAATATTGTCTTTTATTAACGCGAATATCACACATTTAAATAAAATACTATATACCGGATTAAAACGTGATTTATTATTTTATTGTTTAAATTTTGCTGAAAAGCATCCGAAACGTCGGGATAAATAATTTAAACAATATAAATAATAAATCGCGTTTTAATCCGGTATACAGTAAATTATTTAAAAGAAACGCATATACAAAAAAATTACACATCATACAAACTTACTACAGTTGCTTCAATGTATCGTATACTCCATGGGTATAAATGTTTGTATGTTGATAATTTGATTGATTGGTAGGTAAATAGCGATAGAACAGTTTACAAAATAATATTAACTTAAATCTTTCAGGTGTTAACCGGCATGTCTAAGTCGGAACGGCATGAAGTATGCAACGCTATTCGAAACCTAAACGGCAAAATACAGTCCAATGTTAATAAGAAAACTACCCACATTCTACTCGGATCTTGTAAAGAAGAAACAGATATAAATTACCACCAAATAAACAGCCAGGGAACAAATAAACTGGGAAATAACCAAGGAACAAACAAACCAGGAAATAACCAAAGAGTGAATAACCACCAAGGAACGAATAAACCGGGAAATAATAACCAGAAAGTAAATAAACCAGGAAATAACAGTCAAGGATTTATTAAAGACATACAAGACTCAGGCAGCCATATAATTACTAACCAAGAAATAATGAGTCAAAATAACCAATTAGTTAATAGCGATGAAGTTAGTCAAGAATCAAACAGACAGAATCTCTCAATGTGCAACCAATGTAACAATCCTGAAGACATTTTGGAGAAATTATTTTCTGATGTTAATATTATGGTTGACGATCATTGCAATCATGATGTGGCAGTTCCTCGTGGTGTTACCATCATTTGTACTAAGAAATTACAATTGAGTGGTGTTACCGCTTTAAGTGCTAGTGTTGTAAACGACAATGTTGAGAAAAACAGCAAAATAGCAGACATTGTGAATAAAAATATTGATAAAATAAATAATAATAGCGTAGAAGTTATTGAAAGAGATAGTTTTTGTGAAAAAAGTGCAAAAACCATCAATAAATGTCAAAAAGTGCTTAACAAAAATGATAATAGTAATAATTTTGGTGAAAATAGTGATAAGGATGTTCAAAATGGACAAAATAATTGTGGTAATAAGGATATAAGTGTTATGTGCAGCATAGATGTAGTGAACAATAAGCCTCGGACGGTGAACGCTTTGCTTGGGGCGGTGAGAGGCTGCCGAGTATTGCGTGCTCAGTGGGCTATAGACAGTGCAAAGGAAGGCCATTGGATTCCCCACTATGGGTATGAAGTACCCCATTTATTGAAGGTTTCACAGGTGAGTAAGAATAGTTGCATTTTACATATCGCACCTTGAAAATCAAAATGGATAAAGGAAATCTGATGATTTTCAACTACCAACGCCATCTTGTGAGATTATTTTAAATCAAAATGCAAAATGCCACTAGATGGCGAAAGTGTCACTATCATTATTAGGAACTCGTTCACGTTACGAGAACTTTATACGGGATTTCCCAAGACACATTTTTAATTTAGTGTTTGGTTTTCAAAGTGCGATATAGCTGACAGATCATTGAATAAAAAAATGTGGGCCATTAATTTAACATTTATTTATTTATGAACATAATAAAAATCTTATATAATTACAAATATTGGTAAATGCTGTCTGTTACAGGTGCATACAGCACTATATTCCATGTACAAAATAATTTAAGTTTATGAATATACATAACATACATTAAATACAAAAATTTTAAAAATAAATTTAAATATACCTGCTGTCCCATCAATGCATCATGCATTGAAATTAAACTGGACTTAGAAATACTGTCTCAGGTTTGTTCGTCAGAAAAAAATATACTATCTGGCGAGTGGCGACATTTTGCATTAAATATGATAGGAGTATTAAAATTAAATTCAATTAACAAACTATCTTTCATAAATAGAAAATCCAAGATTGCACATTTGATTCCGACTTAAATCATTTGTTAAGTTGAAAACTTACAAAAAATGTTAACATATCTTAAATTATTTATATATAAATAATCTAAGATTCATAATATATTTAACAACACAATATTAGAAACTTTAATGGTTGTATCAAATGTACACAGGCTTTCCGAATCTAACAATAATGACCACTTAATGAATTTCGTAGACAGAAAAAGAAAATTGTTTATCAAAACATGTGGTTAATAACTACATATTAAGAAGTATGAAAAATAAGTCGACAGCGCATCATTAAACATTGTGAGCGTTACGATCGACGATCGGCTGTCGATAACTGACATTAAAAATTCCACAGATTTTTGACACACAGGTAATTATTTTTTCCAGAAAGCGAGAGTAGAACGCTCAGCGCTCGGTCGTATGCGATCTGAATACGCTTATGACGTTTTCAATGGGATCCGAGTCTGTGTACGTCAAAACGCACCTCAAAAGCCCGCCATTACTCAACTTTTGACGTTATGTGGAGGTTACGTACAAGATGGCGACTGTGACGTCACCATAGGCCCGGGGGAAGCGGAAATCAGTTCGAAATGGGTGTTCGATAGTGTGGCGGCTGGACGAATGAGAAATACAAGACGATATATTAATAAAACTGTTTCAAATGATGTTATTACTTTGACACAGTCTTGAACACATACCATCGACATTTTTTATAGATTGTCAAAACTTTTCCTTTTTTTATATGAATGTCTATTACATTTTCTTCTAAATATGACGTGAACTTTATAATTTATATTTACATAGTTATGTACAATTTACTATTTATGATTAAATATTGTTTTTACCAAGTATTTTCTTTCTTGCTCCTTTACTATACTTTAAAAAAATAGAAAAACAAAGAAATTTCAATATGTTTATGTATCTTTAGAGTTAGAGTTATCTAAATTAGATATCTGAGATAAAGAAAGTTACAAAAATTTGACTCTTTTTATGAATAAATTAAACATATATAAATTCCATTATTTCCTCAAAATATGTCTTGTCCACATCAAAATTAGATACTAGTCCACCAGTGAAAAGAAACATTAGAAATAACATAAATAGAATGAAAAAAACTACAGTATAAAACAAATTCTGCAAGTGTGACCTGTTTACGTGGCTTATTTTGCGCGATAACACTTACCTATTCCAATGCTGATTCAACGTCTACCTTTTGCGTCATTATACGAAAAAAAAATGTTATTGTTATTCAATATGCGTCTGATCGAAAGGGTCTCGGGTAGAATCACTTGTTTTGAAAGAGAATTCACAATCCATACTTCTATACTTCAAATTCAAAATCATTTATTCATTTAGGTAACATAATGTACACTTATGAACGTCAATAAAAAAATACATATTAAATGCTTCTAATTTTACATTTACTGCCAGTTCCCAAATCAAGGGCGTAGAGCGGACGAGAAGAACTGGCAAGAAACTGGCCGCCACTCTTTAATCGCCAAGTTTTTCGTTTTACAATTTTTTTGTAAGGAGCCAACCATTACACCATGTTCCACATGTTATCTTTAAGTAATTAACTATAATAATTAAATATATATATATATGTATATACGAAAAAACAAAGAATTGTCCTCTATCAGCAGTACTAATATAAAGAGGAAAGATTTGTATTTTTTAATTTTTGTATATTAAAAATAAACTCAAAAACTAATGAACCGATTTTAAAAATTATTTCACCAATAGAAAGCTACTTTTTGTGTATAGTACATCTACATTGCACCCGTGTGAAGCCAGGGCGCGTTTCTAGTAAAATATAAATACCAGGGAAACTACAATGTTCATGCAGCATATTTTGTCTGTTATAATTAGTTCTAGTAATAAATACTAGATGGCACTGATGCGTAAAAAAATATTATTTGCCTGTTTTTGAGTATTAGTTTTCACATTTACAGTTTGGAGCTCAAACTAAACAAAACTGTTGTCTTTGGCTCCCAGTATTGAAATTTATAACATAGGCATAGCCTAAAATAAAAATTATAAATATAACTTCATTGCGTCTGGATATATACGCGTCCATGTTGAAATTAATAGGAAGAACGTATGGGAAAACAGATTTTATATACGAAAATGTAACCGTTTCGTTGGAATATAGACGCGTATATTTCCTCTATGATATGCTTTTTTGTTTAGTCATATATTTTGTCAATAGATGGCAGTAACTGCTTATTGTTCTAAGTTTCAAGCAAAACAAATTTGAAAAATATTGTTTTATTATTATAACTAGCGATCCACTTCGTCTTCGCACGGGTGTAACGTAGATTTACTAAAATAATAAATAAAAAATTAATAACCTATGTTAATCGCTTATAATGTAGCTTTCTGAGTTTTTGAGTTATATCGTAACAAACAAACAAATAAATCTTTCGTTTTTATAACATTCAAATTGAAAATCATTTATTAATTTAGGTAACACAATGTACACTTATGAACGTCAGTAAAAAATACATATTAAATGCTTCTAATTTTACATTTACCGCCAGTTCTCAAATCAAGGGCTCCTTAGTATTGATGAATTAGGTTTAGTAATTTTTATTTATATTGATATTGAGTTGTGGTAATGATAAATAGTTTCAGTATCCTTTTGTTCCTCTACTTATATCCAAATACTTCTATATTAAAAATAATGCCTGTATGCCGTTTTCAAAAGAATTTATCATAATTGTTATTGTATGTACATTGTACATAATGTATTATACTAAATTTTCAAATATATATTTTCTTGTTTGTGGTTTTTTTTAAAGTTAAATATATAAAATCCATATATTACTCATGTTTATAAAAGCTCTGAGTTTTATATTCCCTTACGTGTTGTGTCTTGATTGCATTTTTTTTTTATATTCAAATAAAAAATATCGGTCGATCGGTTCCTCTAGGAAAACATCAAATTACTACTAAATGATTATGTATTGTTGTAAAGACCTGAGATTTTGCAGTTTTTCCTATATAAAACACTAGCAACGCGCCACGGCAAAAAAGGAATTTTTAAAATCGGTCCAGTAGTTTTTGATTTTATCTTCTTCTCTATATATATAAAAGAGATTTCCACCTATATAGTCACTCATCACGATATCTCTGGAACCATAAGGCGTAGCGACTTGAAATATGGTAGGAATATTCCTTTCGCCGAGTAGAGGTCAGCTAAGAACGGATTTTACGAAATTCAACCCACAAGGGGGGTTGCGGGGGCAATTGCTAGTTCATAATATACAAAAATGCAAATCTTTCCTCTTCATAATATTAATAAAAAAAATCTTAGTATAATCTAAAGATCTGTTCGTACATACCTTCCAACCGCTGATCGCGAACTTGATTCAAGGTCCGTGGAAGTGGGTAGATCGAAATTTAAACAGAGGTGTTACAATTATCTCATTCTATTGTATTATTTCAACTTTACGTTACTATGTGTGATGGCAGTATGTAAAGTAAATATAAATTCCGAACGGGTAAAGAACCACCGTGGAAAACCCGTGAAGTGCACATTGTACGTTTCGGTCTCAGTGAATAGATTTCTGAATGATTGAACTAAAAAGTAGGTTGACAGCGCATCATTGACTGATGTTCTGTGGCTGATGTACATCATCAAGTGAACCTCATGCTCGTCTGTCGATATCTAACATAAAAAAATCGAACGCGCGCGGAGTTCCTAGTGAACGAGAAAATAAAAAGTAACTTCTATGGCTCCATTGATGTTTTCATTGTATTCTGTTCCTAGCTTCCAAGTTATCAGTACGTCAGTCCATTGACAGCGACGCTGCTGACTACACTTATTGTGCTATATTTAGTCACGAACAAACTAATAATAATAATCTATTGTCTTGAATAATTTTGCATCATTTCAATTATTTATATCACTATAAATTAATGTGTGACGTAAAGGAATGTATATTATGTATGATACTTCAATGCACAAACCAATTATCTATACTAATATGTATTATAAAGAGGAAAGATTTGTATGTTTGTTTGTTACCATTTAACTCAAAAACTACTCGACCTATTTTAAAAATTCTTTAACCGTTAGAAAGCTACATCTCTACCGAGTAACATAGGCTATATTTATTTCCAGTAATAATTAGGGATCCCTACTAAAACTTGAATGATGTAACCCAAGGTGTAAGAAAAGGTTGTAGGGATTAATCTCTCGATCTACTAGACCGATTTTAAAAATTCTTTCACCAATAGAAAGCTCAGCTAGTTATAAAGGCTTTTTGTGTACATTACATCTACATTGCACCCGTGTGAAGCCGGGGCGTGTTACTAGTCTATATCCATATCTATACTAAAATTATAAAGAGGCAAGATTTGTATTTTTATATGTTATGAATAAACTCAAAAACTACTGGAACGATTTTAAAGATTCTTTCACCAATTGAAAGCTACATTATCAGCGAGTAACATAGGCTATATATTTTTTGTGTATAGTACATCTGCATTTCACCCGTGTGAAGCCGGGGCGCGTTGCTAGTTATTAATATGCAGGAAGATATCTGCACCATTTGTTTACAGTAAATGGTAAAATCGAAAAGAATGTTACTCTCCAAGGTGAACGTGCGCCTTCTATTTCTCGGCGGTTGTATTTTCCTTCGCCTGATATTGTGCTCAATGACTAGAAATACTATATTCAGGCAGTGGCGGGAGCACCATACAAGCCCAAAAGCCCGGCTTGCCCTATTAATGCAAATATAAAATGCCGCCATATCATCAGTCACAGTCAATCCATGTTTTTTTGGGCAATTTTTTTTATTAAATCCTATCATTTTGAGGATAGCGTTGATAAAAACTATCATTTATCAACGCTTAAAGACGTTCCTAATGCTTTTCTAATATAACTTGTCAACTAAAAACCTATTAAATTACTAAATCCGTTAGACATATAGCTATTTCACTCCAACAATTACAAACGTCACGGTGGTTGACCGTTATCGCACGTGGGCGAAGTCACGCTTCAAGAGTGGAGCCAGGACGATGTACCTAGAATAAGTGCCGCTGCACATCAGGCCACCTGTGGCGACAATTGGACGCTGATAAGCAATACAGTGTCAATGTGGTTGCTGTTTTGAGAAAATTGAGTTTGAAGTTTTAATTAGGTTTTAAATTTTTTTTTTAAAAAATAACAGAAGTAATCATTATTATTACACTAATGGCCTTATTCCTAAATGTTCTATAAGCTTAATATAGAAATATGTTTTGTCTCGCTCTGTCATATAAAAATACTACAGAACGAAAGAAACAAAACATATTTTAACTATATCAAGCTTATAATAATAAGTTTATGAATAAGGCAGTTAATGTATATCGTTCTTCTTGGTAGCAATCAAAGTAATAGAATTTAGTGCATTATTGTTAAATATTGTAAACATGTTAGGGTTTCGTGTTTATATGTTTATTTATTTTCGTGCCGACTAGTTTTTTCAACATTTTTGCTATTAAAACGATTTAAATGACATATATCTCTTTTGAAATATGTACTCCAGCTCATAAGGAAGCGATTGGTATCAAAATTTACATTTTTATCATTTTGAGGGTTGACACTGTATTGCATAACAGCGTCCAATCACATATCTCTCGGCTCGTTGATAAAACACCTACCTTGCGCTCCAGCAGTGGCGTGGCTATGCTTTTGCAGGCAATACGGTCGTTTGGGGCCCGCCAATTCAAGGGGCCCCGGCGGGCCACAGACGATTCCTTTATTTCAAAATACTTTTTCGAGGGCCCTCATCAAGTGCAATATCTAAATTCTAATATTACTACAACCTATATTGTCCTTGTATAGGAGCAGTAGGCATGGTGAAATAGGAGTACGCACTTACATTATCGTTGGAACAACACGCAAACACATAGTCGAAATAACTAATCTGAACGCATACACGAATTCAAGTCCGACCTGTCACCACAAGTAGCACCCGTTCACGAGTACGACGCATGGCCAGCCATCGGCCCCAACAAAAATGTTAGAAAAATTTATAATAAAACTATTTTATTTATTCAGAAAAAATCCCATACAATCAAAAAAAACAACATTTCAAATACAAAAATAACAATTTATGCCAAAACTGAAAAGGTCAATATAAAAAAAACGTAAAAGTTTTTAAATTCATTTATTGATAACCAATATAGCTTATAACTATAAAATATCGAAAGTATAGCTAAAACTCAATAAGTATGCAATTTAAGTTGTAAGTTAAATTCAATTTTAAAAGTTTAGGAACAGACCTAATCCTATATTATACTAATATACAAAGAATATCGTCGAAATTAATATATCTAAATCTATACCATTACTCTATTTAATTAAATCTATACTAAAATTATAAAGATGAATAAACTCAAAAACTACTGGACCTATTTTAAAAATTCTTTCACCAGCAGAAAGCTACATTATCAGCGAATAGGTAACATAGGCTTAGGGCTATTTTTGGGATTTATCAATTTTGCATCGTGTCAAGCCGGGGCGCGTTGCTAGTAATATATTCAAATCACTAAATTGTAAAACATGTATAACTATCACTATACCCACGATATTATACAATACAAAGAATTATAAAATTAAAATACGCTAATACACAATTCATAGGTATTACAAAAACTAAGTACTTATTTTTACTACAAACGACTTGATTTTAATTAAAAGACTAGTATAATAGTGTGCGTGAGGGTACGGAAGTGTGTGTGAGAGGGTGAGGGTGCCCTATTGCGTATTATTTCTTTAAGATCATCGGGTGACCAATGTGTGCTTTTCCTCCAACCCAAAGGAGGATCCTAGACCAGTCTAAGTCCTGATTGGCTCACCACAACTCGTCATTAAGTACTGGCGAGTAGTTGAGGACAATTTGTTGTTTTATTTATAGTAAGCTATAATTGTGTAATACTTTTTCATATCATTAATTTTATCGCTTCAAAACCATTTCTTCGACTGCTTGAAGTAAAACATAGGTCGACAGCGCATCATTGATGTCATGTGGCAGCAGCGGCGTAGCTTAGGTAACTAGCATCCGGTGCGGATCCCGAATTTGTCACACCTATTTTTACAATTGATTATTTAAAAAATGGGGATTGGTAAAAATGGTACTCTTATATCGTGTGTAGGGAATAGAATCCCGGTATCCCGTCCGTTTTCTGGTCCCGTAAATCCCGGGATTGTACTCGGTTAATCCCGGGATTTTCGGGATTGCCACAAACAGCTATTATTATTTTTTTATTCTAAATAGTTTTTTTGTGACGTCGCTTTTATTTCTTGTAAAAGTATAGTTTTTATTGTTTAGTCTATCTTATTTTCTTAATACTACTTTTTTTTAAAGAAATTACACATTTTTTTTCATTTGAGCCCAATTAGAAACCACTAGTCTAATCCCGGGATCCCGGGATTACGCATAAAAAATCCCGAAATCCCGGGATTGAAAAACATGCCCGGGATTGTGTTCCCTAATCGTGTGAGTCATCAAGTGAGTCTTACGCCTATCTATATACAATCAATGAAAGTATGTTTGTCCTCTATAGCCCAATCGGATCAGTCGAAAAAACGGCCGAACCTTGCAAGAATTCTAGGTAGAAATTTTACTGTACTACCTTTTAGGGGGGGATCCGTGGGAATCGATAATCGAGTGCTTATCGGGCCATATCTGTCCAATTAAAAAGACAACACACGAATGTACTTTCAATAAATATCCCCGTATATGTACAGTAGATGAACACGGAAGGCCGGTACAACTACACTCCATACCCCAGCATACTTCCTACGCGTAAACAAAAGCTATGTACGAGTACTTACTGCGCATTATATTCGCTGCGAGGGGCGCGCTCGTAACCTTGACTTAGAACCAACCAACCGTCAATTCTTCACTTTTATCCTGTAATTGCTCATTAAACAGTTATTAACATACACTTTCACTGAATAGAGAATTGCTATTGAAAGTTTAATCTAATATTAATAGATTAATTTACATTATTTTGTAATGTTTAAACATAGGTACGTGTTTAAAAAATAAGTTTTATATGATTAAAATGCGATTTTTTTTTATTTTTTTTTTCTTGCTTTCAGGCAAACGTTTTTGCTGGAAAGCATTTGAAATATCCGCATAAATAATAAATTGCATTTTCAAATGCGTTAATAAAAGACAATATATAACATATCTTTATATGTTGTTTGGAAACCAATATTTTATTTAAATAAGCAAATTATTACGAAATGCATTGAAATGCATTTTGTATGATAAGTAATTGTCTATTTAAATAAAATACTGTGTACCGGATTAAAACGCGATTTATTATTTATATCAGTGTGTTCACATAATGCTGATTTCACTGAATCAGCAGTATGTGAACACACTCTATATAAGCCTAACCACTACATACGTTTCGACCAACCGAAAATCCTTGCAAGAGAAAGTAGATTCTTTCCCAGACTAGTACGTGAGGCTATTGAAATTAAAAAACATCCTAACTTCAATAGAGAAGATAGTTTGAGACTTTCCAACACCTGGGATCCAGTAATTAATCGCTGATAATGTAGCTTTCTATTGGTGAAAGAAATCGGTTCAGTAGATTTCGAGTTAATTCGTTACAAACATACAAAAATAAAAATCTTTCCTAATTATTAGTGTAGATGTATAAAAAGTGAATTGTCAAGTTCTTTAGTGAGACAGACACTCTGTCTATTTTACTGATCATTTTCTTTACAAACCAGGTTCCTTGCTCTGCTTGGGGTGATATGAATCAGAGCCCTCCGATTCTTTTTCTTAATTACGCACCATTATCTATTATGAAAAAAAAACATAGCACAACATATAAAATACATGATGCCGTTGTTAATACATCTTTTAAAGAAAATATGTACCTATGCTGGCATAGTCCCGCTCTTCCATAGGACTTAAGTTTTACAAACGGCCCATTTACATGGCGCCATTTCGGATATCATGTGCTGTTTACGCCAAGAAAAGTATTGAAACAAAATTTGTATGACAGATCAAGAATGTTACGTGTTGTTTAGACCATGCAAGTAATTTATTGCTTCAATTTAGTTGTATGCGACAGGCAAGTAACTTGCCATTGCTTTACATTAGCAAAACTTTTTACAAATTTATTGTTGTAAATATGAAAAAAAAGCAACGCACCTGCTCCTCTGATATTGCGGATGTCTATAGGTAGCGGCGATTTTCACCCCCTATTGTATAAAAAGTATTCAAATGTGTACTTTAAAATTGAGTGACATTACGTCTTTTGTTTTACAAAATGTTTATATGGAGCTGCAACCATTACACCATGTTCCACATGACATCTTGAAGTAATTAACTATAATATAAAGAAATAAAAAAGCAAAGATATATCCTCCATCAGTAGTAGGCATGGTGAAATAGGGACACGCACTTACATACAAGGGCATACTTGCAACTTTACAGCCGGGCTAGCATGACCGCCACGAGATATGTCGCGGACGAGAGAAGACAAACTAAGATGTTAGATATCTCGAATTATTATATCTCGACATCGACAATTTTGATAGAAAAGATATCTCGATCGACAAATGTATCTATTTTTGATATTAAAGTCGAGTTTTAAGTGTAATTGTCATGTTAGACCCGAAAGAAATAAAGCGATAGTCGATTGAAACACGAGAAAACGGTAGACAAAATTTTGTCGCGCTTGTCATGCTAGGCCGGCAGGAGAGCGATTTAAGGATTTCTAGAGCTTGTGACTTTGACATAATTAAAAAAAATTCTTTGAAATGTTGCCCTCAGAAAGTTGCGATTTTGCACTTGTACTAGTTAGTATACGTAGAACCCGTCGACTTATACAACAGGAGACATTTCAAACTTATCTAAGCTATTATACACGTGAAAGAAAATATAGGTGTCTGAACAACTGTGGTGAAACATTATCTAAAATAAACATTAATATCTATTATCTATAGGTTCATCAACGCTCTGAAGCAAGGAATAAGGAAACATTCAAACGCAATACACACATCACTTTTTCTTTGTTTAAAATACATAAAATATTACCAGCCAAATTGTATCCTTGCCAAAGGATTACAATTACAAATATTGGCATCAAAGTAATTAGGGTTGGTACGTGTCAGTACTGTAGTTTGGGTTTAATATTATGACTACAGTATACCCTGGTTTTAGGAGGCAATTAAATAGATCCCAATGGATTGTACAAGAAAAATGTTTAGGCAATCTTCTTTACATTCGACCACGGGAGCAAAATAGTGTTTGGGCACATGGGTGTGTTCCTATGGAAATACTAGTGTCACCTATTATGATAAAGACCAATTAAGGTTTAGTAGTTAAAAATACCACATAACTTCGTCCAACCTAAGTAACTTGTAGATACCAAGCTGCAACCTGCACCACTGAATATAATTATCTTTAAGTAGATTTAAATATCAAGCAAAATTCAAAACTTTTGACACTGTTTTGAGAAAACTGGCATAGAGAAAGCATTAACCCTCATAATAACTGTAATCTAATTTCTAATTTACTAATTAGAATAAGTATTAAAGACGATTGATAAATACAGATATAACTGTTAATTAAATAAATAAACTGAACGTATCGTAACTAAAAATATTAGTATTTGCTCATGACGTGATATGAAACTTATGGAGACATATTGTGGGCCATTTAACTTGATATTTGTATGTTATAAAGGATTGCTAACATTAAGATAAGAAAACCTGTGAGGCCATTATATATCTCAGTGGGTAAAATGATGATGACAATGTAGCATCGCCAGGCGTCCCGATTTACCCCCGATTAGAACACAGAATGCCCCGATTTTTATTTAACTTCCGTATTCTGTTTGTGAACGTGCATCGATCAGATCGGAGACGTTCTTCAAAAGGTGACATGAAAACTGACCATCCGATAAAAACATTTTTTTTAATAATTTCATATGAAACCAACTGACCCAGCGTTTCAAAAATTATTTCTTCTCAGCACTGAGTGTTTAGGATTTTTTTTAACATTATATTTACCTATATCGAACAGTTTAGTCAGCGCACGCCGATAAATGAACGTTTCAGACCGTTTTTATCTGAACTGATTGACAAATATTGTTATTTCACATTAAAAAAAATATATTAATCACAGTCAAATATAGGCAACATAACGTACCTACTTACTACTGGAAAATCGATTATATCTACGAACATACTCACAAAGTTTACCTATTTGAAAACCAAAGCCCCGATTATTTTAACCAGGGACTGAATATCGGTTAATTTACTATGGGAGTTATACCGGTATAATAAAGGTTTTTGTTAATATTCTTTTGTTTTTATTCATATTTTCTGAAAAAAAAATACTGTGATAAGTTTAGTGTGTATTACTCTTTAAAACTAATATCATGGTATTTCAGTCAGACACGTATTTTGGAAAAAAAAAAATAACCGGTTTCAGTCCTGATTTTAACTTTAATTTTGTACATTGGATCTGGAACCGCTACTTGAACGTTCTACCGAAATAAGGTCATCTTTGATAAAGCTGCTTTCTATTGCTATTGAAGACAGTCGCCGGCGTTTTTATTGTGGGAAGCTATAGTTGTGGCAAAACTTAATATTTGACAGTTCATATACAGACAGTTATATCATGACAATTTCCCCGAGATACATACTGAGTACAACGGTAATTAACTGAAATGGTTAGTAATATTGTCTTTAATTAACGCGAGTATCACTGATTTAAATAAAATACTTTATATCGTATTAAAACGCGATTTAATGACCAGTCTGCCCGTGACCATGGTTGCTGTAAAGCATCCGAAACGTTGGGATAAATACCTAATATAAGTCGTGTATTCCTGGGCTACTGATTCCCGCGTAAATCAAGTTTTACTAACCTGGCTGAGAAAATTATAGACGAAAATTTACAGAAAAATCGTTAAGATTTCTATGTACATTTATTGAAGCAACAATCAACAACACATAACGAAAGCGTTAGGTTTATGAATCTACCGAAAATGCTTGAAGTTTCTTGAACCGAATGACGAAGTTCGGTTGAAGACGCCGAAATTCGGTTAAACCGAATGTGAAACGAATTTCGGCCCATCTCTAATCTAAATTCATTAAATAGAAATAATCTATAATTTTATGGTAAATGTAGAAAAAAATAACAGCATTATTCTAGCTATTTACTACATTAAGTAAAAATATAATTGACAGGGTATCTATGTACTAAAACCATCAAAATGTTTCAAATCTTATTTCGAACTCAAACTTAGATAAATTTCTTAATTTATTTTAAAACAACGGCAACCCTAGCACGGTCGTAAAACTTTCTAAGTTCGAACAAAGAATGCAGGTAAACTCGTAACAATCAACGCAAACAACACTCGGTACATCTGTTAAAAACACCACGTGCTAACAAAAAAACTTCGTTGTAATCATCAAAGAACCTACCCAATACTTAGAATATTACTTATTCATCCGTAAAGTCATATTTTTGAACATATTCAACCCAATATAAGTAAAAAGTGTAATAATAATAAATAAATAAAGTTATTTGTTAAGATAAGCATGGTTATCTTAAACTCATGTTAAAAATTCTAGCATATTTCTTCAAAATGTAGGAAAGTAAAATAGATGATCACAATTTGCAATAAACATAGTTAAATGATGCCTGTTTTTTGAAGCATTGGATGGATTATACCAGCTTACGTTCAAATATCAAGAAAATAAAATCGTATAGGTATTAACAACGAAACGCATTTTTGCAAAAAGAAAAAATATAAGAATCTTCGAAGGTGAAGGGAAATTATGTAGCATACTTACATTGAACTTATTAAATAACAGGTATTCATCTTGTTATTTTTATTATTTCCTACGAACTTATTGGTTTCCATCAACAAGACGACTAACTTTTTTTGATATTACTCTAAAGAAAAGTTCTTTAAGTTGGTAACAATATTTTATTAAACACTGACAACACGCCCCGGCTTTACACGGGTTCAATGTAGATGTACTATACTCAAAAATAGCCTATATTACTCGCTGATAATGTAGCTTTCTTTTGGTGAAACATTTTTGTAAAGATGCGAAGAGATGATTCGTTACAAAAATACAAATCATTCCTCTTTATAATATTAGTGAAGAAACAGTTTCTGGCTATTTAATACTTATAATGTAAGTTATATGCTGTACAAGTCATGTAATTATAATGAATGCATAACAAGTTTCATAATACCGTTTTGGCCGATCTTCGGATAAGGTAGGATAGGTACCGCAATTCGTGAGTGCCATGACAGCTGTAGTAATTTAAATCATAACGGTTAAGACTCTTAGCCCGCGATGAATCATCTTTCCGCCTGATTCACGATGCCTTGAAGATATTACAATATACATGCGACAATACGAATAAAGAATTTGCTATCATTGAATACAGATTGATCGAATACGGTGTGCGTTCAATGAATATTTTATTCAGTCAGCGAAAACAAAGAAATCAGCTGTTAGTGAATTTTAAAAGCTACGTCTTTGTCCTTCGTTTTGGCAAAGTTATGAGCTATATATCGAGTTATATGTGATACAATTTACGATGAAAACCGGTCCGTGTTCGGGTCTACCTACTTCGATATACTGATGAACTATAACGATACAAACGTATCACAAAATGAATCATTATGTACTTTCCTTCACAATCTCCATCAAGTTCAAAGTCTATAGATTGAATATCTACCAAATTGAAACACAGTTGAAATAGGCACAAAGCCTTAAAGTTACCTTTGAAAAATGCCACGTGCAAACTTGATCTAGCACAACTGACAACACTGAACGGGGACCGCATGCAGGCCGGGATTGGTGCAATTTGATAAAGGCACAAATGTTTACACCGAATCACGTCCTAAGCGTGGCCACCGCTGTGAACGACCGGCCGGGTAACGGGATCGCGCGCCTTGGATGCTGAGCGTAGCGGTCTTCGAAGGCCGAGCCCGCTTGGATAGGCCGGGACTGGTGCAATATCGCTCGAACAGAATATAGCCCCAGTCACAGCCCAGCCATACGGGCCGTTCTCACTGACTCTTCCTTGTTGCCTTTGTAAACTTAACTCGCGCACGATCGTACCGTGTGAACGGTCAGAGCACGGACGACACACTACTATTCTGTTTGGCGGTCGGCGCCGGATTGAGGCGCGGGGCGAGCGTCGCGCGCGCAGCTGTCGCGCCACAACCCCCCCGCGTCGCACCCCTTCCCCGGCCCTTTATCGTTCTGGGAAGTGGTTCCTAAACTTCCCGACTGTTTGTACTTAAAAATTCTCCCCGACTCTTGGGAAAATTTACCCGATGTAAGAATAAGTCGAAAGTAGTGGTCCTTGACATGTAAGCGGAGCAGGCAAGTTGCGATGATATACGTCACTAAGTGCTTAGACGAGTTTTTCTTGCAAATATAACCACCTATGTGGATATTACGTGAGGTCGCACTCAATGAATCAATGACTTTACTTAATATGTATTCTAAACATATCCAGTTAAGACTAAACAGATATGATATCGATAATGTATGCGCGCTAATACTTGGGGCCTATAGGAAATAATTTGCATACAAAAATGCTAGTTTTGAAGACATTGATTAAATTAGACATTTAAGTTTTGACTGTTATAAATTCATTTTAAACAAGTTTAGCTTATGGTGAACTGAAAGTTGAAACATTATGATAACATCAGATATTAGATTACGTACGTAGATACAATCAAACCTTATTATTTATTTTACATTTTATAAAGAAGTCATTCGATTTAATATTTGACTGAACAAACTAGAACAATAATTATGTAAATTTTATGCCATGTTTTTTTTTGGTCTAATTATGACATCAACAACGGGCAACACCAATATTCGACATTCGAGCCAGCTTGGATGAATCCTCCATCCCGTCCATTCCTACCTGCGATCACAGACTAGCCATCCAACAGAACGTCTATCAAAATAAAATAGTACAACTACCACGTGATAAATGGCTTCATTTGAGATATGACTTTACTATGTTAATTCCGATATAAACTAATTTTTTTTTTAAAGTGCTTGTTGGCGCGTTCGGTAGAACACCTACCGTGCGCATCGATGGGTCGTGGGTTTGAATCCCACGTTCGGTTTCAGTCTATGGATTTCCGAATGCTCGAAGTAAAAAGTAGGTCGACAGCGCATCATTGACTGATGTTCTGTGGCTGAGGTATCACCTGTGGGTATGTTCGATGTTTACCAAATTTCATCCTAATTCATATAAGCTACTTTTTGTATGTACCAGAAGTTGAGAGAGAACGTTAAAAGAAAGAAATCTGATCCCGATAACTATTGAAATAGTTTGACAAATCCAATGGTACCTAATTCAGATATATATTAATTTATTCCTTACCTACTTGAAAAATATCTTACTGAAAAATAGGCATTTATTATTAGCCGTATGCATTTTATCCCTCCAGTTCTGAATTTTTAATCTTTGACACCGTCATATTACGCAATTTTCTTTGTACCAAAACTAAATTTAATAAAGAAATATTCGAGCACATAACTTTGAAATATGGCTGTTAATAACAAAATTATTTAGATTACATTTTATTTGAAATAAAATAAAGTATTAGACATTAAATCGTTTTTTCGTCGATAAGCTATTCTATAAATGTTAAATTTTGATCTGTTTGTTTTAAATTGAAGCAGCGTTATTATAAATATAAATGTGAAAGTTTGTGAGGATATATGAATGGATGGATGTGTGGTATTCGTTCACGCGAAAGCTACTGAACGAATATTGTTGAAACTTTACTTTTTTTTATTTAGACATCATAGTAACATAATTATAGGTTATAATTTAACAATAGTGAGTTAATTGGCCAAACGATGAGTAGCAGTGTGGCTATTGTGGAAATACGGCTATAGGGAATTATGCCCTTGGAGATAGCCAGTTATATTAGTGCGAAACCAAACATGAAGATTTGATACAGTTTAGCCTATCTCAAAGTAGCATCAAAATATGTTTAGCGATTTAGTAGAGTCCTAATAACAGTTTCTAATCTATATCTATACTTAATATTATAAAGAGGAAAGATTTGTGTTTTTGAGTTTTTGTATGCTATGAATAAACTCAAAAACTACTGGACCGATTTTAAAAATTCTTTCACCAATAGAAAGCTACATTTATCAGCGAGTAACATATGCTATTTTTAACTTATTTTTTTGTGTACATATACATTGCACCCATGCGAAGCCGGGGCGGATCGCTAGTTATAAATAAAATTAATGTTTTTATTTTAGTTTTTTTTTAATCTAGAATTCCAACCAGTGGCGTAGCTAGGTGGAGAAGAGCCCCAGTCCAAAGAGAAATAAATCGCAATCCCCAAATACTATATTTCTTCAGCAACTTCACAACATTAATTATTTGCAAATTATTGTTATAAATGCTCATATAAAATTTTGAAAAAATAAAATTATTGCGAGCAAGCTCGGATTTTACTAGCTTCAAGAGCAGCCTCCCCCTATTTCCAAACCCCAGGGGGCCCTCTCAGATGCAGGGCACCACTCTGCCCTATGATAGCTACGCCACTGGTTCCAACATTTGATCCAAAGTTGAAAGTTGGTCGAGAACCTATACCTGTGAAAATATACCTTTAAACAAAAAGTGAGGGCTTACTTGCTGCAAAGACAACTAAATGAGAGTACGCCTTTATAACTAGGGTCAGGATAAAACGTATTCATGTATGTTAATATATGTATATTTATAATGTATATGTATGTTTGTGGTGTGTTTATTATTTTTGATTACTAATTTTTTTTTATCCCGTTAAGCTTCTTTCCTCTTTATGTGCTCTGATATTGTGTGGATATCTTTTATATTTTTTATGTTTTCTTTTCTTCTGTAGATATTTTTTATAGTTTTAATTACCGTTTGTTTTTTAATTACTTTTTGGTTTTTGTTAATATTTAACTAGCGTTTTAACATCCGTGAAGTGACTAGGCCACGGCTGAAAAACAGCGTGGTGAGTTTGCCAAAACCTCACCACACCATGCTGAGTCCAGTGGCCTTTTCATCAGAAGTGTATTTATATTTAATGTTTTTATTTTATACTTTACTATGTACTTTCTGATGAATAAACGTATTCTATTCTATTCTATTCTAAAATTTGAATAGTAACATCCATCAGAGCATTAGAGCAGAGCCACTAAGGTTATTTATGCTGTTTAGCTTCAACTGAAAGGCCTCAAGTAATCATTATAATATTATACGTATATGTTACAGTTAAAACCCGTTTTTAGTTATAACTAGTTTTCACTAAATGACTTTGTTTAAACTAATACTGCGCGTTTCGGTCTCAGTCTATGGATTTCCGAATGCTCGAAGTTAAAATTAGGTCGACAGCGCATCATTGACTAGTGTTCACCTACCATCAAGTGAACCTCATGCTCGTCTGTCGATGTCTATACTAATATCGACAGAGGAAGGATTTGTTTGTTTATTACGATTTAACTCAAAAACTTCTCGACCGATTTTTTTGTGTATAGTCATTGCATCGCCGAAATGCATAATATGCATTTTATGGCCTTTCTATCTGTTTCATATGGGAGTGGCTGAAAACCAGTACAATGTTTATCAGCAAAAGCTGAGTCGCCACCTTTTTGAGCTGCCACACAACTGTGTCGTTGTTATGTGTTAATTGTGTGAATGTGTTATGTACTAATTTAACATTTTTATGTAATACTAGCGATCCGCCCCGGCTTCACACGGGTGCAATGTTGATGTACTATACAAAAAAAATATCCTATGTTACTCACTGATAATGTCGCTTTATATTGAATTTTAATCGGTCGAGTAGTTTTTGAGTTAAATCGAAACAAACAAACAATGCTTCCTCTTTATAATATTAGTATAGTATGTTAAGAATAGTGTGCGTGGAAGTTATAATAAAAATACTATATTTGATAAATTTCATGATGATTCGATATACCAAAGTAAGTTATTTAAAACATTGAAAATCCGTTATAGGTCTGAACGTAATTATGGCCACGGTTGTGGTACAGCTTGCATATTTGAAGGTCACTCACCTTTATACTTACACAAACTCGTTTCGACATCTCCGTATAAATTATATGACAAATTGTTTTTACGTTGATTAATAATGAAACAGTTCCACTCCAAATCTGGGGGCACGGCAGTGCCCCCGCCAAGTCGAGCAAAAAGCGGCACGGCCGTACTATCCTTTTCTCGAAGTAGTTCGGGCCATTTTCGACCCCCTATAACTTCGTTGTGGATAAAACTAGAATCCTGAATTTTCAGTCACTAAGCAGGCATTGTATAAACTCGGTATATTTCAAATATCATTCTGTTTGAACCAGTAGTTTAAGAATTATAACTAGTCAAAGTTTGATAATTTGTCACTCACTCACTCACTCACTGACTGACCGATCATCAAAACTCTAAGGCACTTCTAGCAGACATAGAAACTTGAAATTTAGAATACAATTAGTGTTTAGTCTATAAATCAAGGAAAAACTACAATATTTTGAAATTTCGGTCCAGTTTTCTAGATATACAATTTTTTTTTGTATTTCTGTATGTAATGAATAACTTAAAAACTACTGGACCGATTTTAAAAATTCTTTTACCGTTAGAAAGTACATTATCACTGAGTAACTTAGGGTATTTATTACTAGAAAAAAATAGAGATCCTTAGAAATCCCTACTAAAAACAACCCAAGGTGTAAAAAAATTAGCCATAAAATGTCTTTCATCGCATGTGCTGCGGAATGTATTTATGCTAGAACAAAAAAACGTTCCACAATATTATAGAACATATCAAAATCTACAAAAAATTTCACGAGACCATATGTCCAACTATTGTAGTTATGTCACTATAACTACTTTTTTACATTAAAAAGTTAATAAAAATTCCGATCAAAATCAGACTGTTATCCATAGCTTTATATTAATTCTTATCCAAATAAACTAAGAAAAGGAATATCTACAAAAAGAAATGAGATGCCATCAAAAACATAAATTGTAAAAAAAGCCAAGTCTTGCAACTCAGTTCTCTCGTAAAAAGTTGTGAGATCCATATAATACCAAGTCGGTCAATTTATTCAGTCTCTACTGAAGGATCCTTCTGTCTTAAGTTATTACGTAATTAGGTAACCTAACAACATCTTATAGTGATCATATCAATACCAATATTAAAAAGCTTTGATGTTTAAAATAAAAAGGTTGACTTGGCAATCGCACTAAACTATCTAATTTAATATAATATGTGTTACTTGTGATACACATTGTGTTTTTAATAAAATTAAAAAGATACATTGTGTTTTCATGCGATAGCCGAGTCAATCTATTTATTTAAAACATGAAAGATTTTTAATATTGGTATTGATATGATCACTATAAGATGTTGTTAGGTTAGCTAATTACGTAATAACTTAAGACAGAAGGATCCTTCAGTAGAGACTGAATAAATTGACCGACTTGGTATTATATGGATCTCACAACTTTTTACGAGAGAACTGAGTTGCAAGACTTGGCTTTTTTTACAATTTATGTTTTTGATGGCATACTGTTTTTCCAATAACATTTTATTTTACTATCCAAAATTGCATATTGCAGTTCCTACAAGGCTTTAAGATTTTCTTTTTAGGGTAAATGCCTATTTGTTCGATTAAGAATATTCTATTTAACATACGAAAAGAGAGATTTTCATAAACATTGTAAACAAAGATACTAATCAATACAATGGCCGTGTTTTGAAATTCGAAAACGAAACATTACTCGCGATTTTTATTTCTATTTTTAAATTATTTTTAAATATTGATTTTTTTTCATTTCTCGTTTGACATCTTCTATTATAAACTGTTCTTTTTATTTTTTTGGTATTTAATTTTATAATTATTATATGTAATATGAGTGAATACTGCTAAAATGAAAGGCTTGTTTTTAATTAATTACTCACAAATAGGTACATATTTTTAACAAATTAATATAATTAATAGATATATTCTCTATTACAATTAAAGTGTTTTAAAATTTATATTTTAAAAATAGCTGAATATAATGTAGGAAGGGCTAAGTACTGTTGTTATTAAAATTAGGTTTATTTATTTAAAAAAAAAGGTTGAATTCGTTTCTAAAATGTTGAAATTAAGAAATTTGGATTCTACGTTTTAGACAATTTGTATACAGATGCTATTTTAATAATAATAAAGATTTTAGGAACAAGAAAATTGAGTAAAATCTAAATTATTTTAAATTCAAGTTAAGTGCGATTTTCATATGTTTGTGATGTTACTTGGAAATTACACATGTAGTAAGTATTGTAAATTATTTTGATGTAGCTTTGTTGCAGTATCTAGAAGGTATATACCTAACATTTCTATTGATCGTGGGTTCGAAGGCCGCTGAGATGTCACTTTCTATAATCATGTTTTTTCTTACCTATACTAAATAATTCAAGCATATAAGGTACGTAAGGAATATCGAAATTTCATCATAGATGAAATAGTGCAGTCTATACATTACTGAAGACATAGAATAATTATAGGTCAGACCTATAATTATCACCTATCCTCAAGTAACCTTCTTGTGTTAATAAGTACGTATATAAAAAAGCTCGCATACCCATATATTCGCATCGCATACTCAAGATCATTGGAAAATAAAAATTATTATTTTATTTTCTTTACATTGTCCACTGCGCTATATTATTATTTATAAGCTTGTTTTCCATTTACAAATAAAAAAGTAATTTATTTATTGTTATTTTCTTCAAATTGAAACAAAATTTGAAACCGCCTAATGCTCTAGCTCGGGTATTCAAAAAACACGTTTTGCTAACCTAGAAGACTCGCGAAAACAAATCATTTCAAAGCTTATCAAAGCTCACACAACTGACGCCAAAAATATTCAGTCTCAGCGAAAAATTTAATCTCAATGGAATGAACGGACTCTTTCTCGGAAGCCCCGAGGCCAGGGGACGGAATAACAATTTCAACTTAATCTCAAGTAATAAAAGCTTAAAATTCATCACAGGTAGTAATATGTACTCCCTTCCTTTGTTTCGAACCAGATTTGTTGCAAAAAGATCTTGGATCTTACGAAAATAGATACGATAGTTAAAGGAATTTCTTTGCGATTGATTCGTTATAAAAAGTAAATTCTTTAATCTCTCGATGGTCATGCTCTCAGGCATGGTGTGCACTACATTCTGTTTTTACTTATCATTTTCTTCTTTAAAGGCAAGGTTTTTAAATTTCACAAAAATGGATACACAGTAGATTTTCTTGAAAATACAAAAACTTAAATAATTTTATAGGTAAAACACAAATATTATGTTCTATTGATTTTTTACACGCTGCTCTTTTATTATTCTTTTACTCTAGTCAAAATATGTACTGTGTTTTTTCTATACTATAAAATTTAATTTGATTAAAACTAGCCCAAACTTAACAAAACTTGTATATTGGACCCCCCAGTACATATTATATTACTGCATTATAGTTAGAGAATACAATGTGATGATAAATATTAACAATTTACTATAAAACGTGTATAATTTTTAATTACTTAAAAATTTTAAAATATTGTACTGAAATTCGAAAAATCCGGGTAATCCGGATTCGTATAGGACTATAATCTTAGAAAGCGAATTTGAGAAAAATCCGGATCTTGCAATCCCTAAATAGTAGGAGTTTGCTTTGCAGCTCTTCAAATACGTACGTACGCATGCGCATGTATGATAATTTTTGATATAGTACTAGATCAGTTTTTAGAGCTTTTGTCCCGGGAAGAATCATTGAATAGATAACTTGGGTCGGACATTACACATAACCTAGTGAAACATATACAAAGATTTTGTAAGGGTTCTAATTCTAAATAACATCACTAAGGAATAATAGGGATCGGTGTACTTGAGTCATAGATCGTGACTTGAGTTCCTATAGCTAAAAATAGTCTGGAAGTTATTATACCGATAACCTCATAACACTTATTAATTTCGTGATAGCGAACATTTTCTTGAGGGCAATAAAATATAATAACTATAACTTGCCAATATATCTTCTAATTTATAAAATTTCCATGTCACAATGTTAGTTACCGTACTCCTCCGAAACGGCTTTACCGATTTTTACCAAATTTTATATGCGTATTCAGTAGGTCTGAGAATCGGCTACTATCTATTTTTCATATCCCTAAGTGATAAGGGTTGTTCACCCTTAATTTTTTTTTTTAATTTTTGGACGAAATCTTTTGTTTTTATTTTTTTATAATGTGGCATTAAAAAATACATACAACCCTAAATTTTTTATCACCAACCCCTGCTTTCTTTTTGTCAAAAAATCTAGACCCGTGCATAGCCGGGGCGGGTCGCTAGTTTTAAAATAATAATGGGCCTTAGAACCGCGGACTTTTCTCCGAAATTCCCTTAATTCTATAACAATAGTTTTGTACGTAGACCGCGTGCCGCTTAAAAAAATTTGCAAAGATTCCTTTAAATTAGCCTACCTGAGTATTGTAATCTATGCATTGTTCAAAATTTTAAGTAAATTTTAAAGTTTCAGAAAACGCCGCCAATATTTCAATTGTTCTATTCAAAATAATTCAAAAAGGTTCTTATAAATAGTTTGTATATGTACATATTTTTTATTTATTGATATTGCGTACTAAATAACAAACTGTGAGGAGATAATATGTTGGTTGTGTATTTCTATTGACGAGTGAGTTCATTTGTTTGTTCGTCTTTCACGCAAGAATGAAGCAATTGGTTATGTTTTTAATATTGTCTTTTATTAACGCGAGTATCACACATTTAAATAAAATACTGTATACCACCTGTCCAGACAACTGTCATCTTTCTGTCTCCCCGCGACCACGGTGTAAAGCATCCGAAACGTCGGGATAATTAATTTAAACAATATAAATAATAAATCGCGTTTTAATCCGGTATACAGTATTTTATTTAAATGGTTATGTTTTTGCCAAAAATCGCTCCACACCTGACACCACAATTTAGAAGTGGATTGTTGATGGTTTTTGTGTTAACGAAATGAAACTGTTAATAATTAAAAACTGATAACCTGTTAAAAAGGCAGCTAATTTTACTAAGCTGCTTCGGATGATGTTAGCGACTACGCATTGAATGTTCGTTCGAAAATCATTAAATGAAACATTTAACATATTTAAAGGCTTTTGCGTTAAACGAAAAGCAGCTAATTCGTTAACATTAGAAAAGCGGTTAAAAAAGCTTCTTGTTGAATTTAGTGCCACTCCTACACCACATTAGTATCAAACTTAGCGAAGCCGTGCGAAGCCGTGCGAGCCGCTATTGTGCTATAATTAGTTAAGATCTAGCATATTGTTTTTTTTGTAAAAAATCATTAGTATATTGTTGATCGAAGTTGTACCTAAATAAAGTGAAATTAATTTTCGAATTTCTGTCCAAAGACAAGGAGTAACCACAAATATTGAACGATGCGATTTTTTTTGCAGTTATTGAAGGCACTGCCAGAATGGACATGAGGTACTGCGCCGTGCGCCAACACATTATGAATGTGTGAGCTGACTCACCCTGCGCAGTGAAGCGTGTCGACAGTGGCGGATTTACCAGCAGGCTGAGTAGGCTTCAGCCTAGGGCGGCAGATTTTAGGGGCGGCAAATTTGAGGACCTACTTATAGAAATCGAGTCTTACTTTTCTTACTTTTAAGATAGTCTCCTATACCTTACCGAGAATAGTCTAAAAGTAACACTGACTGAGAGAAGTGGACCTACAAGACAATTCCAATCATTGTATTTTAGAAAATTTAGGAACTTACATTTATAGAGGCTAGGGCGGCAAAATTTTAATAGCCTATACGCCAAAAATATGTAAATCCGCCACTGCGTGTCGACGTAATTGCGCGGCGCAGCGCAGTGTTATCCATGTCTAGGTTCCTCACGACAGGGCTACGGAGACGTCAGGAGATGGGCGTACCTTCTTCTGCGTGATACCTCAGCCACAGAACATCAGTTAATTATGTCGACCTTTTCTTTACTTCGGGCATTCAGAATCCTTGAACAGAAACCGACTTTTTTTCCATCTATGAACGGTGGTTCGTTACCCGGTCTGAATTTCGATATTCCTCCCACCCGTTTAATACCTGAAGTGACCATAGGGAAGACATGTTTACAGAAAATTAAAAACATGTCCTGTACGGGCTTTTGAACCCGCGATCCATCGGAATGCAAGCTAGATTCTACCCAAAGCGCCAAAGAGCCAGTCAATAAAATATATTGTATTAAATAATTGGTCTCAAAAATCTTTGGAACTTGGATATTTTCTTAACGATAATTTTAATGAGTTTGTTTTATAGGTTTTCTATTACACGGGACGAAGTTAAAATGGTTGGCGAGTTTTAATGAGACTCTGTGTATTTGAAGTATTCCCTGATTTATATATTACCCAATTAAATACTTTATAGCGGTAACAATATTATAAATGATAGATATATATTTTTTATGTTAGATATCGACAGACGAGCATAAGGTTCACTTGATGGTAGGTGATACCCCAGACACAGAATATCAGTCAATGATGCGCTGTCGACCGAATTTTTAATCGTTCAACGCCCGAAATTACCATACATGTCGTCGCGATGGGATTCGAACCCATGGCCCATCGATGGTCACCGCAGGTGTTCTACCGAACCAACGCGACGAGCCCTTCAAATTATATTTTTGCCATTATTATTATTATCGTATTATTAATTAGAGTAAATATCTACTTAGTTATTAAACTTTAGTATGAACTGTTCCTTATCGAAACTGTACTTTCTATACTAATATTAAAAAAGAGGAAATATTTCTTAGTTTGTTTGTTACGATTTAACTCAAAAACTACCGGATCGATTTTAAAATATTTCACCAATAGAAAGCTATATTATCAGCGAGTACGTAACATAGACTTTATGTATAGTAGATCTACATTGCACCCGTGCGAAGCCGGGGCTGATCGCTTGTATTACATAAACGAAGACTACGCATAAATGTCCACCGATATCGCCAGAACAACAGACCAAACATCCTGGGTTGAGTCAGCACTTTCAGCACATCTCAGTTACATTGTAGTCTTAACTATGTTTCGAAATTCCAAGTATTATAGCCAGTACATTTTTGATGGCCTCATTGGTGCGATATTAGCTTACATCTATCAGATGCGGATTCGATTTCCCGCCCGAGTCTGACATGTACAATAAACCAATTTTCTTAGTATGACTACTCTGCTTAAATTTTTTTATTAGGCTAGAATGATATTTTATTACCAACGAGCTTAAATTAAGATTTAAATTGATTCAGTGGTTTAGTATTATTAACTGCTAGCAACACGCCCAAGCTTCGCACGGGTTGAATGTGGATGTACTATACACAAAAACGGCATTCTATCGGTGAAAGAATTTTTAAAATCGGTTCAGTAGTTTTTGATTTAAATCGTAACAAACAAACAAATCTTTCCACTTTATAATATTAGTATAATAATATATAGAATATAGATAACGAATACACTATTAAACCAATTTCAATAACGTCTGATAACACAAAAAAGAATTCTGACCATTCGCTTCGGCCTTAGTAAGAGTATAGGCAATTAATTTAGTTAATTTACTAACTTAAAAAAAAAACTATTTTACGCCAGAGGCATTTCAAAGAAAAATTGTGATAACTTTTTAATAATTTACCTAAGATAATTAACAAGTTATAACAATTTCTCTTTAAACTGTATATTGCATAAAATATTATTTTTAAATATTAAAATATGTTGGTTTTGAATTGAGCTTACTATCGATAAAGTATGCACAACATTAGAAAAACGTAAATCACAAAACCGCTGCGCCCCGACAATAAATTGAAAAAAAAAAACTGATTCCGCTACTCTTGACATTTGTTAAACTTCTGTTATATAAAACTACAGTAAAATGCCTATATTTGATTAAAAGAAAGAAATAAAAGAAAATCATATTAGAGATAAGATTTTTTCTAGACTTTTTTAATGATAAGATTTGATATAGGCCGATATAGTAAAAGTTATTTTGATAATGGCAACCCAGTCCTAAATGCCTTCCAATAGCCCTAAAAATAAAATCCATCTTAATATGTCATAAAAATATTATGTCGAAATGCCTAAGGGTTGAAAGAGGGTTAAAAATAAATTGTGAGATCGATTAGATCTCGATGGCCGCGTCTCACGACAGACATACGATTAACCTGTCAGCTGCAACTGTTGTTTTTAAGTTATTTTTCCTCAACAAATTAGGGCCGAGCGTTTGTCGTGCGATATTTCACACAGAGTACGCCGACCATTTTTTTTTTTAATAATTTGCTGTTAAAGACATTGCTGTCATAGAGTTCACATAAATTGTCTATGGTGGCATACAATTATTTCCTAGATTTTGAAAAAAATATTAAACAATTACAGATTCAAAAAAGGGCCAGTTTATAGTAAGTTAACACAAATAAAAATGAAATAGTAACGCAATTTAAATGCCACTAATGTTATCAAGATTTTACAGATAAACATTTAACAATAATAAATTTAAATACGCAATAGCAGGAATCAATTGGAAGGCCATTAAAATCAACCCTTTTTATTCAAAAGCTTGTTCCATTAAGTCGTAAATAGATACCTTAATGTACTTTATTTCAATTATTTACTTAATAATAGACAAATAAATGTTTCTAAAGCTCAATATTGTTGATTGGATGTAGAACTCGGGACGTTGGATAAGCAGATGTCCGAACAGCTGCGCGCGTGCTAACGTGCCCACCTTTCCCGCCTTTTTGCTCTTTGTTCAAACGTCAAAGATTGATTCGTTCGGAAATTCGCATCTGTACATTTTCTTATTTATTTACCTGGACAAACGTTTATTGTTAATTATGTTTCAGTAAGCAAATAATTGTTTTGCGGCTCGTTTATCAATGTATTTTTTGCTTATTGTGATACTAAAATTTATTGAAATAATTTGCAATGGAAAGAAGACGGTAACCCTTGTATCGCTGACACATTCATAAACAAATTATAATGTAATTATTGCACTGCGGGAACCAAAACACAACACGTAACTTTACTCCGAGTCTTTATTATGATTTTAAGACTAGCCTACATACTGAATCAATAAGTACCAGATATTGTCAAACAAGCGTGATATTTTATGGTAGGTGACACAGCCCACTGGACACGAATGCTCTGCCAATCTTTTTTTTTTAAAGGGGTCCAAAGCCATGCGACTCCTTAATATTACTTGGGTAACTACATACCAGTCGTAAAGATTGGTAGAAAAAAATTTGGAGCACTTTTGAGTTGCATCCCTGGTTCGGCATATTTACCAAAAATTTAAAACAATATTTGCCGCTGTTGAAATTTTTCGAGTGATTCTTTTCTAGTCCCTCTTTACGTATGCAAAAGCTGCGTAATTAAATCAAAGTACTGTCGGAAGAACAGCCAAATTCAATACTTCTATTTCATTCATGACAAAAAATTAATGTGTTTTTCTTATATTGAATCATCTTCAACATTGATAAGTAAGTTACAAACAAATGATAGATAACAAAAACAATTTCTTTATCTAAATATTTTTTTCGAAATATTTGTATCGAAACGCATTCATTATCTGCATTTCACGGATTTTCCTTATATAATAATATTTAGTTAGATAATTTAAAAAGAAGAAGACACTAACTCATATTTATTATATTTTATCAATATAAAAGATCTATTTTTCAATAAATAGAAGTAATTATCGTCAGAGAAAATTTATTTTAACATTTAGTTTTAATGCCACACGTCAAAATTGAAATATGTTAAACCATTTATCATTATCAAATAGGAAACTGAATAATTAACCTTAAATATAACTGTATCATAGATATACATCTAGAATCTTAATAGAGGTATTATATGTAAAAAAGGACATAGGGCTTTTTTTAATGTCAGATATCGACAGACAAAGCATGAGGTTCACTTGCTGGTAGCTGATACCTCAGCCACAGAACATCAGTCAATGATGCGCTGTCGATATGCACTTCACGGTTTTTCCTTCTATGAACAGTGGTTCATGAACAGTGGTTCGTTACCCGGCATAAATTTCGATATTCCCCCACCCGTTTAATGCCCGAAGTGACCAGACGTGGGGAAGAAATGCTTATAGAAAATTAAGAACATGTCCTCACGGTGGAATCGAACCCGCGACCCATCGGAGCGCAAGGTGTTACTGTATGTGAATTACTGTATCATGCCTAGTGGGGCATGGGGTAAACCAATTTGCCCCATCAGCCCGATTTTTTTTCGTATATGGCCCAACCTCCTAGTAAAGTTATCGCGACACAAATCTATTTAAGAAGCCGTTAGACGTGTTTCGTTTGCGTTCAAATATTCAATGAGAAGGGTTTGCTTGAGGCTTCTCTGACGTGGAAAAATTTAGACGTATTCTCGTGATAAAAAGTATGATATATACCATATATGCTGAGGTTCAAGCTGAAAACTTTAATTTTATTAAAATCAGTTTCATAGTAACCGTGAAAATGTAAGACACCTTGGCATTTATTATTTTAGTTGTCTCTAATGAAAAAAAATAAAAAAGACAAATACAATATTTATTTACTGCCACAAAAGCATTTAGCATCAATGACAGAAGAAGAGCCCAGGGTCTCACTTTTTACACAAAGTCCAAGGATTCGCGAAGATTTGTCACCCGGGGCACCTCGCAAGTGTTGAAACCGCTACTGTATTTGACACTGTGTAATAAATTAAATAAAATTAATTAACTTGGGACAATATTAAATTGGGACTGGAATTTCTTGGAATAAAAAACCTATTTTTTTTTCTAGGTATCGAGCTTTCTCCATAACAGATTTTATCAAAATCGGTTCAGTGATTTATTTGTGAAAATATAGACTAGCGATCCCCCCTGGCTTCGTACGGGTCTAATGTAGATGTACTATACACAAAAAATTGGTCGAGTAGTTTTTGAGTTAAATCGTAACAAACAAACATACAAATCTTTCCTTTTTTAATATTAGTGTGTATATGAAAGAATGGAATATTGTATACAAATTCGTGTGACTCTACAGTGGGCCTAGCACGAATAACTTGCGAAAAAGTATTCGTATCGTTGAGCTGTCATTTGTATGAAATTTCAAATAATTTCTCATACAATTCGAATACTTTCTCGATAGTAGTACGTGCTAGGCCCCATAAAATACAATATTAAAAAGATTAGGAAATTATGAAGATTCTTGCCAGTTCTTTGCGAAGAGGCGACCGGCTTTTATGTCTGATCTTTGCCACTAATATTAATAAACGCTACTAATTACAACAAAGTATATGCTTTTTAACTGTATAGTTTTTAACTACGCTAAAATATTTTATTAATATTATTACGTTTCAAATAATGTATGGAATTTGAAAGTGCATGGGTATAAGGCAAGAGGAAGGGCAAAGATGGATTGATTGTGTGAAGAACGATGTGTTTGAGGGGTTGAGTATATTGACAGTAGGGATGTTACGGAAGTGGTTTTACCGGAACCGAATTCGGAATCGGAGTTTTTAAATTTGGTTTATCGGAACCGAAATCGGAATTGGAGGTAGACAAAAGAGAGATGTGTAATAAAATAAAATTACAAACATTATTCATCAGTTTCATGCATATCAGTTCAAAAAAGTAAACATCTTCCTGGGTGTGATATATAAAAATAAACTAATTTTCTTAAATTTTAAACAGAAGTTAATTAAATCAAATGGCCCTGACCGCGGCTACCGCCGCCGATGTGCTTCGACCTCCGATTATAATCTCCGATTCCAATTTATCGGAACCGAAATCGGAATCGGAGGTGCAAAATCAATCGGAAGTTCCGACTTTTCGGAACCGAAATCTAAGCTCCGTAACATCCCTGATTGACAGTGTCGTAGCTAGGTGGACAAGGGCCCTGGTGCATAGAGAAAAAATCGTAATCCCCCGGCTAAATTGCTTCAACAGCCGCACAGTTGCAAATTACTACTAATCAACGAAACTTGGAGCATCTGTTTCTCTTTCAAAGCCCAGGGGCCCCTCTCAGCACGAGGCCCTTTGCAACACTTTGCTCTATGATAGCTACGCCACTGTATATGGAGTGAAAGTAGTGAATGGAAAAGAGTCTGCTACACCGACCCCAAATAAAAAGGGGAACAGGGTAAGAAGAGGAAGAAACGATTACATATAATACTTTATTTTAATTAATACATTTTTTATTTAATATTATACTAGCTATCCGCCTCTGCATCGCATGAGTGCAATGTAGATGGTCGAGTAGTTTTTGAGTTAAATCGTAACAAACAAACAAATATTTCCTCTTTATAATATTATAGTATAGATTATATAAACGGATAATTTAATTTTCGTATCCTTGCATAGCACAGCTCTGGTCCAAAAAGGCTAGGTATCGATTTGTTCAAAAAGCCAGAGATGTATGTGAGGAACTCGAGTGATGGTGTACGAGGGATGTACGCCGTCATAAGGAAAAAGGTCGTATGTAAAATTCGAATAGGAAAAAAGTACTTGTATCATGTATGTACTGTCCTTCGTCAGTTACGCATCCTCGCAAGGCTGGATTTAGAGGCCACAAAGGAGCGGAAGCCCCAAATTATTTTCCAAATAAAAAGAACATTTTTTAAATATTTCTTTAATATTTATTAAAGAACAATATAATCATGCTTGTAGAAAGTACATTAGGTAGAGGTAAAGCAGCGAAAAACATTATTATAGGAAAAGTTGTTTACAAGTGTTTACTCGTCGGAATTTGAAAGATTGTTTTTCCGAAGTCTCTTTTATGGAGGCCCCGGGGCTGTCCTAGTCCTGTGGAGGGGATTTGGAGCCCTGGATCCTGCCCTAAATCCGGCCTTTTCCTCTTTTTTATCGAGGGGAAATGCAGTTTACGCACCCGCTGCGTCAGGGAGTGCAAGGACGCAGGGAGTGTGGGACTCACCCTACCAATCTGCCTGTATGAGCCCTCTGCTCCAGGCAGCTGGGTCACTGGGCTAGCTACCCACTAAAACCCCTCTCCCCTCAATCCGCGATAATGGGGCCCACGGAATAGCGGAAGCATACTACCGCGAGCCCCGGCGGTCAATTCCCTTCCTCGTCCCGCTTGTGCATCCTTCCCATGCTCAACATGGGAGGAGTCCGCGGAACGCACCACTCGCCGGTCTTGAAGACCGGCCAACCCCCGTGCAGCACCACTGCGACTCCGGCGCCACCTCTAGCGCATGGCACTCCTTCGCGTATACCTCACGCAGAAGGAAGCCACGAAGCCGCTCTCTTCTCGGGCCGTTTTCAGCCTTAGACCAAAAGTACGCCCAAAACCTTCCACCAGACTTGGAGGCCGGTCATCCTACGTGCCGAAGTACCACTGAGCCCCGAAGGGCTCCCCTAAAAGACGCCAAGCGCCCTGCCACTTCCGACGTCCCCTCTTAGGAAAGGGGGGCACTGGAAGCGGCCCTACTCGGTCCAGTTAGCTTCACCAGGGTTTTGGCTTGCACCCCGGCTACTAAGCCCCCCCGCCGCCCTAAATCCGGCCTTGTATCATCCCTGCCTAAGTACCTCGCACATCCGTAGATTCTAAATAACTACTTAATGCTAACGCCCAGTAGGCCTATTACGAAAAACGAACGCAACGAACGGATCGAAACGAAAGAACAAACAACTTCGTATTTTAACTTATTAAGAAAACATTTTTAATTCTATTTACGATTATTCTTACTATCATAGTAATGTCAAACGAAAGACATAATGTCTTATTGCGAAAGACGTGTCGATCATCGGATTCATAATAGTAAAATGTACGATCCGTCAGCCGAAACTTCGTATTTTGTTTTGGTAATAGGCCTCCAGGTGTTGAATTTGCCTCGCCAATGATTTTTTTCTTTTGCACTCACAAGATGCAAAAACTCTGTTGTTGACGCATTGCGCATTTCCGATGGGTCGCGGACTTCAATACCGCCGGTTTTTATGTAGATATAATATTCTGTATAAACATGTTTTCCCTAAGTCTAGTTACTTCAAGCATTAAGCGGATATTGAAATTCCGACCGGCTAATGAACCACAGGAATAACCGTGTAGTACATATTGCGTATTTCGGTTAATAATCTATAGATATACTCAAAAAAATATCGCAGAACAGCGCATTGATAGCTGATGTCCTACGGCTGTATTGACTAACTTAGGATCTATCTATCGAAAAACACTAACGCCAAAAACATTTTCATATAAAGTAACACCAAGATGAGTAGATACATATTGTTGCATTATAAAAAAGTTATCAGATCTTATGGAAAGTTAAGCTTCCTAGCTCTACACGCCCTAACCTAATATCTCTCTCATCATCCGGCCTAGCATGACCGCCGAGATATTATGTCGCGGACGACAGAAGACAAACTAAAATGTAAGATACCTCGATATATTATATCTCGACATCGACAATTTTTATAGAAAAGATATCTCGGTCGACAAATATATCTATTTTTGATATTAAAAATCGAGTTTTAAGTGTAATTGTCATGTTAGACCCGGAAGATATAAAGAGATAATCGATTAAAACACGAGAAAACGGTCGACAAAATTTTGTCGCGGTTGTCATGCTAGGCCGGTATACATAGCGTATATTGTTCTTCGTGAATCCTAGTCTTAAATTCTCTACAAACCCTACCATACCATATCTTAGTCAAAATGTGTGGCTTGACCGTTTTATTACTTGCTATTCTTTTTGGTATTCATCAAATAAGCCTCACACTCGTCGATATTAGACATAAATAAAACATTGTTATTCACTAATATAAGCATTATACTTTTTAATGGAGGAAGAAAAGTGTGATCATTCCTACATCAATTCAGCTAAAACGCGACCAGGCGGCATGATTCAGAGTCCAAGGTGATATTATAATAATTAATGCGATCATTTCTTTGCTGATTTGATGACTATGGAAGGAGTTCAAGGAATTTGACTGTTTACAGATTACCTTTGTTTACAAAAGAAAATGTACAAAAATAAATGGAAAATAAAATTGGAAGCTGTTAAGCAATACAGTGTCAACCCACAAAATTATAAAAATGTAACTTTTGATACCAATCGCTTCCTTATGAGCTAGAGTAGGGAGAGAGGGGCTAGTTGTAACATTTTTTCCTTCTTTCGATGTAGTGACTAAACTATTGAGTATTTTCATTTAAAAGTGCTTTTAAAAGAGTAATCATATATTTCAAAATATGTTCCCAAAATAATTTTTCCTGAATCTATAATCAATTTATATTTATAGCACTTCTTGTGGAAAAAGTCGCTTGTTACAACTTACCCCGTTTTTGGGGCAAGTTGTAACTAGCACGGGGCAAGTAGTAACGTCATATTAAAACAACAGGTTACATTATTTAAGGCTTGTATTATAAAAATAACAACAAATAATAAGAAAATGGTATTTCTTATGAACTAATGATGTAAATACTTATCTTTTTCTTTAACAACGATAGTTATATTTTGCCTTGTATAGTATATACTTAGGTTAATTAAACTTATTAATAAACTTAATTATTAGTGAAAACTAATTTCATAAATTGCATTTATAATCCACATAAAACTATTTTTTTATAACAATTCTTTATATTTTTGTATTTACTAAACTATGGCAAGCTACTTGAGCTTCAAAAAATAAAAACATCTAACATTATTTTTGGTCAAAAGTTTAAAGAAATTATCTCAATCAAATTGTTTGATTCCCTAACATTCGCTGCTGTTAAGCAGTAAATAGTTATATTTTATACATCTTACTATATCACAATAAACATTGCAATAAGTAAAGCTTACTTCGTAAAATAGTAGGAAAAAATTTAACGCAATTACTTATTTCAGTCTTTATCAAATTCACAATTAATACAAATGTACGAAATAGGATCACCTCTTACACATTTAACGTGTGACCACAGTTTACAGATCTTACAATCGACCCAATCTTCTTTGTCTTATATGGTTATACTTTCTTCTCCGAAAATCAAACACAACTAACTAATTTTCTTCTTCAGAATCTGAGTCTTCATTGAAATCTTTTTTCTTCACTTTATCAATCTTGGTCTTTTCAGGTCTATTCGACTTTGCTTTACTTTTGCCCTTTCCCGTATCTTTGTTTTTTGCTTTACCTTCTTGTTTCTGTTTTTTAATCAAATTCTTTCTCTGGAGTTTCAGTCAAAATAGCTGACCCTTTGAATTTTGATCTTTGAAAGTGAAATACCGGTATTTTGGATACCTGAAGGGCCTGGGACGGGTTCAGTGTGTATTTTGTGGGTATAACCAACAGTAATTGTTCTTCTTTTTAATGTATCTGACCAATGATACGTGACACAGCTCAAACAATGCAGCAGCCTCACGATTTTTTAATACTATTATTTATACTTCTATAGAATATATAGAAGCTATTGTTAATACTTCTTTTACAGCTTGTTCATAGACCTCTTGAGACTTTGACGCCCGTTCTGACTACCTTTTATAATCCCGCATCTTAAAATATAACGATTAACTTAACAAATAACATACAAACCTGGAAAAGTAAGAGCGAATGCAAAATGTGCAGCCTTAGCGCCTGTTACAACTTGCCCCACAATTTTGTTACAACTAGCCCCAACCGAAATTATGAACAATTATATTTATTAAAAAAAATATGATTGGCTCGGGTTATGCGAAAGTACTATCATACGATAGTTTAATAAATGCGTAACAAAAATTAATAGAAACATTTTTCAATTAGATTCAGTATGATCTTGTAATCAAATTTTACGAACTCATATTTTTTATGTTTCGTGCCAAAAAACAGTACTCCTGCTGAAAACCGGTCACTAAGCCTTTCCGCACTATATTGGCTGCATTTATGTCGTAGGTCCTATCTTAAAGAGCACGTTGAGTTCAAAATCGGAACAAAATATTTGAAACCGGCTAAGTTATTAAGCTGTTACTACTTACCTCTGTTACAACAAGCCCCTGTCTCCCCTACATATTTCAAAAGAGATATGTATCATTTGAATCGTTTTAATAGCAAAAATATTGAAAAAACTAGCGAGCACGAAAACCTAAAATGTTTAAAATATTTAATAATAATGCATTAAATTCAATTACTTTGATTGCTACCAAGAAAAATGACATATATTTAGTCTAATAATAATAATTACAAAAAAATCTATGATTTCAGTTATTTTTTAAAAGAAATTTTATAAAACCTGATTAAAATTTCCAACTCAATTTTCTCAAAATGGCAAACATGTGGGTTGACACTGTATTGTTTAACAGCGTCCAATTATGACTAAATAGTCTATTAAGAAATTGGTTTAGCGTCAGAAGTTTATGCGGCCATAAGGCCTAAAAATATTTATATTTTTGTGAATATAATATGTTTGAGATGTGTGACTGCTGATATGGCGAGTGAAAGAATGAAATGGAAAAAGAGAACATTCTGCGCCGACCTCAAATAAAAAGAGAACAAGGCAGGAAGAGACAGAGAATCAATTTGTCGGGCTCGCTGGCGCTTTCGTTAGAACACCTACTGTACGCACCGATGGGTCGTGGGTTTGAATCCCAGCGTGACGATATTTTTATAATTTTCTGTAAGCATGTCTTCCCCACGTCTGGTAACTACGAGCATTGATCGGGTGGGAGAGATATCGAAATTCCGACCGGGTATCGAACAACACATTGCGCGTTTCGGTTTCAGTCTATGGATTTCCGAATGCTCCAAGTAAAAAGTAGATCGACAGCGCATCAATGACTGATGTTCTGTGGCTGAGGTATCACCTACCATCAAGTGTCATACACTAACATAAAACAATAAGAAATTGGGTTAGTGTCAGAAATTGTATTAGAGTTTATTATTATTTAAAAGTAAACCCTTCCGCAGAATATATTAATGTTCCTTCTAAGTGGTTGAGTATAATAACCTGTGATTGGTCACAAAAAGTGCGATAAAATTGGTCAGATGTCGTCCAATCTGGCAGATGCTCGCCAGCTGGCTTGCGCGTTGCACCCAACCAAAATCTACAGGGTGTCCGTGCACCTTTAAAGGACTCTCAGTAGCATAATATAGCGTTTTTCTGTATTTCATGGTGTTAGTACAAAACAATCTCAATAAATAATAAATATATTTATTTTGTCTTCTGAAACATTTTTCAAGCGTCCGCGTCGTATAAATAAAAAATATCATATTTTGACTTTATGAGATTTTTTCAAATTTGTTTTATTTTTTAAAATTAATCTATCTTGCTGCTGGTTTACTCTCTTTTCAAAAAACTTTGTTCGATTTAGATATACAGATATGTATAAAAATACGATGTAAGTAATTTTTAATATGTCGTTAGAAACGTTTAAAAACATTGTTAAGACGAAATGAATCACATTTATAGATAAAATATGCGCATAGGTACATAATATGCGATCATGCTGTAACAGCCTGTATGCCTTTTATTTTGTTTAAACACTTTTTCATACAACTAGATAACTATATGACGACTTTAGAAACATACATTAACTTTCTTGCCTTTTAAAAACGAAGTGCGCAAACGCAGTATGAAAAATAATATTTTATTAACTATATGAGAAGTACTTATTTAGATAATTAAATAATTATGTTTAATGTAGCTTCGCCAACTTTACTTCGGACTAAAAAATAAAAATAGATAGGCATTTTACCATTTCTTTTCGAAGTTTGGTCTACGTAAAGTGCAACCAATAAGTCATAAAAATCGGTGACCGCACTTTATTGTAATAAAGTTTAAAAAAAATATTGATTTATAATATGATAACACAAACTGACTTGTTATAAAATAGATGTAGGTACACAATAAAATGTTACTGTGTTACTCGCTGATAATGTAGTTTTCTATTATGGTGAAAGAATTTTTAAAATCAGTCCAGTAGTTTTTGAGTTAAATCGTAACAAACAAACAAACATATCATTGGCATTTGTGTAAATCTTTCCTCTTTATAATAATAGTATAGATAGTATAGATAAAGTGAATTCCCGAGTCCTTTAGTGGGGCATGGGGCAGCCAGATTTCCGTGTTTTCTTATTCGTAATTTAAGGGGAATCTTCCCCTTGCGTCTAATAGTTTTCAAATTTCAATGTCACAGCGATGTGTAGGTTAAACTCATCCCCTTGTGAAGCCATGTCACTTGTTTACTTAAAATAACAATAAAACCTTGGTTTATTGGCCTATAATAAAACAAGTAAGACGGAAGCCAGAAATCTGCCCAGTTTGCACCTGTCGCGTCATTGCGAGCGTGTATTTATGACTTGCTTACTTTTTTTTTAATCATAGTGCCTAGCATAAACAACTTGCGCATATATTCGTATCGTCAATCTGTCATTTGTATGTAATCTATACATCTATATGTATATAGGTACATACACTAAACTAATATTATAAAGAGAAAGGATTTGTTTGTTAGTTACGAGTTAACCCAAAAACTACTCGACTGATTTTAAAATTTTTTTCACTAGTAGAAAGGTACATTATCAGCGAGTAACATTTATTAGGTTTTTTGTGTGTATCATCACAACATCTACATTGCACCCGTGCGAAGCCGGGGCGTGTTACTACTTATAGTAACTTACTAGTAATATAATAAAACAGTAGAATAAAAAAAATCTGAACATTGAAAAAAGGTGGACAATACATAAAAGTTATGTGCACCTTTTTGTTTGTCTGTTTGCTTACGCTTATCTCCGAAGATGCTGAATTGGTTTTACTTTACGCCTATCGTTATTAAAATTGTTGGATGTGCAATTTGAGCCATTTTTCTTTTATTTCACTAATCATTTTTCAAAAGAGCCTTTTTTTCATTTAAAAAAACATTTTTGTATACATTTAATAACATGATAATAAATTACTCTTGTTTTACGTAAGTATGTTAAAATCAGAAATCTATTTTTTTCACATCCGACAATATTATAAGTTTAGGCAATATAGCTTCCAGAAGTGGGGAAGACATGCTTACAGAAACCAACTCGAACCCACGACCCATCGATGCGCACGGCAGGTGTTCTACCGAACGCACCAACGAGCCCGTATTTCTCTCGTATTTCTCCGAAAATCAAAGCTAATTTGAATTATCCACTTCAAATTAGCTTTGATTTTCAAACACTGATATGGACTACAAATGGATCCAAGTTGTTCAGCTAGAGTGAGGTAACATTCTTTGTTAGTAATGAATGGAGACTAGGAGAGGGCGTTTATTCAACAAGCAGCTTTTTAACCGCTTTTCTAATGTTAACGAATTAGCTGCTGAAAAAGCCGTTAAATATATTAACTGTTAACACGTAGTCGCTAACATCATCCGAAGCAGCTTGTTTATTTAACGCAAAACCAGTTGAATTTATTAACTGTTACTTTAACAATTGCTACGTAAAATCTTTTAAATAAAATACTGTATACCGGATTAAAACGCGATTTATTATTTATATTGTTTAATTTTTGTCTCCCCGCGACCACGGTTGCTGAAAAGCATCCGAAACGTCGGGATAAAAATTTAAACAATATAAATAATAAATCGCGTTTTAATCCGGTATACAGTATTTTATTTAAATGTGTGATACTCGCGTTAATAAAAGACAATTGCTACGTAAAATCTGTTGACATTACTGCAAACAAGTTAATAAAATTAGCTTATTTTTTAACAGGTTATCAATTTGTAATTGGACCTAGTTCTGCAGAAAACAGCCATGTGCGGAAAAGTAACAATAAAGTTATAAGCATTTTTCTGTCGATAGTTATCTGGTTATCTCAAAATTGAAAAAAAAAATTAATATTTTTCAATTTTAAGATAACCAGAAAAACGAAAAATAACCCAAGTGCAACTATCGACAGAAAAATGCTTATAACTCTGTTGTTACTTTTTCGCACATGGCTGTTTTCTGCAGAACTAGGTCCAATTAACAGTTTCATTTCGTTAACACAACGACCCACCTCTAATTGAGTCTAGTAATGTTTACAGTAACATTCTACAATTAATGTGTTTACACTTTGGTACCAATGAGTTTATTGTTAGAACCAAGGCTCGGATATCAAAGGTGTACTCATATATTTACTATCATAACTTCAAAGATACGACAATTTATTTGACTCATGCTTTGAATAACTTATAGACGCAATTCGTTTAAAAATATGTAAGATTTAATGGGCTCGTTACTACCTTGAGTTCCCACGGGTCGTGGGTTCGAATATCGCCGGGATGACATATATATTTTCTATAAACTTTATTTTCCTACGTCCGATCACTTCGGATATATGTGGGAGTTACGAAAATATGGGGCAACGGACCATTTATAGATGGATAAACTGTGAATTGCATATTGCGCGTTTCGGTTGCAGTCTATAGATTGACAGCATATTATTGAGTATTGACTGTTACCTACTTAACACTTCTACATCGAAAAAACAGTGATTCAATCCAGATTAATGGCCCTTTCATCCATTGTAATAAATCCATAATATTATAATAACTTATATGGATATAAATAATATAAAAAAACAGTAGAATCAACAAGTAAGAATATTTAAATAAAATTAATTAAGCGAGCGTTTCGAATGCTTTGGTAACGTTTTTTCTGTCTGTTGGCCATGCTTATCTCCGAAACTACTAAACGAAGTTTCATGCGATAGGTAAGGTAGATTAAGCTTAGTCTTCATAAAAACTTTTTTGTATCGAAATCGGAAAGACAAGTTATCGGCATTTCAATATGAGACGGAGATAATTTTAATAAATACCATTCGGAATAAGCAATGTTAGATTCCGTCTAATATAAAACAGTAAGGCTGGTTGAATTGTACCGAGTTGGAGATGGTGGACCGGTCCCAAACGGGCCGACCGTTATCTCGCTACACTAGCTATAACACCCCACTCCGTTCGCTTACATATTATGCAAGCTATTGGTTAAGTTTATTTCAAATTAAAGAGCGTTCTTTCATACAAATACGTCAAAATGCAAGACTTCACTAATATTATAAAGAGATTTGTTTGTTTGTTTGTGATGATTTAACTTAAAAACTACTCGATCGTTTTAAAAAATTCTTTCACAAATAGAAAGCTACATTATCATCGAGTAACATAGGCTATACACAGAAAAAATAAAAGTATTTTTAATTTTTTCTGTGTGTACATCTACATTGCACCCGTGCGAAGCCGGGGCGGATCGCTAGTTCTTACATAAAGTCTGACGCTATCTAGGCTATCTGTAACTTAACAAAATTAATAATCAAGGGCGCTTGTCGCTTCTGTTGTTGAGTGATCATTTAAAATTTAAAAAAAAATGCTTAACACTCGAAGTTGTATAGCTTCAAGCTGCTCCCCCTATTTTCAAAGGCCAGGTGGTTTTCAGCTTCGATAACCTGGTGTACTAAACCACATTGTACTACGATAGCTACGCTACTGTGTAACAAATTAACAATCTATATCTTTAAAAAAAATGATACATACGTAAATAGTATATGATTGTTATACATATCAATGATTTTTATCCTGTTACATACTTGACATTAGATGTCAATATGTTACTTCTACACAAGGACTTTATATAATTATTATACTAGCGACCCGCCCCGGCTTCGCACGGGTCAAGATTTTTTGACAAAAAAAGCAGGGGTTGTATGTATTTTTTAATGCCACATTATAAAAAAATAAAAAAAAAAATTCCGTCCAAAAATTAAAAAAAAAAAATTTAAGGGTGAACAACCCTTATCACTTAGGGGGATGAAAAATAGATGTTGTCCTATTCTCAGACCTACCCAGTATGCACACAAAAATTCATGAGAATCGGTCAAGCCGTTTCGGAGGAGTATGGCAACGAAAACTGTGACACGAGAATTTTATATCTTAGATAAAGTTCTTGCTTCTACATGATCTGAGACACTGAAGTTAGAATAGCATTTGACAGATTGTATTGACGTTGACTTTAATTGTAATTGTAATTGAAAAAAAAAAACATATTGTTAAACGTTTTTGTGCCAAATATCTGTTCTATATATAAAGTCCTTGGAGGCACGGTTTGCGCCCGCCTCGGCCGAAGAGTTATTATACTCGTATATTGTTACTATCTGTTGAATGAGTTGAATAAATTTCATTAATAATATAAAAAAATATATGTTTTCACTCTTCATATTAGTATTATTCTACTACGTATAGGTTACATATAACCAAATAAGAAGCATAACCCGGAAAGCCCGTTATCATTTTGTGACTATTTTATGGTAATATAACTGATATCGTTGTAGGTTGAATAGATAAAGATAATTTGTATAAAATTGTCCTCCACCTGCATTATATAAACTTCTCAGCCGATTATTACTATTGTAACCGAGTCTTTGTAAGCAAAACCATTGTTGAAAAGAGTGTCCATGGAGTTTCTTGCCGGTTCTTCTCCATGAGACCCACTTTTTGGAACCGTGCAACTAGACCTTTCATAAGTGCCTGCAAAGGCCTATTTGAAATAAAAAACTTTTGATTGATTTTGACCTTCTCGGGTCAGTGGTAAGCGTAAGACTTTTAGCAATGGAAATTCAATCTTTGGTTTGAAAATCAGTCTGGCTAAGCAACTGATCCAACCAATAAAAATGCTAGTTACACAAATGTGTCATCCTCAGGGAAATACCTACATATTCTTTATTATTCTCTTCACTTAAATTAAATTCCTGTATACTTCTATAATAAACATCACAATACACAACGTTTTTAGACAATGTCATAAAGTACATAATGCGATATTAAATTGATGAGTCATATAATCTTAGAAACGAGCCATCAGCCATGCCTACGTTCAGGGCCGGATTTAGGGGCCCTCCCTACTACTAGGGGCCTCCAGTAAAGAGGGGCCCCACAATAGAGAATTCAGAAAAAAAATCTTTCAAATTCCGACGAGTAAACATCAGTAACAAGTTTTACTTTGATATTTTTTTCCGTTGTTTCACCTTTACCTACTGTACTTTGTATAAACATGATTATATTGTTAACATGAAAATATTTTGGGGCCAGAGGGGCTCCGTTCCTTTGTTGCCCCAAGGGTAGAGGACACATCTAAATCCGACCCTGCTTACGTTTGTTTACGAACGGAATATTACGGTAGTTCCATAGAGTCAAAGGTTTTAGTCAGGAGTAGACGCCATATTTTTTAATTTTTGTAATCTTATGAAATGTAATAATAATGTATATTATATTGTCTTTTATTAACGCGAGTATCACACATTTAAATAAAATACTGTATACCGGATTAAAACGCGATTTATTATTTAAATTATTTATCCCGACGTTTCGGATGCTTTTCAGCAACCGTGGTCGCGGGAGACTGAAAGATGACAGTTGTCTTATATTTGAAATATAAGACAATTGTCTTATATTTGAAATATAAGACAACTGTCATCTTTCAGTCTCCCGCGACCACGGTTGCTGAAAAGCATCCGAAACGTCGGGATAAATAATTTAAACAATATAAATAATAAATCGCGTTTTAATCCGGTATACAGTATTTTATTTAAACATATTCTATAGTTAAATTTCAGGGTGATTTTTTTTAAAGAAGAAGTACCTTTCTCAAATTGGTAAAGGAGCATTATCTTTCTGTGTCCTAATCTAATTTTAGTCATTATTTATTGGTCATTACAGTCTGTTTTAATTGCTTATGTATTGTGTGTATTATATGATAATATATTTTTATACTATTCTTCCATTCCCTTTTCATGAATTTCTTGCACCGTCCCCATTTCCTTTAATTTATTTCTGTCACCCAAAGGTAGTCTGGAAGAGATTGCTACTCTAGCAATAAGACCACCTATTGTACCTTTTATTTTTGTATTATTTTCTTAATTGTATTACTTTTGTGTGCAATAAAGTTTTAAATAAATAAATACCAACACCCATCTGCAACACCAGATTGACGGGCTCGTTGGCGCGTTCGGTAGAACACCTGCCGTACGAATCGATCGGTCGATGGGTCGTGGGTTCGAATCCCACTGGGAGCACATGCTTATAATTTTAACATAATGTAAACATGTTTTCCCCACGTCTCGTCTGTCGATTTCTGACCAAAAAAAAAGGCAGATGGTGGAATTCAGCGGCTGGAATTAATCTGTTTAATTCCTCGGAACACTCCCATTATATTATATGCGATACAAGATGCAGAGTGATCCAGTATTCAAAACTTATCCTGTCATAAACCATAATATAATTCTATTACATTGTCAATGACAAGGCGCAGGTACAAAAAGAATTGTACTCACAATATATTCTGTAACTGTGAATTCTAATTTCAATTTTTTTTTTGACAATACGCATAACATGACTTCAATTGTCATAATTCAAGCTTTCTGGAAAGGTGGTATTAAATCATAAAACCCAAAATGAAATAACCAAAATGTATTGTGCCCGTACCTGGTTTTCTAGGAAGAAAAAAACCTTTTGTTCGCTTCCGGACGTACTTTCCCTAATACAAGTTTGTGAATAGAGTTTTTTCATTGAGACATCGATTTTTCTGGAGCTTCTGATTTCAAATATGTATATAGTTTTGTTGCTAACGAAGTATTAAATCTCTTTTTAAACTTTAAAAAATGGTTTTTTTTTTTAAAACAAATTAATAATGAAGATTTTATATCAAAAAGATTGAAAGCTTAATTTACGAATACCTTACCATTACATCAACCTTAACTTACTTAACCTCTGGACTGAAGTATCCATGTCATTTTTTTTACATGCAGGGATGCAGTAAAATCATCCCAGTAATATCCCTACTTTAAATCCTAAACATAGCACGTGAGTGCTTAGCTTTAACATCTTGCTTATTATAGACAGCACACCTATTACAATAGAATTATATATTTGATTAGTTTCGTTATAATTAATGGAATTGGGGTGATTATAATAAGTCGCGTGAGCATACCATGTCACGTGTTAGTTTCATTATCGCCACAAACAAATCTTCAACAAGAGTCTAGTCGTCTGTGAAGTTTTCGTTTATGGAAGTCTTCAAGCTTACAATCCACTAAATTAACAACATCGGCATGGTCTATGGTCGCACATTCGCGATTTAAAAAAAGAACGTTGAATATCGGAATGACAGCTGCGAAGGAAATCTTTAAGCAAAGGAGGCGTACGAAGATCGCTTGAAAAGAGTGCGCACCTGGCTCATTGTAGCTCTGAATACGACGCACACATGCGCAAGCTCACTTATCCCAGCACAATACGGGATAAAGATTTACCCGTGATATAATATACCTGGGAGCAAAAAATCAAGGATAAGCTTTGGTCTAATGATCGATGTCAGAAAAAAGTAATTTAAACATGGAATCCCGTTCGCGCCAATGCTTTTTAGCTTGTGACGTCTGAATGTCGGAATTCAGAGTAAGATTTCAGATTAAAAAATTAATTTAAAGGAAATTATTTATACTTTTAAAAAAATCTGATTATACATTAATTTTAATAAAGAACGCGTAACGACTAAATCCAACGAAGATTCGATATTAGTAGGCACTCTAATTCGTGGTTCCTTACTGATTTGTAAGTAAAAACAATTAAATATTAATAAATCATGCATCATTCACTACAGTTTTAGGTATGATATTTCAAATTAATTATTCACGAGAATAATTCTATTTATTCATTCATGACCTATATCATATTGCTTGTAATGTAAATTTTCACTCGATACGTAGGTATTTATTTTATCTTTTCGATATATGTAGTGCACATTTTAATAAATTTGCATTTTATTAACTAACCATAACGCTAAACATGCCGTTGATTCGACTCTCTAATATAGTCCAAGTCACATCCACTTACTTCTTAAACTTATTTATTATTATTGTATTATCCTACTATAAGTATTATTGTAAAAAAAAACAAAGAATGAGTTTTTGAATTTTGAATGCAATCATTTATGAGGTTTCAATACACACATGAATTAAATTTAAACTATGAATTATAGTACGTAATTCGTAAAGGATACGGAAAAGTATTTAAAGGACTTTAACTATTTTTTTATTTATAAACAATTTAATTCTCTCACTAACACGTAAATAGGTATATACCTATTATAGATATCTATATAATTATTGATTACATACAAAAATCTGTTCTAAGAGATTATTTCATAAGCAATTAGTGATCGAAAAGCCCTAGCTTATATATTTTTTCATAAGCTAAAAAACATACTAACAAACCTTTTTGGTGAGAATAGTGTTCTATTTTTTTTTTAATTGCATAAGATATTGGCGCGCACCTGACAACTGACATCCATGACCTTGGCGTCGCGGGTCCCGTGGCCTTGGGCGGCGAGGGGTCTCACACAACCCACAATAGCTAGCCGTTAAAACCCGTCTGATGAATACTGCGGAAACCCTCCCCTTGCTCGTGCGAAATTCACGTCGGTTAACGATTTTATATATTTATATTTTGAATATATTTATAGTCTAGTTTAGTGAACTATTGATATGTAGGGTGGGTTCATTCGAATACCGTTAATGTCGCATTGCTAGACCGTAATTCAATAAGAAGGGAAGTACCCATTAAAGTAACTTTATTACATAATAATATTCAAAGATTATTATTTTTGCTTTATCATTAAAATTCTTAATACTCAACAAATATGTGAAGGCAATAAATTTTCATAATATTTGCCTTATTTAGTTTATGATTTGTATCATAATAAAGAATCACGGTTTCATCAATAGTTTAATCTACCCGATTGTATTGAAAAAATGTGTCAATTAAGGTTTTGTGTCTTTTAATTCAAACATTAATTCTGGCACAAAATGGGGGGATGTTACCACAGAATACAATCTTTTACTAAGTGTTCTGTGGATGTTACAAACCAAAGTTTAGTTTCTGACAGTTTGTGAAAGTCCCGGAGATCTACCTTGCTTACACATCACTACCCATTCCTTTATATCGGATGATATTTTTTTAACCTACCTTTTTACCAAAGACAAGCTAAAGCGCAATGGACGTTTCCGTCTTTGGAAAGTACCTAGTCAGTTTTTATAGTTCACTACCTTGACGGCTCACTTTATAAAAAAAATTAAAAAATTTCAGTCCTCTTAGGGATAATAATTTTACGTCTGTGGAGCGTTTTGTTTTTTTTTTATTAGAACCGTCATGGTATTTCTAGGTAATTTTTAGAACACAATATTCTACTTCAGAAATTAAACAACGACAAGTTTAGGGCCCCAGCAATATTCCCTTGTTCCATCCAGTACTTACTATGAAACTTAATAGCTTCAGCAGGAGTACAAAGCGCACGTTTTCTATTCAAAACATTTAGTTGAATGTTTTGTTGAGCCTAGGCAAGCTGACGGATTAGGGTTGATTGTCATGAATATATTATAAGTAATCATTATTGATTCTACTCATATCTGTTTTTCTAACAAAATTTCATTACCGGTTTTTAAATAGATCCGACTTTTATTTGCCACCATACATAGGACTTATATCAAGTTTGTACGGAACTTTTTGTTTATACGTGACTTATTATATTTATTTATACAATTAACAACTAAAAGTTTTTGACGGGCTCGTTGGCGCGTAGAACACCTGCTGTGCGCTCCGATAGGTCGTGGGTTCGAATCCCACCGGGACATGCTTATAATTTTCTGAAATCATGTCTTCCCCACGTCTGGTAACTTCGGGCGTTGAACGAGTGGGAGGAAAACGAACCACCTTTCATAGATGGAAAAACCGTGAAGTGCACATTGCGCCTTTCGGTTTCAATCTATGGATTTCCGAAAGCTCGAAGTAAAAGGTCGACGGCGCATCATTGACTGATGTTCTGTCGCTGAGTTATCACCTACCATCAAGTTAACCTCATGCTCGTCTGTCGATATCTAACATATTTTTTTTTTGAAGATATAATATATAATTATTAATGATGGCAATTACCAGCAAAGCAGCAAATAATGTCGCAATATTGATTACTAGCAACGCGCCCCGGCTTCACACGGGTGCAATGTAGATGTACTACACACAAAACAGCCTATGTTACTCGGTGGTAATGTAGCTTTCTATTGGTGAAAGAATTTCGGTTGGAAAATCGGTCCAGTAGTTTTTGAGTTTATTCATAACATACAAAAATTCAAAAATACAAATCTTTCCTCTTTATAATATTAGTATAGATTAAGTTAGGAATACGATATTTTATCGGTCCGAAAAATGTTTAATTGTTATTAAGAAAAATAAATGTGAATACCCGAGTCCCCTAATGGGGCATAGGGCAGACCCATTTCTGTGTCTGTTTCACTGATCATTTTTCTATACAGGCAAGTAGGTCAGCCTTCTGTGACCGAAACAATGTTTTTTTTAATCTTGTTTTCCCGGGATCCCGGAGAAAGATAGCGTTCTTCTTATTATTCTGACCTATCAAGGTAAGCATACTATTTTAGTCTCGAAAGGATTACGTTGAGGAATAATTTTATTTATTATTTCAGTTTTTTTTTTATTTATTTCATTTTTTTGAGCTTATTTTCATAGAAGTCTTGCCCCTAACATTGAATTAGGAACTATATGACCACCTATAAGAATTATTCCATTTAATCCTTTCCAAATTCCTTTATTAAATACTATTATTTTAATTACTTCAGGATTATTTCTATTTCAATACACACACAAGTATTCGTAAGCACATATGCGATGGAACTAACATCATTAGTTCTGCATTATTGACTTATTAGTGTAGCGCTTCGTAAATACTTGTACGCAGGGAAAGCCGAGTCACCAGGTGGCTTTGAGCCCTAGCTAGGGGTGCTAGCTCAACGCACCCCAGAAATGTGTCGCATTTACAAAGATAAGTCGTTAGCTTAGAGATTTCTATCACGATTATCTGACCGCCGCGCTTATATAATCACTACATACATAGTATAAAACAAAGTCGCTTTCTCTGTCCCTTGGTATGCTTAAATCTTTGAAACTACGCAACGGATTTTGATGCGGTTTTTTTAAATAGATAGAGTGATTGAAGAGGAAGGTTTATATGTATAATAATAACAGTTTTTCTGTAGTGTATTTAGTATCAGCATTGCACCGGTGCGAAGCCGGGGCGGGTTGCTAGTAACTTATATAATAACATTAAAGGTATTATTATACTTCTTTTTATGGCTGAATGAATATGGCAAGCCTAAAATATATGACCTACCAAAAAAAAAAAAAAAAGAATCATCAATTAACACATACAAATAAACCATGCAGTCGAATTGAGAATCTCCTCCTTTTTTGAAGTCGGTTAAAAAACAAGAGGTATTACGATAAGAGATTCCCATTTGTATGGAGGATCTACGAGTACGAGAGCAATAATATAATGCGATAATTTAAACGAAAAGAATTGTAAGCAACTGTATCGCGGATATTATGTGCTGTTTACACCAAGAAAAGTATTGATACAAAATCCATGCAAGAAACTTGCATTCTGTAATTTTACGAATTCAAGGAATGTAAAATCGCTTTATAGCGACATCTAGTGGACTGTTGGTGAAACATATTGAGATCGATGAGTTGTTACAGCTTCTGATTAGGTAGGTTTACATCGAGGACATAGCACGAACTGGCGAGGAAGCATTCGTATCGACAAACGCCTTACAAATATTTTGTAAAACAAAAACTTGGCGATTAAAAAGAGTGACGAAGAGTTTCTTGCCAGTTCTTCTCTTCCGTTCTACGCCCTTGATTTGAGAACTGAAAATGTAAAATTAGAAGCATTTAATATGTATTTTTTATTGACGTTAATAAGTGTACATTATATTACCTAAATGAATAAATGATTTTGAATTTGAAACTGTTAATTGTATGAAATTTCAAATCATTTTCCATTTAAATAAAATACTGTATACCGGATTAAAACGCGATTTATTATTTATATTATTTAAATTATTTATCCCGACGTTTCGGATGCTTTTCAGCAACCGTGGTCGCGGGAGACTGGAAAGCATCCGAAACGTCGGGATAAATAATTTAAACAATAAATCGCGTTTTAATCCGGTATACAGTATTTTATTTAAATGTGTGATACTCGCGTTAATAAAAGACAATATCATTTTCCATTGTTAAAGCAAAACCCTAATTCGTAGGTTGCCGCGATTTGTGACATTACAGTGAATATTTTCCTACCTACATTCGTTCTCTAAAAATCATGAGTGTCGTGAAACGTCTGTCCCTATTTTGTTTCATGTAAAACCTTTATAAATAGTTAGTACATACACAGTTAATTTTGTATTTTCGGGAGTTTCATTCGTGTACACCTGTGCATGAACATTTGGCGAACGTAACAGGACAAGAAATCTTCAGAATAAAACAATTACATCGAATGGTGAAAACAGTTTACGTAACCATAGTGTCGAGGAAGTTTTTTTACCATGCACAGGTTACTAGTGTTGAGTAATAAGACATACAAGAGGCGGTACATTTGTCCCGGACATGACGTCAAAATGTAAGAGCGGCTCGAAATTATAAAATGTACTACTTCAAATTTTTTGTCGCGCTCGTTTTTTCTCGATGTATTTGGGTCCTAAAAAACCATCAAATGTCATATTAATACTCGCTAGCACAAATTATACTTCGAGCTTCATACGCCTCGCCTCATTTGAAGTGGGACATTGTACTGGCTCAGAGTGAAAAAGAGGCTACTCTTACAAACTCTTTTTGAAGTCCTGTACTACCCAACACTACAGGTTACTACAACAATATATTATATGGATTCCATGGGATATCTTAGCCATCGCAGTTACCGCCGGCCCATCGTCAGCAATAAGCATCGAGCCGCAACCTAGCCCAATTCAGCTAAGTACCATTCCTATATTTTTCGTGTCTAATTATCGATCCTAAATCCCCGTTAAATACTATTATAATATTTGTGCTTATGACTTTTTATTAACCTTTTGACCGCCATGTCAAAACGGCATCTCCGTGCCCTGTATGCCGAGCCTGAAAATCGACATTAATTATGTTGTTTTTTATCATCAAATATTTGAATAACTAAAATGAAATTTTCTTTGCCTTGTACAATAAAGTAATGATTGGAGATTCAGTTTTTAAGATGTATTAATAAAACACAGTAAAGTAATGATTTAATAGGTTTATTTTGTATTTTTCTGTGAGCTGTTTTCTGTCTTGCTGTCGATCATAGCCGACGTTGGCGTCGAGGGCACGTTTGCGTTTGTCGAGCATAGCCGACATTGGCGGTCAAAAGGTTAAGTAATTTTTACGTAAATCAAACATTTAAATTGTTTAAATTCCATTCACATGATTGAGGTTATTTTTATTCACGTCATATAAAAGATGGCAGTCTTTGAGAATTTAAAACTAAAGCAAATCAAAAGTAATTATTTGTAGAAAATTCACGTAATTAGTTTCTAAAAGCTCGTTGGCGCGTTCGGTAGAAAACCTGCCGTTCGCATCGATGGGTCGCGGATTCTAATCCCACCGGGACATGTTTATAATTTTCTGTAAGCATGTCTTCCCCACGTCTGGTAACGGGGCATCGACCGGGTGGGAGGAATATCGAAATTCTGACCGGGTAACGAACCACCGTTCATAGATGGAAAAACCGTGAAGTGCACATTGCGCGTTTCGGTTTTAGCCTATGGATTTCCGAATGCTCGAAGTAAAAAGTAGGTCGACAGAACAACATTGACTGATGTCCTGTGGCTGAGGTATCACCTACCGTCAAGTGAACCTCATGCTAGAATGTCGATATCTAACATAAAAATAAAATGAACCTACTTAAACATAATAGGTAATTTTGTTATAATTTGTTTCCTACTCAAAACTAACCCTACTTGCTGATCATTTCAGGCTAGCTTTGCCGAGCCCAAGCGGAGCCTTATGACCAACGGGTGGATCGCGAAAGTTCAGTTCCTCGCTTCAAAGGTGACGCCTCGTCGAGAAGCGTGAGAATATTTTTAATTATTATTGCGTAAAGTTTCATTTCAATATTAATTATATAAAATTAGAGTAAAATTAAACCTTGAAAATAAAATATTTATAATTTATATTAACATGGTGAAACTACTACAAATGTATCCAAGTTTAAAAATTACATATTACAGTTAAGATGGTTCGTTTTCCATACAAAAAGTCATGATTATTAACGAAGTCAGTTTACGCGGAGTTAATAAAATAATGTTATTTTTATACAGAAATCATGCATATAACAACGTGAAATATAAATTAATAAAAATTTTCGGGGCGCGAGGCCCCTGGGTCGTGAGGCCGTAGGCGGTGACCCACGTCCAGTGGCGTAGCTATCATAGGGCAAAGTGGTGCAGGGCCCTGGGCCCTGAAGCTAAGAGCCCTGGGCTTTGGAATGAGGGGGAGGCAGCTCTTGAAGTTAGACAATTTTTGTTGCAAAGTTTTTCTCTGCACCGAGGCCCTTGTTCACCTAACTACGCCACTGCCCACGTCTTACGCCACCACTGAAAACTCACTGATATCTATTGAATTAGCTGAATTAAATAAAATCAAATCATATAATCTGACTCTATAATATATTAAATTAAATTAATTAGGACTAGACAATTGTAGACGGGGGGAGGGGGGGTCGAAGTCAATAGCCTACACCTTAGAAATGTGTAAATCCGCCACTGCATATACATATATATATATCTATAAGCTCTACAGTTTCCTGTAGCACAGCTGATTCATATATAGCGCTTGCCACATGCTTTCATGAGTCTATATAGGTACCCATGTATGCTTTTGCGCAGTCAATAGCGCAGTTCCGGTCTACACACTTCTTTATGAGTCAATCCGCTACATTGAATATGGTCAATAGTTGAAAAGTTTTTTCTAAACCCAGCTTGTTTCAAATGTTGATGTTTTTCAGTATATTCAGCTCAAGACAGCCTTCCAAATCTAAGATTTAAATACAAATTCGGTCTGATATTCTTATAATAGGTACTCTTGAAATATTTTTTCTTTAGAAGGAAAGCTTCCTTGAAATGTGGTTAGAATCTTCTTCAATGTTACCCTATTCTTCGTATTTCTGCTAAGCCTATTAGTATATCGTATTACTATTTGCCCTTTTAACTCAATTTTTCGTTTGAGCGTAATGATCTGGCATTGCAAATAGCTATGTACAGATAGCGGCACGAGTCGTGAGCACAGATGAACCGTGGTGGGGATTGAGTCAGCGTAAGTACACTGTCGGGCAACATTATTTGGCACCTTTATAATTACATTAATTGATTAAATTGTATTAGTCGCACCTGCAGTTTGCTTAGGTCCATCATCTTTTTCGTGATATCTATTTATTTCATGTAACAAAACACTGAGTAGATCAATGGTCGGGATTGTCTATTTAACATCGAATTCTTTCTGCTCTGCATATTTTGTTTTTAAGGTTTAATCAAATCGGTAACAAAAATACACCAATTAAAAAGTTGTTACTAAAATTGCACTAAAGTGTACGATAGCCGAATGATACGCGCGGACCCAATAGACGAGCATCGAATTCCGAACCAATCACGCTCCACGTCAGCGTGGTTAGTCATATCGACCAATGAAAAGTGTGCTCACGACTCGTGCCGGTAACTGTAGGTACCTATATACAGTTGTAGATTTTTTCGACATGATTATTGTATCATGTATTTGTGATATTTTTCTTCTATTTATTTTACCTGCCTGTCTATTCCATACCACGTTCTTATTTTATGTAAAAAACAATTCCTCCCGTTTGAAGACAAAATAACCAAGAGGGAGATGTGCTGAAATAAAAGAACCAATTGTGTCGCCACGTTTATTTGAATTTTATTAAAAAAATTGAATAAAAAATATTGTATTTTATCAACATGTTACTTTAGAAATGAATAATATACAGTGGTAGAAAATTTCCTCACGCTGCACCGGAATATTGTTTTATTATTATTGTATTATGTTATTATTATGACGGTCTGCGCGCCGCCCTCTTACTGAATTTAGAGACAATTAGAAAAATGACACACGTTTTTTGTTTGAAAAATAGTCTTTCCATTTAAACATTCATTCAAAAAACAGAATATACATATTATTTTTGATATTTTTGTTCAGACACACTGCTTACTGGCAACACAAGTTACAATATTTCCTTAAGTATAACACAATATAACTAATTTTTCACAATACTGAAACGGGTCACATTCTTTGTCTTTGTTGTTCGGTTGTTTGTTGTTGATTATGCAATTTTTGTTGTTTGGTTGTTTGTTGTAGGGCGACGCGGTGTGTCAGTCTCACGCTGCTCTTAAATTAATCCTCCTCCTCACCGCTCTCAGACTCTGTTAAATAGAAACAAATATAATTAAAACAAAAAAGAAAAAAATATAATTAAAACATGTTTTATATCACATAACCCTATAAAAATTGTCAGATGTGCATTTTGAGTCATTTTCTTTATATTTCACTTATCATTTAAATAACGGTTTATGGAATAAAAAACACGGTAATAAACTCATGTTTTTTCATAAATATGTAAAAAACCAGAAATCTCTTTTGTTACCATTATTTAATCTTTCTTGCCAATAAAATGACCAGTTAAATAGTATTCGTAGACAATTATCGAAATAGTATTCGTATCGTCGAGTTGTCATTTGTATGAAATTTCAAATGATTTCTCATACAACAGAGGGCTTAGCACGAACGACCATCGACAAAGTATCCGAATCGTCCATCTGTCAGTTGTATGAGAAATCATTTGAAATTTCATACAAATGACAGCTCGATGATACGAATACTTTTCCGATAATTGTTCGTGCTAGCCTCTCTAACAGATGTACGATTCGAATATGTTTTCGATAGTCGTTCGTGTTAAACCCCAAAGCCCCACTAGAGGACTCAGGAATAAACTTTTTTATATGTATATGAAACCTATACAACATACCCTCCTCCGCGCTCTGCAGCCACTCCACGAACTTCTTCATCTGCTCCAGGAACATGAGCTTGCCCTTGGAGGAGTTGGGGTCGCGGTACCAGCGCAGGATCACCTCCTCCGAGATCACGTTGCTCTTGTACAGCATCACCACCAGCTTGCTGAACGCCTTCATGAAGTTCATGTTCTCGTAGCAGTACTCTTGGACCTAGCGGGAGACGAGCGTTTAATAATTTTATACGAAACTAGCAACACGCCCTGGCTTCACACGAGTGCAATGTAGATGTATAGCCTTATGTTACTCGCTGATAATGTAGCTTTCTATTGGTGAGAGAATTTTCAAAATCGGTCCAGTAGTTTTTGAGTTTATTCATAACATACAAAAATACAAATCTTTCTTCTTAATAATATTTAGTATAGATATAGATATAAAAGAAAGCCGTGATTTGAAGACTGAATAATTAGACTCTGCAATGGCCAAAGTAAAAACATAGGTCGACACATCATTCCTACACTGATTTCATTATCACTATCATAACATCCTACATACATACCATCAAATGAGCTTTTTACTAATGGATAGATTAAAAGTGGTTTTCCCTATTTAAATTTAGTTTTTTTCTATTTTTGATGTGAATATATAGGTAAAATAAATTATCGGCCATAAACGTATTATAAGCTTGATATAGTTAAAATATGTTTTTTCTCGCTCTATCGAATATAAAGACGAAGAACGAAAGAAACAAAACACATTTTAACTATATCAATTAGTATCTAACTGTAAGCTAAAAGAAATACAACTCAATCATGAAACATGATTCGACCATACATCTTCTACCTCGATTGTATTTGAGCCTGAATTCATTAATAATAATAACAATTGCCTAAGAAAAGATTTTCTATAAAACAATCTCGACTTGACTCAACTATTTTCAAAGCTAGGCCAAAGAAAGGCGGTAATAGACGCCATTACGTGTAAATGTAGCGCTTCTGTGTCAGCTCCAGCCGTGGACGGGAGCGGCGACACCCGCGCGAGTGCTGTAGCACAGTTTCCACACCGACGCGACTGTGTTGTAGTCGTGCCTGTTCTACTTGTGTGCAACTTTTTTGACTGACTGACTGACTATACTTTGTGAAAACTATAGCAGTTTTATAAATTGACTAGGCTATATCTATTGACAACTATTACTATTTTATAGCATACTAGCTAAACGTGCCGGCTTCGCACGAGTGCATATTTGCTAAAATATATTTTTTTACCTTACTGTAAAAAATTATCTTTTTTTTTTTAAATTAAATAATTAATTCCTCTAAGGATATGTGTACAAAGTTAAATGATAATCGGTTGAGTAGTTTTGGCGTGAAAGCGTAACAAACAAACTTACATTCACATTATATTGTCTTTTATTAACGCGAGTATCACACATTTAAATAAAATACTGTATACCGGATTAAAACGCGATTTATTATTTAAATTATTTATCCCGACGTTTCGGATGCTTTTCAGCAACCGTGGTCGCGGGAGACTGAAAGATGACAGTTGTCTTATATTTAACAACAACTTTTTAAATCCAACATACTAAAAAACAAGAGGACACCGTTAGTCAATATTGTCATAATATAGAAAATTACAGTAAATATCAACTCCGTAGGAATAGATGGCGTTAATATGTAATTATTGTAAAACAAAAACTTGGCGATTAACGCCCGAACCCAATAACCTATCTCAATCCATTTTTGACCATCTGAGATAGAAATCTTAATCCATATGTAACAACAAGTGTGCCAATAACCAATCGATGGATTGTAATAGCCATCTGTCGATACAAGATATCCATGGGAGGTCGGATCGGAGTCTGTGGATAGGCCTCTCTATGAAAATGACAGTTCAACTGTGCCAATATCCTATCTTAAAATTTTTACAGATTGTTTGATGGGTGAAACAATCTGTATTTGCAATCCCCCAATTGTCTCGGATTACTGATGATAAAATGGTTTGTTTTGTTGCGGGGTACGCCGAGTTGTAGATGTAGATACTGTGGCGTTAAATTTTTAGTAGTTGTAGATACGGTAGCGTTTGTTGTCTTACTATTAATTATCTTGCTGTTCTCAATAAAGGCAAGCAATGTCTCGTCTTTTGATAAAGGTTTACCTTTAGACTAAAACAAAAAACCCGCGAAATGTTTATGTAAATTGACTTGTTATTACTTATAACACGATTTTATAAAAAATATATTTCCTTACCGCTTCAAAATCCAAAGTGAAATTATAACAATATTATAATAACAATCTTTCAATTCCCTTTTATAACTGTTTGCAAGTTCCACTATTATGGACGCAAACAATGCAAAACAAACATCTGTTAATTATTATTATTATTATTTTCGCCCATAGGGCAGGCTAAAGTCTTTCGACCATACCGTGACCGCCTAGTCTTACGTTATATTTTACAAACATCTGTTAAACATTTAGTTTTTTTGTTAGATTGTCAGTTGGCGTTACGTTTTACGATAATGCTAAACGAAAGGTTCCAACACTTAATTATTTTAACAGATTTTAACTTTCACTAGTTTTTAAAATAATTAAAAAACTATTTTTTATGTTTTAAACATTAACATGTATATATTAATGTTATTTGTACGGTTATCTTAACTTTATTTGGTTTACATTGATTATCAAATATGAGTGTAAACTCGGTAAAATGGAACGACAGAGAGGGAAGAGATTGCATTCTATCCGTCGACAAAAATGGATTGTCTTCGTAGGGTTTGGTTATTGGGATTCAGATAGGAGATCGATCGACTGTCACTGTCTGATCTCAGATTGTTTTCAATCTGAGATTGTGGATTCATTATTGGGTTCGGGCGTAAAAAGAGTGGCGGCGAGTTTCTTGCCAGTTCTTCTCGTCCGCTCTACGCCCTTGATTTGTGAACTGGTAGTAAATGTAAAATTAGAAGCATTTAATATTAGTAATATTAGTAATTTAATATGTATTATTTTTTTAATGACATTCATAGATGTACATTGTGTTACCTAAATTAATAGATTATTTTTTAATTTAATTGAATTAAATATGGCAACTTTGTGACATTTCAAACATAAGACAACTGTCATCTTTCAGTCTCCCGCGACCACGGTTGCTGAAAAGCATCCGAAACGTCGGGATAAATAATTTAAATAATAAATCGCGTTTTAATCCGGTATACAGTATTTTATTTAAATTACATTCACATTTACAATATTTAAAGTAGGGATATTGACCGACGAGCATGATCATGATGCGCTGTCGACCTATTATTTTACTTTGAATACAGCAATCCAGACTGAAAGTGAAATACGAAATATGGACTTCAAATCCACGAACTGTCGGTATTCAGATATCTTCCTGTTTTAAATATATTTTGTTGTTTTTTTTAATCCTCACGTATCTCACTCATGGCAAAATAGAAAAATAGGCTTCAACTAGAAAATAATTTAATAATTAACTCTTCATAATTAGAACTATGTTACGACATTTTTTTAGAAATAAACAACCCCTAAGGTTGAGGACTTAGAAAAACTTGACGCCCCGAGTCACTAAAAACACTAGTAATAGTATATTTTCTGTATAGCCACAAAATAATATTTCAACCAGGGTAAAGGTATTATTAATAAGGTATTATTTGCTATTTATTCAATTAAAAAACCAACCTTAGTGAGCAGCGCAATCTCAGCCTTAGCGGAGTGCGCGAACGCGGCCAGCAGCGGCGTGTACTGCCGCAGGTGCTTGGCCGCCTGCTCCGCCAGCAGCTCCTCCTTCTTGTTCCACTCGCCGCGCGCCATCACGCACTGCCAGATCTGGAACCCCCCTCACGGCTTGTATTGCGTCTTGTGATATGTGTTTGGAACTTTAATGCAGTGAGAATAGAGGCTACATTTGTAAAACAACATTGCTGATACAATATTTTTAAGTTAAAAAGAGATAGGTCGCGAAGTTTGTACATGAGTAGGTTACTACTGTCTTTAATATTTGAAGTTAAAAAAAATTAACATTATTTACACCAATTAAGCTATTTGTGTAAACCTAAAATCCAGATAAAGTTAAAAAAACGGTCTTTCAGGATTTCTGTATCCTGCTAGTTTTTAAAGAGAATAAATAGCATTAACCTCGTGAAAAATACAATCAAACTTATATTATAAAGAGGAAAAAATTGTTTTTGTATTTTTGCAACAAATAAACTCTTTAGCTACTCGACTGATTTTAATAATTCTTTCATGAATAAAACAACATTATCAGCGAGTAACACAGGATATTTTTGGTGCATAGTACATCTACATTGTAGCTTGCAGCCATGCAAAACCAGGTTGTATTACTAATATTTTATAATCATGTCTCAACAAGATTATTGCCATTCGCTTACACTGTTAGAATTCAGACTTTTATTTGGAAGTATTTTTACAACTGTATCAGTAAAATTGTTTTACAAATGAGCTATATAATCAGATTGCCACATCAACATAGCGCGGCGGCCGCTGTGCAGCAGCCGAGCGACCCCCGAAAGACTCAGATGTCGCCGGCCGCTAGCACTTGGCCGCCGCACTCTGACTCGTCATCAAGTTTCATCATACAAGATTATGTTACCAGACTAGAAAAATTACCCTATTAAATGTCTAATGGTATGGATGTTTTATTTACGATTTGTACTATAACTACCTTCTATGGTACAAAATTATTATTATAATATGAATTATGTATGTCATGTCCCACGAAAATGTGCAAGTTATATATTTTATGTTAGACATAGACAGAATGGCATGAGGTTCACTTGATGGTAGGTGATACCTCAGCCACAGTACATCAGTCAATGGTGCGCTGTCGACCTACTTTTTACTTCGAGCATTCGAAAATCCATAGACTTTTTTACAACACTTTACAATTTTATTACTTTGGTTGCTACCAAGAAAAACATTTAGTGTAATAATTACAAAAAAAATTTAATTCTGTGATTTTTATTATTAAACCTAATTAAAATTTCAAACTCAATTTTCTCAAATTAACACTGAATTGCTTAACATCGTCCAGTTATAACTAAAGCTATATTGTGATAACTTTTAAATTATTTAAGAAAATTAACATTTCTATTGTATAAATATAAAAAAAAAAAAAAAAACCTTCGACATATGGGTGAAAATCGTACACGTCGCCTCCACTAAGTACAAATAAGGCTCGTTACTCACAATGGCGAGCACCTCGTGGTCGGGGATCGCGTTCTTGAGCGCCATGTCGCGCAGGTCGGGGATCACGTCGCGCACGGGCCGGCCGTCCGCCAGCTCGTCGCCCAGCACGCGCGTCAGCTCGCGGCGCGCCTCCTGCGAGGCCTGCGCGCGGTGCAGCCGCACCACCTCGCCCAGCCCGCGCGCGCCGAACATGGCCGCCAGCGACTCCTCGCTGCGCCGGTTCAGCGGCAGGAACTCCAGCAGCCTGCAACATGCCGCACCAGCACCGTTAGCGTACACACTCTCATATCCAGTGGCGGGACTTACATACAAGCCCAAACGCCTATTTTGCCTTATTAATGCACTAGCAACACGCCTCGGCTTCACACGGGTGCAATGTACTATACACAACTATAAGCTGTTGGACTGATTTAAAAAAATCTTTCACTAATAGAAAGCTACATTATCAGCAAGTAACATAAGCTGTTGTTTGGTCTTTTTCATCTACACTGTATCCGTGCGAAGTCAGGGCGTGTTGTAATCTAATATATTTATTTTTTCTTACTATTTATTGTTGTATAATTAATATAAATTTATACGATAGATAATAGAGTGTATTTCATATGCTTTTTGTTTCCGCTTTTCTGACACAGTTGTGGCGCTGTTTCCTTTCTCTTTTGATGTACAAGTTTGTCATCGCACGTGTGCTCTTAAAAAATATATCGTGTTCATAAAAATCTAACGTGATTTTATTGAAATTGTAACCCAATATTTATGAAGTCGGATGAACTGGATCTTAAAAAGTGAATATATATAATTCACTTTTTAAGAACCAGTGAAAATTCTTAACCTTTTGAAATCTCTAATAGTATACCAATATATATAGAGACATTTTTTATTCGTCAATTGTATACTATGTGTATTAAAACGCTGCTAACATTTTTAGTGGCGGATTGCCAGTGTTTTTCTCTCCTGTAAAATTTATAAAATATAGATAAGAGTATGCCCATCTGACTCTGTATCACCGCGATATTATAGCGCACACCACCGCAACCGTGGAATTTATTCATGGTATTAGTACTGATTATTTTTTAGCAGTGTTTGTTATTTTATTTTAACTAATAATGTTAATATAATTAAATTGTTTTAAACGTTTTACTCATTTTTATGATTAGATGTATCATTAATTGTAGCCACATTTATGACACCATTGCAATACTACAACGAGCCAGTACATGTCGCGTTGATCTTCCCCAAATCTTCAACATGGTCGTTTATATACGAGACCGCGTTAATTATAAGATTTTGGAATAAACAGGGCCGACATTTAAATCGGCTTTAATTATAATAATATTGTGGCTTGATGGTAAAAGGGTCAATATATCAAATAATTTTCAGTGATGAGTAAAAGCAATGAAATAGCAATAAAAGTTATCACATATCAACAAAATAAGAAATACGTTTTCAATAAATATTGTAGCTTATAAAAAAAAAAACAGTCTTTTTGGCACCAGCCGGCCTGTTGTCGAACCACGAAAAATGTTGTCGACCGTTTTCTCGCATTTAATCGATTATCTCTCTATGTCTTCCGGGTCTAACACGACTATCCTTTACTGTCTATCTTCGATGTCGTATTTTATATCTTAGTTTGTCTTCACTCGTTCGCGAGACATCTCTCGATTGTCAACGGACATATTTTATTTGTCTTAAAATCTACTAGTATAAAGTCTCGTCTCACACCTGCCCTCCAGCTGCCCCCGCTTGAGCGCGGTGACGAGCGAGGCCACCCCGCGCTCCAGCTTCATCGTCACGAACACCTCCAGCACGAACTCCAGCGCCACGTTCTCCTTCAGCAGGTGTTCGTTCACGAGCACTAGGAGCACTGATGGTGGCACGCAGCCGTTACCTGATGATAAAAACATACATTATACTATTGTCTTTTAAGACAAGTATCACAAATTTAAATAAAATACTTTATACCAGATTAATATTAATATGGCCACATTGGCACAAGACCGAGAGAAATGGCGGGAAAGGGAAGAGGACTATACCCAAGAGGGGTCTGATGATTAAGAAAATGTTATTATTATTTATTTCTATAGTGTTATGTTCTGTTTTTATCATGTCTTATAGATGCTTAATAAATAAAATGACCACTTTGTGAAAATTCAAATCAGACCGTCACCTTTCAGTCTGCCCATGACTGTTTGCTAAAAAGCATTCGAAACATTGGGATAATTAATTAATATAAATAATAGATCGCATTTTAATCCGGTATCAAGCATTTTATTAAAATATATTTTTCTGTCATCCTCTATAATAATACAGATTTTATGCCCCAACGACCATAAATTAAAAAAAAAAAAAACAAATAAAATTTAATTCATATTAAATAAAAGCTCAAAATATTTAGGGCCGGTCTCACCACTTGCTGATAAAGTCCCGAATAGCCTATTCGGAACTTATCTGCAAGATAAACTACAAGTTTCGGTTTCACAAGTCTTGAATAGAAATATCTGGCAGATAAAGTTGCTGGTAACTTAACAGCCGATTCAAGTGGATGTTAAAGTTTTTAACTGGAAGATAACATATAAATGGCGGGAATAGAAATAGTTTTGGAATATTTTTCAGTACAATAAATTCTACTAGCATTTTCAAATCAACCAGTGTAGACTGTAGTCACGAGATGGATTTATTTGAATTTTTATTTGATGAATTCGAATAATTGCCGTAGACCAAATTATTTTGAATCACTCGCCGATAAAGATTTTAGAATTCAATTCCTTTCCAAAATGGCTGTTTATAATATTCTACAATTAATAGAAAGTGATATAAAGATTACAACTGATTGGTAAGTAAAGTATTAGATATATGACATTTCAATTATCTTTATTATTTTTTGTCTAGATTGCACCCGTGTGAAGCCGAGCGGATCCCTAGTAGTTAATCAATATTAACAAATTGAATATTTAAGGAAAACCTGTTAAAATAAAGAAAGTTCTTATTACAATATGTCATTTATTTTCAAAGTGAAAAATCTATATTATATTGTACTACTGTGCAGTGTGCACTACTTACAGAATCCTGATAAAAAAGTTTATGACTAAATACTAAAAGCACAAAAAATAAAACACTGTAAGTTTGACTCCCGAACTTATGATTTTTTTTCACTTTTGTCCCAAATTCTTATTTAGTAACTCTATTTTGAGAAGATGTTGTTCTTCTAATTCGTACATAACATCCTTGTTACACATCTCTTTAAACAGCCTCATATTTTAACTTGAGGTGTTTGTGATTGTGATATATTGACCCAGATGATGCATTCACTCCCGTCTCAAGACTTCTTCCTTCCAGGCATTTTCTTTACTTAACCAAATCACAGTCGCATAACTTTTTTATTTTAAATTATATGTTTTTTTTGCGTCTGCAAGCGTTACAAGATCCGCTTCATCTTGAGTAAAATTAAAGCTTCTTTCACGCTTATGTTTTTCCATTTCAAATAAACATAAAAAAACAATATAGTCTATCACAATCGTTGAAAATTAATGGATTAGTCAATAATCCGAACAAGTCAGATTCCTTGTCACAAATGACATCTGCGTTTCCATTTGACGTAAATACATTTGGAACACAAACTTCTAATCAAACTAATATTTATTATTTATATTACATACACTGTCTATTATCATCATAATATAATAAAATCATATTTGAGAACACTAAAAAAGTAAACATATCTCATTTTAAATAAAAAATAATATACAATTTAAGTTTTCAAAATAGATTTTAAATAGCAATAATTTGCTCGTCGTATCGAAACGTAAAAATGCGATGTTGCCGTTCCGTCAAATAATAAGTGGCGGATAAATTTATTTGCCAGTTAATTTATCTATGAGTTAGATGGTGAAACAAAAAAAATATATCAGCAACCTTTAACTGTGAGATAGTGTTAAATGGCAAATAACTAACTGAAACTTTATTTAGAACCGGTGAGACTGGCCCTTAGCATTTTATGCAACAACTGGAAAGTATCCATTACAAATGTCAAATGTCAGTTAGAATACTTTAGTTGAAAATCATACAAAATGGCGGCCACTCTTATCAAGATGGCGCCCACAATTTGACGTTCAATAAACGGTATATAGAAAAACTAATAATGGTTATGTAACACCGCCAGTGTATCGATTCCCGCCCAGTGCGGGGGCCGAGGATAACCGGTGTAGATAATGTCGCACACTTCGACACCGATCCGACCACGTGACGTCGGGCCGGCTCTAATCGTGTGCCAAAACTAATATTTGCCATATTTCAAGATAAATATGGGTAATTATTCGGAAGTGGGGCCTGCGAAAATGGGGGTAAAAAATTTTTTTTTGTGTTTTTTATGCATAAAGAACATGAGAGAAAGCAATTTCAAGATGGCGCGTGATGTTATTTTCAAAAAAAAAAAATTTTTAGGTTAGATTAAGTTGGTTTCCTGGTTCGCAAGATTCTTTGTTTGTCAGTTTGTTTAAATTGACAGTTTTGCTAACCCATTACTTTCCTTGTTTGCAATTTTTTTTATTAAGCTAATTGAAATGAGTAGGAATCGGTTCTGGCACTCGTCGGCCGCTGCCGCGGCACCGCTCGCTACGCTCCCTCGACTCGTGCGCGGTGGTCACCATACTAACATAACCTACCTAGGTGGTGGCTTACCCTACTAGTTTCACTCTTAAAAGGAGCTCCGTAGTGGGGCATGGGGCCAGGGAGGTATTTGCATACCATCAAGCCACAGACAATCCTTTTAATAAAATTGTTAACAATTAAAAAACTTACATATCCATAGTGCTGTCATTCTCGCCAGCTTGATGCGCTGCAGTGGCTCGAATCCTTTAATGTATACCAGCACCTGTTCAATACAAATTATGTTAAAAGATTCCTTCAAAATTATATGAGAAAACCTTAGGTTAACCAAAGATTTTCATTATAGTTACTGCATACTTCATGTTACATTCAGGATATAATGCAATTTTTTTAATTGGTACTTCAGGTAATTCGAAATACATAGATCAGAAACACGCAAAATAACTTACTAATGAGATTTAGAACACATGTGTTAATTATTGAGTAAATAATTTGTACAAAAAAACTAGTTTTCATTATACCTAGGACATGGGTATAATGTTTTTTAAATAATTACCTTTTTCATTTCCTCTTCAAACAATTTTTCCAGATATTTGTAACGGCGCATCAATTTCACGAATACCTGTTAACACACAAAACATCTTGAATACTCAACAACTTAAGAGCAACTTAAAATATTGTAAACAGAAATAAAATTCACTAAAAGTAAAATCGATTTGATGTGACTAAAGCTTAGTTTACCCAAGCTCAGGTTTTTATGTCAACAATTGTAATATTCTATTAGTGAAATAATTTTTCAAAACAAACTGAAACTGGTGTGGTGTAAGTGAGCACAGAGATAAGTAATTTTTTCCACAGAATAATTCTAGAGCAGGCAGAATTAAGTCAAAAAAAAAATTTGCTTATGTGCTTTAGTCTGCCGACCATAGAAGTATTAATAAAAATCTCGCCCCATATACTTTCGTGATTTGACAGATATTCATGTATCCATAGAATAAAGTTTATGTTTAATTGGATATTGATGTATTATTATGATTCAGGTTGCTTTTTTGTATTTGTAAAGCTAAACTGACTATATAACTTACTAGTAAAATGAAAATTTTAAAAAGCAGTTGTATGTCATAAGTTAATATTTCCAAAGGTCAGGTGTAAAGTAGAACATCATGTTGAAGTAACTTTGTTCCATGGACATGTCGATAAACGTCGAATGGCTATGAGCAAATTACCTGTTCAAAGTTGTGCATTGAGTCCATATCCTCACTGGCGTTGAAGATGCAGGTGTTCGTCTTCGGTGTCTCCCCGTCCATCGACACCGACCCACCGGGGACTGCCAAAAGAAACTAATGCACTACTCTGTCAACTATATGTGAGCGCCCTTTGGGTCGCGGGTATATATGATCAGCAGTATAAACGAACGAGTGAGGAGTCTCATCAGATGTCAGGACTCTAGCCAGTTGTTTCATCATTCAAAAACTTTTATATATTGCAAAATTATGACAAGTAAATTCTTGTACTGAATTTTTAAAACATTTGTATAAATAAGGAGCCCAAAAAGAAATCTTTAGAAGAGAATAATGATATAAATATATTGCACCATGTTTAATGTGGAATTTTCGTATAATAATTATCGAAATAACTTACGCAGTAGCCCCCCGGCGATAAGAACATCGAATATGACCTCGCCATATCGGCGATAGTCGAGCTTGGAGCCGGCCGCGTCTAGGAACTTATAGGCCGCCTCCAGATCTCCACCCGCGCGCTCCAGTCCTTGGACAAGAGCGTCGCGGAACCCATTGGGGTCAAACTTCTCTTTCTCATCTGAAACAAAACATTCACGATTGAGAAATTGTCTTCATTTAAATACTAAGATTTGCAGTCGCCGCAATAAATCTTGAAATATAATATTCATTTGATAATAAGATCAAATTAAAAGAAACTCATTAATCAACAATCCGTGCATACCAAATTAACGAACAGAATATATTCAGTATACAATATTACATTAGATAACCTGAATGTGTGTTTGATTTAAAATATTCCAGTTATGATACGAACAGTCATATCTAAACCTCTTAACCAATTCTAAAATCACAATTTCTTTCACATACAATGTTGCTCATCAAAGAAACCAATAAAATCTATTTAACTTTATCGAAGGATTGATGTTGGGATTATTTGATAAATTATAATTAATTAAATATATATGCAATTCATGAGTTTTAATTACCTTTACTTGTAATGAATTTTTCAATTCACAATATTAAGCTTAAGTTTTTTTTATATAATTTGAAAAATTCTAATAACCGTACTGTAACCTACCGTTACAAATCTATTTAAATATCACAAATACTTTGAGTCTTATACCAGTAGGTTAGAAAATAAACAACAAGATATAAAATCTTCCAATGTTTGTTGAAATATAACTGTTATAATTGATTGAAAATTTCCATTTATTTATAAGTTAAGTGACAATATTCGTTCAACTGACAAGCTTATTTATGATTCAAGGTTACGTGATTCATGAGGACTGTTTTGAGTTGTTAAGGAAAACTACTCAGAACATGTACAATCAAATATAATATTAGTCACACAATATCCCAATAAACAAAATATATTAGATGAATATGTCCAAACATAAGTGGATTTACACAAAGTTACTAAACATTTTCAGAAGTACTCATTTGAAACGGCAATAATTAACAATCATTTTAAAATATTTTAAAATTATATTGATCATAGCTAAATAAATAAATGCCTGCAAGAATTATTTAAATTATTTCAAGTATATATTATGTGCATATGTTATCTATAAAGGAGAAGTTTGCTTGATACAATTTAACTCAAAAACTTTCAAAAATTCTTCCACCAATAGAAAGCTACATTATCAGCCAGTAACATATACCATGTGAAGCCAAGGCGGATTGCTAGTTACAGATATTATATTTATAAAGAAATCTTATATATTAATGAATGTGAAGAATTTGTTTTACATTCTTTGTTATAAATATTAGAAAGTAAGCCTAAATAATTTTGTTACAGAAAGTACATGTGATTCGCTCATTGTCTTTTATGCAACAAAATAACGTTGCAATTGAAAAAAAAAAGATAATAAGTAAAGGTGGAAGATATCTTATATTTAAAACTAGTTCATTATAGTATTTTATAATATGCTAATAGAAAAATGTTCATTGATTTGCGTACCAGATCTATTCTGGAAATTAACAGTCTGGTATAGCTTTAATCAATAGTTTAATTTCCACAGTCAGAGGAAGCCAGTTTGGACACATCTCTTCCATTCTGGGGCAAAGCTGTGGGTTCTTAGTTATAGTCAAACTGAAAAGTCTATTATATTGATAAATAACAAATTATGAGAAATTAAAGGATGCATATTTAAATCACTGAAAATTATTCAATAAATATGTTAGTAAATTACATTAAAATAACATTTCAGAAATCATGAGGTTATAAAAGGCCATTATGTAAAGAAAATGCCATATAATATATTTAGTACAAATAATGCATTGTTTTACCGTTATTCCAACCATTACGACTTGAACACTAAACTTTCACGAGAGAATAATAAATATGAACATGACCTACTTGTGTTATACATTAATTTTAGTACTGTGGCAAGGTGAAGGCCAACATATTAAAAAAATTACGAATTTCATAATTGATTAAGCATATTCAATTATGAACAAAAACCCTCTGAACACCTGAACACATGTTATTAATGGAAAAAAACACGCGGTTTAAGAAGAGTTGAAAAAAAAAACAAAATAACTCACCTCTTTTTCTGGTCTTGATCCGTTGACCCGATAATACTGGTTTTTCTACCTTCTGACTCATACAATATATCGCTGAAACAAAATACACGTGGCATTTTAACGGTATGGTAGGAGGGCCCACTATTCAATGCAAGAGGTCATCGCCCCGAAAAAACACATGCTGAAATTATTTTTCTCATTTATTTCTTTTGGAATTGTAAAACATCCCCTTGTCGAGGCGACGCCTACTTACCACGAGAAAGGCAAGGCACAATCAAAAGAATTCAATAATCCTTTGTGAGCCGAAATTACAACCTTGGCGTATGACTCAGCAAAGATAACACTAATTTCGAGAGATTATTTAGAAATATGTGTACAATAGTAAAATATTATCCAGAATCTACTTGACTATGCACTGGTACTTACGTAGTGACAGGTTATGTAGGAGCCCTTTACTCCTTTTGCGAGTTCACTCGGACTGCGCCTGTTCAGAAAAGAAAGAAACGCTACGAAGATCTCTATCCGTTCGAGAACTAGAGACAACGCGTATTGAGTCGGCGGATATCCGGTTTAAAAGGACCGAAATATCGATTATTTGTGTAAATAATTTATTTTCTTTGAAACCGTGATCGTTATTATGAATATTTGTTGTTTTAACACAATAGAATAATAAACAAATCAAATTAAATGAAAGATTTTCATTACGAGACAAAAATAATGAACAGCACAGAAAATAGAAAATCAATACACAAGAATTAAAATGAAAGATTTTAAAATTAAAATTTTGGTTTTATGTTTTAAAACGACAACACAACAATTTTATAAAGTTTGTAATACTTATTCAAATTTCACAATTTGAAAGGAGAACATATGACTACAAAAATATTATCGCTGAACAATTAACCATAGACAAATCATTAATCATTTTATATTATTCTATGGCATTATTCGTGATTGGAAAGAAAATGCTATTTAATAATCTATGTACCTAATATGGATGGGAGATAGTAATAACGCATACGCATAGGGCTTCATTGTTTGCCTCAGTTTGTTATACAACATGTTATCCTGTGAGCCCGATTACGGCGAGACATGAGGGTCTAGACTCGAGAGGGTTTTAGTGGATATGGGTCACGTAGTCTAGGTACATTTCTATAATTTTTATGTGAAATTTATTACGGGTCGTTTTCCTATGCAAGGATTTTATACTTTTAAAGTATTTTCTTGCAAATACGAGTGTGGTTCTTATCTCTAAGAAAGTAGGGATTGTTTTCCTATGCAAGTATTTTTTACTATAGCGACTAGCGAGTTCGGAGCTCGATGAAAGTATTATGAAACCTGGTTTTCGACCCTGGTTTTTTCACGGACTTGTACTTGGAAGCCCCGTAGGGCTATTCACGATCATTCGAAATCGATCCGCCCGGAAAGCTACGCTCTCCCACTGAAAGTTGTTTCGTATTTACTGGATATGAAAATGGTATTCACAATTCCCATAGGATTGTGCATCGGCATTCTTCGGGAGTTTCCGATTAGAATCTTAGTATAAAATGATAGAAAGCTAGATATATCGGTACCAAATCTTGTAATATCGGAACGGAAAGTTTTCGAATGATCGTGAATAACTCTACCGGTATCGAATTTTGCAAGTATATCTCATCGCTAGTATGAAAAAGTGGGGTGGAGGCAGTGGCGGATTTACCAGCAGGCTGAGTAGGCTTCAGCCTAGGGCGGCAGATTTTAGGGGCGGCAAATTTGAGGATACTTTAAGCTATCTTATAGAAATCAAGTCTTACTTTTCTTACTTTTAAGATAGTCTTCTGTACCTTACAGAGTATAGTCTAAAAGTAAGACTTACTGAGAATTGTACTTACAAGACAATTTCTATCATTGTGTTTTAGAAAATTTAGGAACTTACATTTATAGAGGCTAGGGCGGTGTAAAAATGTGTAAATCCGCCACTGGGTGGAGGTAACGCAATTTTGAAATGAACGAGGTATACATACTTTTTTATCCATTTTAGGAAAATACACAGCGGGCAACACTGTTAGTAATTGACAATTGACACTTCAATATAATTTGGATTTTGGGGTTATGTAAATATGAAGTTTATTATTTTTCTGAACTTATAAGTATATATTTACAGTAAATGAAATAAGAGCACTCATACAAGAATAAAGATTTTGGATTCAACATAGAATTAAGCTTACATCAAAATGATGGCAAACTCCTTGATAGTAAAGGTAAAAGAACTGATAAGCTAAATAGAAATTCGATATTTATTTTGATTCGAGTCTAAATTAAATAATAAATAATTTTTCTACGGCTATTTGCCAGATGGGTCAGCTGCGACTACTTCCGACCGCAGCGCATTTACAGGCGCACCGAACAACCACAACAAAACATTACAACCCCAAGTTCAAGAAGCTCCGGAAAGAGAAATTTCTTAAAGTGACGCTTCACGATTTCAACGAGGACATGGATAGCCTGCCTGAAGAGAAAGTGAGGCAAAAGATGAAAGAGCGAGGCTTGTTGCCACCAAGACCTTGGATGGAAAGACCATTTTATATATCATCTACTGGTATTGTATTCCATAATCCTAAATGTTGCTGGTCTTTTGATTGTTAATACATTTTATTAGAGTCCTAATAACATAATTTTTTTATTTTATATAACCACATAAAGGTGGTGTTTGTTTGTTTGTTACAAAAACTACACAACCAATTTTTAAAAGTCTTTCACCAATAGAAAGCTTCATTATCAGTGACTAATATAGTCTGTTTGCTATATTTTTTACTATGTCTACATTCTATATTTAGGTGAGTTACAAGATCTTTATATTTTTAACATATATTTTTTTGTCAGGTGGAGTTTTTGAAGCCTACATCCCACCAGAAGGCGATGGAAAAGCATCTATAGTATCAACCACACGAGCTAAACAAGCCGTCGAACTTCTAGAGAAGAAATCTAAATCAATGATGGCTATACGCAAGATAAAATCCTTTGATGAAGATTTTGAAACTAAAGTATTTTGCAAAATAGCTCAAGATGTTTATATTCAAGCGCATGAAAGTCTTGTTAATAATGACAGGCATGCCTTAAGAACTCTGGTAACAGAAAAGGCATATCCTGAATTCAGGCACAATGCAGAGGGAAAAACTATTAGGTGGAAGTTCTTGGAATCCTTAGAGCCACCGAGAATTGTTCATGCAAGGTGTACCGATGTTGTCAGCAAAGAGAATATATTTGCACAGGTATTACTATTAACTTACTTTATGTCATACTATATAAAAAGTAGCTAGTTCATGGTATTCTACAGCTCTTTACTTGTATGTGATTAATCCATTGGATCAATTATCATGATGCTCTTTATTGTAGGTATGGAGTATTGAAATTTTAAAACCTTTTGGGAAGTTCTCTTTTTCAAGCATCTAATTTGCAACATGTATGCATTTTTGGACATTATTTGTTCCTAGGACATGGATGTTACATTTACTGGGCCTATTTAACGTAAATGCACCTATTACCGACCAGCTACATAAATCCGACTACTAAATTATTTACTGAATTATTACAAATCAAGAAAAAATACAACATATCTATGAAAAAAATATATCAAGTGTCTTTTAATTTAGAGAAAAAAAAATGTACCACCGAGAAGCTAGATCTTCTGATCAATCAAAATCTTAAAATCAATACTTTAAAAATATTAAATTTATTTATGATCGGAATAGTTTATTGGCGTTGTAATAACTTTCTTCATATTTTTATTTTTTAGTAATATATTTAGATCAAGGACCTTTTCAGTGATAGTTAGTGGATATTAGGGTCTTTGGCAATGGGTGATGTCTTTTTCAAATAGCAATATTAAGTATACTATTTGTTTAAACAAATGGAAATAAATTATCATTATACGGAATCCTTTTAAAATTAAGAAATCACAGACAAAATTTAAATAATAATTTATATTGACTTCAAACATATAAATTAATGTGGCTAGGTATTGGAAACCGGTTAATTTACTATGAAGAGCTTTACCGGAATAATAAAGGTTTTCGTTAATATTCTTTCGTTTTTAGTAATATTTACTGAAAAAATTAATGTAGTAAGTTTAGTGTGAATTACTCTTTAAAATCATGGTATCTCAGTCAGACACGTATTTTGGAAAATAAAAATTAAATCTGGTGGCCATGCTTAATCGTTCAATAATAGGTGCCTTTACGTTACATGTTGAAACTGTAGCGACATCTATGATCCGCTACAAGAAACAATACAAAGACGTCTAATCTTGAATCGCGCTATATAAATATTTCGGAGCGCTGAGTATATATACAACATCTCGACATCAACCAATGGGGCCATAGGGCCGGCCAGTCAGTGGTTCGACTGGTCGAGAATCCTCCCTTTAGATTGGAGGAAGACCACATCTCCCTTCCTCCACAAAACTATTGTTGTCTTCACTTTTTTAAAATGACAAGTAATACAATTTATTTTACAGTTGACAGTTCGTTTCCACACTCGTCAACAGCTATCTGTATATGATCGTTTTGGAAGACTACTACATGGCAGCGAAATACTAGCTAAAGATGTATTAGAATATGTTGTCTTTGAGAAGCACTTGTCCAATATCTATGGCAATTGGAGAGTCCATGGTAAGATCATACCAGACTGGGCACCTGCAAAAGATCCTTCTAAGTTGACCAGAATAATGCCAGAAGAAAAGCCAGTTGAGCCAGAGAAAAGTGAAAGTGAAACGCCAGCTGTGCCTGACAAGTAGTTGTTTTTAATAAATAGATGTTAGCGCTGTACAAATATTGTTTTATTTTATTGTTATGTAGAATTGAAACTCAGAGAAGTTTTATAAGAGAGAAGTATGTCTATGGACAGTGATAATCACAAACCATAATGTATGTCAAAACCTTTTGGCCCCTATTCTATAAAAAAAAAAAACAAATCATTGCCACCTTACTGTGTGAATAAAAAACTGTTATGCTTGTTGTACATAAAAGGTCTTTGTTGTGAGAAATCAATCTAGTTATGCCAGCACAAGTAGGTAACCCTATATTCTAATAAACAACGCCACCTTGGCGCCTGTCTACCGGGCGCATTCCGCTGACCCTACAAAAATCTAGATAATATTGCAGTACTAAAAAACAGTTAGTTAGAACTCGGCCCTCCTACACTAAACATGTTGCTCTATTTAAAGGGTTTAATAAAGATTATTATAAAATTAGCTTTTTTTAAAAATATATTTCTACCAAAGCTCCGTTTTAACTATCTATAAGCCTACGCGCAGATTAGAGCCACAGGTGGCCGCCACTAGAAGCGGCGTCTAGACGCGGCCACCGGTGGCCGCGTTTCAGCCACTGTAAAATGTATGAAATATTGCGCCCGCACGTTGTGGCGGCCACCGGTGGCTAGAAGCTCGGTGGCAGCCTCTCGAGCGCCGTGTTTGCGCGGATGTCCTAAAATGTAAGAAATATTACGCCCGTACCTTGTGGCGGCCACCAGTGGCTATGCTGTGGTCGCGACTAGTGGCTCTAGTCTGCGCGTAGGCTAAGACCTATTTTGTTTTATTTATTGTAATTAGAATTAACCTGAAGGATTAAAAACCAATTAAAATTAAAATTGAATAAAATCAAAATAATTTATTAAATGTCTGTCACTGAAATGAACATTTAGCGTTCGAAATTACGTGATTGCGACCATTATGACCATGTATTTCAACTTCAGTATAGATATACTAGTAAAGTTGATCCGAAAGGGCGAAATACCTTGAGAGGTATCTGAGGATAGCAGGACTTTTTTTCCACCTTATTGTTTTAATTTGGCTAATTAACTCATTATAAATTATAGCCTATATGTTATTCTGATGTTTAAACAATAATATTGTAGTTCATAAAAATCTGTTCAGTATTTTTTGCTGGAAAAAGTAACAAACAACCATCCATCCTTACAATATTTCACATTTATAATATTAGTAAGATTTTCTGTAAAAAGAAAGGTATTTAAATAAAAAATAAAACACAACCATTTTTAACACTCCTTTTAATGTATCAAAACGAAAATTCTGAGCTTGAAATCATTTACAAATTATATTATTTATAATTTATTTGTATTATAAAATTTCTAATAGTTGCCTATGAGTAAAACAAAATTTTACATCAATATAAATTAAATCTTTATTTTTAGACAAGTACCAAACACAATTATTCTCTTATATTTACAAAAATTAACTAATAGGATTATATTTTGTACATAATAATACATTTCTTATATAATACAACTGTTTAAACTATTAAATATAAAAATAGCAATATTATCAACAGGTCATCATAGAATAATTCGTTCCAATAATCTACTATAGCTTTGGATCACATTGGACCATGATACGAAAAATAATTATTGAAGTGAAACTTCTTTATCGACGTATGGGAGAAATTTTGTAAGTATCGTCACGTTTTTCGGTTACGCGCCATGTTGCTTTTTTTATCAAAGTTTAGTATAGTGACGTAAAGAATATAATGTAATATATTATAATAATAACAACAATATATTAGTTTTGAAGTTTGGTTTGAAATAAGAATAACAATATATTAATTTGAAAGTGATAAAATCTTTTTTCTTAAGGCTTAAGCCTTATCTACCCCATTTTCGTGAAGTTGCAAATATGTACTACAAAAATGATATGTCGTAAAGAAGTTTCACTTCTTACCAGTGTACTCTGGTATACACACACAATTTTTTTTTTCACTGCAATATCAGCTTTTATCTAGATGAAAAAACATAACAGCATTTTTGTTACAGCATATGAGTTAAAAATATGTAATACCTCTACATATAGATTGCTTGTTGTACAAAGCTATAAGTTAAGTCCTGTTAATTTTCAAGGGTCATAATATACGCCTTTGTCTATTAGAAATTAAAGCCAAATATGAACGTAATATTCCTTGTATTTATTCACTGGTATACATTACGACTTGGAATGATCATATTTAAACAGAGATTGCGATAATTTTCTAAAAAGAAATTATTTACAAAAACCATAATAAGAATTACAATTTTCTTTCAAATTAACATTCGTTACTGTTTTTTATATTACATAATAAATTCCATTTTCAAAATGAAACAACTTATTTCGCCTTGAAAGTTCCATAATATTCAAACATTTGAATTTGGAACGTCGCGCGTTTCAGGCGTGTAGTTCCATCTGTCGCCGCTAGATGTCGCTATGACAAGGGGAGAGTTACCGTCTCTGCGGTGGACGTGCGTTCAGACGACGGTGGGCGCGGTGCGTTGCGTCGGCTTGGGCGGCAGCGGCGGCGGCGTGCGCGGCTGCAGGCGCTGCCGCTGCGTTTCTCGGAGATTCTCGAGGAAATCTAGGTTATAATAAGGATTATTATTAATATTGTCTTTTAATAACGCGAGTATCACACATTTAAATAAAATACTGTATACCGGATTAAAACGCGATTTATTATTTATATTGTTTAAATTATTTATCCCGACGTTTCGGATGCTTTTCAGCAACCGTGGTCGCGGGGAGACAGAAAGATGACAGTTGTCTGATTTTTGAATTGTCACAAAGTTGCCATATTAACTATTCCTACGGATTTGATATTTACTGTATTTTCTATATTATGACAATATTGACTAACGGTGTCCTCTTGTATTTTAGTAACCAAATCAAAGATACAAGCATCCGAAACGTCGGGATACATAATTTAAACAATATATATAATAAATCACGTTTTAATCCGGTATACAGTATTTTATTTAAAAGGATTATTATTATTAACTAGCGATCCGTCCCGGCTTCGCACGGGTGCAATGTATCAGATCATGATAATAAAATCGGTTGAGTAGTTTTATATGGATAATTTTCCCCGTTTTTGCATTTTTCATTGATGCTTCGCATTGATGGTCGCAGCGTGATGTTATATAGCCTAAAGCCTTCCTCGATAATTGGACTATCGAACAAAATTTCAATTCGAACCAGTAGTTCCTGAGATTAGCGCGTTCAAACAAACACACTATTCAGCTTTATAATATTAGAATAGATTAGTTTAGACTTTAGATATAAGGAGTAACTATGAATATTTTTCATTTCCTGAAATTGTACCTTCATTTTAAGGTACCTACAATCAGTGGCGGGCCTACCATACAAGCCCAAAAGCCCGGCTTGCCCTATTAATTCAACAATTGAAAGAAAAAAAGAATGCCCTTATCGTAATTATATAACATATCAATTGAAACAAAAAAATATTTGAATTAATAATTTTATGCACAACTATATCGAAATTATATTTATATTTGCGCCATCTTACGAGAAGCGTTGAATCGACTCCCACAATATTCAATATGCATCACGCGATACTACATATCTTGCGAATTGCGACTAGCTCAAGCGGAAACGTTTCGCTTCAACTCGTCGCGTCGTCGTGTTCGGTCGTTTTCTTTCTCTTTCTGGCATATTGGGTTGTGGATTGGAATGCCTTTCTGACAAATTTTTCATACAAAACTCAAGATAATAAGCTATAAAATTATATAAACAAATCTAGCGATTGTATGGAGAACGTAACCCAGGCTTTCGGTGTGAAGTTAGTGCCAAATTGAAAGAGTTGAGTGTTATTTCAAGTTTGTTATGATTGTTTTTTGCTTTAGTTGAGTGAGTGATAACGTACGCGGTGCATTTTAGTTTTGTTTTGTTTTTATTATTATTTATTATGAGTAATAACGTAGTGGAATGTGATGTGTGTGCAAGTTTTAAAGCAGCAAGATAAAGTAAAATCTTTAACATTTCAACAAATATTAAAGCTACTTACTTCGTCAAAACCAACGCCCAACTTGTGTATTTCACAAACGATTAAAGGTCATAAAAGGAATTTCAGGTCAGTTTATAATAATAAATGGATTGTTGGTTGTTCAGATACAAATAAACTATATTGTTGGTGTTGCATATTTTTTTCTTATGACAAAAACGTTTTGAATACATCTGGTTATTACGTTTTAATTAATTTATCTGGAGCTTTAAAAAACATCAGAATTCTCAAAAACATTTGAATTCTGTAATTTATTTTTGTAATTTTGGTAAAAAACGAATTGAAACTTCATTATCTCAGCATAATCTTCATATCGTCAGCTATTAATTGAAATTACTAATCATAACTCCCGTGTTGACCATAATCGCAATATTTTTCGAAGGTTAGCTAGCTCAACAACAATTTTATTTAGAGGCCACGATGTATGTAAAAAATTCATTTAACAGGGGTAATTTTTCGGAATTGGTTTCATTACTTTCAAAGTATGACATTGTTTTAGAACAACATAATATGCAACATCAACAAAGTGGCAAATCGGCACCTAGTTATTTATCAAATAAAATTCTAAATAACATAATTCATTCAGTAGCCTCATTCACTAGTTCAATCATAAATTGAAATAGAGCTTAAATGTGTAATTTTTTGTCTAGTAGTAATACCTTCGGTGTGTTTTATTAAAATCGTTTATTAATACAACAAGGCTTGGGAGTTCACCACAAAAAAGGTAAGATAAAATATAAAAAATTGTCCAATTTTTTAGGAGTCCAGTTTTTGGGCTTGCCCTGCATTCAAACCCTAGGCACGCCACTGCCTACAATTTGCATTGACATAGACATACTTTTGATATTATTGTAATTGTCCTTTATTATAGAACGATACGAAGCTATAGATAATGTATCTTATTATTTTCCTCTCTATCCTTGCCATGCGGTTGCTTGGAATATGGAAGCCGGCGTTTGTAATTTTTTTTTTAAATTTTGTATTGTAGTGTGACAATAAAGAATATCCTATCTATCTATTGCGCACCCACGATCTTTCCTAAAGTGACAATAATACTGCTCTAGGAGAACGTGTCCTAGTACTACTACGTTCAGCTATAGTGAGTTAACTTACCAGGTGGGTGATGATGTAGTGGGGGCCCGGGCCGCAGTGACGCTCGCACCCGGTTAGCCGCCACGGGGCCCTGTTGTGTGGGGCCCGGCGCTGCAGTACTCGGGGCCCCGGTACGTAAGTTCGGCGCCGAATCAGGAAAGCCGCCAGAACTGCCGGAGGTGCGATCTATGCTCTGAAAAAAAAAAGTAAAATTATAATTACCTCGAGAGGCTTATCTATACTAATATTATAAAGATGAAAGATTCGTTGGTTTGTTTGTTACGATTTAACTCAAAAACTACTGGACTGGTTTTAAAAATGATTTCACCAATAGAAAGCTACATTATCAGCGAGTAACATAGGCTACAAACATTTTGCAAAACAAAAACTTGGCGATTAAAAAGAGTCGCGGAGAGTTTATTGCCAGTTCTCGTCCGTTCTACGCCCTCGATTTAGTAAATGTAAAATTAGAAGCATTTTATTTATTTATTGACATTTATAACTGAACATTGTGTTACCTAAATGAATAAACAATTGTTGATTTTTTTGAATTTATTTTTACATCTACATTGCACCCGTATGAAGCCGGGGCGTTTTACTAGTTGTAATATACAAGAGTTCTCAATAACCGTGATCAATTAAACCTAATAATAATGGCAATTACGCGGATACCCACCAATGTGTCCTCATCGTGCGCCCTGAGCACGAGCTCCGGCAGCGAGTCGGCGTCCTCGTCGCGCTCCGCCCCCGGCCCCAGCTCCGCCCCCGCACTGCCCCCCGCACCGCCCCCCACCCGAACCGCGCACCACTCGCCGTCCCCCATTTCCACTATCTGGAGACGAGCGCCGTCCAACTCCTAGAATTAAAGAGGAAATAAATCAGTACAACCGTATAGCTTAGCGTTACAACAGAATTATTCTAGCGTTATAACCGCATTGTAGTAGACTTCAACAGATTATTTTTATTATTTAATTAAATTATTTTTCTTATCACTGTACCCTCTTAGGCCAGTATTCCAAGACGTTACTTAAGTCGTAATCTATTCTTGAGAACGGTCAGTATGTCAAAATTCTATGAGAAAAAATGGTTTGACAAGTCTCAAAACTAGATTCAAAACTGAGACACGTCTTGGAATATTGGCCTTAAGGTTGCACAAGTCGCGGGCTCGAACTCACTGGTGGGCGAGGCCAAAAAGCATGCTGTTCTCCCGCACCGCACCGGGGCAGTCATTATTAAGTGAGATGCACGATAATTCATAGTAAAAGGGGCGTCTAAAAAAATACGAAAAAGCCTTTGGAAAATAGAGTTTTATGAAAAAACCACTGCATAAATCAATTACAAATAAAAGTTATTGTATTCTTAGATAATCGTGCTTTGTTTGTAGCGACTTTGTTTTGAAAATTGGATACTTCTTTTATTACTAATTTAAGCCCAAAGTTGTGTTAAAAAATGGCAATAAAAACGAATCTTTGGTAGCTCGTAACTTTTTAATGGTTTTTTATTTTACCATTCTGTTTCCGTACAGACAAAATTAATAATGAGACAGAACGATATCATGTTTAACTTTGCATGTACGGTAAATAGTGGAGTAATACCCCCCCGAAATTTCTATGGAAAAAATGTCGACTAGTGTCACCTTAATGTCTAGTAAAATATATTTAACGTACAGAGTCGTCGATTCCAATGTCTATAAAATAATTGCATATAATATTGAATTAATTTATTAACAACTGAAGAATATACACTTATTCGAATCCCGAGGAAATAGGAATAAAAAAAATCGAGCAAATAATCAGTGACAACGGCAGTATACTCACCAGCAGCGAGGTGTCCGGGTGCAGCGGCTGCAGCTGCGCGGCGGCGGCGGGCGCGGGGGTGCCGGCGGGGGCGGCGGGCGGGTAGCGCTGCAGCAGCGGGCGCAGCACGTGCCGCAGGCGGCGCGCGGGCCGGCAGCGCACGAGCACGGCGCGCGGCCCGATGCGCACGCGCACCACGCAGCGCCGCTCCACCACCGCGCAGCGCCCGCCCAGCACCGTCGACGGCGCCTCCGCCTCCACCACGCGCGACGAGCCCTGCGTGAAGACATATACATGGAACCACAGAAAAAGAAGTTCTGCTTCTGGCAGTAGAGTGCGCGGCAATGTATCTGTGTGACATACAGGGACTGAAACCGGTTAATTTTTATTTTCAAAAATACGTGTCTGACTGGGATACCATGATATTAATTTTAAAGAGTAATACACACTGAACTAACCACAGTAATTGTTTTCAGTAAATATGAATAAAAACGAAAGAATATTAACAAAAATTTCTATTATACCGGTATAACTCCCATAATAATTTAACCGATATTCAGTCCCTGGTGTCAAACACATCTAAGCAGTCCGCTGACTCCTCCCCTCGCGTTGTCTCGCTTGCTTTTACGAGCGAACGGCAATAACGCTCTCTCGCAACAATGGTAATGCTCAGTACCAAAGTAATTAAAAAAAATACATCCTCCACACCTCTAAATCCGTCTATGCATAAGGTATATTTACTATAATTAGCACTTTATTCGTTGACCATAAATACATTTTCAAGACATAAGGAATCCTCATCAGCAGAAGCCTCACCGTCCAGAGGGATAGGCCAGGCTTCTGCAGGCCAGGCACACGTACCTGCTCATCCAGCAGCACGTCGTAGGCGGTGCACAGCAGGTTCCGCCGCTGCAGCAGCCGGTCCACCAGCCGCCGCACCGTCACCCCCTCGTCCACGCCCACCACCGACGTGGCCCCGTCCGGCAGCACCACGCGGCACAGCGAGCAGCCCCCCGCCAGCGTCTGGCTCGCCGCTACCACCTGCGGAATAATACCGATCATTTAAGATTCAGTCACACACAGCGACGCTACGAGTGCATTTGTAGACCATTAGCCTACGCGTAGACTAGAGGCACCGGTGGCCGCCACTAGAAGCGGCGTCTAGACGCGGCCACCGGTGTCCGCGTTTCAGCCACTGTAAAATGTATGAAATATCGCGCCCGCACGTTGTGGCGGCCACCGGTGGCTAATGAATGATATCGATATTCCAATAGGATAACGAACCACCATAGTTGGAAACACTTGAATACCTTCGGCTTCAGTCTAGGAACTGTTATTTTTTTTAAGAATATTTGCAAAATATGGCTTACAGCAACTCTTTGTATCAAGTAGTAATTTAAATTCGAAATATTTTATGTATAATCAAACCCTACATGGCTACTATCTTATTTTTCGATCCCAACATTTATAATCACACTATAAACAACTTGATAAGAATTTTAAAATATGTAACGTGATTAAATGAATAACACAGCAAATATGATAACAATACTATTTATTACTCTATGAATGAATAACTTGAAAAACTCTATCGTGGCTCATCTTAAATTTTACTATCTCATTGATAAATACTTAAAAATAGCACATGATATGTATTCGCGCGGTGTTGGCACTATATGTTTGATGTTATGATAATATTACACGTTGTTGGCACGTCTGTGTGTTCAGGACCTGGCAACTGTCGTAAATAACTGTTTTTCAAGCCATCAGTAGGGTTGACACCAGTGCAATAAAATTTATGCATGTTTGTGTTAAGCTATTCATTCGAATATGATGAAACTTTGGTGAGTTCTTGAATCAAACAAAAAAAACCCACTAATTTTCTTTACGTGCCAATTGCAATCAGATACAGATAGTTAAGAAAAAAATCAAAATATTTTTACTGGTACAACTATTTGAGTGAATCGAAAAAGGTGTTTATTATCGTATAGATGTCAACCCTAAATAACGATCATAAAAAAATGTAATTTATGACTTATTGTAAGATCTAAGAATGTTTATAGACCACTAAAATGAGATTAGATATTGATAAGATTAAAGATATTTAGCGAATTATCAACAATTTTAATTAATCAGTACGTAGACGTCAATAATACTGAATCGCGCTATCAAAGTGTTTTCGAGCGCTAAGTGACCACTGAGGAGTGAGGCCTTAGGGCCGGCCAATTGATGGTTCGACTGGTCCCTTTGGGTTTGGAGGAAGAGTACATCTTCCTTCCTCAACAGAATTTTTTTTTTAACTGTGAAGATACGTACATCATGTAAATAAGATAGGCCGATGGACACCGGCGCCATTTACAAGTGCCACAGATAATATAGAAAAGCAAATTCAAATGTGCAATTCATTCCGCGCCTAATGCAATTATTTACGCAGTCTGTGTATTTATTTTACACAAATAGATGTTATCGTGATTTTCCGCGCGCTAATTATTTCACAATATTGTAGTTCTAGATCTGAGAGATTATTGTTAATTGTTTACTTAAAATTTATACTGTCTGTTATACGAGTAATAACGAATAGTACCTACTGGAATTAGGTTAAATCTTCTTTTTTATGTATTTATGAGTAATACAATTTTTGTTGTGTAATAAGACCACTTGGATATACTTTTGCTTTCTATTTTATTCTTTATTTTTTGGTGTACAATAAAGTATTTTTTTCATTTAATTATCAACAGTGATACCGAAACATCCATAATAGTTTACCGTTATTCGACAGAACGGTAATAATAATACCGACAGGATAGGAAGATGAAGCAAATTTTATTTTATAATATGAAATATTGTTTTCATGTTGATGAGAGACTAGTTGGTGCCAGCGACTTCATTAGCGCAAGCGTCATCTCAAGCTAAGCTTCTAAGCTATATGTATGATATGAGTTATATGTATATAAGTTTGGAGGATCCTCCAACCTAAAAGGGAGGATCATTGACCAATCGATTCACTTACTAGCCGGCCCTAAGGAACCTGTGGTTGTGTCGAGATGTTGTATAATGTATATATACTGAGCGCTCGGAAACACTTATATAGCGCGAGTCAGGATTAGACGTTTTCGTATTGTTTCTTGGCGCAGATTGTAGATGTCGTTACAGAAGTATTGGCAAAGAAATGGCTCCTATTTTAATGCTTATAAGCAGTGGCGGATTTACACATTTTCGGCGTAAAGACTATCAAAATTTTGCCGCCCTAGCCTCTATAAATGTAAGTTCCTAAATTTTCTAAAAAACAATGATAGGAATCGTCTTGTAAGTACAATTCTCAGTAAGTCTTACTTTAAGACTATACTCTGTTAAGTACAGAAGACTGTCTTAAAAGTAAGAAAAGTAAGATTTGATTTCTATAAGATAGCCAAAAGTATCCTCAAATTTGCCGCCCTAGGTTGAAGCCTACTCAGCCTGCTGGTAAATCCGCCACTGCTTATAAGATTATTGTATCATACGGGGGGGGGGGGGGGGGTGACTTACGTCAGTAGTAGGGGGCGTGTCGTCGTCGGCCCGGTCGCGCGACACGGAGCGCAGCCGCCAGCCGAGCAGGGAGCCGCCGCCACTGCGCCGCCGGTCCGACGCGTTCGACGATGACTTTTTCACCTGTGAAGTAATACAAACTATATTTTTTGACGGGCTCGTTGGCGCGTTCGGTAGAACACCTGCCGTGCGCATCGATGGGTCGTGGGTTCGAATCCCACTGGGAGCACATACTTATAATTTTCTGTAAGCATGTTTTCCCCACGTCTGGTAACTTCGGGTATTGATCGGGTGGGAGGAATATCTAAATTCCGACCGGGTAACGAACCACCGTTCATAGATGGAAAAGCCGTGAAGTGCATATTGCGCGTTTCGGTTTCAGTCTATGGATTTCCGAATGCTCGAAGTAAAAAAATTAGGTCGACAGCGCATCATTGACTGATGTTCTGTGACTGAGGTATCACCTACCATCAAGTGAACCTCATGCTCGTCTGTCGATATCTGACATAAAAAAAAAAAAAAAAATTACTAACTGAAAAGGAACCATTGTACCGACCCCAAATAAAAGGCAACAGGACGGGGTAGGCATGTGTGCTGAGCTAAGACACGCAATAGCGTTAACACACCACTGCGCGGTGAGTCAACTCGCACATTCAAAATGTAAGCGTGAAGAGCGCCGCAGAATACTGCGCGTGAGTTACTTAGTTAACGCAAATAATTTCGCTAAGTTCAAATATCAGGGCTACATTGAAGATAAGGCCACTAAAATATTTTCAGCCTACCCTGCGGGCAACGCTAGTAAGAGAGTGCATAAGGTAGTAAGGTGTGATATTCCTCCAACCTAAATTTCTTGAGGAACTCTTGACTGGTCTAACCACTGACTGTCCGTAAGACCCTCGTGATTAATTACACATTAGAAAGTTTTTGAGATCGAGAATCCTTCCTGGTTGGAGGAAGACCAGACTTCGCTTGCATTTCATTCCTCCTACAACCAACAGATTCACGATACGAACACTTCCTCGCAAATTGCTCTCTGTGCGCCTTAGAGTTGAGTACATACCGTCATTACTACTTTCGTATTAAACCCAAAAATTCTTCGATTTGAATACCCCCTTTTCTTGCATGTTTCTATTGGCCACGTACCTTGCCGGTGTCGGCGGGCGCGAGGTAGGGGCACGGCAGTCCGCGCAGGTCGGCGCGCGCGCAGTCCGCGTGCACGGCCGAGCGCAGGAAGCGCGGGTAGCTGTCGAACTTCATCACGTTGAATATCTGCTTCTGGGCCTGCAACCGTTATTATCCTATATTAAAACATTATTGTCGAGGGGGTAAAAGTGGGTGATTGCAACCGCCTTTTCCGCCGAGGCTCTTCTCAAAATATTGCTAGGAAAAAAATATTAATTTCTTCTGACTCACTCCTCTCTGAACTCATTTAATTATTTCTAAAACTTTAACAACAAAATGTTATTAATGTAATAATGAATATTTCATAAGTTTGCCTGCATGTTATTTTTTTAGAATGGGTGGTTAATACTCAAATGTCAAATCCACAGATTCAAAAGCAAAATAAAATTTAATAAAGGTTTCCGTACAACTTTGCAGGCGCATTTTTAGTTCAAAACTTTTCAGCAATACAATTTCATACATGTTTTGTGGCAAAAAATTCAAGTCAGTACATATAAGCGATACTTTTATTTTTCAATAATAGCCAGTCAGTGGTTCGACTGGTCGAGGATCCTCCATTTAGGTTGGAGGAAGACCACACCTTCCTTCCTCCACATGTTTATTTCCGCCAGGGTTGAGAGAGCCCTTCGACAAGACCCACCTGGCTGAACAGGTCCGGCGGCGGCGGGCGCTGGTCGAGCCGCAGCGCGGCGGCGCGCCGGGCGGCCGCGTCCACGTTGACGGGCTCGGGCGCGCGCTCCGCCAGGTGCCGCTGCCAGATCTCGCTGGCGAGCGCCGCGCTCTCCGCCGCGCCCTCCGGCCCGCTCGAGCAGCGCGCGCGGTACTGCTCGCACGACCACCAGAACCTACGCACGGGGATAATAAGTTTTTTGTATGTTTGTTATGCGATAACTCCGCAAGTTATGCATATGCATGGATTTGGAGGAATTCTTTCCAGCCAAGAAAGACAGTTTAATCCTTCTTTGGCAACAAACTTTTGAACGGTACGGAGCGGCAGCGGTTGGCTGGCACCAAAATAATTTTTAATAAATATTAAATATATAAGACAATCTAGTGCCGGTGGTACGCGCTGAGGTGAACAAATTCAAATTCAAAATCATTTATTCATTTAGAAATTAACAATGTACACTTATGAACGTCAATAAAAAAATCATGTTAAATGCTTCTTATTTTACAATTACCGCCAGTTCTCAAATCAAGGGCGTAAAAAGAAAGAGAGGAACTGGCAATAAACTCTCCGCCACTCTTTTAAATCGCCAAGTTTTTGTTTACATTATATATTAAGTCTTCATCGTATAAGTTATATCAAAATCGTTTCAGCAGATTCAATTTTGCTTTATACTATTCATATGGTGCTTTTATTTCTTATTTCATAACATCTATGCTCATTCAGAATCCTAAAAATGTGAATAAACCCTCAATTATTAAATTTTACTAGTTTCGCATCCGTAAAAATCAGTCGGTTTGTAAAACGGAAATTGTAAGTAAATTGGATTTGCAAATGAAAATGATATCTATTATTATCAATAGATTTGGATTCAGATAAGAATAAAAATAAACATTTTAAGATAAACATGAAAAAAAGATGTTATTGGTGGATACGTGGATCATAAATAAACTAAAAAATGTTAGTCAGAACCTATAACTGAGGTATTAATGAGTGTAACTAGTAGTGCGTTTGTGTCAACACGGCTATTGATCAAAGCACACTATCTCAACACATTACATTGTATTCACATAACTAATCTTTGTCGATTTTTAGTTTAAACGCGTTTGTTTTTGCTTATCGTGGGTCGTACAGCCATATTTTCAAGCAAGATCATTGCAGGTGTCCTTGACGAAACAAAACTATAGACGATCTATCGCGCTGTCAAGTTTTCTCGTAAGATATTGCGGCAATATTGTTGCTCAGCACTTTCTTCAGCGTCGGGAAATCTCTTGATAGAGCATCTCGCAGGGAAGTGAATGGGATAAAAAGTTAATTCAGAGGGTCTAGCACGAACAACTATCGAAAAAGTATTCGTATCGACTAACTGTCATTGTCAGAGGGACTAGCACGAACAATTGTTCACAGATGGAAAAACCGTGAAGTGCATTGCGCGTTTCGGTTTCAATCTATGGATTTCCGAATGCTCGAAGTAAAAAGTAGGTCGACAGCGCATCATTGACGATCTTCTGTGACCGAGGTATCACCTACCATCAAGTGAACCTCATGCTCGTACAGTCGATATCTATACTTCTATACTGATATTATAAAGATTTTTATTTTTGTATGTTATGAATAAACTCAAAAACTACTGGACCGATTTTGAAAATTCTTTCACCAATAGAAAGCTACATTATCAGCGAGTAGCATAGGCTATTGTGTATAGTACATCTACATTGCATCCGTGTGTAGCCGGAGCGCGTTGCTAGTCTAAAATAAAAAAAGCTGTAACGATTCACCGCCATTCGCAGCCACCGGGTTGCTTCTCATCTCACCTAATATTCTCGGCAGCGAACTCCTTGTCGAGGAAGTGCGCGAAGGCCGCCGCGCCGGCCGCGTCCGCCAGCAGGTGCTCCAGGCCGAGCGACCAGCGCGCGACTCCGCCCCCGCCGCCACCAGACTTGCCACTAGGCGGACTTCCACCTTCGCTCATTTGCTATAAAACAAACAAGATTTTTTAACGCCGTTGTAAAGTAGCGTAGTTGTAGAGACGAGGTGTTCGGTGTGTAATATAAATATACCTAATATGAATTATAAAGAGGAAACATTTTTGAAATGTCACAAAGTTGCCATATTTCATTCAATTAAGTTATTAATTAAGTTGCCATATTTAACACAATGTACATCTATGAACAATTTTGTTGACGTTCATAGATGTACATTGTGTTACCTAAATTAATAGATTATTTTTTAATTTAAAGAAAAATTTTGTTTGTTTGTTACGATTTAACTCATAAATACTCGAAGGATTTTATAAAATCTTTCACCAATAGAAAGCTACATTATCAGCGAGTAACATAGACTTTTTGTGTGTCTAGTACATACACATTGTACCTGTGCAAAGCCGGGGCGACTCGCTAGTATTACATAAAAAGTTTTGTTTGAATTGCCGTATTTTCAAGAGGGACATGGCGAATTTCTCTCATTGATGAACCACTTCTACTACTAAAAGTGAACGAACATCTATTGTATCCACAATCTCCATTATATGGACTTCCATAAGTTCTTCCCACACAGTAGTCTAAGCCGATAGACGATAGAGTACCTTATTATAAATATTGCGATGTTCGTGGTGCCTGTAGGAGCTGCCCGCGCCGCTGCCCGTCGTCCAGCGGCGGAATGGTGATGACTGCTCACTCTGTAACAAACAACAACCCAAATTAGTTCTCCAATCAATTGCTAACAGCGCTCAATCAAAATAGACTTAAAAAGTCAAAGTCAAAAAAGGCGTAAGAGTCTGATGGACGTATCTACTTTCTCTATTTTACAGGAGACTTAGAAAAACTGTGACAATCCGCCACTTATAATTTTTTTACCAGCTTTTTAATACAGATAGTATACAATTGACGAATAAACAATGTATATCGGTATATTGGCATAATATTAAAGGTTTAAAAAAGTTAAGAATTTAGTTACGTATGAAGAAAAACTATTTTTGGTTCTTTAACTGCGATTTAACAATAGCGGCAAACTGAAACCGCTGAAGCCAATATGAAATTTGGTTAATTTTATTATGCTACTAAGGGATTTAACAAAGTTCGTTGAGGGGGTGAATCGGGGATGACAATTGACAGTTTAAATATGACAGTCTGTCATATTAAATGACACAACGAGGCGAAATTGGGGAGAGTTACAAGGTAAGACTTTATATACATAAATTGCGGATTAACTGACTGAATTTCTATTACATACTATTGTACTATTGTACATACATGTTTCTGTTTTGTTTCTATAATTACGTTAAATAAATAAATACCTGCACTGCCTAAACTGCCAGGATAAGATATAAGAAATGTTTATTTAAACAAATTAAAAACAATATCCTTTTCTCCAGAAAATATTTTAAATTATTTTATTCCAATAAAAAGCGATTTATTTATTCAAACCTTTTCATTTAAACCATTGATACTCGCGTTAACATAATGGGTACAATATATAGATTATATAATATTAAAAATCTCTATGAAGTAAGACTTTTAAATCACTCACTTATGCTATTAAAACTATTCACCTACTGTTCCAAATATCTCTAACACTTCGCTAACGGCGGTCGGGCAAAAACTAAATAATATGTCTAATACATCACTGAGGAAACAGGATGTCAATGTTTATTGGGAAATCCAATTGTAAGGCAAATTATATTCGTTTACAAGCTTTTATAAGTTTTTTGATTGTTTTTAGTGTTCCGTACCCTTAGGATAAAACGGAATCCTATAACTTAGATTTAGCTGTCCGTCCGTCTGTCACCAGGTTGTATCTCATGAATCGTGATAGTTAGACAATAGAAATTTTCACAGATGATGTATTTCTGTTGTTCTGTAGAATAAAATAAATATTTTAATTTAAAAAAAAATTTTTTTTGCTAGTTTTTGCTAGATATTGATAACGGCAACAGGTAGACGCTTGAAATACCTATTCACAGAATATTTAGTTATATATTCACTTTAAGAATAATTAATTAAAATAAAACAAATATTTATGGGGGGCTCCCATACAACAAACGTGATATTTGCCGTTTTTTATAGATAATGATACGGAAACCTTCGTGCGCGAGTCCGACTCTTTTTTAAATTATATCTCACTCATATGATTTATTTAAAATTACATCAAAATTACACATGCAACATACGAAGTGTACTTCCCATTAAAATTAAAATATGAAAAATTATTCAAATTTGGTCAATGACCGCGCCGATAAGAGTTTCCTTAAAACGAAACTATGAATCAATCAGTTACCTCACCACCAGCATCCGTCACATACCACACTACCATTTTAGCACCAACCAGTAAATTAGCAACTCTAAATCACTATCAGTCCGAATACGTCAACATTAAACCACAGCGAGAAGCCATACTATTCAACGGTTGTAAAAAGCGCGATCGTATTTTGTTTTATATGAAAACTTTTGTTCTTAAGGTCTTAGTTAATATAGCGTCACGGTTGTCTTTTGTTTTATAATTAAACACGATTTATTTTAAACTCGGGACTATTCCCAAGGATCGCCAGCACGAGACTATAACGAGTCATCGCTGTGCAAAATTACAATGACAATCACAACGAACGAACAGCCCCGTTTCCGGTGACGTACGTCGAAAGCCACGGGCTGTAGCGAAGAATTAAATCCCGTGTTCCCTGTGAGATATGGGAGAGGCACACTTCTGTGTCTGTTTCAATTTACAAACACGTAAACTAACCATCTCTGCCGTGATATTTTTTTATTTAAACCTGCAATTACAATCACCATATCCGGAGCCCCTACAAATATTATAAATGTGAATGTTAGTTTGTTTGTGACGCTTTCACGCCAAAACTACTCAACCGATTGTCATGAAACAGTGTACACATATTCTTAGAGGTATTAGAAAGGACATAGGAAACATTTTATTAAAAAAATACCTATATATTTTTTACCCGAAGCCAGGGCGTTTTGCTAGTATTATTATAAAGCTATAACAACGGAAGAACATCTATAATCACTACAAAATAAACCGAGAGCAAACACAACATATCCCCTAACGCCTACTCGTAACATTGATATAATTTATTAAGGAAATAACATCAAAGATGCGCAAATATAATCTGCGTAGAAAATGATTGGCAATAGTAATTGTAACAAGGTCGAGGTTGAATCAATGTAAGCAATTGGTGAACGCCCTCGATATTTTCAAGTTTAATTATCTAATAAACTGTTAAATGCATTTGTTTTATAGATTGTCTATGTATATATTGTGTGCTAATATATCCACACAATTACTAAGATAAGCTAGCATTTTCGGCAGACAAGACAAGTAATTGTTTTGATGAGACTTAATGCTACTGATTTTAAATGTAAATGCATTTTAACGTGAGGTAATGACAAATCTCATAGTTACCGCCATTGACATAATATGTAATTTTTTACCGCGTTTTATTTGCAACTGGCTAATTTACGCAAATCTGTGGCAACACCTAAAGATGTGGGTTAAGTTACATTAAGTTTAATTTGTGTTCGCCTTTTTTATGCGGATTCGTGGATACTATTGTGAAGAAGGCGAGCAGGTTATTTCGTACTTCTATTGGCTAAAACCATACGACACTCATTTCTCTGTGTGAGTTAGACGAGGGTCAAGAATTAGAGAAATAGCCGTATACATTATTGCGATTTGCTGAAAATTTTTTTACATAGTTAAAGTAAGATGTTTATTCAATGAATTGGGAGGCTTGTTCAGCCAAATGTTATGTCCGATTTCAGAACGATTTTGATCGAGTGCGATGACCAGCCGGCCTAGCATAACAACCGCGACAAAATTTTGTCGACCGTTTTCTCGTGTTTCAATCGATTATCCCTTTATTTCTTCCGGGTCTAACAAGACAATTGCACTTAAAACTCGACTTTTAATGTCAAAAATAGATATATTTGTCGATTGAGATAACTTTTCTACCAAAGTTGTCGATGTCGAGATATAATATTATATCGAGATATCTTACATTATAGTTTGTCTTCACTACACTTCCCCGAGATATCTCGTGATGATTATACTAGGCGAGCTGATGGGGAGCTCCTGTATAATGATATAGTTGTAGTTAATCTTATGAGCTCAAAGTTCATCAATGCAGTATGTCTAAAAGAAGGTAAACGACGCAAATAGTATCCCATAAACAAACCCTGCTTCTTAGTTTTTTGTAACCCAGTGGCATAGCATGGGGGGAGGGGGGAGCGGAGGGTGCGATCCGCCCCGGGCGGCACTTTGACGGGGGCGGCATTTCACAAGTAACGCTAAAAAAATGACTTCAACATTTTTTTTTTTAATTTTTGTTACTACATCACCGTAATAACACAGTTTCTTTTTAGGTTAGTGATATTCAATAATAATTCCTTATTTTTGCAATTGATTTATGAAAAGAGCCCCAAATTTTTATAATCAATTGCTAAAATAAGGGGGCGGCAGAGATCCGCTCCGGGTGCTAGTTACCTATGCTAAACCACTGATGTAACCAGGAGCTATTATCGTGTAACTTACACCAACCAGTGACGCCAACAACAGAATTGAATAATACATTTTTCATTTTATACCTACAACAGATTCAATGACCACACTCATAAGGACACTATTGTACTCTGCGTTAGGAAACCGGGTTTGCTGAAGGAAGATGAGCTCTATCTAATGGGAATAGAATTGAAATTTAAATTACGTCAGATTAATTGGTTTAGGCATTGATGCATTCTTCAGTAAAGCGGAATTATAAACAGTAATATTATAACTACTGATTGTTCTATTGATGATTATTGCAGTGCTGAAGCGATCAGATATTTCTTGTGAAAGAATGTTCGAGATTTTTTTTCATGTTAGATATCGACAGACGAGCATGAGGGTCACTCGTTGGTAGGTGACATAACATCAGTCAATGATGCGCTGTTGATCTTCTCTTTACTTCGATCATTCGGTAATACATAAACTGAAACCCAAACGCGCAATATACACTTCACGGTTTTTCCATCTATGAACGGTGGTTCGTTACCCGGTCGGAATTTAGATATTCCTCCCACCCGTTCAATGCCTGAAGTTACCAGACGTGGGAAAGACATGCTTACAGAATATTCACGTCGTCCCGGTGGGATTCGACCCACGACTTATCGATGCGCACGGCAGGTGTTCTACCGAACGCGCCAACATTTATAATTTTAAAGGCCGTTTGAGTACGGAATGTACGTTTCGGCTTAGTCTTATGTATTTCCGAATGATAGCAGTAAAAATAAAACCGACCGGCAACACATAAATCATGTACATCACTGACGTCCCACGTAACATATTATCAGCTTACATGAAGTCTCGTGTTCGTCTGTCGACAATTTTTTATTGTTAGAGTATAATAAACCTTTTTTCAATTTAAATTAAACTGCAATTTCCGTAAACGTTTTGTTGTTTATACAAAAAATATTAAATGAGTAACTCCTCAGGATGTTTACATATCGATATTATATTTTCATCTCTCAGCTATGTACGTATGTGTGAAGGTCTCGGATAATCCTATGCGATCCTAATGTTTAACATATGCATGTATTTTCTAAATATTTGTTTTAAAATTTCTAGATAGGTACCATCAAGCAAAAGAAAACATTCAGTCGTACAGTTTAAAGGCCCTTTTAGGTACATAATGCCGTTTTCTTGTACGTACAAGAGCAATAATAGACATCCAATAATTGTAAGCAACTATTTAAATTTACACCAAAACGTGTATAATAGATCAAGAATGTTATGTGCTGTTTAGACAGGTTGTTCCAGCCGGCTTAGCATGACAACCGCGACAAAATTTTGTCGACCGTTTTCTCGTGTTTTAATCGATTATCGCTATTTTTCTTCCGGGTCTAACATGACAGTTAAATAGATATATTTGTCGATCCAGATATCTTTTCTATCAAAATTGTCGATTTCGAGATATAATATATCTCCATATCTTACATCTTAGTTTGTCTTCTCTCGTTCGCGACATATCTCGTGGCGGTCATGCTAGGCCGGCAGCTCTTAGCTTAATAATATATAGAACACAGAACAGAAGAAGCGATTTTAACCAATACAGCATTAATCCTTATCCAATAAAATACCTTAAATACATTGTTGATTTAATATAGCTCTATATGGCCCTTTACAGCATATGATTTATATGAATATTTTCGAAGATATTACAGATTTAAAAATTGCGGGACGTAGCGTTTGCGGCGGTACCGGCCGGTATTTTTTTATATATACAACGTTCACAGTTTTTCTGTAACAGCATTACACCCATGCGAAGCCGGGGCGGGTCGCTAGTACAATAATATATAGTTATATAATATATAATTATAAGTTAATATTAGTCGTAACAACTTTCAATGAATTGTATTATGTAAATTTAAAGATTAATTAATAAAACTATAAAAAAATCCACGTTTTAAAATGCTGAATGTATGTTGAAATGTTTTAATAAAATAAAATGCTGAATGTATGTTGAATTGTTGAAATAAAATTAATTATGGTACAATAATGAAGATTAAAAAACACGATTTTTAACAGTCGAGTAGCAGAGATTACTAGATAAAACTATAAATAGCACGAAGGAGTATTTTCAACATTACCTACTCGTTAAAGGGTTAGAATAAACACTCTCAAGATTTCTATTTATGTAGAACAAAAATAACAAATGCCAAGAAGTTTTTGGTACTAAATATTATACTCACAAACCACGAGAGCCTCGCGAGAAATTTCTCTGTCAGCAGCGTAGGCATTTGTGCAATTATCACTACACTATCAAATAATTCCTTAATTTACTAGAAATGTTATAAACAGTTTATATTCAATTTGATTTCGTCGAAATCTATAATAAGAAATTGCTTCTCAACACGATAATTATAGTACTTTAAGTTACTTGGTAAAATTAACTATTAGTTTTTCACAAAAATCATAAAATAAAACTGCAATTATTTATGACAATTAACACACTTCCCGCTCGTTAACCAAAACACTGGCAAATCAATTTTTTTTAATTATTAAAATACAGAATATATCACTATTTCGTTATGGTCCACTAATCAGAACACCTTGTCTCTGGCGTCAAATTCTCGAAGTTCTTTTTTTAAATTTAGAAAAGTTATTTTTTAAATTAGGAAACGCTATTTGGACACTTGTTGCCAACGGAACCGTATCACTAACTGAAGCTACCTGCTACCTATTCAGTTGTTATAAGCGATACATCTGTTATCGGTATATATAACGCTTTCAGTGCAGGCACGCGTGATCCGCCCACATCTTCGGTGAAAATTATTGTGGCTTTAATTAAATTAGTTATTGCATTGCGGCCTTGTGCAGGTCGATAGCATTGCTCGAAATCAGGTTTGATCAGAGATTTTGCTATCTAATTGGGGAATACATATTATGTAATTTTGGACGTCAAATCTTTAAGGCAAAATTCTTCGCTTTCTTTAATCTCAGCCTCGTCTGAAGGTAAACTTTTGTTGAACGTGAAGGTTTTAAGATGGTTAACTGAATAACTACAGAAATATTAAGGTATAGAGGTACTGAATATTACAATACGTCCAGACGAAATTACCGTACATTACTTTTTCAACATATTCAAAATAAACCGACAAAAATAAGATAACAATAGGTCATAAAGTTACAATGTAAATAGATGTACAGAAATAAATCGTTTGAGAAGATAAGAGGCAAGCGCAATCTCGTCTGCGCTGCAAAAATACTAATACTACTTATAAATAGACTGAAGTTGCAACGAAGCATTCTCAAAGGCAAAAGGATGTTCACTGGTGCCCCGAGGCCGTAATCACTGACCAGGTGAGTCGTTTGATATCAATTGTTTAATAAAGAAGCCTTGAATTCAATTGTATCAAAGGCGATCGACGAGCTGATTTTGTTTAGCGAAAACCGTATTTCATTGCTACCGGCCGATGACGACTTATTATGTTGTGACCATGCAACGAGACGTGCACTTAGTTCATTACATGGAAACAGCGCTGTCTATCTAAAACAGCAAACGATATTATGACAAACTAGCAACACTCCCTACTACAACTAGCAGTACTATGTTTGATAATGTAGCTTTCTATTGATGAAATAATTATTAAAATCGGTCCTATAGTTTTTGAGCTTACAAACATACAAAAATACAAATATTTCCTCTTTATAATATTACTAGCAACGCGCCCCGGCTTCGTACGGGTGCAATGTAGATACAAAAAATGCAGATGCAATGTAGCTTAATATGACTCGCTGATAATGAAGCTTTCTATTGGTGAAAGAATTTTTAAAATCGGTCCAATAGTTTTTGAGTTTATTCATAACATACAAAAATACAAATCTTTCCTCTTTATAATATTAGTATAGATGAGTGCAGATTCCTGTGGAATACTGTGCTGAGGGCTTGTCATTGAGGATTTGTGAGTTTTTCAAATTGAAGAGATACATAGATGTTGGTTACTCGATAACGTCTAGTAAACCGATACTTTTGACATAAAGTAAATAGCTTATAGTTATATAATCTTTTAAAAAACATAAGAAAGATTATTCATTTATCTTCACAATTAGAAATCCAACGAGCATGTTGATAGTTGCCAGCAATCGTTTGTCAACTGACAGATCACACCTACAACGAGCTAGCGATGTATATTGCGTGTCTCTCTAAACCGTTTCCGGTAACTCACCATGCAGTGTCCATACTATGTTCGACTCTATATCACGTCTTTCTATGCCTTGCCTTCACTTACGCGAGCCACTTTCACTAGAATCGTGTTTACGTTCACCATGTAAGAATCGTTAAGACTTAAGATGCGTCATGTCACATAAGCCCATACATTGTACACATACTCGTATACCATACCCTACAGTTTATCAAGAGGCCTTATTTCCGATATTTTATACGAGAATCTATATACTGATATTCCCGACCGATTCCAACGATACGAAACGAGCGTACGACCTCTTAAAGGAATCACACATTTAATGAAAAATATCGTTGAAAAGACGTCCAATTTAGCCATAATTACCACGCCGAGCTCATAATTATGTAGATACATTGATGTACACCTAACGTTGAAAGTTTATAGACAAAACATATTTACTTAGCAGTACACAGAATAGCTACAGGCCGCCGTTTGTCTGCTTTTTTTCCTTTTTATGTGTTGTATATTTAGTGTGACATTAAAGAATATTCTATCTACAGATGAATCCGAAAAAGTTTTAATGTTTTTTAAACCGAGTCCAATTGACTCGTCACCTTAGACTTAACTGTTTTGTAAAGCGATAATTTCTCCCGTTCCTCATCGATATCAGCCAGCGTTATTTCACACACATTTCTTCAAATAGTAATATCCACACTGGCTTATAACGTTAAATATATACAAATTTACAACACACCAAAACCACAACAATCCAACACGGCAGGACGGCATAAAAGCACCGGGTGACTGAACATCCAACATGGTGAGAAGGTGGAGGTTCCCACGGCTACATACAACAATAGGTATCTAATTAAACGGTATTTACTGGTTACACGGATCTTCCAGTTCCAGATTTATGTTTTAAGTATGATGATAATAAGACGCTTTGATTCTTACTTTTAAAGGTACGTTAAACCCTCGCGAATTCATTTAGAAAATACATCTAACAAAAATAGGTCAATTTGAATCGAAATTAGATTAGACAAGATACTAGGTAGATGCTAATCATCAATAATTTTCAACAAAGTGATATGCAGGTATCTATCTCATCTGAATTTACTCAAGGATAGGTACTGCGCGCTGATCACTTCTAAAATGAGGGACTGAATACCGTTTAATTTACTATGGGAGTAATACCGGTATAATAAAGGTTTTTGTTAATATTCTTTCGTTTTTATTCATATTTATTGAAAAAAATTACTGTGGTAAGTTTAGTGTTTATCACTCTTTAAAACTAATGTCATGGTATCTCAGTCCCTGCCTAAAATTATTTTGAGAGCAGAGATGAAGTTAAAAAATCTAATTTATTGCGTGACCAATTCTGAACAGGATATCACATTACGCTCATTAAATTCGATATGAGCAGTTGCTATGTGGTAGCGTTCATAAAAACACGTCATATTTCATAGCATCTGCCAAATAAATAGAAACACTTGAGCTATCATGGTGTTATTTATATTTCATATACTTTTTATTGGCGTTGTTTCGTACGGTTCTTTTCATAAAGTATTTACTATTTGTGCAAATAGTCTGCGAGACGTAAGCAACATATGCATACTGGCTGGTAACGATTGAATGCATCGAAATACGAGTTGAATTGAAACTAATAAATATGTTTCTAAGCTGTGGGTCAAATAGGAAAGTGCTTTTATAATAATAAAATACACTAAGATGTGTATTAAGATTAGATTATTCCACCTTGAAGGACCAAAAATACTATGAGAAAAAATTAAGGTATGTAAGGAATTAATATTCCCATTTGTTGACATAAACAAATGGTACATAAATGGTTATTTTATATTGAGAAAATACACTGAATTAATTCCAAACTAATAATATACTTAACATCTAAAATTTTTCGTTCGGAAGTTTTCCCACTGTAATTTAAGCACTACATTTTAATTAACTATGCGCTATTACCATTTCGTGAGGCTCTGTACGAATACAATGGGCCATAAACATGCCGCGCTAGACAAAAAACTGTTAGAATACTTGTTTTAAGTTAGCTAGAACTTTGTACGTACTCGAAAATTTGCGCGGCTCGTTTATAACTAAGGAAAGATTCCACAAGATATAGATATAAAGGAACCTTAGTTTATATTGAAAACAATCTATACTAATATTATAAAGAGGAAAGATTTGTTTGTTTGTTACGATTTAACTCAAAAACTACTCGATCGATTTTAAGAAAATTAAAAGTGTTATTTTTGTGTACAGTACCTACACTACATTGCACCCGTGCGACGCCGGGGAGGATCGCTAGTAACTCTATATACTAGGTGACCTGTGCCCACTTCGCTAGGCAAAATAGCTCTCAGATAGCAGGAGATTTTCCGATTTAATTGACACTCATCGTTATAATTTGGCCAATTCACTCAATATCGTTATAAATTATAGCCTACTAGCTGATGCTAGCGACTTCGTTTGCTTGGGCTTCATCTTAAGCTGAGCTTTTGAGCAAGGTTTCTTCATATTTAATATTCATATCCACTATTCCACGAATACATATTGAAAGCAGCGAAATAATCAAATTATTTCATTTACATATCAAACTGTTATTGACATCTGATAATTCGAAGAAGTTTCGCGAGTCAGTTTGTATTGTAATTTGTTGGCACCATGGCTTTAAATGATGATAACTTTTCTTTCCGCCTAAACAAAGCCCATATGTTGCCCGGTTCGGTTCAGTATCTTCGGAGATGAGCCCGTACAAACAGACAAACAGACAGAGAAACAAAAAAAATTCTCTTCTTGTATCTTGGAATGTACATCCCCTTTGACCCGGTTTTGAGATTATTTCTAAGTACAGACATTTGACCTCTACAGTTTTATTATATGTAGGTAATACTGTAAAGTTTCATTAAAATCCGTTCAGCAGTTTTTGCGTGAAAGACTAACAAACATCCATAGATACATCGTCAAACTTTCACATTTATAATATCAGGAGGATAGTATCATCCCTGCAGCAGTAGCAGTAAGCAGAAGTTCTGGTTATAAGTCTACAAGTACCATCATCACCTTTGTATACGTTACGTCAATATGTTTCTGCACGGTACACGATTCTGAAGTAATCGCCTTTCACGTAAATCTTTTATCTACCCCATTGATCTATGGATTTGTGACGTCAGAATATTTATCTATTGTCGATTAGCTTACACTGCAGATACGTCATGCATGTATTTACTATTTAGTTATTTGAATAACTCTTCTTATATCTACTTATAATCTCATATATAACGAATATTAAATATTTTGTTCTTATTACATGCATACTATTAAAATTAAAATAAATATTTTTGGTGTTTATGAGTGTAACAAAAAAAAAATACAAATCTTATCTTACTAATCTTATCTTACTTCTTACTCTTACTTAATATTATAAATGCGAAAGTTTGTGAGGATGGACGGATGGATGGATGGATGTTGTTGAAACTTTACAGTAATATAGCTTATATATCAGAATAACATATAGGCTATAATTTATAAACAGTTTTTGTATATTGGCCATAATATTACGATCTAACTATCAAGTAACTCGGAAAAATTCCTGCCTTCTGAGAGCTATCTTGGCGTGCGCTGCCTTAACCGTTGGAGTTACAAGAATAAAATGTATGGTGGGATTGTTTGTTTTAAATAGTTCTAAATAAAAGTCCGCGATAGCATATATCTACCTTTTATGTGGAAGCCAATATACCCTAAACTATGAGCCATAAATACATTTAAATTTGATTCATTTTTTCAATTGCAATTTTTAGAGTATTTATTCTTATCAAAATTGATACATTTATCGCTTTCAGTATTTAATATATGTAGATGAACTTTATCTTTTACACCAAGTAATTTTTACAAACGGCTTAAAAAATATCACGATATTATTGACTTGAGTGCAGCGTCATTAAGCGGAGATTGATTAAAAAACAGCTCGGTTCAAAAATAAGCTACCCTTAGTACTAATTCTACGCAGACGAAGTCGCGGGCAGACGCTAGTACATAATATATTGTGGCCGTGGATATGAGAATTGGTATTTAGGACCACCACTAAAATCTAAACAAAAAGTTTGTTATTTATCAATTCAATCATTGGCGGGCTCGTTGGCGCATTTAGTAGAACACTTATCTTGCGCTCCGATGGGTCACGGGTTCGAATCCCGCCGGTACGACATGTTTATAATTTTATGTAAGTATGTCTTCTACACGTCTGACGGAAGAATCACTTCACTTCAGACACGGTAACAAACCACCGTTCATAGCTGATGGAAAAACGCGTGCGCATTTCGGTCTCAGACTAAGCATTTCCGAAAGCCCGAAGTAAAGTAGGTCGACAGCGCATCATTGACTGATGTCCTGTGGCTGAGGTACCTCCTACCATCAAGTGAACGTTATGCTCGTCTGTCGATATCTAACATAAAAAAAAATATTACTCGTTTTTACGTAGATATTATTACGGCCGAATTATATTATATTATAATGCAGAGAACACTTCAGACTATGAGTGCACTTGACTAGTTATTATCATTTGAAGAGAGCAAAAATAAAACAGAGAAAAATAATACTAGCGTTTTATTTAAATCGTAGATAAGAATATAGTTAGCTGTTGAGTTTTAGACGCTATCAAACCAGAAAATCGAGTACAACAAAGTTTCAAAATAATAAAATTAAAAAATATTATATATTTTTTAAAATTAAAACCTACTCCCTACTACCGAAAAAATATAGAAGTAATAATGAAGGGGAAAAGATAATATCTTTATTTACAATGTAAATATTACACATGTAAGACACAGAGAACTCATTCTGTCACTTGTGGCCATATCAGATTACAGCATCACATGATCATTCTATTTCAAAATTTAGAATAAATTACCTACTGTTAAGGCAGATAACCGGAGTGCTTCCGAGCGCTAATACTATTTAGAAAATCTCGACATCAACCACTGGGGCCTTAGGGCCGGCCAGTCAGTGGTTCGACTGGTCGAGGATATTGAATTGATATCTTTTTTTAATATTGAAAGTCGAGTTTTAAGTGATAATAGAAATAAGGAGATAATCGATTAAAACACGAGAAAACGGTCGACTAAATTTTGTCGCGGTTGTCATGCTAGGCCGGCTGTGAATGTAACTCGAAGCAATTACCTATAGTACAACAATATTTCTCTATTATTCTGTAATAGTTATATAGTATATATACCTTAGGGTGTCCCAGCCTATAAGGGCGAAAAATTTTTTTTCGAATTTAAGTATGCATACCCTTTATATTTTTTCTAATTGACCCTAATAACTAAAATAAAAAATATTGTTGGTATCGGACAACGATAACCCGTGCCGACTTGATGTCAAACTTTTAACAAAATGTTGGTATGGAGATTGCAGAGGGCATTTTAAAACTTAATTTTTATTTAATAATTTAAACACTATTTTACATTTATTAAATATTTATTATTATAAAAACGTTATTTCCTATATTTTCTTTCCAAAGTTTTCTTTTTAGAGTTTTGGTATTGCGCTATGTTCCTGTACGCAACGTAGTAAAAATTGCGAACTAATCGATGTATTCTTGTAAAGTGAACCACAAAGACCTTCTTTCGAGAGGATATACATTTGCGCACGTCTAAAGCTGGCAACAGTTTTCCATTCCAGTGGACAGTTACAGTATCCAGCACCTCGTTTTGGAAATCGACTTTAATATCTTCTGCCCGCTCTTTTCGTTTTTCCGTACGAATTCTTAGAATGAAGGACTTCCTTATGGGATATTCGTCAGTGCTGAGTCCATGAACCTCAATAGTATCTTCAGAATTTCTCATACTTAACTGACACCTCTCTATAACTGCCACTAACTTTGGAGTGATATGTTTTTTTTTTCATTGAAATTTTATTGATATCAGACTTTGCACTCTCGGTTGTGGTGGGAAAATTGTCTTGTAAACCAATAACTTCAGAATTAAAAGATGAATTTTCTTGATAATGTAGACTCGACGCAGTAAGGGATGCATATTATATAATAATTAGGCCGACTTTTTGTGTTCCTCGATATTTCTATAGCGAGATATTTCCTCTTTGTCGGTTAACTTTTTATCCACTCCAACCACTCCAACCACCCCAGCAAGTGATCAGGTATGCCTGATTCTCTCCCTCACTGCAGGATAGTTATCAATTGAAGAGCATCGACATGTGCGATATCGAACAAACTATCCAAGTTTGCAACAAACTCTTGAAGACGCGACGCTGCTCGAATATGTCTTGTGTTTTATTAGCTTTTTGCTTTTTTGTAAATATATAATGTTGGTATAGGGTAAATAGTTTCTTAACACAGGTAAATCTTTATACGATATATAGGCCTTTAACGTTTTACTCAAGAATATATATATTTGCGTTTTCATTAACACTTAAATTCACTTACGAACATTACAAAACAGAACTGACAATACTTGTCGCATATGGGGTTGTTTTGAACCAGTAATTTTACATCCCCTATTAAAAATATGTCTATTTTAGAACATCGTAATCCCACTGATATCTTGACTTAGCAAAAATAATACGTTTACTAATAAAACCAAGTAATAACAGACACTTCGATACGATAACTCCGACGCGTCATAGTAGTAAGTACTGACATCTATCAATGCAAGTCGGCACGGGTTGCTTTGGTTCTAGGTACATGAAATTTTATTTACAAGTGTTTTGACACTATTCAAATATAATTAGAGGGTATGCGTTGAAAAAAATCGACTTTGATTTTTTTGGGACACCCTAATATACCTATATCTTCATTTATGTATTACACCTATCATTATGATAATAATAAATGAAGATATAACGATGTTTTTTATTGAAAATTATTAGCACTGTCTTCAGAGAGAAGCCTTCATGTGCAAATAAACACCCTCTGTTATACATGCAGGGAAGAGCTAAGTAAAACGTCATCTCAGTACGCATGTCTTTTAATGTCAATAACTATTTTTAGAAGCAGGAGGCCTATTACGAAAACAAAATACGAAGTTTCGGCTGACGGATCGTAAATTTTACTATTATGAATCCGATGATCGACACGTGATCTGTACATGACTTTGCTTTGGCATATGATCTGACTCAACTGGTATCTGCGCCTACGCGTGTCCCAGATGTTGGGGATCATATGCCTTCCCTGTTGGACCTCATATTGACCTCTCATCCGGACCATTATCAAGTTTCCGTTGACGCCCCACTAGGTTCATCGGACCATTGCTTGATCCGGAGTATGGTGCCGCTAGCTCGCTTAAAACGACCGCGTTCTGCTGGTTGCCGACGCGTGTGGCATTATAGGTCAGCCGACTAGGATGGTATGCGCTCTTTTTTTGCATCTTACCCTTGGGGGCAGATTTGTTTTTCGCCGGACGATCCCAACGTTATTGCTGATTCTGTCGCCGATGTAGTGCTTCAGGGAATGGAACTTTTTATTCCTTCCTCTGCGGTGCCCATTGGTGGCAAATCCCGGCCTTGGTTTGGTCGCTCTTGCAAAATGGCGTGTCGCCGGAAGCAGGAATGTTACCAAGCCTGGGCCGAAGCATCAACGTCTCGGGATGAAAAAACCAGCGCCCTTAAAAAGGAGTACAACTCTGCCTCAAGGGCCTTCAAAAGAGCTATTGCCAAAGCAAAGTCTGAGCACATTGGCAGAATTGGCGAGAGATTGGTGCGCCTTCCTTCGGGAACTCGTGCGTTCTGGTCTCTCGCTAAGGCTGTCTTAGGGAATTTCTGTCAGCCCTCTCTTCCAACCCTGCACGGGAGAGATGAATCGCTGGCCCATGCCGCAAAAGAGAAGGCCGATCTTCTGGGCACACTCTTTGCGTCCAACTCGACTTTGGACGACCGGGGAAAGCCACCGCCGACCATCCCGCGGTGTGACAGCTCTATGCTAGACATACAATTTCATCAGAGCTCAGTGCGAAAAGCACTTCTTTCTTTGGACGTCCATAAGTCGAGTGGGCCCGATGGCATCCCTCCAATCGTATTGCGCTCATGTGCTCCTGAGTTGGCTCCGGTTCTAACGCGTCTTTTCCGGTACTCCTATTCATTAGGCGTCGTCCCGAACTCCTGGAAGACAGCTAAAGTGCACCCAATCCCGAAAAAAGGCGACCGCTCAGACCCATCCAACTACAGACCTATAGCTATAACTTCCTTGTTCTCCAAGATAATGGAATCCATTATCAACTGCCAGCTCTTGCGGTACTTAGAGGAGCACCAGCTGTTAAGCGACCACCAGTACGGTTTCCGTCGGGGTCGCTCGGCTGGTGATCTGCTAGTCTACTTAACGCACAAATGGGCAGAGGCAATCGAGACCAAGGGGGAGGCGTTGGCTGTCAGTTTGGATATAGCGAAGGCCTTTGATCGGGTGTGGCACAAGGCGCTTCTTTCGAAGCTTCCTTCTTATGGGCTTCCCGAGAAATTGTGCAATTGGATAGCCAGCTTTCTTGAGGACCGTAGCATTAAGGTCGTTGTCGACGGTGCATGCTCGGACCCAAAACCTGTGAATGCTGGTGTTCCACAAGGCTGTGTGCTATCTCCTACTCTGTTTCTTCTGCATATCAATGATATGCTGCAAATCAGTGGCATTCATTGCTATGCGGATGACAGTACTGGAGATGCCTCATACTCCGGCCGTGCAAATATTTCTCGAGAACACGTCGACGAGTTCCGGAACAAACTTGTGTCTGAAGTCGAGACTTCTTTATCCAAAGTTTCGGACTGGGGTCGACTTAATCTAGTCCAATTTAACCCTAAAAAGACACAGGTTTGCGCGTTTACCACTAAAAAGAATCCCTTTGTCGTTTCTCCTCAATTTGAGGGCACTCACTTATCAGCCACAGCCAGTATCGGAATTCTCGGTATCGACATATCGAGCGACGTTCAGTTTCGCGGTCATCTGGAAGGGAAGGCCAAATTGGCCTCAAAAAAGCTTGGTGTGCTCAATAGAGCGAGACGGTATTTCACAGCGGGCCATTGCCTACAACTGTATAAGGCACAAGTTCGGCCCCACATGGAATACTGCTCTCATCTTTGGGCGGGAGCTCCCCAATACCAGCTCCTTCCTTTTGACCGCATTCAACGTAGAGCGGCTCGAATCGTCGACGACCAGGCTCTCTCCGATCGGCTCGACCCTTTGGCGCTACGTAGAGATGTCGGATCACTCTGCATCTTCTATCGTATCTATCATGGTGAGTGCTCAGAGGAATTGTTCGGATTAATCCCAGCCGCTAATTTTCACCACCGCACCTCGCGACAAAACTCCAAGTTCCACCCGTACCATCTTGACGCTTGGAAGTCTAGCACTGTGCGCTTTATGCGCAATTTTCTTCCACGTACTACGCTTTTGTGGAATGAGTTGTCGCCAGCGATTTTTCCGAACCGGTACGACTTGGGGACCTTCAAGAAGAGAGCCTATTCCTACCTTAAAGGCCGGCAACGCAACTGCAAGTCCTCTGGTGTTGCAGATGTTCATGGGCGGCGGTGTTCACTTTCCATCAGGTGAGCCGCAGGCTCGTTTGCCCCCTATATTATAAAAAAAAAAAAAAAAAAAAACACGTCTTTCGCAATAAGACATTATGTATTTCGTTTGACTTTACTATGATAGTAAGAATAATCGTAAATAGAATTAAAAATGTTTTCTTAATAAGTTAAAATATGAAGTTGTTTGTTCTTTCGTTTCGATCCGTTCGTTGCGTTCGTTTTTCGTAATAGGCCTACTGTATCTACAAAAACGTACTTCTATTTACGCGTGGATTAAGCTAATCGATAAGTAAGCCTGCCTGCCCTTTCGTTTCGTGGAAAACCTCATTAGGGGCACGGTAAGCGGCAATAAAACGCCCACACGCGACGGCTTATCACGACGGCCATGTGTGCGACAAACATTATGAGCTTGTACTATTCGATAGAAAGCTTCTAGAGATTCATTAGGTTAAAGGCAACACGAATATTTACACTACGAGGCATTTTAACGATGTAATGGAATCCGTAAGTTAATATAATATGAGCTATTCTTTGATTTGATAGCGGACATCTAACCTTATCATCTAATCAACTTTGTGACGACTATGTGATCGGTAAGGATAATAAAAAAATATATACAGTAGAAATCCTGTGCAATATTTCTAATATATTCAAATAATAATACTGTATCACTTTAAACATCTAAAAAAGCGGCTTTTTTAAACATGCAACTCCTAAATATACGTTATCAAGGCCTCACTAGCTGATTTTGATTAAATTTAAAATGCAGCTTGAACCCCAGAAAGTACATATTCAAACCTTTCCATGCAACCATACCATTACATAAATCACGTAAGTAAACATAAATCTAATCTAAGTCGAAAGAGAAATGAACGCGCAAACGAGAATTCAGGTATGTAAATGATAACTCCACTGTGAGTTACATCACCTGTTACAAAATCATCTTACCGAACATAGTAGACAGTTCAATCATCTCCTATACCTATATATAGAACAAAGTCGTGTTAGTTACACTATATTTTATTACTCAAGAATAGCTGCACCGCTTTTAATGACTCTTATTTATTGGATTCGTCAATATCCCGTATAACAGAATAACTATTTAAATATCGAAAATTTCAGGAAAAAATAAAATACTCAGAAAATTAATTTTAAAATAAATTAGATTCCGTCGCCATCTTCCGCAATTGACCCCTCGCAGACGGACTGTGACTAGCTGGTTTTACAATATTTTTCGATGAACATTTTTGTGTACTTACTACAAAATATATGGATCGTTCAAATGACAAAACATTTTCCAATATCTTATGAAACATATGTAAAAAAAACCCCGAAAAAAGTGTTTTTTTTTCCTCTACAAGTAGCCCTAACCCTATAAGATATAGTAGCTTTAAGGCCGGCGCACGATGACTGTATCATATTTCTGTCTACAAGAAACATTTATTTAAAATAAATGAAAACCGACAAATGTTCAAGTCTGAAACGCTAAAATAAATGCTTGTTTATTCAAAGATGACGAAAATAACTTAATGGGCTTTTAAACTGCAAGTACCGATAAATTTTCTATTGCTCTATCTTCACAAAATGTATATTTTTGTCTGTGTTTATATAAATTTCAGATTTCTATACCCCAATAAAACGACCAAGACTGAAAATCTGCGTTGTATGGTTGTGCAGCTTTTGAGCTACATTCACAGCACAAACGCTGAGATTGAACCATTTACTCACCAAAAACTCTACATTTTTTTCTCCCTAATATTTTATATTTTTATGTTTATGTAGTATTTGTGAGTGCAAGAAATGATCAAATATAAACGAACTAACTGACCAATCATTACACGTGCAAAGCCATGCTTTAATGATTAAATTGAAAAAAAACTACATTTTTTTTAGTACTCTAATAATTGTACTGAATCTGTAGTCCCGTGAGGCACAGAAAACTGATTTATACAACTTACTTGTGAAAAGTGATCAGTCAAACATTTACATAAATGTGTAAATCCCATGCCTTACATGAAAAAAACGGGAATCATACACTACCTATAATTGTAACATCTTCTGAACTAAACGTAAGATATTTTTCATATCGTAACCAAAAATAATATTTTATTTTTTGTATCTTGTATCCTTGTATAGGTAAGTTCATTGATCTCTGAATTAATTTGACTCTAGATTCAATACCGTTCATAAAACGAATCGAAATAAATGTGATGTTCGTATTCCACGATTGCTGTTGCTAAGCGTCAACACAGACACGCAAATTACCGATAAAAGTTTTGTATATAGACATCGTAGCGTACCGCCATCTTTTAAGGTGTTATATACAATCAGGAGGCCCAATAAAGCGATTTTTCAAGATTTTTTACTGAGAAGACTTAAATTTCACACGTTCTCCTTACTGTATATAAATCTTTAAGTAATATTGTTGCAGTTGTTAGAGCGAGACAGCTGTTCACGACGTGTTTCTCTCTCACGTTCTTTAACAAAGTAAGGCAATAGTACTGTTGCTCTTAGACATTGTTGAACTCTAGTTCTATTGAACGAAGTGACCATATGAGGGGAAGCTCATAGAAAATTATAAAACTCTCATGTTCTCCCGCCGGCGGGGATCGAACCAGCAACCCATCGTGCATCGGACCGCAAGGTAGATGTTCTAAAAAACGCGCCGAGCTCGTCAAAACATTCTCTACTCAACTGTAAACCTGTTATTTCGCATATTTACCATCGCATAGCAAAAGTATATGAAAGCATTGATGAAAATGCAGGAAACGAAAGTTGTATGCAAGGATCAGAGAGGCGAGCACGAACGACTAACGAGAAAGTATTTGTATGAAAATCCAAATGATTTCTCATACAGCTCGACGATACTAATACTTTTTCGATAGTTATTCGTGATAGCCCATCAGACCATATTTATGTATAGGTAGTAAAAGTGTGTAGAATCGATATTTAAGCGGACAATGTTGCGAGCAAATTTAAATGAGTATTAAATAACCTCTTACTTGAGACAAACAAATTTATTCGTGGAACCACAGTTGACTGAGTCAGGATTAATTATAACAACAATCTCATCACATGACACAATTGCGTATAAGTTGTACCTAATGTTGCGGTCTAAGCAAAATATTTTGAGGAAAGCTAAAATCAGCACCTTCTCTCTTCCCAGTAATAACGCGTTGAAACAAAATATGACAAAAAAAACGTTGTATCATATAACCAATTACTAAAAATAAAACCTTTAAAAATAACTTTTTATGATGATATGCTATCTTTATAGCTTTATAGAGAATGCATTCACTATCTTTGGTTAGAACCAAAACAATTATGGTTACTGATAACGTACAAATTATTGCACGCACTGACATTTATCATCTACGGATAATCAACTGAAGATAAACACTAATAAAGGAAACACAAATTCTAAAGTAATTGCAAAGGCAAATAGCCTAAATAATAACTTTGACTCTTTTGGCGCTTTGGCATGACTCTACATTGTGCTCCGATTGCGGGTTCAAATCCCGCCGAGACGTCATGTTAATAATTTTCTGTAAGTATGTCTTCTCCACGTTTGGTCATGTCGGGCATTATTCGGGTGGGAGGAATACCTAAATTCCGACCGAGAAAGCCCGTTCATAGATGGAAAAACCGTGAAGTGCACATTGCACATTTCGGTCTCAGCCTATGGATTTCCGAATGATCCAAGTAAAAAGGATTGGTGTTGAGTGGCTGAGGTATCACCTACCATCAAGTGAACCTCATGGTCATCTGTCGATATCTAACGTAAAAAATAAGCTAATACATTTTTCTCAGGCGATATATTTACTGTCGTTAAATATCACATATATTTATTAAATAAACGCTTAAGAGTCTAACAATAAGATGTGACGCTGCAAGTTGGTATCAATTGATTCATTTTCACCAACTAAGTGAACCGCTCCATCAACGCATTAAAATGAACAGAATAAGTAAATAATTGAAAATTCCCATTTGCTATGGATTTTGCCAGTAACCTGTGTTAATTTGAAAACTGTGTCATAGATATATTGTAGTTCTCAGCGTTTTTATCTTCAATAAACGAAACGAATTATTTACGATCACAGATAGAACATTTCCTAAACATAAGCTACCATTCAAACACAAATACGACCGGAATTATTTTATGACGACTATTACTTTTATCGCATGATAAAACTCAATATATTTATGTATTCTTTTGAAAATTAAAAATTAGCATAGCTAAGTACTACACATATATTATATAAGTAATTCCATTAATTATGCTGACAATATGTCTGATATTTACATTTTGGTAATTAATTTCGTAATACTTTTAAGTAATCAATAGAAATCTGTGTTTTCATATCAACTTTTTATTTCAACCTCCTATTTCCAAATCTTACTATTCCTGTCGGGATTAATCTTCGAAAAGCTGAATTGGAACTGATGAAGCTGATAAAGCTTAAAATTACTGAATTAATATTTAATCAAATTAAATAATAATTAGTAAATAAACACATTTAAATAAAATACTTTATAACCGAATAAAACGCGATTTTTTATTTATATTATTTATGCCGTCGTTTCGGATGCTTCTCTACAATCATGATCTTGGCAGACTGAAAGATGACAATTGTCTGATTTGAACTATCTATCACAAAGTTGCCATATTAATATAAATAATAAATCGCGTTTAATCATATATAAAGTATATTATTTAAATGTGTGATACTCGCGTTAATAATAAAAGACAATATTAAAGAACAAATTGTTGAAAAGATAAATATTAATAAACCTGTTTGCCAAGCAGTAGAAGCTTCTGAGGATACAGCTCCTGAAACCTCTGACAGAGCTGAACCGCACTCGTCGCCAGCCGAGCCATTATGAACCTTATTTGTTCAATAAATATCCAATATCCAAGCACTTGACACTCATCCACTTCACAAACTCACTGCACCCACGCCTAACATATTACTAATTATGTCTGTAAATATTTTCCTTCCTCCTACAGCCTCAACAATTCGTCGTAATGTAATCTTTACTAATACAATTGTCTCTGTGTAATTGTTTTTAAATCTGAGATGCGTGTAACGCCTTCGATGGTCAGTGTCCGACTGAAGTGTTGTCGCGGCCTCGGAGACGTTTACGATTTACATTTACTTACACTTGAAGCTGATTCTCGTATCATCTTAACAAACATTACCGATATGAAGACGTGCACTATCATAATTACATCGATATACTGTAACCGCTTCCATTTCAGACGTTTACACAATGAGAATAATTCTTTGAAATAACTTTGATACTTTCAGCGTTTTAGGAATCTGTGAATTCTTGTGACACGATTTTATTATTGCTTTTCGTATAAATCGAATTTCTAAATAATTATGTGATAGATCAGTGCTTAATGCTTATAAATAACAAGCAACGCGCCCCGGATTCACACGGGTGCAATGTAGATTTACTATACATATAATAGCATATGTTGATAATGTAGCTTTCTATTGGTGAAATAAATTTTAAAATTGTTCCAGTAGTTTTTGAGTTTATTCATAACATACCTACAAAAATACAAATCTTTCCTCTTTATTTAATATTTGTATAAGTATATAGATAAACCGTCTATTTATGTTTAGTGCCACTATTATATTCTAAAGTCTAAACAATAACATTGAATACTTAAGTCTTTAAAATCGGCTAAAATTTAAGAAAAGTTCGTTTAAATTCAAGCTTTGTTCTATAAAATGTATAATAAATCAAACATTAATGGGAAACTTTCTAGAGCGTAAAATCAGGACAATGCATTGAAAATCTAGGATAACCTTATAGGTTTGGTAACTGCATTCAAACTAAAATGGACTACAATGGAATCTGTGACGCATTTTAGATTGCTTACAAGATATCGATCAAACTGAGCTTGAACATAGCTTTCTAAATAAGGTAAGGAACAAAATCTAATGAACACATTCTATCCGATGTCATACGATGCCTTCTAGAAACGGAACTAAGACCGTCAAGTACATTAAGTGAAATTTAATACTTTTAATACTAAAAATTAAGTGGAGGAGGCTTAAGTAAACGTCCTGCATTTAACATCGATAGGCTGAAGAAAAAGAATAGCCAGTAACACATATTACAAAAACGTATTGTAGCATTTTGATGAACTCCTTACTTTACCAATCAGTATTCTTTGTTATCAATACATTACATTTAAACAACTATAATAATTTCCAGAAACAAATATATTTGAAATATAACTTTTCTTAGTTTAAGGTCTTTTAAGTATCAAGTAATAAATATAGCTGAATTAGATGGGATTATTGATAAACATAGGTATAAATATTTTCACATTTGATTGACAGTACATAATATGATGATAGTAATTGATAAGATAGCTCTCAAGAGACAACGTTGAGGTATTTAGGAAACCGGTACTCTAAGGCCGAGAGCGCGATGTCAGCGAACAGCAGAGCGATAATATAATAGCAAGCCTCCGATTATCTTGAAAATTATTTAACATTGAAATCCATAATTACAGTATATTCACCACGGGATGTACTCGTACCATTTTAAATCATAAATAATGAATTATCAATGATTAATTAGTCTCCATTACCTTCATTGCGAGATACCTACTGTATACAATATACATATATCGTCAAACAAATATAATGTTATAAATCTATTTCTTAGAGACATATTATACTGTTATTCATAGTTTTTAGTGTTTTAGAATAGTGCACCAACCTATTTTACTGATAACAGTTTAGTCTAGCAATCTCCTATAATAAATAAAAAGCCGCCTTTTGTACATTTTTTTTGTCTTTCTTCTTTCTGTTTCTTTAATTTCTGGTGTCATTCAAGATTATCATTATAAGACACATCAGCTGTAGCTGCGTTTGCAAAATAATATTTTATGAATTTTCGAATATTCGGAAGCGAAATGCAAATAGAATTAGGCAGACGAGAAGGTCAGCTCTATGTATTATAAAAACGCTCCGCTTATTAAGAAAGCCCAGCCTAATGACAGAACGAACAATAATAAAATATTGCGAGATCGCAACGTGTTACTTAACTGTTCATGTAATAATTATTGTCGTAATAAGTTATTGCTACTCTAACTGTGATAAATATTGACAATCATATTAATGTAATTATAAGTTAACTTACTAATTACTCATCGTGTGTTTACGGATGAACTTGGGTATTTTACAAGTGTCATACAATTTCTAATTACATACTTATATACATATATGAACGTTTCTTACAACTAAAGAATTTATACTGTTAACGAGACTAGACTACTTATGGTAAAACTTTGTTTCTAAATTCCTTATCTTTTATGATGACGACCACGAAGGTATTAGCTGATTTAGGTTCATTTTAACATAATACATACAATAATATTATCCCTAGCTTTATGACTGCTATGAGCCTTAGACTGATGGTATTGTATCTTTCGTAAGCTATACAAATTATAATTATCGCAACGCAATATTAATTTTCTAGAAATACAAACTTCCTAGATACTCTAGCACTATAAGGAGAAATACAATGTTTTTGCTAACTTAGAGCTCTGAAAGTATATCTTCCTGTAAGAAAATTCTTTATCTAAAAGCAGTTGTAAAAAAGATATATAACACGTGATTCTGCTTATGGTAATCTAAACAAGAATATGTAAATTATTTTCGGAAAAATCTTGTCGATCTCCGGTTGTTGCGGTCACTATTGGTAAATTAGAATATTCTCGTCAATTGCACTAACGAGTGGAGTCACGACTTGAGCTGAACCTTCACTTAACACTCGAAAGAAAATGCTATAGCGAGTTTGCCAAAAAATTAAATAATGTATTATCATCGAATTATTCAATTATCACTATTAATTCTCTCTGCTAAATAAAACCGGATATTGTGAGTTTCAAAAATGTCTATTACTACAACGCTATATAATAGAAAAGAATTTAAACTCTTAGAGGGCAATTTATATTGGGAAGGAATTTGGTTTAACTGAAATGAACCGGGACTCAATTGATCATAAAGATCACAAGAAGAGGGAATAAAACCACAAAATATTTTTGTGTCTCTTGTTGTCGTTGTAAAAAAAACATCAATGTGTGATGTTTGCTTAACTAATAATAATTTAATTATAACTTTAAATCTACAGGCTTTATGTACATATACCCAGCATAAAATATGTATATATTGGTGGAAGTATATCATATGTATGACGTTATGTAAACAAAGGCATAACCGGAGCGTCTATCCAGGACACGCTTATTCTTGAACTGAAGTTTTAAACAGAACACCAAATAAAAACTAGTTGGATGTAGTTCTCTTGGTAAAACGGTTAAAAACCTCGTAGTTGATGAATACAAGCTGTATCTTTTCAGGTTTTCCTTAGATTTCTCTTGTGATAGGTACTACTCTTTTCAATAGAAACGGCACTACTATTGAAAACAGTATCATTCAAAGCTGCCTTTATTATTTCTTCATCATCGAAATTGCATAGTCACTCAAGATACTATTAAGCTTAAAATATTGCTTCTTTGAAATCATGTAAACATTAGTTTATATTAATTCCCTCATCTACTATTTTTCAATACACAAGATTAGCCTTAACCATTTCCTTACTGCCAGGGTCGGTGTATACAAAAATTATGTCGGGGATAGAAATCTATCCGTATCGAACTTCACTGTATTATGATCTCAAATATAATTATAATAGATTTATTGCATCAGACGTTATCACAAACAAGATGCATTATAATGGTTATGAACTGACCTTGTAAAATGATAGTAAACAAGAAGCAAATTGGGTTACAAGCTGATGTTTACGCGAGATTGAATATTTTGTGATGAACCGTATGAACTTTTACCTATATTTTGAATACTGGAAGAATAAGGCCTGAGAAGACAGCTACAACAATTACCTTTTTCTGTCTACTACGTTGTTTATGTGTATTTTTGTACCTACGATGAAGAAAATTAAATAAATTAGCAATTATTACGCCAGGTGGCAGAAGGATCAACTGCTTGAATGTTTAATATATTAGTCATTATCCACATATAGATTGAAACAACCCACTCACGATCTCTTCCGAACCTATGCAGCTCCATATTCTGTAACAATTATTTGTAATCCTTTAAGCGTACGTGACTTAAAGCAGAGAACTTCTGAAACAGATCAGCACATTGTCTCCTATTGACGTCAATACCACCTTAAAAAGCCGAGGCAATGCCATTGATTTCAACACAAGTCATGTTTCAATTGTTATGCTAAATATGACTGCCGGTAATTAAGGACACCTGCGATTGCAAGCAGTATCACTTACACAAGTGAGAAGAAGCAGTTGTAAGTCGCAAGCTTAGTTCAATAACTGAGCGAATAAGAGTGCATCTTGAAGATTAGTAAAAAAAAGACACAAATAATGGTAAAATACCTATCCAAATTTACGTAGATATTTAATTATTTTGTAATGCACAATTCAAAATTCAAAATCATTTATTTATTTGGGTAACATAATGTACACTTATGAACGTCAATAAATTCATATTAAAAGTTCTCAAATAAATAAATCCAACATGACTTTATCAAGCTTGATTATTGGTGAAAGAAATGAGTAATACAGTATTTTGAACAATGTATTATATAAAATGTATGAATGAAGCAAAACAAAGTCAGGAACTAACAATAATGCATTCAGGACAAAATCACTAAGAGAAGAGCAATTAGGAGTACAAATGGCCATTGTTGATTGAATGCTGAATAATTGTGGAAGGCAGTGCGGTCAGTGACACTATCGATTAGATAGCTGATCGACAAACAAGATAGGGAAGATGCATATTATACTGACATACAAGAGAGTAAAAATACTTCGTGGTTTACCGTTTTTTTTTTCAGGAGAAGCTTGCCAAATTGTGTTTTACTAAAGTTAGATACATTTGACGGCGTTACATTATTGTCGAAGAAGACATTATGGTTGTATGTATTATATCCATAGTATATGGTATCAAAACTAACTTATAGCCATTTTCGCATCGCTTCATAGTATAATGATTAGTAATTTAGTTTTTCATCTTGCTATCTTATGAGTGGCAAACTATGGTTTTACTCAAAACACCTAATTAATTAGGACTTTTTTGGAAAACTATATCTATACAAATTTTATAGAGAAGAAAGATTTGTATTTTTGTATATTATGAATAAACCCAAAAACTACTCGATCGATTTTAAAAATTATTTCACTAATAGAAAGCTACATTTTTTTGATTTATACATTCATTGAATATTTTTGAAGTGAAATTATCAAGATTACAGGACTTCCTGTCGACGTCTCTATGACAGCAATTCTCCTTAATGTCTTATTACTTCCGGGTTCAATTCGGTCGTATCTTCTGGTGAACTAAAAAAACTTAACTACTCCACATTATTCCTAATTAATCGTAAATGATTTAATCAGTATTGGGTTAAGTTTATTACACTACAACGAATACGGGTTACTGGTTTAAAATTGAACTATATTATTTGAAAATTGGCAAACCTTGGTAGTTCATCTAAATGTAATTTAGTATAGAATAGTACGAAATTTATTGTCCTTTCTGCATTGCTTTTAGGATTTATAATATCAGAAGCCCTAGCACGAAAGACTTGCGAGAAGTTGAATGAGAAATTATTTTTTAACCTTCTATATTTAAACAAAGTTGTGTTAGTTACACCATTTATAGCTCAAAAACGGCTACGTCAATTTTAATGATATCTTATTTGTTGGATTCGTAAATATCCCGAATAAATTAGGTTCGGAACCGCCATCTTCCGTAATAGACAGCTCACGTCACGCACGCTTATAGCTTTTTTGTAATAATTGATGTTCACTGTAAATCTATAGAATAGAAGTGGGAAATAGCATATTCAAAATTATTATAGAAATAATTTATTTTTATTTTTGAAGCCAACATTCTGGCAGGACGTCTGCTAGATGCAAATAAATGACAGTATGACGGTACGAATAAATTCTCGCAAGTCGTTCATGCTAGGCTCTCTGAAAGCGATGTTATTTCTGTATTTTAATACTCATCGTTTTGTGGAATCCGTACAGGACAAAATAAATGTAATTATTATTTGAAGCAAAACAAAAACACTAACGAATATAGAAATTTCCATATTATTTCATAGTGTACGTATAAAATTACACGCTTGCGTCAAAAAAAGAACGCATTGTTGACAATTATCTCATAACTATTTACTTGTTAAGTTCATGCTGTTTTATCATGGTATCACCGAGGTCCGAGATCTAACTGCAGAAGCAGTTGTTAGAAACAATTGTTGTATTATATGCTCAAAGTAATTCTAAGTAACATAGACTAATGTGGCTGAGGTATCACCAACCATCAAGTGAGCCCCACGCTCGTCTATCTTATATAAAAAAATCCTATTATACATCAGCGTTCACTATTTGAATTGAAAGCAGAGTATTTTGAACATAACTTTACAGGTATAGACTGCTGTAAATTATTCATGTTTAAAATAAGCATTGAAATCTTTTGTATGAACGCAATTCACCCAACAATACAGAGGCTTTTGTGCGCGCATTGAGACGAATAATTGAAGAAATACTATACAGATAGGTTTCTGAAAACAATAGGATAAAGGCTGTTGCTATACAAAGAAAGGAATACTGAATAACACCCAGTGTACGGAGCTGCGGATGTTTTTACTTAACCTTTGAAAAATAGTACAAGGAATCTCAACGAAGATATTATGTACTAGCAACACGCCCCGTTTCGCACGGGTGCAATGTAGATGTACTATACACGAATGATAACGTAGCTATCTATACTAATATATATAATGTAAATAAGTATCGATTATAATCGAAATTTAGCGCTATTCATTTTGTGACACCTTCAGCCGGGCTAGCATGACAAGCGCGACAAAATTTTGTCTACCGTTTTCTCGTGTTTTAATCGACTATCGCTTTATTTCTTTCGGGTCTAACATGACAATTAACTTAAAACTCGACTTTTAATATCAAAAATAGATACATTTGTCGATCGAGATATCTTTTCTATCAAAATTGTCGATGTCGAGATATAATATATCGAGATATTTAACATCTTAGTTTGTCTTCTCTCGCGCGAGATATATCTCGTGGCGGTCATGCTAGCCCGGCAGCTAGTGAATGTGTCTGTTCTCTTAACCATAAAATATCAATATTTAGCTTTAGATTAATCGACAAACACATAATGCATATTAGAAACATACCAGGCATTGTGTACAATGCCTGGTATGTTTTTAAGACGATATTAGCTTACAAGTATGGCAATCCAAGGTATACGTAGATTTACCATAATGAGTTAGTTATGACGAATCAATCCGTATTATGTATAATATAGTTTATAATTATATGCAAACGTTATAGCCCTCTTTAGTCTATTCACATAAGGCTTGGCTATTAATATGGCTATTATGATGGCTTATAACACCAAGTAACGCGCTAGTATTCGTCCATTCATAATAAAATCAATTGTGTTATTCGTTTCAATAACAAAGGGTTCAACATTTTCAAACGCAATACATAATTCAAGAAGTGGTATCTTTAGCAGACATCTACCAAGTTGGCTGTGTACCTCACTCAGGTACCAGCTATATCGAATCAATTGGAAAAACATCAGTCTTAACATGATTTGACTATTTGTACTGATATTTTGTGTATAATATTTTTTTACATGTGTATGTAAAAAACCTACATTGCCCAAACAAAGTATAGGTTACAAAAACATTAATAAGAGCTGAAGTTAGAGAGAAGGGAAATTAACTAAATAAAAATGATAGTCATAGATATTTACCATAAAGACTTCAGAATGGATCAGAAATTCTCAAAATGAAAATACAACCTCAAGCATACTGACTTGCGTTTGAGTATGAGAAATATTGAGAGTGGCCAATAATCATATCATGCGCTCCATGGCTTCTCGAAAATGTGAATATATCGTATTATTTTTACGATAGTTTAGTAGGTACTTTAACACTGAACTTACGTAAAAATAGACAATAGGCTTCCTACGCATAACAGCTACAGTAAAACACTAATAATAATAAACAGTGATAGGGTGAGCACCTGCCGTGACCGTCGCAGGTGCTGCCACCTGATGTGTAACGACTCTACGTAAGCTTACAAATATATTCCGGCTACAGAAATTCTTCTGATGATTTTAAATAAGCGTGATCATACAAGTTACAAAGGTTAATTCGTTTACTTGATAAATCGTATTACATATTTTTTTTAAGTGAAGACAGCTAAGGATAATACGGATAATTCAATGGAAGTAATCACTGTTGCCCATAAAGTCAATAGAAGTACGGCAATCGTAGTCAAGATATATGTAGAATAATCTACTAGAAAATGTATTCCAATCCGATTAGTGAATATTTCAGGTATAGGTGGTACTTACCTACCTCGATCAGATCGGGGACGTTATTCAAAAGGGCCAAGTCAAAGTACTAGACACCGAAGCGTGTATGAAAGCATTGATAAAATTGGAAGAAGTGAAAGTCGTATGCAAGTATCAGAGCATATAGATTTCCGTGATCCCTACCCACCTTAATCGAAAAGGGGCGTGAAATATATATATATATATATATATATATATATATATATATATATATATAATATATGTATACGGTTGATTACCTGCTTACCTGTAAATAAAATGATACATCATGGATTTTTACCACTAAGGGTTGGTTTTATGGTTACTATAAATATCGTTCCAGGTCTTCACTGGATACCCAAAAAAAACTCTTCTATTTACAAAATCTGACTACTCTCCATATGATCATGTTCCTTATCACAAGGCTTATTCTTCGATGTCATAAGTGACAATAATAAGTAATTGAAAAATGCAAAATATTTATCACATGAAGAACACTTTTCTTAAGAATTCAGGAGTAGTTAATTAGCTGGTTTGCGTATCAAACTCTATCATTGGGAGCATTAAGAATGTTAAGTATGTATGTAGTACTTACTTTTATTGTGTATTTCCGCCACGTATTCAGTTCGCCTGAGCTCCTAGACTCCAAACATTGTGAAAATCGTTATCAGACTTATGAAAATATTCCACCATTTTTGTGTGTTTTGACGTGATTGGATGATTGATGTGCAACAGCGAATCACATAACTAGATGTTTAGAACAACACAATTTTAGTTAAGATGAACCGGCAACTTGGTTCTAAAGGATTCTCAAATCAAATCCACCCGCGATATCTAAACGCAAGTTGATTCACAAATCCCAGCCGTTACAAATTCTCAGCATTCATTAGTACTATATGCTTAAATCTATATCGATATCAGCTATACTAATATTATAAAGAGGAAAGATTTGTATTTTTGTATGTAACCAATAAACTTAAAAACTACTGACCGATTTCAAAAAATCTTTCACCAATAGAAAGCTATATTATCAGCGAGTAACATAGGCTTTGTTTTTTTATCTACAATGCACCTGTGCGAAGCCGGGGCGTTTTGCTAGTTTAAAACAAAATGCCAACCTCAAACCATTGTTTACATTTGTTATGTCATACAACTCTTCACTATTTCTGATGGCTTATATTTGTACTAGTTACTATCCGCGACTTCGTCCGCGCAGCCTTCTATATTTATCTCTTTTTGGGCTTTTTCTACTTACTGCAATACACTCCTATACCACCATATTTTTTTTCCGTTGTAACGGTTACGGTAACCGCACGCCGCTATAGCTCTTAGATAGCAGGATTTTTTTACTTGACACTCATCGTTATAATTTGGCCAATTAACTCAATATCGTTATAAATAATGATATAGCCTATATGTTATTCTGATGTTTAAACAATAATACTGTACAGTTTCATCAAAATCCGTTAAGTAGTTTTTGCGTGAAAGAGAAACACAGATTCATCCATACATTCTTACACTGTCACATTTATAACATTACATTAGTAGGATGTTCAGTTATTATAGTACATTAATATTGTAAGAAGTGAATTATAATTTAAATAATATGTAGTTTCATTCTGGAGTTGTTATATAAGACTTTCAATAACTAATTAACTACAGTAAGACACTAGTCTTAATGATAATTGCGTTATTTTCGTTTCATTTATTTAAGTCGCTGACATAACATTTATATATTATGTTAACATGTACACACATAACCAAATTTAATAATTTAGTAATATTCTGTGAAGAATTGTTACTTTCTATTTTTATCTTCACATTATTATCATTAAGCTTATATACATTTTTTATGTCGGATATCGACAGACGAGCATGAGGTTCACTTGATGGTAGGTGATACCTCAGCCACAGAACATCAGTCAATGATACGCTGTCGACCTATTTTTTACTTCGGGAATTCTGAAACCGAAACGCGCAATGTGCACTTCACGTTTTTTCCATCTATAAACGGTGGTTTGTTACCCGGTCGGATTTCGAAATTCCTCCCGCCCGATCAATGCCCGAAGTTACCAGACGTGGGGAAAACTTGCTTACAGAAAATTATAAACGTGTGGTCGCGGCGGGATTCGAACCCGCGACCCATCGATGCGCACGGCAGGTGTTCTATCGAACGCGCCAACGAGCCCGTCAACCTCCCGTTATTATTATCCCCGTACTATAATAATCTCCAAACAACACTATATGGTCTAAGAGCCCGTGGGAGATCGTCCTTCACCGATCTGATAACCAGTTGAGACGTATTTTTTATTAAATATTTTTTATAAACAAATATGCCTATAATTGCTTGCCTATCGAAAAGTGGTCATGGCTATTTTTTATAAAAAAATAAAAAATTAATCAATTATTTTTTTTTAATTTAATTTAATTTTTTATTTTTACTTTTAATTTTTTTAATTTTTTAATTTTTAATTTTATTAATCTATTTATTTATTTATATTTTTATTATTTTGACTTACCTGTTTACACTTGCTTGCCAGGTAGTTATACACTGAAATGAGTAGGCAAGCATACCTAGGCATATTCTGTGTATCAAAAACTATCAGTCAAATAAATTTCATTTGGTTATCAAAAGTATGAAGGTGATGAAAAAAAAATCGATAAAAGTTAATTTAATTAAAAATAGCCATGACCACTTTTCGATAGGCAAGCAATTATAGGCATATTTGTTTATAAAAAATATTTAATAAAAAATACGTCTCATCTGGTTATCAGATCGGTGTAGGACGATCTTCCACGGGCTCTCCTACTAATATTATAGTTGTATGCAGTAGCCATTAAAATAACATTCGAATTTCGAACAAAGAACAAACACGAGGCACAGAGTATTGGAACGTTATAATTAACGAACGTTTCCGCTGTTACGGATTTGATTATAAACAATAGCGTTCCAATGGAGGTTGTAAAGAATAAAGCTATTTACACGCGAGCGTAAATACGACTACAAAATTTATTTTAAAAATACACTTATTATTAATAATAAAGACAATCCCTTATATTAGAAATGCGAGTAATTTGGATGTATGAATAATTTAAAAATAATATTCAATAAATGAAAAAAAATATATTAATTATTTTTAACGTCATTTGCGAAGAATGAAGCAGTAAAAACATATCCAGATTTTATTTCTACGAAATTTTTCATTTAAAAAAGTATCGTGGTAAAAATCAGCTTTTAATCGCATAAGCCAAAGCAAAGCACAGCATTAAATACTTATTCAATATTGTAAATATTTTTAAAGTTATTCGCTATAAATATAATGTAAACCTATTCGATTAATTACGTAAATCACTTTATAAACAGAGCGATATAATTAAAGGATAATGAGCCTGTTATCAGCTAATCAATCATTTTACAACAAGCGGCAACTTCAATGCAATGAGACTTCAGAGACAACAGCTATTAAACGGTAAAGAGAGGAATATGATGAGTCGTCGCTGTACTTATTGAACTCTGTCATCATTTATGGTAAGAACTAAGTTTCACTGCTAATTATATTTGGTGCAAGTAGCCAAATCATCAAGTTAATCAATATATATTTTAGTTTCTAGAGTTCCGAATACTCAAATATTAGAAGTGTGTTTCCAAGTGTGTATGAAAGCATTGATAAAAGTAGAAGAAGCGAAAGTGGTAATGATCCGAGCATATGGAATTCCGTGATCTCTGTCTACCCTAATGAGAAAGAGGTGTGATGTATATGTATGTATGTTTCCAATAAGGTTTGTTTGACATTAAAATTATTCGTATCTCATATATTAACATACATAATATTATACAAAAAGTGTAGAATTAATCATAATTGTATCCATTAGACACAATTATGATAAATTATTATTATCACAGGCAGGATGTAAGTAGACCACAATTTTATATCAAGTTCAACATTCCTTGAATAGAAATCAAGGATCATTCGGAATAAGTCTAGAATAAATGGCATATTTGTTAAATATTGATGATGCACACTACATTAGACATACGTGACACAATTACTTAGAGTAACAACTCCGTAACCTGAGCTTGTGAATGAGTAAATTAAATGTATGTTAGCCTGACTAGATCCTTCTATCTACCCAGTGGCGTAGCATAGGTAACTAGCACCCGGTGCGGATCCCATATTTGCCGCCCCTTTATTTTTGCAATTGATTATAAAACATTGGGGCATGGTGAAAATGGTTTTCATATTGAATAACACTATTCTAAAGAGAGAAACTCTGTTAGGTGATTAACTGACAAAGATAAAAAAAGAACGTTGAAGGAAGTCTTACCGTTACCTGTGAAATGCCGCCCCCGTCAAAGTGCCGCCCGGGGCGGACCACACCCTCCGCCCCCCCCCCCCCCCCCCATGCTACGCCACTGTATCTACCCTATAATCATCTATGTACAACTCTAGTGTATAGGCAGCCTAAAGGAACGATAGAGGGTCCTCTGAAAATCAGTGTAACAGTTAACAACTGTAACGAATGCTGATTTGACGCATTTCGACATAATGCACGCCTTGTTATATCTTTAATTTCAGATTTTATCTAAGATTGTATGAAAAAATATTAATAACATGGCAAGCAGCAAAAGTTGTGCGGTTTTCCATTCTATAAAAGGCTTCATTTCGATTTTCAAGAAATAATTTCTAACGTTTACCATTTAACGAAATTTACCAGAGTCAAGTAATAAAAAAACTGCATTTAAAGTACATTGTTCCTGGCTGGAGACAAATAATATATCTTAAAGGCCGACAACGCACCTGCAAATTATCTGGTGTTGCAGTTGTGTATGGGCGCAGGTGATCATTTACCATCAGATAAGCGGACAGCTCGTTTGCCCCTTATTTCATAAAAAAAAAATATCCAACCGGTAAAATTCTTCCAAACATACAATGTAATGTAAATCATCGCATATAATCAACTGTCAGCGGAAGTTATTTCGAAAGCTGACTGTATTTTTTTTAATGTCAGATATCGACAGACGAGCACGAGGTTTACTTGATGGTAGGTGATACCTCAGCCACATCAATCATGAATGCGCTGTCGACCTAATTTTTACTTCGATCCTTCGGAAATCCATAGACTGAAACCGAAACGCGCAAAATGCACTTCAGGGTGTTTCCATTCATGAACGGTGGTACGTTTCTCGGTCGGAATTTCGATATTCCTCCCACCTGATCAATGCCCGAAGTTAGCAGACATGGGGAAGACATGCTTACAAAAACATGTCGTCCCGGTGGGATTCGAACCCACAACCCATCGATGCGCACGGCGGGTGTTCTACCGAACGCGCCAACGAGTCCGTCATATGTTATTCTCCAGTTATTGGAAAGACCGATCACGTATCAATAATGACACGCAGGTTTATCCCTTTTTCCAAAATACTAGGCACCTACCGTGGTCGTAGTTTGCGGCTTTCGCGCGCGCAACGACATATACGCCCTGTCCATTGCTGCGACAGCGCCGTTCGTCGCGCACAACATCCTTAACACAACCGCCTTGGATATGTCCTCAATGGTTACGTCTTTTACACACTATTTATTATCAAACTTTGGGTTCACCCCAGTTGTTGAGTAAGGCCCAATTTAACCTCCATAAGGCACCAAACAATCGTCTATAAAATTTAAGAAAATCCGTTTATGAGTAATAATGATTCACTTGTCATTTATTTTTATCAATGAAACACTATTAGTATACATATTGGTTATAAGTATACGCACAAATTAAACGAAAATTAATAATTTAGAAAACAACCAAAACTTCACAACACTTGAATTATTTAAATAAAATGCAATATTCTAACGTGATATTGGCTCAACAGCTAAAGCATGACTGAACGTTCACACTGCCTTCTGGCTTGCGCACACGCACGCCCTCCCCATGTTATTTTCGGAGCCCTATATTAGAGGCATAATAAATGACACGGCGTCCGTTCCTTTATGAAAGGAATTATTTTTGACTAAAAATAGACCGAGACAGTCAACTCATCGAAAAGTTTTCTTTAAATATAAATCTAATAGGATTGCGAACAAAATCACATAAATAGGCAGTAGTTACTTGAGGCTTTTGTTACGGGATCCGCACATATGCTACAATATAAAATGTCATATGCTTTAGTACGAAAGAAAGAGGAACAGTTTCATAGATGGAAAAACCGTGAAGTGAACATTGCGCGATTCGGTTTTAGTCTATGGATTTCCGAATGCTCGAAGTAAAAAATAGGTCGACAGCGCATCATTGACTGATGTTCTGTGGCTGAGGTATTACCTACCATCAAGTGAACCTCATGCTCGTCTGTCGGTATCGAACATAAAAAAAATTAAAAAAAAACAGTATTATTAAAATTTTGAATTTTTTTGTCTGTCTGTCCGTTGTTCACGATACTGAACTGAATTGAGCTTAGTCTGCGGCACCATCAAAACCATCGAAATCGGATGTTGGGAAGAAAAGTTAATTTCATAAAGTCCTACTTATAAATTAGTTTAAAAATTATTTAATGAAAAACCACCTTAGCAATTTTGCAATGTCTAAATTAATAATATAAATGTATTTTTCTTTAAACAATAAATAAAATAATTTAAAGATCTAGCTTAAGATGAAACTGATGTCAACCAAGTCGTGAGCAGCAGCTAGTATTATTATATAAGCTGTGGCTACGACCGCAACAGGCAACTGACACTTCCTGTCCATTGGGCTAATTAGAGAGTGCACTAAACGTTTAATAGCCCGCTGCTAGATTAGCTGTTCGAAATCACTTATCTGCTTTATTCATCATAGCCTAGCCCAGTACTATATAACTGTTATATAAGGGCATTTGTATGTTCATTTAGCTCTATATCAGAGTCAGAGTCTTTAATATAACTGAGATAATATCATTTATTTAAAAAAACATAAACATTTATCTGGATCAAAAATGAATTAGAGATTTTTATACTCTTTGGCCCTTAAGGTGACACTAGTCGACATTTTTTCCATAGAAATTTCGAGGGGGTATTACTCCACTATTTAGCACCGTACATGCAAAGTTAAACATGATATCGTTTTGTCTCATTATTAATTTTGTCTGTACGGAAACAGAATGGTAAAATAAAAAACCATTAAAAAGTTACGAGCTACCAAAGATTCGTTTTTATTGCCATTTTTTAACACAACTTTGGGCTTAAATTAGTAATAAAAGAAGTATCAAATTTTCAAAACAAAGTCGGTACCGACAAAGCACGATTATCGAAGAATACAATAACTTTTATTTGTAATTGATTTATGCAGTGGTTTTTTCATAAAACTCGATTTTCCAAAGGCTTTTTCGTATTATTTTAGACGCCCCTTTTACTATGAATTATCGTGCATCTCACTTAATAATTACTGCCCCGGTGCGGTGCGGGAGAACAGCATGCTTTTTGGCCTCGCCCACCAGTGAGTTCGAGCCCGCGACTTGTGCAACCTTAAATCTGTCTCATTGTTTTTTTTTTATTTAAGTCAGTTATCAACAGACGTTCACTTGATAGTAGGTGATACCTCAGCCACAGATCATCTGTCATAATGCGCTTTCGACCTAATTTTTACTTCGAGTATTCGGAAATCCATAGACTGAAACCGAAACGCGCAATGTTCACTTCACGGTTTTTCCATCTATGAAACTGTTTCTCTTTCTTTTGTACTAAAGCACATGACATTTTATATTGTAGCATATGTGCGGATCCCGTAACAAAAGCCTCAACTTCTGCCTATTTATGTGATTTTGTTCGCAATCCTGAAACCGAAACGCACAATATGCATTTCACGGTTTTTATATCTATAAACGGTGGTTCGTTACCCGCTCGAAATTTCGATATTCCTTCCACCAGTTCAATGCCTGAAGTGACCAGACGTGCAGAAGACATGCTTATAGAAAATTATAAACATGTCGTCCCGACGGGATTCGAACCCGCAACCCATCGGCGCGCAAGATTCTACCAGACGCGCCAAGGAGCTCGTCAAGAAATAAATTGCCTGTTAAATATTTAAACTAAATTGTCTTGAACCACGATTATTCTAATTCAATAGACTTCTTTGCCGAGGAGATTCTGAAAGAGACAAAAAAGCGACAGAAGTGTTTGTCGCCGTGACAATTAGTACCGCAATTTTATTCATTATTTAATTCCTGGTGAACAGTAATTGGACAATTTGACGTTCGAGGAAGCCATTTGTTAAGGTTTCAAGGCTGAGGCTTTTCCCGAACACATTCTGTTTCAGCTTAGTTATTAAATAATATACGTAGATTAATGAGACGAGTGACAAACTGTTTTTTTTTTTATTACACAGTTGAAAACCTAATTCTATAGCTAATGTTGGTGACAATGAAGATGATTAACCTAACCAAAGGCATTTTAAAGGTCTTCATTCAAATAAACAAACAACCTAAAAACACGTAAGAAATGATCTCACATATCGACAGTAACACTATATATATTATACAAGTAATATGCACCGGCTTCGCACGGGTGAAATGAAGATGTTCACAAAAAAAAATATAGCCTACTAGTGGACCCCGCAGACGTTGTTCTGCCAAAATATTGGCTTCGAAATTATGCAATTATTCTTAGATTGGAATATGCCCATTTGCCCACCGCTGTATGTGAAAAAAGATTTTCCCGCTTTTCTCTTGAAATTTTTGCTAAAAACATCACGGAGCCCGAGACCTTTCCAACGAATGCAAAACCGTGGAAATCGGTACGTGCGTTCTGGAGTTATAGCGTCAGGAAGGAAAACCCGACTTATTTTTATATAGTAGATGTTACTCGGTGATGATTTCTTTTTATGTCAGGTATCGACAGACGAGCATGAGGTTCACTTGATGGTAGGTGATACCCCAGCCACAGAATATCAGTCAATGATGCGCTGTCGACCTACTTTTTACTTGAAGCATTCGGAAATCCATGAAACAGAAACGCGCAATATGCACTTCACGGTTTTTCCATCTATGAACGGTAGTTCGTTACCCGGTCGGAATTTAGATATTCCTCCCACCCGATCAATGCCCGAAGTTACCAGAGGTGGGGAAAACATGCTTACAGAAAATATATAAACATGTGGTCCCGGTGGGATTCGAACCCACGACCCATCGATGCGCACGGTAGGTGCTCTACCGAACGCGCCAACGAGACCGTCAAGATGTAGCTTTCTAACGGTGAGTTTTTTTAAAATCGGTTGAGTAGTTTTTGAGTTAACTCGTAACAAACAAACATATAAATCCTTCCTCTTTATAATATTCGTATAGATAGTATAGATAATTATATATATTGAAAAATGAACTATCTCGTGCAATATGTTTGCTTTTCACAAGAGTCGGGTGTCCCAATTTAGCGTGTATTCGCAAGCCGTAACGGTGTACCTACACTGTACAGTTCGCACGTACCGGTGACCTGTAACACAACGCCTGTTGTGTTCGGTTCGTATCACATTACTTAACCGTAATACTGACTACTACCTTTTAAATAACAACTCTAGGCTTCGCTTCGCCAGCGTGATGCTGAGTTAGCGCTTCTTAGTAATATTTAAGCTACTTAATAGGAGAGGCTAAAAATAAAATTTTCTATATCTTTACATAGTATAAAACAATGTCACCCAAATATATTATGTACGCGCATAACTTCCGAATTCACCAAATTGGATAGTTCTTCTTTTATTTGTTTTGTACGAAAGAAAATATTTAAAAAAGAAATTGGGAAAGGATCTTTGACAGATTTATTTTAATTTATTAGTATTGTAAAGGGGAGATTTAGTCTTAATTTCTTCATGAGTATAGCCGTGCCGTGTAGAGTCTGACAGCTAATAGTTAATATTCTTGAAAGCACATTCAGTCCCTATGTTGTCTTTTCTATTACAAATTATAATAATTTGGTGAGAACTGTTAAAGAATTCCCAACTCATTTTACGTCAATATACGGTTCTCCAATTTTTACACAATTCTACTACGATGATCGATTCGATATTGATGACAATTCTACCACTACACATCATAAATTAGAAGGTCATTAAATTATGTGTGTTCATTAATAAAATAAGAGAAAAGTAACGTCATTCAGTGTCACAAATTCATAACATTTTTCCATTTACGACAATTGAAGAGGCGAGACGAAATGATTCAGACCTTTGTTCCAATTATACTCGATAGCCAGCCGCGCGTGGGAATGCCTTAATGAATCCAATGAATAAAGATGGAGCATCATCACAACACTATTGGTATAGATAGACATAGCAACGAAATTATAGAGAAAGATTGCTCAGCAGCTACGTAGAACTATCCTATTATAAACTTTTCTCATTAAATGCTGGTGATAAATAGTACTTGAAAAATTGTTAGTTTTAGCTCTGATTTAACCTTAGCCAGCTATAATTTAATCAAGGACATATTGGCGTTGTATACTTTTATTTTTAAAAATCGACATATTCATTGTACTGAATTTATTGACTATTATTATAAGTATTTTTAATTTCATTATGAAATTTGTAAGCTCCTTCAGGGGATATGAAGCATTATAAACTTGATCGATTTGAGACAAGATACCAGAAAAAAACACATTACTGTGTTTGTTCTTAAAAGAGTGTGATTTACCACCTTGACCGCATCACCACTCAACATCAGAGGAGATAGTATTCAAAAAACTGTCTAACGTTAGGTAAAAAAAAGAGTACCAATAATTCTCTTACTCCTGTAAGTACATTCACTTAGCTACAATAGTCAGGAACTCTCACAGAGTCATTTTAAAGTAACCTTCTTGAACGCCATCAATCTATACATTCATAGTAAATATTTATTTTAGAAATGCTTACGCGTTTGTGGTAAGGGCGATCGGTGAGTCAGTGACGATGGACATACACACATGTATATTGTCATAGGCGCCTCACCGTGACGTATTTAGACATAATAGTATAGTAGGTTACACACCTAGAAATGCCTTCGCCTACGTTGTTTATAAATCTAACTACTATCTTTTAGTTCTCGTAACCGACGAGTGTATGAAAGCATTGATGAAAGTAGAAGAAGCGAAAGTGGTGTGTACGGATCAGAGCATATTATGGAATTCTGTGATCTCTGCCTACCCCAATGCTCTTCCATGAAGAAAACTCGACATTTCTATTTCCAGACATTCAAATGGATAACCCTAAATTGTGTGATGTTTCGAACATTTTAATGTAAGCGTAATTAAACATTCTTGACTCTACAATAAATTCGTGGTAAGACAGATCCGGCAGGTCTATTTTTGAATGCGATTACTTTTCTAGGTACTGTTTTAATAAAAGGAATGGGCTCAATTTCTCATAAGAAGCTTTTGTTCACTTCTTACGAGAAATTGAGAAAACAGTACTTACCTAGACTTTGTTCTAACAAAAGTTAGTAGAACAAACAATAGATGAAAGTTGAAATAAAATACTGTATACCGGATTACAACGCGATTTATTATTTATATTGTTTAAATTATTTATCCCGACGTTTTTTGCTTTTCAGCAACCGTGGTCACAAGCCAGACTGGAATAAAGTATATTATTTGTGTGTTACTCGTGTTAATAAAAGACAATATTAATAGATGAAAGTGTTTTAAATAAAGAACACACGTTCCGTTTCAAATGAGTTAAAAGTTTAAAAGTTTAGGAGGAAATAAAAAAAACGATTCTGCTAAAAAACCGCAAGTCATGATCATGAGGTACTGACGCAACGTCTTTGTATTTATTAGAACCAAATTAGATGAACTGTCTTGGATTTCGTTTCATATCTATGCTATTTGTATTTTCTAATTGAGTGTATTCTACATCTGCGCTTTTGCATTTTGAGACATCAAAGATTTATTTTTCTTTATGGAGACCAAGGCCTTGCCTTATCCTCGACGCCAAACACCTGCAACACCTTGCTGGCAGGTGTTAGTTTTTTTTTGTTTTTGAATTTGACAAAGTTGTTTTTTTTTCGGTCTACAGTATAATGCATGCCGAAAATGGAAACATAATAAAGTTATTTATATTCAGTGAGAATAACAAACTTAGTATACAAACTGAATTTGACACGAAACATCCTCTAAACGGGACAGGGAATTTGGTTCACGACAAAAATCAAACTGTACCAAATTGAGTTCACTCACTGGACCAATATAAATGTCCTAAATATTGGACATTGAATAAATTGGGAATGTGATGTGATTTATTCTGGACATATATTTGCTTTTACAAAACATCAAAGCTGACGTTTTATTTGTTCGTAGCTCATAATTTCGTATTTAATTCGATAATTAAATACGAAATTTGTGATTTAATAAAAATAATAAAAGACATAGAAGTTTCTCGTTGGTTCAAAGGTCACTAAATGTAATCTATATATCTATATATAAATAAAAATAAAATGCCGCATGTATGTACTCGCATCACTTGAGAACGGCTGGACCGATTGAGCTAAATTTTTTTTTGTTGTCTTCAGAATTTTTAGCAGAAGGTTTGTATGTAAAAAAATTTTTGAAAAATCTTATGAAATCCCTTTCTTCATAAGAGTGCGGGGGTATTAATTTAAGAATAATTATATAATTTCGGAGCCAAAATTGTGGCAGAACAACGTCTGCGGGGTCCACTAGTTTTGAATAAAAATAAATGTTGCTACTATTCCTTATTTTAAGCGCACATTTACGATAAGAAGAAATTAATAAGTGTGTATTGCGCTTCATACTTTAGTTATGGACCGAATCCGTAATTAGTTCTTCATTCTAACCGTAGGTTTACTCATCAGTAATAGTAGCAAAATGTATTTTTATTGTATACTAGTGGACCCCGCAGACGTTGTTCTGCCACAATTTTGGCTTCGAAATTATATAATTATTCTTAAATTTGAATATGCCCATTTACCCACTATAATTGTCTAATATGTCACTGATTTGCAGTGGACATCTGTTATTCCAAAAAAGCTAAGAATGCATGACGTGAGCTGTCAAGATGGCGGAGTTCCGAATCTAATTTATTTTATAATTAATTTTATGCATATATTTTTTCCTGATTTTTTCCAATATTTTAATAGCTTATGTCTTATTCCGGACATAGAGGAATCCAACAAATAAGATATCGTTAAAATCGGTACAGCCGTTCTTGAGTTATAAACGGTGTAACTAACACAACTTTCTTTTATATATATAGATGTCACTTTGTGATTTTTACCTTTGAACCGACGATATATATACGTATTTAAAACGCGATATATAGATTTTATGACCGTCTCGGGCATTTTGAATGCAATTTGTAAGCGTGGTCAATGAGTCAACACGAAACCGATTGTGATTTTTATTTATTTGCAAAAACATTTTTTGGGTCCCAATTCTGCATCTTCATGCACCAAAAATATATTTTAAACGTCATATTACGCAAACATTCATCTGTCATCAGATCGAGATTTAACGCCCAAAAACCGGGGTTAATAATAATAATAATAAAAATACTTTATTGCACAATATGAAATAAAAACAGACATAAAAATACATTAAAATATACAGTACAAAGGGCGGCCTTATCGCTTAAAATAGCGATTTCTTCCAGACAACCCCGAAGAAAAGTTAAAATTATAAAAAAAAAACAATTAAGCACTGCCGCTGAATGTTCAGGATATCATTTTTCTACATAAGTAATGGCTTCTAAATATGTCACTACCGTCACCACATTGTCTGTTTACTGTTTATCTCACCAAAATACTGTAAGGTGCTCAAGCGCAGGTACCGAAGATAACGTAAACAAACAATAGTCATCTCGCTCTATTGTGCAATTTGTTATATCGCTTTCTCTTTCGACGCGTCGTTCCTTGCCCCCAACGTGCGTGCAACAGTTCTTCTAGCGGTCTCAGTTTTTCCTCTATGCCATGATTTTACGAGCGTTACACACGGAATGACAGTCAAAGATCAAATTGGAATTTATTTACGAGACGTTTTTGTTATAAGGTCAAGTGAATAAAAAATACTGGCCAACTGCGAATCGGACAAGTCGGGTCCCGTACAAACTTGTTTTTAAGATTTTCCCAATAAAAAAAATACAACGGTTACGGTTTTCGGATTTTTTTCTTTACTTATGATACATGACATTGCTTCATAGCTTTCATGATTCTAGGTCAATGAGAAGTACCCGATAAGGTTTTGATTTCCTTGCAAGTGTGAAAATATGCGGCACAAAAGGCCGTGTTTTGATTGCGTCGACTTAGAAGTTTGTTAATTTAAATAAAATACTGTATACCGGATTAAAACGCGATTTATTGTTTAAATTATTTATTATTGACGTTCATAGATGTACATTGTGTTACCTAAATTAATAGATTATTTTTAATTTAATTGAATTAAATATGGCAACTTTGTGACATTTCAAATATAAGACAACTGTCATCTTTCAGTCTCCCGCGACCACGGTTGCTGAAAAGCATCCGAAACGTCGGGATAAATAATTTAAACAATAAATCGCGTTTTAATCCGGTATACAGTATTTTATTTAAATGTGTGATACTCGCGTTAATAAAAGACAATAGTTTGTTAATTTTCACTGCTGCAAGGGATAAAATTCTATAATTTGGCCACTTGTGACTTGTGATAATAAAGGATTTTGTGGTGTCGAACAATCGTTCATAGAAAATCCGTGAAGTACAAATGGAATATTTCAGTTTTAATCTACGCATTTCCGAATGCTTGAATTAAAAAAAAATTAGAGCTCTTTATATGTATCAATTAAATACGATGCCTTCAATCTCCACACTCTACCCTCCGGTAAATCGCCTTTTGCTTGTCTTCCAGTAACTTTAAGACAGTATCACAACTAACCATAAGAGGGGATGATGGTCAAACAACTGTCTACTTCAAAACGTTAATAAACTAATTTAGAACCACGTGGCAAATACACCTAGAGGATATTACATAATGGTCGATCACTAGTCATCAGAGACAGGATGTCCTACGCACGTTGCCACGTGACCAACATGGCAATTGCCCATTCTTATCGCATATAACTAGTGTCATGCACAAGTGTACGATGTAAGGCAAATACCGTATTTTTTATCATCAAATACAACACAACACCTCAGGTGCGTCAAAAATTTACGAGGTTTTTTATCTGAAGTCGATATATTAGTAGGCGTAGTAAGGCGCACTCCCTCAATCCCTCCACAGAACAAATTGAGAGGTACAATGGGGTCTTTCTTATTATTTTATAATTTAACAATTCTTTACGGATTTTCCATTTATATATAACTATCTGTACCCAGCATGCATTGCAATGCCACGAAAAGTAAAAACGGTTTGATTAATTTTTACCTTCGTGGGCGTATGCAGAACAACTCAACAAAGTTTCATCATGATCGGATGAATTGTTGAGGAGTGCATTGATGAGACTACAATTTTTTGATAGCGCATTATTAGAATGATTTGCGTTAACTGGGGAGATTAAAAGAAAGAATGGAAGCCATTGCGCTGACACCAAACTCTAACTGGGCAGGGAGAAAGAGACTGAGATTATAATCTCTGTATATTATTTCATAGGTCTCTTCCATGTGAGTTTTAATAGGCACCTTCTGAATGATATTATTTAGGTCAGTGTCAGGTCACATCAATGGTCAAACATCTTTAAGGTAAAAAATAGCTAGCTAAAGCAAAAATAGAACCACTTTCATATCCCAGCATAAAGTTTGTATAACCACGCACTTACCTAACGTAACTATGGAGGCTTATAAACATTTAAATGACTCTTGTTAACATTTAGATAGGAAATTAAAAATAAATCCTATATACAATTAAGTCGTCAGCGTAAAAGCTAGTTAACTCGAAGCAGACCCGGAATAGTGTCAATAGCCGCTTAATGGCAGCTAATTGGTTCCTATAGACTGTCACAAGCTTGCTAAGATGCTATCGTACATACTTCACGTTAACTAAACAAAGGCCTTTAGACTGCCAGACGGCTAGGATTGGTATCAGACAATGCTGAAAGCTTATTATCTTGTATATCGTTGGTTCAAAACTAAAATTCACTGACATTTTGAATAAAAAAAAAATTAAGAGTAAACCTATGGTTAGAATGAAGAACTAATTATGTATTCTGGTCAATAGCTAAACTATAAAGAGCAATACATACTTACATATTGATTTTTTCTTATCGTAAATATACGCTTAAAATAACTAAAAGTAGCAATATTTATTTTTATTTAAAACTAGTGGACCCCGCAGACGTTTTTCTGCCAAAATATTGGCTTCGAAATTATACAATTATTCTTAGATTGGAATATGCCCATTTGCCCACCGCTGTATGTGAAAAAAGATTTTCCCGCTTTTCTGATGAATTTTTTCCTGAATTTTCTTTGCTATAAACATCACGGAGCCCGAGAACTTTCCAACGAATGCAAAACCGTGGAAATCGGTTCGTGCGTTCTGGAGTTTTAGTAGATAACACTTAGTGTGTTTTAGTTGAACCAACAATATACGTATGTATTTAAATTAGGTGGTCAGCAAATAATTCGCTTATGTTCAGGTATTTATTTTTTTAGTGAAACATCACCTGCCTTCACAGCGGAATGCAACAGGCAACTTATCACCGAAACAAATTAGTAGAATAAAATGAACAATATGAGCCTCAAGCTACTGCAATTAGGAACAAATCAGCTTTATCTATACAATCACGCAGCTACACTCAACGATGACCCCTACGATGCAATAAGGCCTCTTGAAAGGACAATTATTGCTCTTGAGATCTTAAGTGCCCAGCCCGCCTAGCATGACCACCACGAGATATGTCGCGGACGAGAGAAGACAAACTAAGATGTAAGATATGGAGATATATTATATCACGACATCGACAATTTTGATAGAAAATATACCTCGTTCGACAAATATATGTATCTATTTTTGATATTAAAAGTCGTTTTTTAAGTGTAATTGTCATGTTAGACCCGGAAGAAATAAAGAGATAATCGATTAAAACGCGAGAAAACGGTCGACAAAATTTTGTCGCGGTTGTCATGCTAGGCCGGCAGGAGGTATTAAAGTGCTTGCCAGATAAGTCTGCGCGCGACGGGTGGCGTATCAAATATTGCCAGGTATAGAAAGCAAACTCTCAACCACTATGCAACACCAAAAAAATCCCCGGCATTCTGAATGTTAATTCGTATTAGGTATACTTAGTATACAACAGAAAACAAATTTATATTTAGATATCACGTCGAATTAACTACTAAATCTGACGTGATGTAACAATTTTATTTGTAAATTTCAATTAGTTTTAGGGTGATGAATAATAATTACATACTAAAACTCAGTGAAAATATTAAATAAAACAACACTAAATTTTATATATATATTTAATGTATATCATTTATCGAGTATATAGCAGAACTTCTAAATTTTGGATAACTATGGCCCATCAGTGGGTCAATCTTTCCATTCTATTTTCACATGTTTCTGATTCACTTGACTCGTTATTAGAAGAGTTTGAAGTTTT